>BPTQ01000009.1:269993940-270479386 GCA_019973895.1 Chrysanthemum seticuspe
CCATACCCTCCTCCAACTTTAACACCTCCACTGCCTCTCCCACTTCTGTTTCCTCAATACCAGAGTGGTTTTCTCCACAATTTCAACCTCCTCCCATACCATGTCCCCTCCACATCATCTATACTCCAAAAACTCTTAATTATCAAAACCAAATCCATTAATTGATAATACCTGCTTGAAGAAAAAAATGGCGCCAAATATCAAGGTGGACGGTTCTGATTCATTTGAGTGATCCAATGGTTCAAGAGTGGTGGGAAAGTCTCAGAGACACGTGGGAAGTATGAAAAGCCTATAAAGAAGAGGAGTTATGCAATGTATTGAAGTATCTAGTGTAATTTTCATTTTAAAAATCGTTTTAGTTAATTGTCAATTTCAGTGTATGTTTTTAGCCCTTAAACTTTGTATTTCAAGTTTTCATGATATAATAAAGCTTTTGTGAATCATCAATTTCAGTTACAAGTTCTATTTACAATTTATGAAAAATCTCATAATTATGCAAAATCTTAAGTTTGATCAAATGGTGTTTTCAGTAGTTGGTATGGACTGATTTAGTACATGTAAGCTCCCATATAGCTTATAAAAGCTATTAGAAACAATAAAAATTAGTTTAGACTAAAAAAATCAAAAATCACCAAAAATCCAATTTAAATACTTCAAAAATCAAAAATCATGGTGAAAGGTACAAGAAGGCTGGAGCAAGGTTGATATTGGATGGCCTTGGTTTAGAGCTCTGTGGAGAGCATTTAGGATTGGTTCTCAGTTCCTAGTTCTTAGTTTGTGCCTCAAAACCTCTTGTAAGCATTTTTAACTAAATTGGTATTTTACTGTTACAGTGCTTAAGCAGCTTATATTTTTGCTTCTTTGTGTCCACTAGTCATATTTTAGTGTGTTTAGGCCTTTAAATCAGTAGTTAGTACTTTGCAATTCATAGTTTGCAAAAATTCAGTTTCAACAGTAGAAGTGGTATTATCATCAAATCTCAGTGTTAAGTTGTTATTACTACTGGTTTAAGCTCATTTAGTTCTATTTAATCATAATTCAAGGTTTAAAATCAAGTTCATGGTTTTAATTTGTATTTTGCTTTAAAAAACATCAAAACAGCCAACAATAAATGGTGTTTGTTTTAACTGGTTTATCTGTGATTAAGGGTGGTTAAGACAGTGCACTTCTTTGTTCTAGGTTACTTTAGTACCTATTATCTCTAACAAGTCAAGAAAAATAGTTCTACTTTGGTGAAAAGTCAAAAATACTTTTGGATCAAAACTGTGTGTCCACTGTTATGTTTTTAAGATTCAAAATCTTGATTTTGTGTTAAAAAGTTAATAATCTTGCTCAAGTTAGTCTCATTACACCTTAATACAACATAATTAGTGCTTAAGATCAGATCAAATCTCATTTTAGTCAACTTTTGGTTTTTTCTAAACAAGTCAAAATTTCAAAAGGTCGTTTTTGAATAAAGTTTGGAATTTCATTGTGGGTTCATTAATAGGATCCAGTTTAAAAGCTCTTGGGGATTTGTAGTCTAGTTGGTAAAGAAAAATATAAAAATGATAGTTCTTAGTTTCTTGGCTTTTTGAGTGCTTATTCAACTGCTTATTGAGAGTACCTGTTCTGTCTATCTGTCCTGTGCACAGAAAATAAGCCTCAATTGATAAGCTTGCATCAAGCTTATTACTTGTCCAAATCCTGAGTTCTCTAGTTCTTTGGAAAGCCAACATGGTCTTCTTGAGTTGTCAAGTTTTATTTTTCAGTTTGGAGCTTGTTAGCTAGGGCTGCTACAAGCTTGAAACTTGTCCCATTTTCTGTTTCTCATCACCACAGTCAAGTGCTTATTTGCCTTTTCTTAGCTTATCAGTGTGCTCCTTTTCATTCTTTAGTTTCATTTCAATAGCTTGTACCTTATTCCATCTTGTTCTAGCTTTGGTTTCAGTGTTCAAGCTTATTTGAGCTTATAACACCCAAATAAGCTCTTATAGCCACTGTTGGGCTTCTTAGTCTTCAAAACAGCTTATTTGTGTTTTATAAATTTTTTGCCTTTATTAAAGTTTTATATTATTAGTATATAAGTAGTTTTCAAAAATAAAAATCACAAAAACATCAATATAAAAATAGTGATAGCGTTTATTTAAGATTTTTTAGCTTTTTGATTTTTCTTTTCAACTTATTAATAAGCAAATCTTGTTTTTATAGTTTTCTTAGGTTTCTGTCATCATATAGGATTTTTAGAAAAAGTTTCAGATTTTTCTTTATCTTTTTAGTATTTATTATAATTATAAATAGTTAATAAATAATAAATAATTAGTAATAAATAATTAAAAAGTCTAAAAAATATATTTTCTGTTTTAAAATTAGTTTTATCATATTTTAGATTTTTCAAAGTTAAAATTTTATTTTTCCAAGTTTATTTTCTATTTTCTAGTATTTAAGTGTATTTTAAATAATAATTAATTAGTAATAATTAGATAAAAAGTGTGAAAAATATATTTTTAGTTTTAAAATTAGTTTTATAGTATTTTAGATTTTTCAGAATCACAAGTTTATTTTTTTAACCTTATTTTGTATTTTCTTTTATTTTAGAGTATTTATTAAATAGTTAAAATAGTTTTTAATTAATAATAATTAATTAAATAGTGTTAAAAATTATTTTCTTTTTTCTAATAATTTTCTTTTATTTTTAGGATTCCAAAAATGTTATTTTTATATTTTTAGGCCTTTTATTTCTTAGTGTTCACTTTTTATTTTGTGCGTATACGTAGTTTCCAAAACTTACGTTTACGTTTCTTTGATCTGGTTGTTGTGCTTTCCAAATCTGTTCTCCATTCTATTCCAAATCAATCAGTAGTGTAATTTCTAATCATAACCTATACAGATCACTATCCTTAGTGATCATTCTATCTTCTGAGTTTGTTTTAAACACACCATTGAGTCTCCTTGGGACTTAACGACCCGGGAATTCCCTATATTCTCTGATCTTCATTTGCATTTGTGTCCGAGCTGTTTCAAGTCTGTTTAGACTTGACTGTTTTGCGCAGATCATTATACCAAGTAGTATGCGGAATCTACTACTTAGCACTTTAGAAGAAAAATGATATTGATGTATATCGATGAATAAGACAGCGAACAATGATTCAACAAAACGCTTCAATATTATTGATAATAATACGAGTGATCTTAACTTAGCACTACGGTTTACAGCCTTGAAGCTTAACCAAAAGATACGTACTTAACATCTAACCCTAGGACCTCCTTTTATAGCTTAAGGAGTACTTTACAAGATAACTATACTATATTCGTATCAATCTAAACGTATAAGATATACATGAAATCTATTCTATAATTACAAAACGCGTACATATCATCTTAGCAGTACAAACTATATGAACTAGCAGTACTTAGTCAGTTAGTATTGCTAGTGTAATCTTCACTAGTTCAGTCTGTATGCTTAGCAATACTAAAAGCAGTTAGTACTGCTACGTTTAATTCCTAACAAATATTATCTTTTGAGTAGTGGTTTATTTTCTTGTTTAGTGAATATGATGTGGAGTTCTGCCCCTAGACTGTGAAGTCCTACTTGTTAACCTATACATTTCTGCATATTTAACTATTGGCCTAACAAATTTTATTTCTTGTTTAGGTCTAGCAGTTTCAACCTTAGGCTAGCAGTACCTACTTTCTCAGACTTAATTTCCTCTATCAGTGAGGAATCACTAGCACTTTCAAAGGCATCATTGACCTCATGCTTTTCTAGATTTACATTTTCTTTAGGCCTAGGTCCATACTCCATCATTGGCTCCTAAAATTCCTCTAAACCAGTGTGTGATAAGTCAATACCTAGAGGTGAAGGAACACCTCTGAATGGAGGTGGAATAGACTTATAACCTAGACCAGATTTAGCTTTATTATGAATTTGACCCTCTATCATTTTAGTAACCTGATTAGAACAATATTCTAGGGTCTCCACATTGATGTTTATGTTTTCATTAGTTGTCTTACACTTTTCCAATTTATCTTTTAGCAAATTTATCTCCATATCTTTATGAGAAAGATCTCTTTTAAGCACAACTATAGTTTCAGAAAAACCAGACTCATTTTCTTTATAATGCAAAATTTGTTCTTCTAGCACAGCTAGAGATCTTTTATGATTAGCAAGATTATAATTAGTTTATTAAGCTCTATTCTCTGGTTATCATATCTTTCAATAAGAATTTCACATTCTTTTACAGAAGAACATGATTTTGAACAACCATTATTGGAAAGTACCTCAAAATCAGAGAAGACCATGAGTGTCATCTCTCTTGTCATCATAGCAGAGTCTATGGACGGTTCCTCCTCATCAGCCATGAAGCTTTAGTCATAGCCAAGACCATCAATTGCAACCATAGCCTTTGAAGAAGGCTCCTCCTCTTTTGTCTTCTTCCCACTGCTTTTATTCCATCTGCTCTTGTAGTCCTGAGACTTTGGCTTTCTACACTCTCTGGCAAAGTGCCCCATCTTGTGGCAGTTAAAACACTCTACCTTGGATTTATCAAATCCAACAGTATCATCACCAGCTATAGTGATCTTCTTTCCAGTTCTCTCCAAGAACTTCTTTGCCCTCATGCTTAGCAAAGCAACATTCCATTTGATGTCCATCTCTTCAAGGTCATCATCATCCAGTTGCTCAAGATCTTCAAGAGAAAGTGAAGATCCACTTGCTTGGCGAGATAGGAAGGCATAGAAAGTTGAATCGCCAATACCAGAAGGACTAGATTTTGAACTAGCAATACTAACCATAAGGTTAACAGTACTAACTTTTAAGTCCTCATCATCTTCAGAATCAGAATTGGTTTGAGTAGATAAGAATGCCATATTCCCTGAACTTGAGTTTGTGCCTCCAGACTTTTTGAAATCTTGTTCAATGATTTTGAAATTTTTGTACAGGTCACTCAGAGACATGGTGTCAATGTCTGGTTTGTTCTTCCAGACTACTACATGCATCTTGTATTATGCAGGCAAGCTCCTTACAAACCTGGAGTTCAGGTCTTCTTGAGGAACATTAAACCCCAATACAGTTAGTTGAGTGACTAATCTCTACAGTCTATTAAACAAATGATCAATAGATTCAATGCTTACTGCAATGAAGTTCTCCAATTGATGTTTCAATAAAACCTTTTGAGTTTTCTTGGTAGCATCATTACCACCAAATCTTGTGACAATTGCCTCAAACAAGGTTTTGGCTGTCTTGTAGTTACTAAAAGACAGAACATGGTCATTGGGGATGGCCATCATCAATAAACTTCTTGCTTTAAGATCGTTTTTCCTTTTGAGCTTCTCCTCTGTAGTGAGGGGATGTACTAAATTTAGTAACAGTCTTACCATCTTCAACTGTTTCAATTTGTTTGGGAACAAAGGAGTCACCATTCTTAATAATCTCCCAGAGATTATAGTCCAGCACCAGAAAGCATTGCTCAATCCTGAGCCTCCACATGTCATACTCATTCTGTTTGAGTACTGGTAACTTAGCAGCAACATGGTTTTGTGAGGATTCCATATCCATGGGATTTGATTGGGAAAACTAACTGATTTGGTATGTATCTTCTAAATCAAAGCATCAGAAACCAAGGCTCTGATACCACTTGTGGGTATCTAAACACCTTTGAGACTTGTGTTATAGATACTTTGAGGTTATACCAAGTAGTATGCGGAATCTACTACTTAGCACTTTAGAAGACAAATGTTATTGATGTATATGGATGAATAAGATAGTGAACAATGTTTCGACAAAACGCTTCAATATTATTGATAATAATACGAGTGATATTAACTTATCACTACGGTTTACAACCTTGGCGCTTAAGCAAAAGATACGTACTTAACATCTAACCCTAGGACCTCCTTTTATAGCTTAAGGAGTACTTTACAAGATAACTATACAATATTCGTATCAATCTAAACGTATAAAATATACATGCAATCTATTCTATAATTAAAAAATGCGTACATATCATCTTAGCAGTACAAACTATATGAACTAGCAGTACTAAGTCAGTTAGTACTGCTAGTGTAATCTTCACTAGTTCAGTCTGTATGTTTGGCAGTACTAAAAGCAGTTAGTACTGCTACGTTTAATTCCCAAAAATCCTCCCCTAAACTTATGATTTCTCTGCAAATCACTAAGTTTCTTCAATTAAACTTTAAATCTTCTGATGAGGGGGGATTCTTCCAAACACTCAACTCTTTTCCCTTAGAGCCTGAGTTTCTCTAAGACACTAATCAAAGATCCTTTGCACCAACTCTTGAGCCATTTCAGAATCTTCTTCAATCCTTAGCTTTGAAGAGATCATCATTGTTAGAACACCTGCTCTGAGAGGATACTCTAAATCTGCTAACATAAAGATGTTTGAACCTTCTTCTGTAGACACATGATGAACACCACTATCATACAGTTTCCAGAGAGTGTTACCACCATGAGCAACAAACTTTCAGTAACTATCATTAATAGCTGGTTCATATAGCCTTTTGAATTCTACCCATAGCTCCTTTTCTTTATCTTATTTAATCCTGGATAAGTTTTCTCTTTCCTGAACTAAAGCCCATAATTTATCCAAGTCTTCTTCGGGTTTTTAAAACAGTTATAAACTGCAATATGTCCTCCAACCCTTGTAATCTTCCATCCTTTTCCAAATCTATCAGTATATACCTCCTAGTCAATGATAGGATTCTTTGCTTGAAGAGGATCTACATGAATAGCTTCAGGAACTATCACTATCATCTGTGTAAGTTGTTCATTAGACAGTTTTTCCTCATCTGCTTGTTTATCTGTAGATGATCCTTCTGTAGTCTTTTTCTTCTTTGATGTCTCTGACTCTAGGATTATCCCTGCTCTCTTGGTGACTCTATTTGCTACTTGTGTACCAATTGGAACAAATACTTGATTCTTCTTGTAGGCAATATAGTACCATTTCTCTATTCTTCATGAGTCTTCCCCTTCTATTGAGCAGCTTTCTAGTTATCTTGATGTTTGAGGTATTCTTTCATGTAACTGATGACTTGTGCTTTTGTTGGAGGCTTTGGTTTTCTGACTTTCCTTTGACTCTTCCTGATAGTCTCCATCAGTTCCCTGAGTGCACTTTCATCTGTTCATGTATTTATAAACTCTGCAAGCTGACTTGATCTTTCATCAATTGTTAGATTTATATTTTCCTTAAGTTCTTCAAACTTTGCTTTTATAAAATCTCATTTGAATCAATCATTGCCTGAAGTTGATCTCCTTCAGCTCTAACTCTTTCTTCTTCTTGAAGTTTTTCTACAAGTTCTTCATCATATATAATTGTTTCCTTTTGAAGTCTTTGAGCTTCCATGAATTTGGCCACTTCCTCTTCTTGTACTTTCCTAGCAACTTCAGCATCTCTTTCAGCCAGAGCTTGAAGTCTTGGTTTAATCTTTGGAGCTTCTTCTTCACCACCAGTCATGATAGCCTTTCACTTTTCTTGAGTTGTTGCCCTACTGGTGTGAGTAACTGCAGCAGTAGAAATTATAGGACTAGCAGTGGTAGCAGGAATGCTAGTTCCTTGCTCAGCAGTTTGTACTGCTACTTCCATCAGACTTGAGACTTTAATGATTTGATCAATCAACCCAGCAATACCTTGTTGTAGAGAGCTTGTTGCTGAGTCCCCAAAGTCTTCTTCCAAGTTTAGTACCTCTGTTGGTGCATCATGATCAACTGGTTCATGTTGTTGATCATCACCACCACCTAAATCCGGATAATCAGTACCTGGATCTTCTTCAAAGTGCAGTTGCCTCCCCTGAGTTCTAGCACTTGTTTTTCTCCCCTGTTTGGGAGAATCACCCAAATCATCATCATCATTATCATCAGAATTGGGAGTCGTTGCACCAGAATCCTTCCCTTGTGCTTTTAGAGCCTTGACATTTGCTTCCAGCTTCTTCACCTTCAGAACTAGCTTCCTGTAAACATTATAGTACAACTGCTTGGTACTGGTAAGGTCTTGCGCTAAAGTTTCCACCTTCATGGTTAGCCTAGTACATAATTCCATCAATTCCTTAAGTTTACCACTACCTTCAGCACTTCCAGATGTATTACCTTCTGGGAGAGGTGAAGTATGAGGCATAAACTCAGTCTTAGTCCTAGGAGGACTATCAACAGAGCCACCCAATTGTTCCATTTTGGCTTGGGGTTTCATCACCTGTGTCAAATCTTGGAGGACTTGGCACATTAGATGTTGCCAGGGTTGAGGACTTAGCAATGATTGCACTGTCCTGTCCAGCTACTAAGCTTGATACAGTAGTACCAGCCTATTCCCTTATGCCAATGGCAGTCTCATCTGCTACAGGAATATTAGTAGGACTACCGGGCTGAGAGACCTCAGTGGCCTGTTTGTTCTTTCTCTTATAGGTGTGGATGACTGGGGGTGTATGGATAATAGATAGAACCACTATGGGTGTGTTTTGGGGTTCAGTTGGACTTACTGACCCTTCATCCTGTACATGTGAAATTTGTGCTATCATCTCAGGAGAAAGAGGCACAATGACCCCATTAAATTGTCTGTTTCCCATTATCAATTAAAACAAGAGACAACCTAAAAATAATCAACAACTAGGTTTCATTGGATCTAAGCAAACACTAGATTAATTTAGTTAAGCATGATAGATAAGCAAGAGCACAAACAAACAATTAAACAGAGAACAAACATGGTGATAGATTGGATAAACAAACTTATCTTTGAGTGTAAAGAAGGTTTTGGAACCCTAAAATACTGCCCAAGTCGGACTATTAACGAACTAGGGTTTGCTCTCCAAAATACTATACATAAAGTACAGAAAATTCATCGCTTGAGACTTTTTAGAAAACCTTGTGAGCGACGGCGTCGCCCTATAGGTTGGGACGCCGTCAGGTGTGGAAATCAGCCTTGAAATCTTGCTTTGTCATTTTCTTCATGTTTTCGCTCCTTTTCTTTCAAAAGTGCTTGATTCCAACAATTTGCTTCCAAAATACCTAAAATGTGAAAAGGAACGATTTTAAACAGTAACGGATATAAAATGTATCGATTTAGGGCTTAAATGACCCTCTAAAAATGTATGTTTTAAATTCTTATCAAATATCCTTAAGCAAATGTGCTTTTGGCTAATCAATTTATAAGTTAGGGGTCATTTAGCATTGGTTTAGAATAGTCTACAACAAGTACAAGCGCCACAATAGTCAAAACAAGCACAGAAATTATATGCTAGCACCTCACAATTGGTGTTTGGATTCTCTCATCTCTCGGGTTTATATGAAATATAATGTGTAAGGAAATGGAAGATAAACACTCACTACATGTCATAGTACATAAATTACCATAGGCTTGAGAATAGATCAAACCTCCACCGCTTTGGCGTAAGCACCTAGGAATAACAATCTAAGAGGTCTTTACAAAGGGTTATAATGTTAGGCTTCGGGTAAGGAATTAAAGGGTTTTGTTGGATATGGGGGTATTTAGTAGTGGTGGCAAGTCAAAAATCTTTAGTTGCATGATTGTAAAATGCGGCGTTGCTAAGACAAGACTCGACTCACTAATACTAAATAACAACTTGAATCAAAACATAAACATAAACTTAAAATATAAAACATAAAGATAGATGTAGGATGGTAGCCAATATATATATATATATATATATATATATATATATATATATATATATATATATATATATATATATATATATATATATATATATATATATATATATATATATATATTTATGTTAATACCTTCTTACTCTACCATCCTCTAAGATAACATCAAAATAAAGAGATTTATAAGAGCATCCCTAGACTTGAGTTTTTATTTCAGTAACACTAATTGACCCGAATTGAAAAGATCAAAACACTTTGAGTACTTAATTACGTAGACAAAAGGAAATTGAATTTAGCCTTCCTTCCCGATACTCCATAAAATACTACTTTAACCCATGAGTCCCAATCATCCAAAAACTGTGTACAAAGGATACGACTTGACTTAGCAACCATGCAAGTAACTAGATAATTGAACTAAGGGTTTAACAATGGTTACAATAATGCACTAAAGATGAGTGCATACAAGGTGGGCTAAAGTGATTTGGGTGTAACACTTGGGGGTGGATTGGAAACAATGCTCTTCATTGATATTCCGAAAACCGAAACATCACGAGAACCATGAAAAGATAGGATCTGAGGGGTTAACTAGTGGTATTGTGTACTAAAGATGAGTACATCGCAAGGATGTGGGGAAAATTACTCAACCGATGAGGTTGATGTAGTTAAATTACAGGTTTAAAACAAGGGTTATCCTAATGCCTCTTATCATTTAGTTACTCCTAACTACATGAATGTAGTCTCACTAGCGATCCCAGAATGCATCACAAAGCAAATTCTAGAATCTATTATACTATCGGTGCACTCACTAAACATTAAAGATGAATGCTTTTATTCCTAAAGATCTAGGGCGAACCTCACATTTTTAGGGTGGAATTTGAGTGGTATACGGTTTTTGTGCTAGTCATATAACTCCTATCCATGAGACGCTTTATTAAGACTAAAGTTTTACTCGTAAGTGCCATAAAAAAATTTAAATTTGGTGCTAAAATTACCCTAACAAATATTTCTCATAGTTTATTACAGAATTTACTAAGAACAAGGCAAAAAACAAGTGAGTGCATAGTGTCTAAGTTCCCGTTTTATTCTTCCTCCCTACACTTAAACTAAACATTGTCCCCAATGTTCCCCAAAAGTATCAAAGTTATGATAGAGAAAGGTAAAATAAAATAGAGAAACTAATACTCCCCTGATTAGCTCGGTAGGATATGCGTAAAACCGCGGTTAAATCCTCCTCCAAAAAGAATGAGCAAGAAATAATTGTTGCTTCCATCATATATTCATCTTCTTTTCAAATATAACCTGCACACTTATAAGAAAACGACAACCCAAAGCATCAAACCGAACAAAGAAAAATCACAACAAGATGTACTTCCAGACTTAGAAATAAAAACAAAGCAAAACAAGTAAAGGATAGGAAACTTGTATAATGTAAATACAAATAACATACAGGAAAATTGGACATTTAAGAAATTTTGGAAAATTCTAAAAAAATTATAGATTTGACAGAAAACGAAAATTTGAGAAACTGTTGCTACAATGCCTGACGCCATCAGGTGTTAATCCTGATGCTGTCAGGTTTTCCTGACAAAATGGGTAAATTTCTCTTTCTGGAAAATTTTACTAGAGAAACTTATTTTCTAAAGTCCATTTTCCTGCAGAGACTCATAAAACATATCCACAAGTATTGACACACAAGAAAACTAAAGCAAACAAACATGCCAAGAATTCAAACTATAAATCATCACATAATCAATTTAGGTTCATAATAATCACATATGATCTTCCCTACACATATTTCAATCAAAGTACCTTTAATTACCAATGAGACGAAGTCAAAAGCAAAATAAAGCATGATCGCATACACATTAATCATACAACAATTCATAATCAAACACTAGCATGCAAACATCCTAAAAGCAAATTTAAAAGCAAAGAAAAGCAAGTAAATAAATTATGCTCTGTTGCCTCCCGAGAAGTTCTTGTTTTTTGTTCGAGTGTCGAGCCTGACTCTACCCATATTTAACAGATATAGAGGAGGTTTTCCCTACATTTAAGATTAAGTGAAGGTGATAGTAGCGATACACACCCTTAGGGTGGAAATATGCCACGTGAGGTGAAGGGTGTGTGTGAATGGCTTCCTTCATCTTAAAACTACCCGGACTAAATGGGTTGATGGGTGGCTTGGTTCCTCTTTTGTCTCCTAGATGTATATCTAAGGATAGAAAATTGTGTGAAGATTGAGGTTCCGGTTCATCAACACTAGGAAATTCCCTAGAGCTAAGAGTAAGGCTATGATTACAAGTCTCTAAACCTATATCCTCTAGTTGTATTTGGTTCAAAGGTTCTACCTCCATCGGGTTTCCTAAAGTCTTTTTTACTTCTTTCGGGTAAGTCATGGGCGGTGTATGTTCCTCAAGTGATGGTAAGGCTTGTGGGCTTGGAGTTTTCACCTCATTCTCCATTATATCTAGATCACCTATATGTTCATCATGTGTTCTAGTATGATCTAACCCAAATACACCCCTAAGTATCTCAAATCCTTCTTTAGCCATTTCAAATTCTTGGTCCGATTCATAAGAATCGTTCTCAAAATTTTGATCACTATGTTCTATTTTCCTAAAGGATTCCTCATGTGTGTCATATGTTTTGGTGAAATCTATCCCACGCATGAAACTAGGTAGTTCAACTCTAATCATCTCACAATCTTGTTTGAGTTTAGGTTCCATGTTCTTAAAAACTAGGTCTTTTTATTCATGGTGCCTAAGGTTGGATAAATCCTCCTTATATGTTTCCTCAAGTTGTGATGTAGACAAGCCTATGATTTCATTCAACTTATGGGTTACGCTTAGGAAGCTTTTCTCAAAATTTTCCAAAGAGTCTCCCTAAAAGGAGTTGATCCTAACAATGATTGTTGAATAGAAGCCACACATGCAAAAAATTCACCAAAGCCATCTAACTTTACACCCATCTCCTTTTGGATATCTCTAAGATCACTCACAAATTCATTAGAATAATAAGAGGCAATTCTATCTGTGATTATTCAAATACAACTTCACTTGCCATAGTGACAAATGAAAAGGGTTTTATAAACCAATACACAAAGAAGAGGGATAGACTACAAGAAAGCTAATAAAAAGAGAAAATCTCACTTGATAGGAATCAAGCGAGTGAACCTAATCGAGATAGAAAATGAACTAGCTATTCTATTCCCCAGCAGCGGTGCCAAAAACTTGATGCGGGAGTTCGGGGTCAAAAGACTTCCTTTTGAACGAGCAAGCTTTACAACCCACTAGGCAGTGCACCTAATCGTTGCATTGTAGTATGGGTAAGCCCAGGGGGTTGATCGTTCTCTAGAGAAATAGATATGCTAGTAGAGATGTATGACGAAAATGTGAGGTTGAGGGTGATTCTTTTTAGTTTTTTATATTTTTTAGGAAAACAAGTAAAAATCTCGGGGTTTGAAGAGTGGGGGGGTGGTAATTCTACCAATTTAAACTACTTAACAATTAAAATTAAAAACTAATTAACTAATGAAAAGGAAAAGCTATGGATTGATTGAATGAGTTCTTATGATAATTAAAAATGTGTTTACTTAAATTTTATTACTCCATAGTTATCTCTTATTGATCGATTGAATTGTTACATCCTCATTCTAATTGATGCGTTGTATTCCATGTTAGTCATAGGGGGTGCCTAATTCCCTAGTTTTATGAATCGTAACTCTCCTCTAGACTATTCAGGATTGCCAAGTACCGTAGCATCTCCCCTGAATATTCTATTATCCTCAAGCTACAACTCACGCAATAAACACAACGATGGACTAAGTGCACTCTCAAGCTTTTTGCTATTTAGGATGATCAAGCTCGCTATAATTAAATGAGAAGACAGTTTTCCTTAGTTTAGCGTCTACCAATTAAAACAAGAGACAACCTAGAATAATCAACAACTAGGTTTCATTGGATCTAAGCAAACACTAGATTAATTTAGTTAAGCATGATAAATAAGCAAGAACACAAACAAACAATTGAATATAGAACAAACATGGTGATAGATTGGATAAGCAAACTTATCTTTGAGTGTAAAAAAGGGTTTGGAACCCTAAAATATTGCCCAAGTCGGACTATTAACGAACTAGGGTTTGCTCTCCAAAATACTACATCTAAAATACAGAAAATCTGAAGTCTATATATAGATTTACACTTGCGACGACATCACCTTTTGATGGTGATGTCATCTGGTCGCCGTCATTAGGGTTTTGTTATGTACAAATCATCGTTGGGACGGCGTTAGTTGAGAAAGTGTGACGCCGTCTAGCTTCATTATGAATGTCGTCTTGGAATAGACCTTGGTCGTCTGGTGAAAAAGTAAGGGCGACGCCCTTCTTGATTTAGGCGTAATGCCGCCATGTGTTAGAACCAAAATATGACCTAAGCCGTCGCTTGAGACTTTTTAGAAAACCTTGTGAGCGACGGCGTCGCCCTATGGGTTGGGACGCCGTCAGGTGTGGAAATCAGCCTTGAAATCTTGACTTTTTCGTTTTCTTCATGTTTTCGCTCCTTTTTGTCCAAAAGTGCTTGATAGCAATTTGCTTCCAAAAGACCTCAAATGTGAAAAGAAACGATTTTAAGCAGTAACGAATATAAAATATATCGATTTAGTGCTTAAATGACCCCCTAAAAATGTATGTTTTAAATCCTTATCATGGTATAAGGAGCCAAGGTTCTTTTATCATTGGTTGATTTTTTGTGGTGTTATCTTGTGAAAGCCGAACTTTTTGGTTCGAATATGTGTTGAAGTTGTGTTATTCCAAGGTTTACCTGGTCAAATCTTTTATCATTTTATCACAAATCTTTGGTTTGATCCAGTTTCGTTGTATTAATGGTAAAAAAACATAACAATCTGCTCGTGGTTATGTTTTTGTTTCATCTTGTGAAACTTGTGGTAAAAAACGTGGTCGGAAAAATGGTCGGAATATTGGTGGTAAAAGTGATCGGAACATAAAAGTCAACAAAAGTGGTCAAAACCCTCTTTTTACGAATTTGGAGCCATCTTACGAACATGCTTATTCGTAAGACCATAATCTTACGATTTTGCTTATTAGTAAGACCCTAATCTTACGAATAAGATTAGTTCCTTACGAATTACTCTTCATATAAGTTTACGAATTTCTTGGAAAGAGATTCGTAAGGGGTTATGAACAAGCTTTTACGAATAAGCTTTTACGAGTAAGGTTTACGAATAAGCTTTTACGAGTAAGGTTTACGAATAAAGTTACGAACAAGGACTGATTTTACGAATAAGAAACATATCTTTACGACCAAGACCAATTTCTTTACGAATTTGGATAAGTTTTTCTACAAAACTTCAAACGCCATAACTTTTGAACCGTAACTCCGTTTTCATCGATCTACCTATCAAAACGACTGTGAGAACGACACGCTGAATAGACAATACGAAAGTATATTCAGGTCAACCTCCGAGGCCCAAAATTGCTCCGAACAGAATTTATTGGCATTTTTAAGTTTTCAGACCTAATTTTCACTACAACAACCGAGCTTAATCTACATCATACAGTTACATTAAAAATTAAACACATTGGGCTGAATTTTCATTATTCAAATGTATTGTTCTTAAATACAGAGTGTTCATATTTGGTATAATTATTGGTATGAAGAATGATATTTTGGTTGTAAAAGTTTTCACAAGGATACTATTTTTTTACAAGATCGGGAAAAGCCATTATCATAGTTCATTTAACCAAGTAATGAAGGCTAGTTGTTTGTACATTTAACCGCAAGATGTGACTACGGCGATAATTCATTATTATTTATTTGAGGTTGAAGTGGGATATCACGGGTGCGTGTACTTAGTATTTTGAAGATATCGGGGTTGGTTGGATGTAGGGGTGTCATTCGGGCTGACCCGACTCGAACCCGACCCGAACCCGACCCGAGTCAATTCGGGTCGGGTCAATCGGGTTCAAAATTATATTCGGGTTAATCGGGTCAACCCGAATTGACCCGAGTTCTAAACAAGGTCGGGTTTGGGTATATTTTTTAGCCTTGACCCGACCCGAACCCGACTAACCCAGCTCAACAACACTTTTACAATGTAAAATACTTGGGTTGACCCCGAACCCGAATTGACCCGACCCGAGTTGACCTGAACCCCAATTGACCCGACCTGAGTTGACCCAAGTTCTAAACAAGGTCGAGTTCGGGTATTTTTTTTAAAGCTTGACCCGATTTGACCCTACCCGAGTTGACCCGAACCCGACCGGGTCAACCCGAATAACACCCCTAGTTGGATGCATGATTCTTCAAGATCCTTGTTCGAGCTTTTAACCGTTACGAATGACAAATACTTGAGTTATCTTGTTATACCTGATGTAAGGAGTTACGTTGTTGTGCTCACAACGTATAGCTATCACTTTAAAGGAGTTATGTTGTAGTACTCAAGTGTCACAAAAAGCTGTGGATAATTCGAGAAAAGTTCATATACAATTAAGGATGGATGGATGGGTATATGATTCTACCTTTATTGAAATTCTCTGTATTGGTTCTTCGTCAGACATTAGTGCAAGCTTAAGTCACAAGTTCGGGTTATTTTACTTCAGTCTCAAGTTCGTCATACTGGGTTTTCTCCATCAGTAGTCACTACAAAGAGCCGTCAGAATGATAATGGGGTCAGTAAAGAGTTAGTTGATAGGAGTATAAAAGACTAGAGAAGTGTTATCAGCAGTTGATTCTCACGGGATATTTATGGTACTTCACATTTGTTCAATTAATTGGACATACATGGTTACGCTGTCTCCAATTTCATCATCAACATACGTAGTGTATGTCTCCGATTCATCAAAAACAGCGGGGGGAAGAGAGTGTGGTTGTACTATGCTTTCTTTGCCGTCTTTGCGAAAACCCTTTCCCTTCATGATTTTCTGCAATCAGGGGGAAGAAATGAGACAATCTGTGGTTCAAACGTCTTACTTCGGTGTTATTGTCTCAACTTTCACGGGGTTATTATGTGTGAAGTTACCTACATATGATGTTTTAATCGCATTATGATGCCTCACACACAATCATTTTATCAAGTATTTGCATATTCACAGGTGATTATTATTATTCCGATAGACCGCAACAATCAGGGGGAAGTTGTATTATTTCATCTTTCATGGTTTGTTTGGTGTGAAGCGTCTACATACGTGAGAAGATCTTGTTGATTTCTTGCATGTTACTCCCGAACGGATTTTCCGCATTGTGTACAACTGTGATTACGTGACTAGTCTGATTTGCTTGGTGTGGTTTACTGTTCATCTACAAATTCCGCTGCGCACTGAAAACTTCAAAATTTAGAAGACATGTGTACTACATTAAAGTTTCGAATCTGATGAAGACGTTTGTCAGTTTGGGGGGAAGCTGATTCAGAAACTTTGCCAAAAAGAAGTGTACGGAGAAGCTGCTAAAGACATGCAACAAGAATTGGGGGGAAGTTAATCCAATTCATGCATATTACATCATTTGCCTACAACTGAAGAAAAAGTTCTCAAGGAGGGGTATCAAATGAAGACAAAGAGCGTCAACCACTATCATCCTCAGCATTTGAAGAGCTTATGAAGACCTTTATTTATTTTATTTGTACTTGTAGGAAATATTGTAAGTAATCCCTTATGTGTAGTCCCATTGGGGGAAGATTGTTTGGATCGCTCCTAACACGTAAATGGAACGACATTTACGGGATTACATTAGCTATCTTATTAAGCCGAAACACATGGACTAGTTATGTAATATTGTAATAGTTATGTTTGTGTTAGGCTATAAATACCCTCCTAGACTTTACTAGGAGGGTGAGACTCTTAGTGTAATTTTCACTTTTCATCTTATTAATAAAACACATAGTTTCCCTTCTCTCTCTAACCATGGAGATGATGTTCTTCCATCATTCCCGACCTCCCGATTCACCATATCAACCATACACACGATCCTACAAAAGGTAAAACAAACACAACTAAACGGAATAACGTATTATATTTGGCTCTTGATACAAATTGTTGGTCACCTTAATCGTATGTCTATACTAATCTAAAGAGAGAGAGAGAGTGGGTGTAAACACTTCTATCCTAGAGAGAGGAGGAAAGTCTCACAAGATTATAATATTGACACACACCTTATTTCTCATAATGTATGAGGTATTTATAGCCTTATAATCATACGTTGAGATAACTCTCAACTTATTAACGTCCCTCGCAACTATACAAGTGTTGCGACGGTAAGAGGTCGCACAACAACCATAACGTTTACAACATTCACAGTATCTATCACATACTATACATAGAAGTACATGCACTTGTGATTTTACACCTTTTGTGTTCTAACACTGTCTATGTTCGATCCATTAAAATCTATATTCATATCCATCAATTATCAATCCACTCCATCTATAATTCTATATTCACGAATAGTGCGCGATCAATATTTGGTATAGTTTCCATCTTTGAAACAAAGTATTTAACACCCATTCAACTGTTTAGTTAGCTTCCAAAAGATGTCTTTAGTTTTCAATCTCAACAGCATACTACTTAAAAAAAAAAAAAAAAAAAAAAAAAAAAAAAAAAAAAAAAAAAAAAAAAAAAATTAACAGCTTATTAGAATATTATGATATTGTTTATCTTCACAAGACCAATAAATCTTAACAATATTTCTCCATCGAACCACACAAAAAGTTAACTACATTCCATGTCTACCGATATTTAGTATATGACAAAATATCCATTAAATACACCATGTTTGCGTCCAGGATGTTTTTCATCTTCACAACTAATTATTTGCACAAACCGCTACTTTCTTGAAATCTTAAGTGAGAATTGTGCAGTTTTGGTATCTCGAAAAGAAAAGAAGAGATATAAACATACACTAATAAAGTGGTCATTTTGGATATAATTGATCATCTTAGTTGAAGTAGAGAAAAGGAATTTCCCTAAAACTGTCCCCTTTACATTTATTGCACCTACGACTTATGAGCCGTTGAATTTTTTCTTATATATGTAGGATGGTAGAAAAGTTACCATCTTTTCGTACTTGAGTAGAAATATGAGTAACATATTGCAGCGAAAATTTGTACATATCTATTTTCATTCGTAATACAAATATCCGTAGAAAAAGTACTCCGTATGATTTACATACAATTATTTCACATGTACAAATATCGGTAGCATCGTAGTATGCGAAATAAATTGTAACGTGCACAAATCACGTCACTTCTCAAATAATTCAATAACACATGTCCTCTATAGTTATTTATACGACTATATGGTTAGAAATCACGATCAAAATGCATAAAAAGAAATGAGCAAAACATAGACATCCTTTAATTTTAAGGGGCCAAATTAAGTAGCGGACTAGTCACAAGAAACACACCTAGCTTATTGTCAATAATGCCAGCCATCTCCCACTTGTAATGATATTGACATATGTATAAAATACACAAATGTATGGTCGTAAAGACCATTTTATTTATAAATATTACGGATTATTTGTATGAAATAGTTGACATAGACCAAAACCTACGTAATTAATGTAAACAAATGAAACTATTCAAAATTTGTAATTAATGTGTTGCTTGTTCTTGCCACGAGCATATACTTTTCTTCTTTGTACCATGTCATCCACAAGTCGATCGTGAATAGATATCGATAGCTAATCGTGCACTATTATTGATCAAAATGCACATAAGACTTATTCAACAATTAACATATCAACTTGCATGTTGTTTATTGTGTTCTAGTAGTATAAATAGCATATCTATGTGTTACTATTTCTACTCGAACTAAGCTACTTAGTTATCAAAAACAAGTGACTAAGTAAAGTTATATACTTTTTGATATGGGTTATCCTAAGTCTGTTGGAACAATTTTGGTTCCCATTGTTGTGTTACTTGTATCAATGAACTACATGCCATGCAAAGCTCAATTGTCTACCAATTTTTATGATGACACATGCCCTACTGCACTTACGACGATTAGAGACTCTGTTAATTCTGCGGTTTCAAGTAATCGTCGCATGGCAGCCCTTCTCATCCGTCTTCATTTTCACGACTGTTTCGTTCAGGTTGCTTTCAATAATGCATGCTTTCACTTTTCATATTCTAGATCGTTCGTCCCTATTGTCTACATAATTATCAAATACATGCAATTACTTTCTAAACGGCTAAATTATGCAGATACTTAGTTAAATTCAACCAGCAACGTTATAGGACATATGCTAAGAAAGATATTATAACAATTGGTACGACATGATTAAGTGAGTATAAGTTAATGGACACATTGCATGATATGATTAAATACAAGCATGAACTTCTATTTGTAGTTAAGATTTTTTATTTTTTTTATTTTTTTTTTTTATTATTATTATTATTATTTTTTAAACTTTAATTAATCTGGTTAATATATTCAGGGTTGTGATGCATCCATTTTGCTAGACGGTGCCGGTAGTGAAAAGGAGTCACCTGCGAATGATGGTGTGTTGGGCTATGAGGCCATAGATGATGCTAAAGCTGCTGTCGAGAGCGTATGTCCAGGTGTAGTTTCATGTGCAGATATACTAGCTGTTGCAGCTCGTGATGCTTCGGTGGCGGTAATAACAAAATAATCTGTTGATTACCTAAACTTTCACTAAATCTAATATTGCTTTAATTACTGATAATTAAATTGAGGCTGTGTACGATTAAAATATGATTTGATCAAAAAAATAAAATGTAGGTGGGCGGTCCATCATGGGCAGTAAGGCTTGGAAGAAGAGACTCTCAAGATTCAAATGCGGCTGAAGCTGTTACTGATCTTCCACGAGGTAATAATAATCTTGCTGAACTCATTGAAAGCTTTGATCGAAAGCGACTCAGCGTAAGAGACATGGTTGCTTTATCAGGTTAGTTCCATGTTTTCAATATATTTCACCATATCCTCATTTAGGGCTTACTTTTTCCTTTCAAGAACTATGATACTCTTTATATTTACGAAATTTTGATTCATTATTCTTTATGTTAAATAAGAATGCATGAAGGACTTATACTTAAAATCAGAGGATTTTACATAACTTGCCTTTAGATCTGGCAGGATCAAATAAAACCGCAAAATATAGTATGAAAAGCTAAGAATGATCTTTATTTAGCTGATGCACAACATTTACTCACCTTTTTTAAAATGAAGCAAAGCCGTGTCCAATATGCCTCAGTTTGAGTAAAATTGGACGTTCCTATTCACTTATTTGAAAAAAAAGTTGTGAATCAGATAAAGTCAGTTTGAGTAAAATTGAACATCTTTCCAATCCCTCTTATAAAATTTAGTCTTGATAATAAGCTGTTTCTTTGTAGTCATGCACAACTTTCTCAAACTAATGCACACCCGTGTCCGATCTACATTAGTTGCATTAGTCTTGCTAAAACAAGATGCAAGTGTTTTTCAGTTTAACTGAAACACTTCCAAGGAAATTTGACCTTTTACGTGGACCCATGCCAACTGTCTAATATCTGAATTGTGATATGATTTTTGTCTTGCAGGCTCTCATACAATCGGGCAGGCACGATGTGTAAGATTTAGGGACAGGATATACGACAATAACTCAAACATAGATCCTACTTTTAGAGACAACCTTAGGAGAAACTGCCCACAGACTCCACCAGATGGTGATGGTAACTTGGAGCCACTTGATTTACGGACACCAAATACATTCGACAACAACTACTTCAGGAATCTAGTCGAAAGTAGAGGTCTTCTTACATCTGACCAAGTACTCTTTAATGGAGACTCAACTGATAGCATTGTAACTGAATACATTGACAATCCTTCCTTGTTTGATTCTGATTTTGCTACAGCCATGGTTAATATGGGAGACATTCAACCTCTTACTGGTACTAGTGGGACAATAAGGACTCTTTGCAATACTGCTAACTAATGAAGAAAAGATGTAATAAGAATGATGTATGCAGTCACAAATAAGTTGTTTGAATGGTGTACGTACGCACGTGTGTAATTTATGTATCATAAGCAATAAAGTTGTTCGTGTGCTAGAATTTTCTTTACTTGATTTACCTATGATAAAAGTACATATGGTTTCATATCATTTTGTTTGTATTATATATAATAAGACTTTTATAGCCATGTTATTTCATAATGCCGAAATTGTTTTATTTGTCTTTCGATTTTTCGAGGTTGAATTTTAGCCGCAAACTACCAGAATCTTAGACAAGACGATCCAATTTTTTATTTTGCAAGTTGGAACCGTAGACAAAGACCCACAACCTTGAGTTTAATGGTTTTTCTTATTTACCTTTTTATTGTTTCGATCATGAAAATGACGGTCGGATTTTAGATTCGGCGACCATGTGCAAACCACTGCAAGCCGGCACGAATATAGTCGTGAGCGCGTGGACGTATCATCATCTATTTGTTTTCGATTAGTTTTTGATCTGTGCAAAAATTAACCATTGTCGTTAGTCTTATATTTTCCGGAAAGTCCTAGCCTCGTAACGGTCCCATTGATCTTCGTTTACGGTTTTTGAATTTTGAGTATCATTGGATTCATGACAGAAGTAGACCTCAACATGGTTCGTTGAAAACCTCAAGGCAGTAGACGCATAAGGGCTCGATATATTTTATTCTTGGTCATGTTTCTACCCATAATGATTTGTCCTCGTGAGGATGGGTTTTTTTAAAAAAAAACAAGTTAAGTGTCTATGCATGAATTAGTTACGAGAGACGTGTGCATTTCAAATATTAGTGTACCAGTTGGTTTTTAAATTGTGTATTTTTTTTGGAATATTTTAATTATGTATCAGTTGGGTCTTTTTTAACTTTAGTGGTGTATGATCAATCAATTAGTTGGTTGCTTATTTTT
This sequence comes from Chrysanthemum seticuspe, assembly GCA_019973895.1. Lineage (NCBI taxonomy): Eukaryota > Viridiplantae > Streptophyta > Magnoliopsida > Asterales > Asteraceae > Chrysanthemum > Chrysanthemum seticuspe. The sequence goes on from BPTQ01000009.1 coordinate 270,016,441, forward strand.
TTCGGATATGTAGTGTGTCACTATAAAAATTGGTGTGCCATAAATAAAATATATCAGTAATATGTAGTGTGTCACTATAAAAATTAGTGTGTCACTATAAATTTAGTGTGTCACAAAAAAAGTATAATATGTAGTGTTTCACTATAACAATCGGTGTGTGTCAGTTGTGTATGAAAGTAAATGTAGTGTCACTATAAAATAAAGTATAATATGTAGTGTGCACTATAAAAATTGGTGTGTCAGTATAAATTTAGTTTGTCATAAATAAAGTATAATATGTAGTGTGTTATTATAAAAATTGATGTGTTACTATAAATTTAGTGTCATAAATAAAGTATAATACGTAGTGTGTCACTATCAAAATTGGTGTGTCTCAGTTGTGTATGAAAGTATAGATTTATATGTATCATGATAAAAATCAATAGCGAAAGGTATAAAAATAACAACATATGTGTATAAATTAAAATAAATAAAAGTTAAATATATTGCATGAACATGAACGATACACAAGAAAATATCTTGAACATATAATTCTATTTAAAAAAACTAATGTTTCTTATATTGAAACACAAAATAATAAATTTTTTTATGCATGAATGACAACTGGTCATTGTTTTACGCTTGTTTGTGGTTATCAACGTGCCATTCATTTTGCACATTTATTACAATAATGCCATTGACTTAACTAGTTATCATATATACTAAGCATCAAGACATGAGGTCTTTGCATGACAAGTGTCCACACATTAATTGCCAACTTTCACAAGTTGGCAAAAATAGCCCCTGAGGTTTAGGTGTAATCGCAAAGTAAGTCTAAGTTGGCAAAAATAGTCCTTAAGGTTTAAGTGTCGCTGCAAAGTAAGTCCTTTATAACAATTTGGCAAAAATAATCCCTATCCAAATTCACGTCTACAAAAGCAATCCCGCTGCATCGCGCGGGTTTCATCACTCGTATTAATTATCGTATTAATTATCACCTATGATCAATGATCTAATGGTCAATAAGAGTACCTATTATAACTTATTTTAAGTGTGTACACCACAATAACACCTCCCTATATATATATATATATATAGGGGACCTTTATTTTGAGAACCCTGTTAAGTGCGAGAACTGTGAGAACCCTCTAAACCAATGAGATTCTTTTAAACATTAAAAATTATTATTAATCCAAAAGGGTATTATAGTAAAATACAATTTTATTTATTTATTTTTTTATTTTTTTTATTAAATCCCGATTTTAAGCATTCCTTAATTTTCGGATTTTTTTTTTTTAAGCATGGTTTCATAATCTTACAGGTGCATGCATGTTTTTTTTTTTTTTTTTTTTAAAATGAGATACATGTTTGTTTTAAAGCACGTGCATGTATGTTTTTTAAATGAGGTGCATGTATGTTTTTTAGTGAAGTACATGTATGTTTTTTGCTAGCATTATTATTATTTTTTTGAAGTTTGAAGCATAAATTAAAAAACATAAACCATTATAAAAGAAAAAACAAGATTCATATACATAAATGTTACATTTCATTTAATTACAAGTACAAAAAACACATATGCAATAATCGTATATCTTCAAAAGTCGCAAATTATCTTATGTATATTTGTATTAATCCACTCCATAGTCTTTAATGATATCATCATCTTCATCAATCTGAAACAAGCATGCACGAAAACAATTAAACCTCCAACAAATAAAAAACAAAAATTAATCATAACGATCATAACGCATATACACAATCTTGTGTATATCAAACATATTTAATCATAAACAACTATCAAAACATACATGTTCATGAGAACGTGTATGTTTTGAGAACAGACTTGTTGTCAAACATAAATGTTTTGAAAACATGCATGTTTTGAACCATAATTGTTATGAAGCATACATGTTTTATAATTGTATTGAAACTATTAGATATAAATGAAGATAGAATAAAGTCATACCAACAGTTAACTAACTAATAAACTATCAAACATAAAAAAAAATCAAAAACATAAATTCTTAAAAAGCAAATATGTTTGATAACACAAGTTTTTTTTTATAACATACATGTTTTTAAAACATACGTGTTTTTAAAACATACATGTTGTAAAACATATATGTCGAACCCCTCATCGACAAAACACAACAACCATAACGGGACAAAACAGTTTTTTGGGTTGTTGGTTACATAGATCACATGATCCCATCTCCAAACTTCACAGTCAACAAACACCGCTTAACCACAACCATCAATACACGTCAGTCCTAAACCCATCTCCTTAAATTAACAAGAATCGAAATAAAAAAAATGATAAACTCATACGATCTCAGATCCGTTAAACTCGAGCATAGATCTTTATAGATCTTAAGAGTTTAATCACAACCCATCATTCATCATTAAAAGAAACGAAAAACAACAACACGCAACACTTACCCGAAACCAAGGTGAATCCATGACCAGTATATAAAAAAACCTATGATTTATAACCATCATAAGATATTCACGCAACAATTGCATTTTTTTTATAAACATCATAAGAATATTCACGTAGGAGTTTATTAAGGGGTGCTAACCTGTGATTTATAACCAACCAATGACAACATAGGATGCTAAAACAGACCGAACACCATGAATTACCACTGAAGATCCAAACCAGATCTGAAAAATAATATATATCAAAATGAAGAACTATCAGATCTGTGGTTATGGATTTACAAACCGGATATTTGAAATAATTAACTGAAATTTAAAAGAAAATATCTCAGATCCAAAACTTGTTCTCAAATATTTAAAGGTTTACTAGTTTTTTAAAAAACCTATTATAGATCTGGACACACAAAAAAATCATATCAAAACCTTACCCGAGACCCGTGTATATGATCTTCAAGTAGCGGCCTTTGTGATTTCGCTCGATAAAAAAGAAATAATCTTGTGTTTGTGATTCGGGCCTCATCAGATTCAATAGCAGAAGTTGCGTTTGGTTTAAGAAGTGTGATTATATTCGTTTTGCTTTTCGATAGATCGATTCATGAGATCTGTATATGCCCATGTAACTAATTTATTTTGGCGGTGAAGGGGTTTGATTGTTGGAGATGGGTGGCGAAGAGGCTAGATGATGTTGTTCTTGTGGTGGCTGAGAAAATATGAGATAGGGTTTAAGAAAGATTAAATGGACCTGGAACAATTTTGTGAGAGAGAATGGATAAATACAATTAAGTAAGAAACTGATTAAGTCCCAAAAATACGGAACAGTTTTTGAAAAATAATTTTAGAATTCCATTATTGCCCTTGAATCAGTTTAACAAGTTTGCATAATAATCCTTAAAAATACATTAATTACACTAATGGCACAAGTCATCTTATCCATTGTATAAATGATCTAACGGTCATAGATGGGTTCTCGCAGTTCTCGCACTTAACAGGGTTCTCTAAATAAAGTTACACTATATATATATATATATATATATATATATATATATATATATATATATATATATATATATATATATATATATATATATATATATATATATATAATGGAATAGTAACAATTCAAAATTAGGGTTTCGAGATTCAATTGATGAGATTATAATGAAAATAAAAAATTCAACTGCTAGATATGTTCGCAATTAGTCTTTGAACAGATTTAGCGGTTTAGTTTATTGATTTGTGATGAGATGAAGAAGGAAATGAGAAAATTAATGGCGGATTTAGTTGGAAAGGGCGGGAAAGTTTGTTAGGGGGGAGAGAAAATTTAACTCCAAACAATCATCACATCCGTCAAACATTTTGATGCACGTCGTCTCTTTGGAACTTATTTGTGTGTGGAAACCTTAACACTCTGTTTCCGAGTATAAAACGGAAAGAAAGGATAAGGAGAAGGAAAAAAGAGAGAAGTAAAAAGGAGAGGAATAAAAAATTATTTTTTTATCTTGTGTTCCCGAATTGGAAAAAAAAAGAGAATGATGTAACTAAATAAAAAGCTTTAAAATCAACTTCACTCCATTTCATCCCAATTTGGGAAGAAATTTAGGAGAGTAATTTTGATGTAACTTACTATCCTTTACTTTCCTCTCCCCTCTTAAAAAATCTTAGTAACACAATTTTTTTTTTATTACCATCCCAAACGTTTCACTTTCACTCTACAAAATAAGAAAAATGATTCCGATGCCTAAAAACTACATCTAAATTTATACATAAAGATGTGATTAGTGGATTTGAAAAATTGGTTGGTGAAAAATGATGAAAGAGAAAAAATGTATGACACTTGTCCAAAAATGAATGATGTAGATCTATTGTTATGCTTATATATCATCACTCAAAAAATAAACGGTGTAAAGTCGTGGCCGCTTATAATGGAACTGATTCTTTTAATCGCAAATGGTTGAAAAATTTTACTTTTTTTTTTATATATCAGTTATTAAGTTAGCATGAAGATAAGATTTTGATTTTTTTTTTTTTTTTTTTTTTTTTTTTAATGATTATTGTTAAGGCTTACCATGATTTTGATCAATAGATTTATAAAGATGTCATTTATGTTCTAGTACGTTTTGAATTTAAGTTTAAAAGATAAATTGATTTTTATGAAGAAAAAAAAATCACAATGAGCATTTTGTCATTTCACTCATGTGTATGTATTTTAAGAGTTAACAGGTTCACTTTCATGGACTCTGTACATGAGAAAATAAGAATGGACCTATTTTGGGCTCATGTAACCCACTAGCATAAAATTAAGTGACAACGCGAGGTTTCTATGGGGTGAAACAAGTCGTTCAAGTGACAAATGTCATACAGATGATTCGGCAACGTCATATGATTCGATGTTAACCAGGTAGAAATAGTCAAATAACCATAAAAATGTAGAGATATCTTTTTCTGTCTATCTATTGAACTCCAATATGGATCAAGAAATTTATGCCTCGTGATTACATATTTACACTCCACTGTTTCAGAAGGCAAGAGTTTACTAGACAGTACACCATGATCTCATTTTCTATAAAATGGCTCATACTTCAAATAATAAAGAGATAAAGAATAAACCCTGTTAAACTAATAAAAAAATGGATTAAACGTTATGGCTCTGATGAACAACAGGCAAAACCAAGAGTTTAATATCAGTATGATGGTCCGTTTGTCTGAAATCAACCACTGATTGCGTCAAGTCGATGTCACAAGCAATCAATATCAAATCGCCATCTGGGTCTACATATTTGAGTTTAAAGCTGCCAAAATCAAGCTGAAACATTGTTGCAACCAGCTCTTCCAACTTTACCAATCCATCAGAAATCCTGAAATCAAACTTTGCTGTAGACTCTCTGTATGTAGCCTCAATCGTCAAAATTTTCACTGTGTTTGTTGCTGCTGTATTCTCATTATACTGCTCTGTTTGTTCCTGTGTTTTTGGGTAAAGGGGATTTTTTGTACATAACCTTTCACCAAAAACCGAATTTGATGCTTCTTCAGATGTATGGATTTCTGTTTGACCCAAATTCCTTCGGGAATCACTCTTATCAGGACCGTTCCTATATGGCCGCCTTAATATACCACGCATTTCTGTTTGACCCAAATTCCTTCGGGAATCACTCTTATCAGGACCGTTCCTATATGGCCGCCTTAATATACCACGCCTCTTGCGAGAGAGCTTCACAAGTCTGCTAACCACAACTACACAAATACAATGAACATAGTAAAGAGGACAATCTTAGAAAGAAATTAAAGCAAACATATATAAACGTATATGGCTGGAGATGACAAAATTGACAACTGGGTGGGTTGGGCAACAATTTAGTTTTGTTCACGTCTCCTTCATATCTATATTTTTTGAGAAAACTTGAGCTTAATAATTTTGATGTTAATCTGATTTTGGATTAACCCTACAAGAAGACTTTTTTCGGCGAGCAACTGTTTTGATACTGATCCGATATATCTACAAATCTGTCTGTTACTCAAAAGTAAAAATTGTAAATATGATTAATTTTTTGTGAAATCGCATAAAATGTATTACTGTGAATTTAACATTACAAACCTAGGGAAAATTTAGCCTAAAACCACCCATTTATATAGGTAAACGGGTCAAAATTGCCATCTACCACTTCTAGATATCATCAACAAGCTATAAACTCACCAACAAGGATATCCAGAAGTTCCTTCGTTGTCTTTCTTCCATAATGTTTTTTGTTGATTTTCTTTAAACCAACTGAGCTTTCAGTTCTCTTCCTTTTTCTTATTGTTTTACTGGACTTATCATTATATTTTCTATTCGGCCACCTTATACCAAGATTCCTACAACAGCGCCTCAACGCAGATCTGCTAACTAGAAATATGCAGAGTAGAAAGTATAAGATGAGAATCCAAAAATAATCACACGAATATGAATATCACATGTGAGTTATGAACTCACCATTAAGGCTAGCAGCAGCTACTCTGATCGGCTTCCCAATATGCTTCTCAATTTCCTCCAAACTAATCGAACTCACAGATTTCTTCCTGTTTCTTTGTGTGGTCCCTGGATTAATATCAAAATCTTCAATCTCTACATCTAAACAAGGCACAGCACTTTGTCCTGTTCCTTCAGCAGCATCAAAAATAGATGGCTTGATTTGAATTTCATCCTGCTCATGTTGCCTTCTTTCATCTCTAACATGTGTATGTACACAACTCACATAAAAGCTATGATCCTGGAATATGTTTGACGACCTCAGATTCTCTTCCTGCCATTTAGAGTCAATTTAACAAGTCAATAAATTTGTGGTATTACAACGTTAAAAACTATAAAAATATGGTAGCAACCTTAAGCGCTCTCAAGACTTCGCGAACCTCAAAAGCATTATCAATGCAATTAGATGATGTTATGAGTTCAAGTACGCCTAAACAGCAGCCACTTCCGGGTCCAAATACAGGCAAAATAATATATCCATGGATATTGTAACAAGCAGCCAGATCTTGTACATATTGTCTGACTTGTAAGGTGTGAATGCCAAAACTCCATTCTGGCAACTTCTGGCAATAAACACGACCAGGTGGACCTAATTCTTCTTTGTGCTCCTCCTCTATAGCAAACATACGTTGCTCAGACTCCAGCCTATACATGTAAAGGCCTTCATCAACAGCACCAAGACCAAAAGGTTGGTCCAAAGTCATTAGTGAGCAGCGTTTCTGGACAGTGACAGGTGACCAAAACTGAACAAGCACATGTGGCTCACGGAAATATAAACCAGAAAGTACAGCCCTGATTTTATCCTTTATCATCTGCGGGTCTATGGTAATATTTAGATCAAGCATCGGCTTAAAGGGACCTATGAATATTTATGTCACGGAAAAGAAACATATGTTTTAAATTAGCACTGAAAAGTAGATAGAAAATAGAATAAAAAACATATCTAGGGAGAATTATGTAGAGACAATTTGCTTGATAGCAATGGAAATAATGAGATCAAGAAATTTCTGAATACAAAGTCAACTACTCAACTTACAACTTTACTAAAATCTAAAGTACAGGTCAAAATATTATCAACACATCAAGCTGAAGCACATTAGTGATGAGCAACTTGAATCTAATATACAACACGAGTTCTACAAGCTGAGAGGTAGTAAATGCACATATCTATTAGACAACACTGTACCACATATAAAATGTAAGACACTCTTAATGTGATTCATCCATATAAATTAGAGAAATGGAAAATAAGGAAGCATGTTATCGACTCCAGGTGATCGAGTCATAAAACTGAAATGTAAGAAAAGAGTGTCCGTAACAGCCCACAAGAATATGCTATTGAGATTGCTACGAGAACTAGAGTGCAAGAAGTCAGAAGTATGTCAAGAGATAAAAGGAATGGTTGTTTCGTGAAAGATGACATGCCAACCAGTGTTAAATTGTGTGGTGACAGGATCGTACAATTGTACAAACATAACCTTTGTAAATTAGTGCATAATACGCAAGCATAAGATTTGGATGGAATTTTATCAGAACAAATGTCCATAGAAGAGCAAAGTAATTCTGGAAATAGCATAGAAGAGTATAGTCAGTCATAAAAGAGGGATTAATTATATAATTGAATAGACAAGACATATAAGATGTAGGCCATAAACTGCATATCAAAATTGCCAAATTATTGATATAATCAGAGAAAAGGTCTGGATTCTGGAATAAACAAATTATTAAAGCTGATAATTTTATCCACAAATAATTAGATAAACAATTTGAATTAGCAAGCAATACCAAACACATAAACACCCTTATAAACGGTTATAACACAACAGTCGGTCTAAAACACCCCGTTATGACTGCAAACATTGTATAACAAGACAAAGCAACAAGTCTAAACTGAGATGAGCTCTTTATGGGGTGTTCAGATTAGCTTTTTTTTGGGGGCTTATTGGCTTATTGAGGTTTCAAGAAGCTAATAACCTATTCTATTTATTTTTAACTTATCAACTTAATTTTATGAGCTCCAATAAGTCATAAGTGCGGATTAACCCCTAAAATAAGACAATCAAAACACTGTAGAATAGCGTATATACCCAACATCTAAGAAACCAGTTATTTATTCCTTTTTCCGATGTAATACTTCATTTGCACTTAATATATAGTTAAATTCCCAAACCAGATAAGAGTTCGTATTAAATAAGAAGAGCTAGATAAAGGAAAAATCCCTGTTAATATATATAGATGGAAACATATATGCTTGTCAGCTTGTGTAGTTGAAGAAGTTATGTATAAGTACACTTACTAGCAGCCGGAAGGGAGTGTGGATGAACCTTTCGACTACCAAACACCAAAAGTGGGTGCAACTGTCTTCGATCATTGTCTAGTCCTCCAGCAGTGGCAGGAGGCAAAGGTTCAGATAAGTAAGAATATCTCGATTTCAAAGCACCTAAAACCATGGAACGACTGCCTCCACCAACTGAATTGCCTCTCATCATTTTCGGAGGGATTCTATACATCATACCACAACTTTCATTTGTTGCACCATATGCCAGTTATTATTTAAAAGTGACGAAATTAAAATTAAAAGCGACACATTGTACATTCTTTTTTAAGTGTAGTATGGTGGAAAAGAATTAAACAAAACTGTACAATTTCAGATCAAATGATTGAGCTTAATAAAAAATAGGTCACTTTTTCACCCATATTGTGCCCTTTCTCACAACATATCTTACAAATGTTTTCAACTAGACCAAAAGCATGGGTTATACAATTACTAACTTAATAAAGCCTAAGTTTTGCTATTCAAAAAGGGCTAGCGGGGCAGCTTGTTGCCCGCTTGCCTGTCGTTTCAGTGTAATATTCTATATCTTGTTTCTTTTAACTTAAACTACTCAAACATTCAACACTCGTTTACAATTGTAAGCTTATAACTATTTCAAACACTCGAGGGGTGTTTGTTTGAGATCGAGGTGAGCTTATATAAGTCGTAAGTCCCGAAATGACCGCCATAAAGTTTGAGCTTTTAAAAATATAAGCTCCCTAAAACCTAAACCATAAACCCGTGATTCTACCACCCAGGGACGGAGCCAGGTGCCCGGACCCCTATGGATTTTTGATATAGTCAATCAATTTTTTCTTAAATGCACCAGATCTATTGAAATGTATCTTTATATTAAGGTTCCCAAAAATTTGTGCACCCGATCATATTTGATCGTGGTTCTGTCTCTGCTACCGCCTCCCATGAAACTAGTCAATAAGAGCTAGGTGACACATCATAACAACTTAGCAAAATACCTATTTTCAATCACACACCCAAAAAAAACTCAAACTATAACACATTTTTTAAGACTTATCATGCCCAATTAAAACACAAAAACTTAATAAATAAATTAAAAAACAACGTACCTTGATATGTGTTTCGATATAATTGTAAGCTACCAAAGCCTTTTTAGCTAAATACTACTCCGAAATATACTTCATATGAATTGATGATGAATTGATGATACACCACTGTAATTGAATTATGGCCTTTTATAGAGAAGTGAGCTCGACCTACGGTTGTGATCACTGACACTTGGATAGTGTCGAAGATCATCTCATCCAGATCTACTACTCGGATTACTGACACGTGGAGCTGTGAAAATTGTCGCTATACAACAAGTGGATAATAGGGGTATTTCTTATGGCACGTTGCACTACGTAACTTGGAGCGCAAGGTTCACCATAAATATTTAGGGCCCGTTTGGTTTCCGGTTTTTTAACCAAAGGTTTGGGTTGATGCCAAAAATATGCTATTTGGTTCAAATCATTGGGTTAAAAAATGAGAGTGGTTCCCAAATAGTAAAAAAAGAGAAAAGTCATGTGCATTGGTTGGATTTCATTTTCTAACATGGGCCCCACTATTTTATATTTCTTTTTTAATTACTTCCTCTCACATTCAATTTTTATATTACTATATAACTTATAATATTTTTATTTTATAATATATTTTCTCAATTAAAATAATACTGTATTAATTTTATAATTTATTTTCTCTCTCCTACAATCAAAATCCAAATCCAAAACCAAAACCAAATCCAAATCCTAATCCTAATTCAAATCCTAATCCCATCTACAAACCAAACGGGCGTTCCAGGGCTGTTTGATAGACTATTAATGGGACAATTAAGAGGCTTTTTTTTTGCCTATGATATAGGGGCCTAACTAAAAAGGCCTAAAGTGAGATCTAATGCATAAATGACTTGTACAGTACTGTTACTGTATTTATCATTTTCCTTTTTTTTTACTCGGTTGGCGCCAAGATTGTTTGATAACATAAAACTGACACGCTTAGTCATTTATCAAATTCTGAACGATTTAGCACTAGGTGGTGGAGTGCAAAATCAAGGTTGCAAAAATCATGAATTGGTAATTGGGTGATCCATTTTTTTTTGCATATGTTTATAAAACTTTGATATTACATAAATATCTTTTTAAATTTTGTAATTACTAAAATATCTTTTCAAATTTTCAAAATACACTATTTTATCCGAAACATATTTTTATTATATTTAGCTATTATCAAAATAGTATCTAGCATGTAATATTATTTATAACAACAACAATAAATCCAATCTCGTCAGGGTAGGATAAGGGGGGGTAAAATGTAGATAGGTATGATCTCAGGGTAGACATGAGAGTAGAGAGATTGCTTTCAATAAGACTTCCGGCAACTGCTTTCAAAAGAGAGGTGGGAGCAAAAGTCAGTAAACAACATGCAAGCGTAGGAAAAAGATATCAGGCAAAACAAGCAAAGCACGCAACAAGCACAACAGATCAGACACAAAAACAAGAAACCCGAAGAAAGGCACATGCAAAAAGGCGACATAAGCAAAACACAAACAAAAAAAGGAGCCAAGGCACAAAAAGCAGATAAACCTAAGGGCAACATAGAGCAAAGCAAAACAATGTATTGTATTTTTTTTTTCCTGTATCGTATTTTTTTTCCGTATCGTATTTTTAAGTTGCGTGTAATATTATTATGCTGTAATGTATTTTAATTTTTAATGAAATGAATTTAGTTTATTTAAAATTTGAATAAAAAAATAAAGTTATAAGTGGTTGGCTCAAAATGAGTAAGTTGAGGTTTGTTGTGAGTGAGGAGATTAATTGTGAAGGTTTATTATAGTGATATGAATAATGTGACATCCGTGAGCCTTAAATGAGTAAGTTAACTTATATCATGCTGCTCAAAACGGCTTGAACTCGATAATCTCTTTTACACCAATAATATAATTATGAAAATTTATTATGAAAAAGATTTGTATAGGATTGAAATGATGGAACACAGCCAAAGGTGTTTGCGTGTGGGAGTTGAAGAATGAAACATCAAATAGGCTTCAATTATCAAATATTCTTGACCACCTACATCTCCTTTTAATCTCCAAAATTAAAAACTTTAAAAAACAAATAAATTATTAACTTATTCAAGATCTTTCTGTAAAAGTAAAGTAGCGACTCTTTCTAACGTGGGGTCCTCCTCTTTTTTATTCTAGTTACATTTTTCTGCCTTATGTATTGTTTAATCTAATTTCTAAAGTTAAAATAAACAAATTGGTTTCAAGTTTCAACTCATCTAATTAGAATACATTACTATAATGCTTAAAACAATTGATAAACATGGAGCACATACATTATTTTAGGAAGTGCAGAGTGCATACATTATTTTAGGAAGTGCAGAGTGCGGTGTGCTACACACACCCACGAAACAGAAGTTCAAAAGTTTTCATCAACTTTAATTAACTAATAACTATGAAGACAATTCGAATTTTAATGCATTAGACCATGCATGATAATATAGATATATAAAGCTGGTTTTTATGGTTATTAAACGTTGAAAAAACTATGTCTTTTACTTTACGTTTATTTTTTAACAAATTATTTCTCATAACATTGTTAAGTCATGGAGCTTGGATAGATTAACTTTATAGTTAATTTTAATCAAGTTAACGGAAACAACAATATATATAAAGGAAAACTCATATTTTTGGAAAGAAAAAATTGAAAAAACTATATATGAGAGCCATAAACTTTTATTTATTATTATTTTCATTTATAAACCATAACCCATATTATTTTCATTCAGTTTAAATCGTGTTTAATATCAGAATTCTTAAACTTTTACTCCCTCCGTCATAAATTATAAGTCCATTTTGACTTTTTCAAAGTAATTTTATTTCAACTTTGACTTTAATTATTATTTTTATCGTTATATAATACTTGATGTAAAATATATAAATAGATATGTGATTTAAATGCATTTTTATTGGTATACTTTTAATCAAGTATTATATAACATGAAAAGAAATAATTAAAGTCAAAGCCGGAAGAAAAAAACTTTGAAAAATATAAAATGGACTTATAATTTGGGACGGAAGGAGTATTATTTTTCGTTTATAATCCATCATTTTTTTTTATCGCTATAACTATCTGGCACTATAAAATCCTGTTTCATACCGATATTCACCAAAAACTTTTGATAATATTAAACTTTGTAAGAGAAGTGGACGAATACTACTTCACGGTATGTAAATGCACATGGTAAAATCATAAATTTAGATCGGTGTTTGCTAACATTTTTTATCTATAGTTGTGGAATATAACTTGTACTTCTATGAAATGTTTGACAAAGCAAATCTAAACATAAAACAATTCGATTGGCTATTGAACATACGAAAACATAGACATAGTGATACATAGCTTATTATTATTACTATTATTATTATTATTATTATTATTATTTAACTAAAAGCTTGATACATAATTGACTGAAAGGTTTTGAAATATGGACTTAAGCATGATACATAGTCGACTGAAAAAGGTTTTGAAATATGGACTTTAGTACTGTAATACACATAGTTGACTAAAAGGTTTTGAAATATGGACTTAAACATGATACATAGTTTTTCTTTCTTTTTTTTTTTTCTTTTTTTTATTTGAACTAAAAGCATGATACATAGTTGACTGAAAGGTTTTGAGTAATTGTTTTGATCCACAGTTAATCATAGCCTAAAACCACATTCCGCTAAAGCTTATATTGAAGTTTATATCAGTTTTGAAATCATGCGTGCGAGTGGGGGGGAAAAAAAGTCTGGGAGGCTAAAAATATTTTGTGGTGATTCAAAAGTGATGAGAAATTAAAGGGATGTTAAAGAAAATTAGTAGAACCCTCATTAAAAGTCATTTATGTATATACTAAAGAAAAGTTACCTCAAGCGCATGTACATCGTCAATACTTGCTTTACCCACTTCTACAAAAAGAAAAAACTGCAACAATTAGTTGAATTAAACGTAACTCTACTCCACGCACACACCAAAAACAAAGAATATATTATAAGAATTTTATCATCAACAAATTAAATACGCTAAAGGCCGGCAACTATCTAAAGTCAATATATGTACACATCTTTTCAAGTAACTGAGTCACAAATTTGAGAAAACTAATTAGTTGAAAAAAATAGCTAGCATTGGATGAGAACAAAACAGTTATAGGTGTATTTAAGAGATGCGTTAACTTTTTTTTTTTATACGTGTCACATAATGGTAATTTGAGCATGGAGATCAAAGGTTAATACTTAATACTATAAAACTTAAGTTGTGATGTAGCAAACATTTAGATGCTAGGGTGGCTCAATGATAGCATATGTTCAAGCTTAAAGGAGGCTGCCTTATAATAGAGGTTAAGAGGTAGAGAGATCGATAGATATCTAAAGATTATCGGCACGTGGAACAATCTTAATGCTGATTAGCCACTTACAATTTTATATCACTAACCTCGTCACCCTATGGCAATTCTTTTTAGCAAGGGGTTAAATAACTTTTTGCCCCGAAAAAGACAAATCGCATTAGTATGTCACATTTGTGAACGATTTTGAGTGATGTTTAAATGTATGGGGGAGATTTGCATATTTTGCAAAATGATTTGCACATTTTAATTGTTTGTGTTTTGACATTTATACTCTAATATAAATGAATATTACTAAAAGTGATGCAAGATTATAAACATCAAAATACAAACAATTTAATTATGCAAATCATTTAATAGAGTGTGCAAATCAACTATTTTAAATATATTATAATAGCAATATTTACCAACAAACTTGAATCTTTTTTGTATTATAATAGCAATATTTACCAACAACAATTTTTATTGTTAAACACTTGCATAAATTACTATTGCCCTTCCGCCGAAGATATTGACCACCTTGCCATTTTTCATAGTTTTGATGAGTTAATAAAAGATATATCACAATCTTATACATAAGGAGGTGATTTACATATTTCATATTTTGATTTGCACACTTTATACTTTGAAGTAAACAATTTTACATATATCACTTAATGCTTATAGTATCTCTACATTAGAGTGTTTCAATTAAATTTTTGAATGTATCAATCACCTCTTTTATGATAACGGTGGCGATGCAGCTAGGCATAAAAAAGGTTATTTACGAAGTTTTTCCTTAAAAATGTTACACCAGACATAATTAGAAAAGAACTAATCGCGTGTATGGCTGTGTAACATATGATAAAAATATTGAAATTTATACTTTGTTAAGTTAAAAAACGATTCCAAAAATGGCATGCGTTACAACTGAAAAGTAACGTTAGTAAGGGTGTCCAAAAAACCCGAGGAATCAAAGAAATTACTACGTTAGAGTGGTGGGTGCAATTGAGGTATATAAGTTTTATAGGCGTCATCAGGTCACTATTTATTGAATAACACTCTTACAACATAAACACCATCCCCAATAATATACCTATAGCATACCATAAAAAAACGCTGCTCCGTAAAAAAAAAGAAGGAAAACACAATGTTAAGCCAACCACATTGGTACCTATAACACCAACATACGATGCAATATACAACTTATAAGGGTATTATAAGTATCAAAATGGCACCTATAAGGTGTTACCTGTAACACCCCCAATTTCGTGATACGCAACGGAATTCAAACTGGGTGTTACTTCATGGCACAACAGTCATAACAATAGAAAACGAACTCTAATGGAGTCGTTTTAAAAGATTTATCATTCGATTTATAAAAATATCAGAGTTTACAAAAATGAGGTCCCAGTAGTTTCACGGTTTACAAATTATATTAAATGAGTTTTCGAATGATAATAAAATTTATAGCCTTCTTGAGTATCCGTGCTCCTCCGTGCCAGCCTCGTATAATATGGACCTGAAATACATGCTTAAAACTGTCAACACAAAGGTTGAGTGAATCCATAGGTTTATTGTTAAATGTTGAACACATAATGTTTGTGTGGGTTACGTTGTTATACACCCATAATGTTGAAAACAAAACAGTTATTATTTCACTAAGCTCATGCAACCAATGCGTTAACGTGTTCCAAAATTAATTGGTGAAATTGTTGGTACCATCCCTAATAGGTAAAATTGTCGTTTTACCTAAAATTACTCAAATATAGTGCGTTTGTTTGCCTACCCGGTCAACACAAACGGGATTCGTCAATCCCAATAGATCTATTCACAATATTCGCGCCCACTCTCTCTAGTGATTAATGGTTCATGATTAGGGACTTATGTTTGGCAAATGCAGTAACTTAGTGCCAATAAAACAATCAGATAAGCATACAGTTTGAAAGCAATATGTTCGGTTTAAAATAAAGTATGTATCTCCCCCAAGGGTTTGTAAAACAATTAAGTAATGGAAAGTGGGGCTATGAACTCACCGTGAGTTTGATGATTATTAGTACTCTAACGAATATGATGGACAAGCCGGGAAACATCTATGTGCAAACCTAAAATAGGATGTTGCGACTTAAGTTTGGAATAATGTCCAAGAAAATATAAACGAGCCTATATATGTCCTTATATTGATCATGATGTAGTACTTAGTGGTTTAGTGTATATTGGTTAAAATGGTTTATGAAACAATTATAGTTTATATATCTCGTACTACCGTTCGGGCCATCATAATTCAGAGGTCATGTAGTAAACGTTCGAGGAGTTAGGACACTTTAAATCGTAAATCCAACAACTCGTCAATACATTTTACCCAAATGAAATCCCTCACATGAAGCTCCCTAGTATTGTAGCACTTAGTAGATAAAACATATGTTTTGCTTATATATCATAAGTGTCGAAAATGTTCATATGGTTTGCAAACATAAGTTACATGTTTGTTTGGTTATGATTAGGGAATCATAATTGCTATTACATGTGTGGTTTCATATGTGAAGTCTTATTGGTTTGGATTGTGGTTTCATATGTGAAAATCGGGTTTTCACATGTGAAACACAATCCCGAAGGTTGGAATGAACTTAAGAAAACTTAGTTTTGAATGAAGATTGTTATATCATCATGTTTTTAGTAAGTAACTAGTTTTTACAAGTTCTCGTTGATTATTAGTGTTCATAACTTATGAATATGGTCAAAAATGAAGTTTGGTTAAATCGGTGGAAAAGGGTAAAATGGTCATTTTCCCGTCACTTGAGAAAATACTTTTTTGTTGCATTTTTTTTATGGATCTAATATTTAAAAGTATAATAAGAAAGCTACAAAGTTTCGTGGTTTAGCGAGGCCGGGAACTAAGGTATTTAGGGAAAAGTTTTGGAAAGTTTCAAAAGGGTCGGGTTTAAACAGGTCCATCTCCACAGCCCAGGTTGTGCGTTTTTATGACCCGTGCTCCCGAGTTTTTGCAGAAAACGTCGTTCCGGACAACTTTCGTGCTTTAACGTTTTGATGAATCGGACCAGAAGTACCTCGTTTTGCGTGTTTAATGTTTCTGTGACAGAAAGTTGGTTGACAGCTTTCTTGTTGAAGTTTTGGTAAATTCATTTGGCCGTATCTTTTGACTCGTGTATTCGTTTTAGGTGATCCAAATTGCTATGTCTTTGTTTTAATTGTGTCTACAACAATATGTAAATTACCAAGTCTATATGTAGTTGGTTTTGTAGAAAAATTGTACAAAAGGTCATCATTTTTACACTAGTTATCCTAAATTAGCATATAAGCATTCCTACTTGTTTTTAAAGGTTTTGTACATCATGATCCAATATATGAGCATATATAGCATGGAATAAGAATAAGAAACATATAAATGATGTTAATCAATAGTGGTGGTTAGTATTCTTACAACTTTAGGCTTTCTATTAAGAAAGGAGTTTAAGGATTAAGAACTAGACCAAGAACTAAGAACCCTAGTTTCCAACTTCTTCTATCTCTTGACACCAACTTGGGAAAGCACTTGAAGTCTTCTACTAGAAATACTTCTTGTGTGGCTTGTAGACCAATAGAAGGAAGAACTAGAACTTTGGATCAAACAAAGCTTAACAAGAGCTTTGGAATTGATATGGAGCTTGTTCTCTTGAATAATTCTTGAAGGAAACTAGCAAAATGAAGTGTGTTTTGTGTGTGGTGATGGTATGAACGACCAAGAGGGAGGGGAGGGGGTATTTATATGAGTTTTAGTTAGTTAAAGGAGGTGCTAAGAGTGGTGATTCATCATACTTACTAGCTAAGTCTTGTTATGTGTCATAAGATGAAGAAACTTAAGTCTTAAGGTTGAAATGTGTAACCAATCTATCCAAGATCAATCCTAACCATGCCATGTGCCCTACTTAGTCACCAAAAATGCCACATATGGTTATTTTGAGGAGGTTAAGAGTTTCAAATAATTATCTTACTTTTACGGAGTGAGTTTTGGTTCTATTAAATGCCAACCGTAAGTTGTTAAGCCATAATACGTAAAACCGGGTATCGTAAAAATATGAAACTTGTACGAATGATGAAATTCATCATTATACTCCATAATAAAATATAAAATGAGCGGTAAGTTCCATCGAGTTGCTTAAACGCTGTTTAAAGCTGGAAACGCGGGTCAAAAACGCGTATTTCACGTAAAACGCAGAACTGGAAAACGTAAAATTCCAAAACTTGTGGAATTGTCGTAAAATGGTAGAAATACATATTTCTAATGTTTATAGTGTTTTATGGACATATCGGGATGCCCGAATGACGTTTAAACCCTAAAGTAATTCTCGGACACGGTTTTGTGAAATCGGTTTTGAATGGATTCGACGTATGTTGTCAGGACGACTTGTCGAGTTTCATTTATCTTGTCATTATGGTAAAATAAAAATAATATTTTTTACGAGATGAATAGTAAAAGTGAATAGTAACTTTTCAAAAATATGAAAAGTAACCCGAAAATGCGGGTTGTTACATTACCCGACATTACACTGTGCCCACTAAGAATTATCAAAGGTTTGGTTAAGTATTTAATACATCCAAAATAGATAAAGAGAAAGTAACATTAGAACGTGATAGCTAATAGAGATTAGTGGTTCTAACCCATCAAATATACGCCAAACTAATTCCCACTATCAACACATGAGATGAGCTCAATCCAACAAACAATGCTTTCAAGTCACAACGACCTGGGAAGATCTCTCAGGCCGCGTCTATGTACGCGCAAACAAGTGTTACCCAATGGTTATGGTACGACACCTAACACGAGACATTAGGATAGTCATAACCAGAATATGGAGCGAGCGTGTCATTTATATATGCTCATCAGATGATCAACACATGGCCTATCCACAACCGTTGATCATGCACATGAGGTTTATCCCAAAACCCTAGACACCTAAATACAAAGGTATCACATACAAGAAAATGGATCAACTTCTTCACATTTTCACACACTTATTCACACACAATGAAAACACACTTGGTTATTTAAGTGTTACTCCAGCTTTTGATTCTTCATCATAGCTTGAGGTTCTTACCATTCGATATGAAAAACCAAACTGCGTAACCATCCAATCCACTCATAATCACGTTTTACCATATCATACGTAAACAACTACCTATAATTTAAAGTTTGACCCGATAAACAACATTCATCAACTTTTAACACAAAAAATATCTAATCACAATATCACAATACTTTGAAGTGGGCTGATCATCAATACTAGCCTTTAACCCAAAAGCCCAAATCCATAAAAAACCGGGTCAAATCGGGTGAAAAATACTTCACTTCTTCCCCAAGCCAACACCCTTTAAACAGAATAATAAAACAACTATTCTCTCCGATTCAAACAAAAAAAAAGAAGAAAAAATGGAGTGTGTATTTGGAATGGTGGGAAAAGGGTTTGCATTAGTGGTAGCAGATACATCTGCAGTGAACAGTATCTTGGTTCACAAGTCTAATGAAGACAAGATCATGGTTCTTGATCAACATAAGCTTATGGGTGCTAGTGGTGAAGCTGGTGATCGGTATATTTTTTTTTTTTTTTTACTTTTTATTTATCATGATGTTAGTTATGATTATTGATTGGTGTAATTAGGGCTAATTGTGAAAATTTTGAAATTAGGGGTTTTGAGAACTTGTAGGTTATGTGAATTAATGGGGTAGGTGTTTGTTTAAGCTTATATGTGGCTTATGAGCTTATTTGTTTTTCGGCTTATATTTCATAAACCTCAGTTTTTTGGCTTATTTTTAAACTTATGGGCTTATAATTATATGAGTTTATTATGATATGATAAACTTATATAAGCCCATAAGTCTCAAAATAAGCTGGAAAATTGGGGCTTGTGAAATATACGCCGGAAAACAAATAAGCTCATAATTCACGTATAAGCTTAAACAAACACCCCCTTATTTACGATTTTATATGGTTTCGGCTAATACTTCATAAGCTCATTTTTTTTAAAACTTGTGGACTTAATATAAATTTGTTATGACAGAATAAACTTATATAGCTATATAAGCCCATAAGTCCCAAAATAAGCCAAAATAAAAAATAAAAAGTACTAGGTATGAAAGATGAGCCGAAAACAGATAAGCTAAACCCATAAAGAGCTTAAACAAACACCTTCCTTAGGATTGCTTATCAAGAATGTGTTAAGGTTATGGACGAGTGAAATAAGCTGGTTTGAATAACGGGGTAGCTTATAGTGCTTATTAGCTTTTTTCAAAGGTTATTCCACACTGTCCATCTTATGGGTTATTGAACTTTTGAAAAGCTTATAAGCCCGAAAATTTGAGCATATGAGATTTTTCAAAAGTTCACTAAGCTTATAAGTGGGTCATTATATTATTATCTCTTGTTTGATTTCTTCTCCTCTTCATTATCAGAGCTCAATTCACGGAGTATATACAGAAAAATGTTTCTCTGTATCAATTCAGAAATGGGATTCCATTGACTACCAACGCTGCTGCAAATTTCATGCGCAATGAGCTTGCCACGGCTTTGAGAAAGGTATAAATCTTACCAGTTTTTTAAACCAAACTGATTATAGTTTCTTTCATGTGTACTTACGTATTCCTTTATATCCGCTCGCTCAAAGCAGTCCAGAATATTAGTCATTTATGGTGTATCTTGCTTTCTTTATATGTTCTTGAAGATTCAAATGGTCACTTAACTGTTAGTTTAGGTATTTGACTCGATATCAACTTGTTCATCTTTTTGTGTTTGCTTTTGAGGATCTGTTTGATTTATTGAGATTTAAGAGAACTCTATCTAAATTGTATCTGAAGGTACCATATAAACTCTTGTGTTGCTTCTCATTGTCCAGCTATATTTTATTTTAAACTTTCAGTTTGCTTATATAAACTACTGAAATACAGGAAGAGGTAATACATAAACTTAGTTTGCTCTTGACAGCGTTATCGTACAATTGTGATGTTTTTAGGTTGAATTTTCTATTGCTCAATACTTGATACCTAAACTACTGAATATAGTTCATGTAACATATTACTCATTTAACCAAAGTCATTTTGTTTAAAGTCTTTTTCATTTATCAATCTATATCTATATCTATATCTATATCTATATCTATACTACTTTATAATGCATTTAGGCCTTCTAAAATTAGAAGGCTTAAAATTCAGATTTTTAAAGTTACTTATTATGGAAAGATACTACACATAAAAACACACACTCCCTCTCTCTTCTCTCTACCCTCGCCGGCCACCCTCTTCTCCGGCAACCACCGCCGTCGTCCGACCACCACCAGTGCCGGCAAATTTTCCGGCGAAATCTTTTTCTTGCCGATTTGATAGATCGGTTAACCTACATCATTTCTGGAGATTTTGAGCCCTCGGCTCCCACCACAGCGCCACCCACGCGCCACCACCGCCACTGTCACTACCATCTCATCACATCACCACCTCAAAATAGTCATCGGGTACCCGCCGCCGCATTGCGCGGGTACCCTTCTAGTGTTCAAATAGTAATTTGTTTCTTTTTCTCGTCCCTTGATATTTTTCTATGCATACATGATCTGCAGTTTGCTGTTGATCTTACATATCCTTCTTCCCAGTATATGCTGCCCTTTTTTTTGTCTTCTGTTAAATGCTTTCATAATTCGACAGGCATGCTTATAGACTATAGAGTTTGTAAGTAGGTTTTATGTGTTCCCACTTTAATACTAGTTGCACCAACCTTTCTTGCTTTTATTCACGCAAAGAATGAGCTCGTAACATAATTCTAGATAACTTTATGCTTTTTCTTTATTGGGGATTGTTTGATTTAAAATGTTCTATATACTATAGCATATAAAATGTTCTATATGCTATAGCATGATCTTTTTATCTACCATTTGATAATGATTTATTTTTCCCAAATCCTGCGTACATGCACTGATACACGGCACATAGGTTTCATTCGAGGCGGCCTATAACCCGGAAATAGCATGTGATATTAGCTAATTTTATGAATTTATATGTTATATGTGTGAGCATGTCAATTTTTATGCACATTTCAATACATGAGGGTCTGTTAGTTATGTGCTGGAGTTTAAGAGGTGACTGAATCTTTCTGAAAATTAGTGATAAATTTGAGTTTTGGCTTAGGGTGATCTGATGTTTAAAACAATTCCTATGATCTTATCATAATAGCATGAAATTTATAGAAACTTCAGTATAATTGATTTGGTTGGTATATTGCCTACCCAGTGTGATTACTGTAGGTATTAGGATTTAGGTGTTCTTACTTGAAATCTAGAATCTAGAATGGGACCATGCTCTTGTTATTTTTCTTAAAAAACACGTGGATGACATATGCTGTTTCAAACTGTCTGTGATCATAGCTTTCTTCCTGCAATATACTATTACTATGATGTTTAATTGGTTGCAGCTAGTGATTTGAATGTCCTTCTCATATCATTTCACAGCCCTTCCTATGTTTCATTCTTTGGCAATAGCCTAATTAAGCAAATTTGTATATTTTTTCATGCCCTAATAAGTGATCCTAGCTGCATTTAATCTTACTCAAATTCAGCCAAAAAGAAATGCACAGTGGCAGGGCTTAGTATTTTTCATGATTATCTGCAACTACACAATCTTTCAAATTCTAGAGATATGACGGGCACTCTAGGAGGCAGGAATGATCATCACAAATAGATGGGTTGGTTGGGGGTTGAGGTTATTTTTCGAAAAATGCTTGATAAATTAACGACATTGACCCTTTATAGGACAACTTCCTTCGTTTCAGAAGTGCCGGTGTGCTTCTGACATTGCAAGAACACATTAGAAGTCCTTCAAATGCTATCAATGTCCTGAATTGGTTTAGTTAAAATAAATTATGTCATATTGATGATATAGTTTTTATTAATGCTTAATATTAGATATCCTAAACTGTAACATAGTGGACAAAAGGTTTAGTAGCCAACCTGACCTATTTCACCTGGAACCTGTCCTGCTCGTCTGGCCACCTGTAGTGGTCACAATTGTTTCCAAGATATGACAGCTGACTGATAGAGTGTGATCATATGATTTGGTTAAATACTAGACCAGTCTCATGTCTTGCTTTTAGCTATAACAAAAAGATACCAGCCATTTTTTCTTCTTCAATTAGCCATGAGCCTGTGAATGTTTGTCGAACTACATGTATCGTTCTTGCTGCTTTTCGTCCTTAAACTAGTGCTGCTTCAGTTTCGTCCTTAAACGGACTGTATTTTAGTATTTGGATGGCTTCTGCTGCCTAAAGTAATAATAAGACATGGAGATGTGAATATGTGATAATTATACGATATTGTATGGAAAGTTCTGATTATGTAAGAAATTCAAAAGCTGTAACGACCAAAAAGGACATTTGTGAAAAAAGAGACGAAATAAAGTCTCTCAAATTAGGCTAAATGGTTTCCCCTTGATAATCATTTATGTTGTAGCTGGTATGAAACTGATTATATGTCACAGCCTGAGTGTCATAACGCTAATCCAAAACCCCCCTGATGAATCAGCTACCCATCTAAACTATTTTTTATTTTTTATGTTGCAGAATCCTTATCAGGTCAACATTGTGCTAGCCGGTTACGAAAAAGAAACAGGCCCATCCCTATACTTCATCGACTACATTGCGACTCTCCACAAGGTCGACAAGGCAGCTTTTGGCTACGGTTCGTACTTCGCCTTGTCTATGATGGATCGTCACTACCACCCTGACATGACGGTTGATGAAGCCATCAAACTTGCTGATCAATGCATTGACGAAATCCGATCCAGGCTTGTTGTGGCTCCCCAGAATTTTATCATCAAGATTGTGGACCAGGATGGGGCTCGTGAACACTCATGGCGCAGGACCACAAAGGAGTAAAAGATGCTTGTAATATCTTTGAATTATGTCTGTTTTTTTCTTTGTTATGTTATTGGCGAAGAAGATTAGGGACTAAAAGTTGGACCTTGAAGGTTTGATTTGTTATGTGATTGTTAAACTGTCATATGCTGTCGTAATGGGAAAACTTTGTTGTTGAAGATGCCACATTTATGTATCCTTTTTAATTACATTTTGATACCCAAGTAAGCATTTGTAACAAATGACATCTATAAGGTCTGTCAGGAAGACAGGATCAACTAGTTACTCCAATGGTGTTGACTTATCGCATGGTGGCTATTATTTGGTTCAAATGGCAAAGAAGACGATATGAGTTTCCTCATGATTCGAAGTTCAAACAATTGTTTATCGCATTCAGGTTGTTTGGAACCACTAGCCAAAGAAAATCGCATTACATTAGTTTAAAATTGTTGTTAGACATTAAAAATCAGCTATGCTATTTCCTATTTCAGTACAAATCTGTTCATACTTTAACAGCTGTTGGGCAGAGTTTCTATATAATATTATAGCCCATAATGGAATATCAACATGTTTAATTTATTACATCTGTATTTCGCATATTTAACTAAGCTGGCAGGAAACATGCATTAACAACAGACGTGGTTGTTACTTGTTGGAAAATATCTTTTTATAGCTCTTGAGCCAAATAAGAAAGTCACCATTCATTAGATTAACACATTATGAGCTTAGTCGTCTAAACCAGTTAGGTATTTCTGACACAAGAAGCAAAATCTGATTTCCAGCACGGGTGGAGCGCAGTAGGCACATTTGACCTTTGTGACGATGTACACCAGCAAAGACTCGTATTATTTGTGGGATGAACTAAACCATTCCCCTGTTTTGCAAGATAGAATGTTTCATGTTCTTGCTACTCTCTATGGCTTCGTTGCTGTTGTCGCATTGGTGAGTTTGCATATGTGATATATGTGCTATATTATTTGTTGGATGCGAGTTTAAGTTATATATTATTGCCTTGCAAGTCACAATATCTGGTTTGACCAACTAATTATCATATACTAATTTGTGAAATCACGATAATATTTACCTGTTGCAGGTGCAGTTGATTAGGATACAACTAAGAGTGGCAGATCATGGTTGGACAACCCAAAAAACCTTTCATTTGTCCATCTTCTTAGTTAATGCCGGTCTGTATATTTCCGTTAATATAAAATTTCAAAAGTGCATCTAAGAAACCATCTTGTCTGATTTTTGCTGATTTTAAGCGTGTTACTTATGCAGCTAGATGCGTGATATATATTTTCCGACATGATATCCAAGACTTGACACCTGAGGTTTGTAACGTTCATAAGTTTATCATTTATATGGCTGATTATATATATCTTGTGTGTCGACTCTTATGCTTGGATATGTTTCTTTATCAGATTACCCAACAAATCTTGCTTGATCTACCAAGTCTTGTGTATTGCTCAACCTATGCTATCTTGGTTTTGTTCTGGTCCGAAATTTACTCTCAGGTTTGATGCATATTTTCTTCTTGTTACTAGTCTTTTTATTTAGGGGGTGTTTGGATTTTCGTTTTGAAAATGATCATCTGACTATTACAACTTCTAGTCGCAATATTTTATGTTTTGACAACAACATTCAGAATCTAATATTATACTGTAGGTTTTAAAATAACAAATTTCACTGATTATTCAAATCATAAAAGTATTACCTATTTACCATTTTTTTTACAATATTTGAGAGCCTTTTTTCTCATCAAGGCCAAAAATCGCTAATATCAAACAACTGACTATCTAACAATTACAACTTGTAGCAATAAAAGCGCATCTAAACATTACATTTTACAAGTCGTTATACTAAACAGACTGTCTAATCAGCTGGAATTATATAATCAGTCTCAAAACACCTTACTTGTTTTTAGTTCTTTTTTGTTATAAAGAATGTTGTTTGCTCACTTTATAATGTGGTAAATATTTATAGTCAAGGTCGGAACCAACTGATAGTCTCCCAAAAGCTTTCTATGCAATCAATGTAGCTGTTTACGCTATTCAGGTAAATTTCTTGTTCATAAATTTTGGAAGTAGAAGAGGAGATAGATAGTTACGCAATCCTCCGCTTAATACATGCTTGTAAATATATTTGACATATTTCTAACTTCTTACCGGATTCTAAGGGTATATATTCTGTCATTTGTATACAGATTGCTTTGTGGTTGATAATGTGGTGGAAGCCTATCCATATGTTGGTGATCATCTCCAAGGTTTTTCTTTCCGGGGTGTATTTGCTTGTAGCCTTGGGTTTTCTTATTTATGGCGGAAGGTACTTCTAATACTTTCTTTCTTGCTGGCCTTGTTGGGCCATTTCTCTTACGTCTCAAATTTGTGCAGGCTATTTCTAATGCTGAAAAGGTTTCCCATAGAAACCAGAGGCCGTCAAAATAAGATACACGAGGTGTGTATGCATGTGTGAGTGTAGTAGGCAGTTTGTTTACTCTGACCCCTTTATATCTAAGTATAAAGGGTGGCAGGATGAGTGTGTTGTGTTGGGCTGGGAAAAGGTAGAAAATGTATACGAGTACTATGCCTGACATAAAAAAACAGTGGCGGTATAAAAATTTTACACCAAAATCATTATTTCAATTATCTATGCGGAGGACATTAATTTTATAAAATTAGTCGGGTTGGATTGTCCACTAAAATAATAATGGCCCTCTTCTAAGTTTTTTAGTATATAATTAATGTGTTAGTAATGATTATAAAAAACGATATTATTTCTGAAATAACTCAATCCGTGAATGAAACGGAATAGAATTTTAAAATTGACACATTTAAAAGTATGTAATGAATTACTTTTCTGTGCAGGTTGGCTTAGTGGGAGCAACAAGCTTTGTATGTTTCCTGGTCGGATGTATTGTGGTGAGGCATATATTTATAATGGAGACAATATTATCGACACATTATTATATGATCTTAATCTTTATTATGGTGACAATACCAGATGTTCTTTAATGCGTTCACCAAAGCTTCCAACCAAGATGTATCAGAAAATCAAGTTCTAAACTTCATATACTACTTTGTAAGCATTTTTTACATCTCTATATCTTTGACCGAAAATCGACTGACTTTAAAATGGTATTACACTAAGTTGCCACATAAGAAAAAGTTACTGTAACATTTTTTACCGTGTAGCTGGTTGTGTTAACTTACCTTGAATCAAAGTTTTCTCTTTTTGAGGTTCTTTATAAATCTTTTTGAACGCGTGAGTCATTCTTAGCTGCAAAGTCATTCATTACTTATCTATGCAATTCGTATTATCTGTTTTGGGATCAAAAGGTTAAAAGTTTAGTGCGAAAAAATGATCAATCATTGTTTCTGCTCCATATGTTTTTTTTTTTTTTTTCTCCTAAAACTTTTTTGCAGTGTTTCATACTAACTTCTTAATGTTTATCATTTTGACAGCTGGTGGAGATATTACTCTCTTGTGTAGTTCTCTTTACTTTGAGAAAGTTGCCGCCTAAACGAGTTACCAAGCAACAACATTTTGAGTAGATTTCAAAACCTTCTCAACAAGGCTTCTCTCGGTTTGTGGAATATGTACGTACATTGTATCGATTTGTATTTGCGAAACATACATATTTTTGTGAGATCACGATTGAAAACAAAGATATCCATTAATTTGGATGTTGCAAAATATATTGGTTGGACAAGTTGTGTAACAAGTTAAAGCGAGAAATTAAAAATACGAATCAAAATGTGGTATGCATATGTGTGTGTCTAGTGGACAAATGAATAGGCCGTACAATACACGCGTACTTTTTCAAATATTCCATTTTGGTACGTGTACTAAAATCTGTCCCACTTTTAGATGCGTACTTTCATGTTTTGTACCATTTTGCACGCATGTTTACCTGCAACCGGTTGGGAATGTATAAAACTGGCAAAAATGCCTATGTGGCATATTTTTTGAGTAAATTACATAGATAGTCCTTGTTTGTCCCAAATTGCATCTACTGTCCCTGGTCGTTTTCGTCTGTTTTTTTTTCGTTTTCGTCCATTTTTTTTTACGTTTTCATCTGTTTCTTTATGTTTTCGCCCGTTTTTTTACGTTTTCATCCATTTTTTGTAAAAATTTTGTCATTTTTAACGTTTTCGTCTGTTTCTTTACGTGATATGTCCGTTTTTTTTTGTTTTCGTATGTTTTTTTACGTTTTGTCCGTTTCGTTACGTTTTCATAATTTTTTTTCCTTTACGTTTCTTTTTTTACAATTTCGTCCGTTTTTTTTTTATTTTCGTATGTTTTTTTACGTTTTCTTCCCGTTTTTTTGTTTTCGCCTGTTTTTTTAAGTTTTTATCGGTTTCTTTACGTTTTCGTCTGTTTTTTACGTTTTCTTCTGTTATTTTAGGTTTTCGTCCGTATCTTTACGTTTTTTTCCCTTTTGTTCAGTTTCGTCGGTTTTTTACAGACGAATACGTAAAAAAAAACATAAAAAATGAACGAAAACATAAAAACGTAAACACACAAGAACAAAAAAAAAACACACGAATACGTAGAAAATGGACGAATACGTCAAAAACGGATGAAAACATAAAGAAACGTAAAGAAACAGACGAAAACGAAAAAAAAACAGACAAAAACGTAAAAAACGGACGAAAACGTATAAAAACGGGTAATAACATAAGAATACGTATAAAATGGGGGTAAAACGTTTGAAATCATAAGAAAATTGTATAAAAGGGATGAAAACGTATAAAAACGAACAAAAATGTATAAAAACGGGTAAAAACGTAAGAAAACGGAAGAAAACAGACGAAAACGTATAAAAACGGACAAAAACTTATACATGTACCAAAACGGTACATTTGAAAAAGTACGTAGCTATTTAGCGGCCAAAACCATATTATTTAACTTATTTTTGTTAGTGGAAATCTGACGTGGCTTGCACACGTGGCAATAGTGATTATGGTTTCGGTAAAACAAGTTTAACCGTGCAAAATGGTACAAAACATGAAAGTACGCATCTAAAAGTGGGACAGATTTTAGTACACGTACCAAAATGGAATATTTGAAAAAGTACGCGTGTATTGTACGGCCTAAACCCTATATATATAGTACTATATAAATCATTTAAGTTGTGAGCTCCACAAAAAATTAAGATAATGAGCTACAATAATTGAGTGACATGTGTCTTCTTTAACTAAAAAATAACAAAAAGGGAGGAGCTCTAACAAACTAAAATAAAAAGCTCAAATAATAGGGTGACACATGTCACTTCTTAACTAATTAATCACATTTATTTTTAAATTTAAATATCTTTTAATCCGTTTAATTTTTTTATGATCTAATTTCACCATATTTTTTAAAATTTTGTGCTATTTAATTCAACATCCATTTTGATATATTTTTATGAGTTTTTAGTTTTTACATTTTTAGTAGGTTTATTTTATTTTGATTCAAATTTTTATAACTTTAACATTTATTTCAATCAATACAAACTTTATTTATCAAAATCATTTACTTTTGGGAAAGTGTTTGACGGGAAAGAGATTGTGAAGGTATTTTTATATGCGAGAATAATGATGTCGCGGGAAAGATACGGAAAACCCAAACAAACACATACAACTAACACATATACATTTGGAGTGTTGTGAAATGAATTCATTAAGCGGGTAGAGAATTGTGAGGAGAGTTGGGTTAGCAATTCATTTACTATATTTATTAAATAACTATATTTATCGCCGCCGCTATGCGCAGGTATCCAACTAGTAATCAAAGATGCAGGCAACATGGATACATGATCATGTGAAAATAGTCAGTTTTGAATAATCACTTCTAGATAGAGTTGCTTATTCGAACTGATAACGGATATTTTACTTTAGTGGGCTTAAATAATCAGGATGGTTAAACTGTCATATGTATGCTGTCGTAATGGGGAAAACTTTGTTGTGGAAGATGCCACATTTATGTATCCTATTTAACTATATTTTGATACCCAAGTAAGCAGTTGTAACAAATGACATCTATAAGGTCTGTCGGGAAGACAGGATCAACTCGTGACTCCAATGGTGTTGACTTATCACGTGGTCACGTGGTGGCTATTATTTGGTTCAAATGGCAAGAAGAAATATTTGTTTCCTCATGATTCGAAGTTCAAACAATTGTTTATCGCATTCAGGTTGTTTTTTGGCACAACTAGCCGAAGAAAATTGCTTTACCACTTTGTTCCCAAGATTTTGAAACGAAAGAAAATAAGAGAAGAGTTAAAATGGGCAGAAAAGAGGAGATAAATGAAATTAAATTTTTTATATCATGTTCTCGAATTATAAGAGAAAAGAAGAGATAACAGATGATTTTACAATTATATACCTTAGTAATATATAAAAGATATGTTTTTTATTAGGCCATTTAAGTAATTTTGTTTATTTAGAGCTTCCTAATATAACTTCTCTCCAAATCATCCCACTTTGGGGAAGAAAGTTTTGGAGAGAAGTTTAGCCTAAATTACTCTCCTCTTCTTTTTTCTTCTGTCGTAAAAAAACTTAGGAACACGAATTTATTTTGTTTTTTGCCCGCTTCTTTTCTCTTATTTCAAAAATAAAACTCACGAATGCAGCGTACATTAGTTTAAAATTGTCGTTAGACATAAAAAGGGTATCAGCCATGCTATTTCCTATTTCAGTACAAATCAGTTCATACTTTAACAGCTGTTGGGCAGAGTATATAGTCATGTGGAAATTGTCATTAAGTCATAGTGAACGAGTTTTTATATAATATCATAACCCCAAATGGAATATAATGATGTTTAATACATCTGTATTTCGCATATATAACTAAGTTGGTAGGAAATATACATTAACATACGTTGGTTGTTAGAACATGTCTTTTTTTATAGTTCTTAAGAGACTTAAATAATGAAAGTCAGCAATCATTAGATTATTGTAAATAAGTTTATGTATAATGTTATAATAACTATATAATAGATTACCACATTATGAGCTTAGTCCTCTAAACCGCTTAAGCATTTCTGACACAAAGAAGCAATCTGATTTCCAGATCGGGTGGAGCGCAGTAGGCACATTTGACCTTTGTGACGATGTACACCAGCAAAGACTCGTATTATTTGTGGGATGAACTAAACCATTCCCCTGTTTTGCAAGATAGAATGTTTCATGTTCTTGCTACTCTCTATGGCTTCGTTGCTGTTGTCGCATTGGTGAGTTTGCATATGTGCTATATGTGCTATATTTATTTGTTGGATGCGAGTTTAAGTTATATATTATTGCCTTGCAAGTCACAATATCTGGTTTGACCAACTAACTATCTTGTACTAATTTGTCAAATCATGATAATATTTACCTGTTGCAGGTACAATTGATTAGGATACAACTAAGAGTGCCAGAGTATGGTTGGACATCCCAAAAAACCTTTCATTTGTCCATCTTCTTGGTTAATACCGGTATATTTTAGTTAATATAAAATTTCGAAAGTGCATCTAAGAAACCATCTTGTCTGATTTTTACTGATCTTAAACGTGTTACTTATGCAGCTAGATGCATTATTTTCCGACATGATATCCAAAACTTGACACCTGAGGTTTGTAACGTTCATAAGTTTATAGCTTATATGGCTGATTATATATATATCGTGTGCGTAGACTCTTATGCTTAGATAACTTTCTCTATCAGATTACCCAACATATCTTGCTTGATCTACCAAGTCTTGTGTATTGCTCAACCTATGCTATCTTGGTTTTGTTTTGGTCCGAAATTTACTCCCAGGTTTGATGCATATTTTCTTCTTGTTACTAGTCTTTTTATTTAGGGGGTGTTTGGATTTCCGTTTTGAAAATGATCATCTGACTATTACAACTTCTAGTCGCAATATTTTATGTATTGACAACAACATTCAGACTCTAATATTATACTGTAGCTTTTAAAATAACAAATTTCACTGATTATTCAAATCGTAAAATTATTACTCCCTCCATCCCAAAATTATTGTCCATTATTGACTTTCTTAGTCTTTCTTCTTCAAATTTGACCATAATTATTTTTGTTTGTGTTATCTAATACTTGATGAAAGATATATGAATGTATTTGGTTTTAAATGTTTTTTCATTTGATATAATTTTCGTCAAGTATTATATAACACAAATAAATATATTAATGGTCAAAGTTGAACAAAAAAGACTGGTCAAAGTCAAATGAGACAATAAAAATGGGACGGATGGAGTACCTATTTACCATTCTTTTTACAATATTTGAGAGCCTTTTTTCTCATCAAGGCCAAAATCGCTAAGATCAAACAACTGACAATCTAACAATTACAACTTGTACAATAAAAGCGCATCTAAACATTACATTTTACAAGTCGTTATACTAAACAGACTGTCTAATCAGCTGGAATTATATAATCAGTCTCAAAACACCTTACTTGTTTTTAGTTCTTTTTTGTTATAAAGAATGTTGTTTACTCACTTTATAATGTGGTAAATATTTTACAGGCAAGGTCGTTCCCAACTGATAGTCTCCCAAAAGCTTTCTATGCAATCAATATAGCTGTTTACGCTATTCAGGTAAAGTTTCTTGTTCATAAGTTTTGGAAGTAGAAGAGGAGATAGATAGTTACTCAAACCTCCGCTTAATACATACTTGTAAATATATTTGATATATTTTTAACTTCTTACCGGATTCTAAGGGTATATATTCTGTCATTTGTATACAGATTGCTTTGTGGTTGATAATGTGGTGGAAGCCTATCCATATGTTGGTGATCATCTCCAAGGTTTTTCTTTCCGGGGTGTATTTGCTTGTAGCCTTAGGTTTTCTTATTTCTGGTGGAAGGTACTTCTAATACTTTCTTTCTTGCTGGCCTTGTTGGGCCATTTCTCTTACGTCGCAAATTTGTGCAGGCTATTTGTAATGCTGAAAAGATTTCCTGTGAAATCAAAAGGCCGTGACAAGAAGCTACATGAGGTGTGTATGTGTGAGTGTAGTAGGCAGTTTGTTTACTCTGACCCCTTTATATCTAAGTATCAAGGGTCGTCGCAAGAAGAGTGTGTTGTGTTGGGCTGGAAAACGGTAGAAAATGTATACGCGTAATATGTCTGACACAATTAGTCGGGTTGGATTGACCCATAAAATAATAATGGCCCTCTTCTATGTTTTTTAGTATATAACTTATGCGTTATTATTTCAGAAATAACTCAATCCGTGAATGAAACGGATTAAAATGTTGTATGCATACAAAACAGACTTTGCATCCTTAATATGTTAAAATTGACACATTTAAAAGTATGTAATGAATTACTTTTCTGTGCAGGTTGGCTTAGTGGGAGCAACAAGCTTTGTATGTTTCCTGGCCGGATGTATTGTGGTGAGGCATATATTTATAAAGGAGACAGTATTATCGACACATTCTTTTAATCTTTTATGATCTTAATCTTAAATACGGTGACAATATCAGATGTTCTTTAATGCATTCAACAAAGCTTCCAACCAAGGTGTATCAGAAAATCAAGTTCTAAACTTCATATACTACTTTGTAAGCTTTTTTCTACATCTCTTTATCTTTGACAGAAAATGGACTGACTTTAAAAAGGTATTACACTAAATTGCCACATAAGAAAAAGTTACTGTAACATTTTGACCGTGTAGCTTGTTGTGTTACCTTTAATCAAAGTTTTTTCTTTTTGAGATTATTTACAAATTCTTATGATCGAACGTGTGAGCCATTCTAAGTTGCAAAGGCATTTACTACTTCTTTATGCAATTAGTATTATCTGTCATGGGCTCAAAAGGCTAGAAGTTTGGTGCTATTAATGATTAATAATGGGTTTCTGCTCCATATGTTTTATATTTCCTAAAACCTTTTTTCAGATCTCCATACTAACTTCTTAATGTTTATCATTACAACAGCTGGTGGAGATATTACTCTCTTGTGTGGTTCTCTTTACTTTGAGAAAGTTGCCGCCTAAACGAGTTACGAAGCAACAACATGCTGAGTAGATTTCAAAACCTTTTCAACAAGGGTTCTCTCGGTTTGTGGAATATGTACGTACATTATACATAATTTTGTGAGAGTTTCCGTTATGTTATCTAACTTTTTCACGAATGAAAATAAAGAGATCGATTAATTTTGGATGTTGCAAAATAAATTGGTTGTTGGCAACTTGTGTAACAAGTTAAAGCGAGGAATTTAAATAGGAATCAAAATGTGGTATGCATGCGTGTCTAGTGGACAAATGAATTGGCCCTTGGAATGAGGATACATCATCTAAGATTCTAATCAAGATCTAGCTAGGCAACCTGATCGATCATGATTTTGTGATGATATAAAGGCGAGATTTATTAGTTTTGATTAACCATTTTGAGAGTTGCTTATTCAAACGGATAATATAATGAATATTTAACCTCTAGTGGCTTAAATAATCAGGATGGTTAAACACTCATACAAGAAACTATGTAGTAGTATATTGGTATGGTTTTTATGTTTAAAATTGTACGCGATACAACTTTTTTATTGCGAAAAGAAGACATAAGATAACTGTTAGCCCGTGACATTAGTGTTGTAGTGTATTGGGCTCAAGGCCTGCATCTAGAATAATCCATGTAATTGTATATATTCTTCGGTATTATGTGATAATGAGATATACAGACTTTCCAATCTCACATGGTATCAAGTCATACCGATCCATACAAAACCCTAAAAACAACGATCCCCATCTAAACCCTAAAACAATCTACCTTTTTCTGCTTTAATCATTGTCTTGTGTTGGTGATTTGTGCTTGGTCACATATCCACACATTGTTATCGTATTCAATTCGTGCTAAGGTCACGAACAGGTTTTTATTGTGCTTCTCGTGCTAAGGTCACGACCAGTTTTCAGTTTATTGTTGGCTTCTGTTTTTTACGCCTTCTCCCCTTCATAAAACCCTATCACCTACACGTTATCATGACTGGATCAGAAACATCCCAGCCTCCCCCTACTCCACTGTCTGAAAAACTTGCCTTGGTTACTCATCATCACCTTCTCACACGGGTACCCGTCAAGCTCGATTTGGAGAACTGGAATTATGCTTCATGGCTGTTCTTTTTCGAACAACTTTGTAGTGGCTATGAGGTCACTAGGTACATCCACGGCCCCTCGGTTGCTGCTTCCTCAAGCTCCTCTTTACCATTCACTCCGGAAGAATTAAAGGTGGATAACATCGTCCTCTCATGGATATTTACCACCCTCTCGGAAGATCTTCAAGCTCGATTGGTTGTGGAACGTCCAAAATCTGCTAAAGAGGCTTGGGATACCCTTACCAACATTGTTAAAGACAACAAAAGGTCTCGCACAATCGCTTTAAAGGCGGAACTACGCTCCCTTAAACTTGGTGATATGAGCATGGATGCATACTTTAGGAAAATCGAGTCGTTTGCTACCATTCTTAATAGCCTTGGCTCTCCCGTTAGTACTGAAGATATCGTTACATTTGCTCTTGAAGGCTTGCCGGAGAAGTATGATAATGTATGTAGCATAATCCATCATCGGGATCCTTTTCCTGATCTCAAAACCACTAGGTCCATGCTCACAACTGAAGAAATGCGCCTCAAATCCAAGTATCAATCTCTACCCGTGGAATCCTCCTCGGCTTCTCCCATGGTACTTTTAACCGAATCAGGTACTTCTCGTAGACCTTCTAATCCTCAAGTCAAGTCTTGGAGGCCGTGTTACAATTTTGCTAAAGGTACTTGTCGTTTTGGTGTCGAGTGTAAGTTTGTTCATGATGAGACTGCTAAACCTAGTGTGACCAGTGGGGGGGATGTAAAGGTTACTAATAGTGATGTTTTATTGACTAAGCTGTTATCTCGTTTGGGTTTGCATGGGGATACTGAATCATCACCCGGTAAAAGTAATAAAGAATCCAAAACTACTAATGCCCACCCCGTCGCCTTTTATGCTTCACCAGGTCAAATGTACTACCCCAATCCCACTCCTTATGTTGGACCGATTAGTCATATAAGCCCACCACCTGGCTTTGGTATTACACCACTCCAACACATTAGCCCCACTATGCAACCTGGATTTGGATTTACACCGGCCCACCAAGCTCCGAACCAAGTCCCAAGCCCACTTGCCTACACTGCTCCATCAGCTCCTCTTTGGTATACGGGTACTCCACAGGCCCAACAGGCCCACCATGTGTCTACGCAGGCCAATATAGGAACGCCTTTACCTGGGTCGGCTTTACCGGGACAAGCCACAAATCTACCTCATGCTTTTACTGCAGGGACACTTCACGATCCTAATATTGGAGCTTGGAACATGGATACAGGTGCGAGTTGCCATCTTAATGATTCTACTAATAGTCTAACTAATGTTTTTAATACGTGTGTTTATCCGTCTGTTTCGGTTGGTGACGGGCATTCTATTCCCGTTACCAATAAATCTAGTGTTTCACTAAGATTTTGAATACTGGTCCAATTTCAAGTTGATTATATTTTGTCACTTCATCAAATAAAGACGATCAAACCATTCCAGATCATGGTCTTAGAGTCTATTCTATGTCCAAAGAGTTGCACATGCATAGCATATTCTTTGCATGAACTAAACAAATTTTACTTATATATAGTTTTGTGCAACATACTAAAGGCAAACATGGAATCAATTTCTCTAACATAAATGCTAACCTTCACTGCGTTGTAATTTGTAAACCGTAATAGGAGTGTTCAAAACTCTGGCAAAACCACAATAACAACTAATCATAGAATTACAACTTATATAAATCAGTCCCAACCATCACTAGGTATCCCTGTCACATTCAAATTACCGTCACTTAAGTTAAATGAAGTCGTTTTGATGAAAAGGAAAAGGGAAATGACGTTGAAATCGTTAACGCCTATCTTGTCTCAGTGTGGTTCATGTCCTCGCCAGAGGCGGCCATAAAAACTTTGGCAAAAGTTAAAAGTGAGTGCCAGTCGGGTCATGTCAGTAACTTGACCTTTGTTGCTATAATGAAATCGATAGTATTTGTTTGCATCCGAGAACCAAAGAATTGATGATGATATGCACAATATTTAGCACATACTTGCTTATTCTGATCGATATTAAAACAAGTAGTTGAAGCAAAAATAAAAAGTTGGATCACAAAAATTCATTTAACTATAGAGTAGCACAAGAATCGAACATTATATCTCCACGAAAGTGCAAATGTCCTTAACCACTTGACTATGATGCAACTATTAGATAAATTCTAAATTATACTATTTACCCATTTATGAGAGCAAAATGAAATTCTCTTATCAAACGAAATTACTCGAGTGAACTTTGTGGGGGCAACTGCCCACACTGCCCCCATTGTGGTACCGCCTCTGGTCCTCGCGACATATTTCAAGTCCAGAGCCTTCAAAAAATAAATACATCAACCGATACATATAAAAAGAGGAGTATTGATTGGCATGTCTAATTTATGTGCCTAAACACATGCCTAATCTTATGTGACATCACTCTATTGGTGACAGTAGATTGACCCACTACCTTACAAACCAATAAAACACTTACATATCATTTTAGGCATAAAATTAGTCATACAATTAGATCTTTCAATCATTTTTCTAAAAAGAGTGACAGTTTTTGACATGATCAGGTTCACCTTATGTGGTCAACGAGACCAACCCGTTTACAACCCGCTAATTCATGTAGCCTAACAGTAGCAATAATACCATTTCCTTCTCAAATTATATAGACCATTTGAAATTGCACACAATTAATAAAAAGTTAAACTGCTACACTTGTAACCAATAAAATGAAGAGAATCAAATGCTCATCTCATGAAATGTCTCTTCTCTTCCTCTCTCAAAAGTGAGAGAAAGATTTTAGAGTGAAAAAACAACAAATATTTCTAAGCAAATTACGAAAATAAACCATATACATAGTGATTATATCAAATTGAACTTTTTTCCT
Source organism: Chrysanthemum seticuspe (assembly GCA_019973895.1). Taxonomy (NCBI): domain Eukaryota; kingdom Viridiplantae; phylum Streptophyta; class Magnoliopsida; order Asterales; family Asteraceae; genus Chrysanthemum; species Chrysanthemum seticuspe. The sequence continues at coordinate 270,054,396 of BPTQ01000009.1, forward strand.
ATACTTTACCAAAATGACCATTTTCTGTCACAATCATACCATATACAGGACCATATACAGAAAGCATGTTTTATTGAGACTCCTTTTCCATTCCCCACAACACTTTTATAAACATGTCACAATCATATCTTTTACGAACAATTTAAATTGATTTTCTTCTTGAAATATGCAATCAAAAGTGTTTCACAACTGCCTCAACAAAACAATACCATCAAGGTGACATTAGGCATAGTTTTTGCATAGGTTTGTTTCTATTATCATTCTCCTACTTTTTTAAGAGTAGTTAATCTAGAAACGTTTGTATATTATTAACTCATATATACACAAAACTTTTTTAGAGCAAAACTATATATACAAAAATTTAACTCTTTCAAATATATATATAGAGAGAGTTTTGTATTTTAGCTGATATAGAAATCAAAGTTAAATGATAATGATGAAAGATGTAATACAATAAGACATAATTAGGGCCCGTTTGGTTTGTAAATGGGTTTAGGATTAGGATTTAGATTTGGATTTAGATTTAGATTATGATTTGAATTTGGATTTGAATTTGATGTAGGTGAGAGAAAATATTATTTAAAATTATTTTATAGTTTAAAATATAAATGAATTTTATATTTTAACATATGTGTCGGTATATATTTAATTGAAATATAGATACTTTAAATGAAGATGTGAGTGAGCTAGTGGGCCACCAAACATAGCTTTTCAGAAATACCAAGTTTACGTCCAGGATTTGTAGATCCCCAATTTAAGGCTTTGAGTCTCATTTTAAAAACCCACGAGCACATACCAAACAAAGTATTAGACTCAAAAACCCATCTTTTGGGCTCAACCCCTCAAAACAAACGGACCCTTAAATTATGTTTGTATTCCTTATGTTACTACTTCACGTGACCTACAAAAGAGTATATTTTTACTTTACATTTCACACAACCCAACCAAATGACCAATCACAAAAAAGAAATATTTTTATCTTCATCTTCCTTATACAACCACTCCCGACAACTCTTCCTGTTTTCCGGCGAGTATACCATTACTAAAACTAGCTCACCTCGTTAACCTTCTGTTTTATCATCACAAGACCATTTTCATCACATAAAACCGATCAAAACACTAGAAAATTTGATGCCCCCCGTTCGTTTGCCCATGCCACGCCTAGGCCCACGCCTAGCTCCACGCCCAGGCCACGCCCAACCCACTTTTCTTGCAACTCCACACACGCCCAGGCCCTCGCCTGGAGCAATCTCGCCCAGTCTCTCGCCCACGGCACACCCATAACTAGTTGTACACGCCCTAACTTGTTACTGGTTTGTACCACGCCCAAACTTCTAGCCTTAGACACTCATTCGCCTAGGTTCTCGCCTCGCCCACGCCCAGGAATTGGTTATACACGTGTATGGTTTAAAACATATTATCGTATGAATCTAACGTTTAATATTGAAAAGTTCATTTTAGAAAAATGTATAGGCGAGGTTTATATGTGTAAAGTAATAGTAGAAAGTGTTCGTTTAAGAAATTTATCCACTTCCTTCCTCTTCTTTTCTTTTATTCATTAAAGAAATCTTGACGACACAAATTTTTTTCAGCCTCTTTCATTTTCTTTTTTTTCTCTTATATATTAATCTTAAGGACACAGTTAGTTTGAGACGGAACAACTTTCAAGTTTGAAGATGGAACTAGAGAGGTCCTGTGGTGTTACGGGACCTGATAAACTTTTGTTTCATAGTGTTAATTTACGTAAAAAATTATGAATTTTCGACAAATGCATTCAATTTTAATACATTGTATTTCTATTTATTTAGCCACTCCACGAATAGGTGAAAAGTAAATTTATTTTCCATTTAACTTTACATTTTAAATGATTTTTTTTTCTTCTTCTTATACTATAGTTAAAAGATATTGTGCACCCCGTCACTTTTAGCTTTGGTATGTGTCCCTTATCAAACCCGACCCCCCCCCCCCCCCACCCCAATTGTCCCGCTAACAAACCATGAGAAGTCCCACACCACGCATCTATTTCTTCCATTTTTTTGACTGTTTTTTTCTCAAATAATTGAATTTTACTGCTTTATCCGTCTTAAAACTGGGTGCAATATCTCAACGCAACATCAGCTTTCTCTCTCTACAACCAACTTCACCACCAACTTAGTTTAATAAGACAACCAACTTCTTTAATATCCCATCAAAACACACACACACACACACAAATAGACTACATGACTTTGTCTTGACATTGACCGAGTATTCATTTTTTTAGCTTGAAGATGCATGCTCCTTTCGAGCCGTAATAAGTTCGACGCGTCTTGGGTGGTCCAAGACTCGGTCATACTTACCTTATTACGCGCGGTCTAAATTATATATGGGCCTTATAGGTTGTTCAATTAAACCCGATTAAATTCATAAAACAAAAGAGTTACCTGTTAGAGAAATATGATTTTTTTTAAACTTAGATGTACACAAATTAACTAAGGTATATCCGTAAGTATTTCCAACTGTTTATAAAACTACCAACAAAATTAGTACTTAATGAGATTTAAAAGTGATACAATTTTGACATTTTCCGACATGCCATGGGGGTAGTTAAACCCGAAGACAATTTTAAATATAAACAAAAGCTAGGAGAATTTTACTATTCATTGAACAATAAAGTTAGAAGAGAAAAGACAAAAATAGTCCCTCTAATTTAAACTGCGTCGCAAAATAGTCCATGTAAAATCACAAAAACTGTCCATGTCGTTTACATGCGATTGCAGAAACAGTTCTTGCGTTAAATCCATTGACCATTCGTGTATCAGAAAGTTACACGAATGTTCCTCTGAAAAACAGTCTAAAAAAATTGCAAAAATCATTTACTTGCAATTACACGAACAATATCTAATCTCTGGATTAACCTCACAGCGGAACACGAGTATAAAAATCTATTTTTTTTTTTTTTTTTTTTTTTTTATCAAAGGCTTAATTACGGTTTGAGCCGTCCCTAGAAATGTTGGCACATTCACATATTCCCGAAACTTATCACAACACTTTACTTTATTGTTTGTTACGTTTTGCCGGCACGAAGCCGTTTCTCAACTTCCCAAATTTATTCATTCCATCCATCCCATCCCACTTTACTTTACGTACCAACACACTTTTCCTTATATTCTAATTCCAACTAACAACCCAACTGAATTTTCATCATCCGGATTTAGAAAGATCTTGCCACGTCATCATCCTCCCGGCAATGGACGTGGGCCCGTCTGGTAACTCAACAGTGACGACGACGATGTATGATTTGAAGGACGCGTATACTGTTTGGGATATTTTGAATGATTCGCCTGTTTGGCAAGATCGGATTTATCATCTTCTTGCTGCTCTTTACGCCCTCGTTTCACTCGTTGCTATTGTCAGTTTATTCATTCTCTTTCTAATTAGATTATTATTATCTGTTTCTAATTGAAATTAGTTATGTGCGTTATTTTTTATTGTTAGTATTTAGAGGTGTTTGGTACCGTGTTTTCAAAGTGTTTGTTTGTTATTTTGGGCTTGAATAACTTGTATCTGGGATTATTTTAAGAGGTATTATTATTTGGGATTTCGTTATTCATTGTGTTAGGGTTCTGAAAAAAGGTCTTTATTGCCCCCCGTTAAATGTTAAACTTAATTCGCTAAAGTAAAGGATAATGTGTACATGGCTTCATGGGCGGAGACAGGAGGGGGCACAATCCGCCCTAGCCAAAAAGATTTTAGTGTAAAATATTTGCCACCCCCCAAGAACCAATTTGTAGTGTAGTTTTTAAAATTTATGAAAGTGTGCCCCCTCGAGCAAAACTTTCTGGCTTCGCCCCTGATGGCTTAGAGGTGTTTGGTATTGCGTTTTGAAAGTTATTGTTCGTAGTAAAACTGATTTGATTATCCGGATTATTATTCTAATTTTTTTTGGCTAAAAAGGACTTAGCCCCGGTAAATTAAAGTACACCATCTAAGGTTATCCCATACGATACAAACAAGACATCTATTATGATGTCGCCACCAAAACCTGAAGACAATAGTATGGCTCTACTGAGTTCTTCGTTGCTATAAAACGAACATCATCTTACGCCGTCTGGGCTACTTTATCAATGGAATGTGATCCCTTGTTATGGATTCTAGAGTTTCTTTCCTTCCATATATATTACACCACTGCAGCAAGAGTAAGTCGGCCAATAATACTCCAAACACCATTGTTTTTAGAAATAGGTTGGGGATGGGCCACAATGTCTTACTGATATTTTGATACAACATCAAAGGAACCCAAAGACTTTAGTTTAAGCCAAATTTGTTTTGGAAAATCACAAATGAAAGAACAGATGGTCATGGTCATGACTATCAGGTTGCACTTTTCAAATTGGGCATATGAGAGTTGACAGATTTCCCCATCATATCGGTTTTTTTAGGGGCCAAATAGTTAGATTTGGATAATAGCTTTAACGAAACTAATTATGATTATGTAAGAGGTATTTTGTGATTGCTTATTATTGATTTGTATATCAAAACATTATTTCCTGCAACCTGTTCTATTATAGCTGCTAATTGCATATCATATAAGCACTTTTTAAAATGCCAAACACCGCTTATTTGATTATTATCATAAGCGGTTTCAAACTGTCTTTTTCTTTAAGTAGGGCTGGCAATTCGTGTCAGGTTTGTGTTTGCGGGTTGGGGTGTTTATATAACACAACCTTAACCTGACTCTATTAGAAACGTCTTTAACACTTATCCAGACAGTTCTGTTCTACGGGTTAGCCGTGTTTAGTGTCTACCCGTTTTGGACCCGATTGTATGACTAGGGTCATTGGTATGTGTTACTCAACTACAGAAAGACAGCAAAAATTAATATATATGATCAAGATCAACTACTATATATAACTAACTGTAAGATCGAAATTACATGTTTTCAAGTGCCAAACATGAAACACCTGTTGGTTCCGACTTTCTTGCTGCCTTAGGGCTGAAATAATCAGATATGCTGAGAAAACTAATTTTTGGGATCAATGCGAAGTTATCTAACTATCCCTTGCTTTGAGCAGGGCTGGCAATTGTGCTGATATTTGCATGTTCGTATAACCAACCTAAGTAGCTAATAGTTTCAAAGCTGAACCCAAACCTAGACACGTTACTAACTGGCTAGCTATGTCAACCCGTTTACTACCCTATTGTATGACTAGGTCATTGATATCCATAACTCATGTATAGAAAGACAGAAATATAACTAATGTAAGATTAAAATCATCACATGATGAGTTCCCTAATCCATGACAATATATGTAAAACAACGAAAGTAAAGTATTTAAGACAAAGACACAAGGATAAACTTTTCAACGTACAATTCTTATTTGAATGAATCAACGTATAATTCAACGTAATTTTGTTATCGTAATTTTCAACTGCTGGGGGGAGGGGGACTTAACTTTAAGCTACTACTAATCTTATTCCGATTCAGTAACTTGTAATAATCACCTTGAAAACGTACATCCAAACACCCCCTTAATATAATGCAATGAAGTGATTACAGTTTGAGCATAATGGATTAAAGTTCATGATGTCATGTTTTGCATGTTTGCTTACCCAATGATACATGGATAATATTTGGTTGTCACAGGTACAACTAGTTAGGATACAACAAAGAGTGCCAGAGTATGGTTGGACAACCCAGAAGGTCTTTCATCTCCTCAATTTCTTGGTTAACGGGGGTCTGTACATTTCTTTATAATTCTTTTTAAAGCTGCATTTTTGAACCTTTTTGTTTGATGTGTTCTAATTTTAAATGGGTTACTAATGCAGCTAGGTGTGTGATCTTCATTTACCGCCGTGATATCCAACAGTTGTTACCTGAGGTTAGGAATAAGTCAATCAGTTATGTGAGGACAGTAATGTTTTTGTGCTGATACTCTTTATAAAATATGCTGTCATGTCAGATTGCCCAACATATGCTGCTTGATCTACCGAGTCTTGTATTTTTCACAACCTATGCTCTCTTGGTTCTGTTTTGGGCAGAAATTTATTACCAGGTTTGATAAATCCTCTTCTGCTTGCTTGTTTATGTAAGGCGTGTTTGGATTTGCGGTTTGAAACTGCTTATCTAAAATTAAGATTCAATGTTTGGATAAATATATTTTGCTTCTGATGATTGTCCTATTATTGAAAGACTTTTACTTTCATCTCACAAGAGGCATCAAATGTTTTTTTGGGTATTTTATGCTTCAGTTGTCAAACTATATAATTATTACAATTTAAAATGACACGAGGCACCCGTACAAAAAAGGAAGAAAAATGACAAGAGGCACACCCAAACACTATCTCCTATAACCCGTATTATTATAGTTGATTCTGGTTACTCAAAATCACATTTACACTTTCAAAATGCACATCCAAACACTATCCCCCGATAAACTCTATTGGTTATCTGATTCTGATTATTCAAAATCATATTTTTACAATTATTTAGTAAGAGTGCATATCCAAACACCCTTCTTTATATATATTTGATAGGCAAGGACGATGTCAACGGATGGTCTTCGACCAGGTTTCTTTGCTATCAATGCAAGTGTTTACGTAACTCAGGTAAAGTTTCTTATTCATGTTTTTGAAGTTAGAGACGATTAATGGATACTTACATGAACCTTAGCTTGTATCATGTTTGTTTTAAATGGGATCAAGGAGGATAATTGATTTGAAAGTTAAATATGATTATTTGATTCTGATTATCTGCGTGTTTGGAAGGAGGCAATTTGAGGATGATTTTCTGATTATTTAAGGGTCAACTGATCAGTTTCCGAGTTGCTTATTCAAATTGTGAAATTGCTGTGGTTTGTTAAGACACGTACAACTGATTACTGTTTTTGTAAAGCTGGTTTATGTGATTCTACTTATTTCAAAAACCATTAGCAGTAATTGTAAGCAATCCCGTACACATTGTATGTTCTTATGGTAGAAGATCTATGAATGCGATATTAAATCAATCATTATTTGAGAACTGTCATGTATGCTTATATTTATAAGTATCCATGCTAACTTCATAAGTTCTTTTATTTTGCAGATTGCTCTGTGGCTGATAATATGGTGGAGGCCTACCTATATGTTGGTGACCCTCTCCAAGGTTTTCTTTGCAGGGGTCTCTTTTTTTGCAGCATTGGGCTTTCTTCTTTATGGAGGAAGGTACGTAGAATTTTTCTAAATTCTAGATACTCTGGAGAATATATATAAGAGAACAAAAAATTGCAACAATAACTAAAAGAAAAAAAAATGGTTTTTACCCTTAGGATTGTTAATTTCAGTGCGCCGCAATGAACACTGTCAATATAAATGATAATGCGTCTTTAATTCATGTCTCATACATTACATATCTGTGCAGGCTATTTTTAATGTTGAAACGGTTTCCAGTGGAATCCAAAGGCCGTCGAAAGAAGTTACAGGAGGTATGTTTGTTTATACCTCCCTTTTTTTTTAAGTACTAGAGTGACATGTTACGCTGGAACGGGCTGGGTGAAAGGTCAAAACAGGTCATATTGACCAGAGACTTTTTTGTCCAATCTAAAATTCACTGATGAATAGTCAATTTGTTAACAATCTTATTACAGTAATGTGATCTGAAATAAACGATTTGGAAGGTTAGTTTGTACTGAAACTAGAACTTGACAACCCTTTTGGATCGTTGGACCTGTTCTCTTTTTAGCCAGTTTTCTTGATTGACCTGATATAGATGAAAAGAAAATTCAATTCAACCCGTTTATAAGTGAATCCCTCAGAATTGCGACACCTAACGATGTGATATATTTTAATTCATTACTATAATTTATTTTGTGCAGGTTGGCTACGTGACGTCGATCTGCTTTGTATGTTTCCTTCTGAGATGTATAATGGTGAGGCCTTCTTTTCATTAACATTTTGTTAGGTGAGTAATAATCCAACACAATATTCTAAATCTTATATCTTTCTTTGATGACAATATTAGATGGTCTTTAATGCATTCGACAAAGCTGCTAACCTAGACGTACTAGAACATCCTGTTCTAAACTTCATATACTACTTGGTATGTTTCTTCGCCTCCTTTTATCTTCACTTTTATGCTCTTTAACATTCGTTTTGTAATGTTTTATTTTTCTTATAACAGCTGGTGGAGATATTACCGTCGTCTCTGGTTCTCTTTATTTTGAGGAAGTTGCCACCAAAACGAGGGATCATACAATATCAGGCTATTGGTTGATTAGAATACTTTTAAAGACAGTCTGCCCAGAATAGATCCTTCGACAATATAGCACACGGTTTGTGAAATATGTTCATTTTATTGATTTATATCTGTGAAATATGTTCTACCTTTAGTTGAACTCTTTTATAGAAGGAAACTGAACCCTTAACAAGATGTGGGCTTTGTTGTGTTTCTTTAGAAGTGGTGGTTATGTGTTTGCTGTTTACTGCTCTTGCAACTCGATTTAAGAAATTCGAAAGCATGCCAGTTATAGTAATGTTGGACTGTGGGTTATGTTGCATCATTTGATTTTTTTTTCTTTGTTTGTTTGTGCTTTTATTGACCTCTATAATTTGGCCCTGTTTGTGATAATTTTGCTTATGGTGTTGATTGAATGAAGTACCAAATATGGACCATATGTTTGGAGGATTTGTTGGGCCATAAGTAATCTTGGTTAAGGTTAATTACTCATAATGAGCAACTAAAATCTGTCCTTTTATTTGCTAGTTTATCACCTAATTTCTTATAAAATTATGAATATTTAATGAAACACTAGATAAAACCAGCCAAAATAAGAATCAACACAAAATGCAAACAAACAGAACTGGAAACAGCTAATTGCAAATTGCACATGCTGTAAAGATTTTGTTCCTTCCACTAAAAGCCAAAAACATTCATATATGAATTGCAGATCTATTAGACTTTGAGGATAATATAAACAAGTTTGTGTACATCCAAAGAGTGATTAAGTATCACATATCAAATGTCGAGTTAGGTTAGATTGGAACAAGACACGAGAAGGGTTTGACCTAACGGCGTACAAATGCCTTTAAGACTGTATTTTTATGCATTTCTACTTGCAATAATTTGGACCCTATTTGACAATATGAACTTCAAACGGATGACTACCCCAAATTGGCCTAGTGGTTAGACATTTGATTTCCTCACAAGAGTATATGGTTCAAATCTCACTAGGTACACATTTAGAAGTAGTTAAAGAAAAGGTCGGAAACGGTTACTACAGTTATGCCGCGTGCATCTGAGTCAAAGACTCGGCCTTCTTGAATAAACTAACAGGAAAAACATCATAGACAAGCCAACATAGTTACTATGTTTATCTCCAAAACCACATGTATCTATTCAAGCTAGAGAATTAACTTTCAAGATGGATCATAGAAAAAACTTTGACTTTGAATGACGAATATTCTTAAGGGTTTTATTGCCTATGAAAGTATTTCAAATCTTGTTGGCTATACTTTATAGACCTTGACCTTGGTCCAATAAAGCTACACTATACATGCTTTTGTTCAATCACCATCCACATAGAATACTTGGCTATAAAACAGGAGTTACGTCTTAAAGGCTTATTTGCCTTAGCCAAGATTTTGGACTTTATTAGCAATCCGTTTTGGACCTTGTTATCACCATACATATTTTGTGCATACCTTATTTCTAGTTGTTACCCGAATAGGACTTTAATCGAACCAAAACCAAATCTCTATTCTAAGTTTACCGACATACTCGCGAAAAACACAATTTTATCATGATCTTTTTTTCTTTCATGCTTTAAGACTTGCCAATATCACGCCTACGCGACCCCTACCATCTTTACGTCGATTTTAAAGGCTAGTTAGGCATGAATGCAACTAATTCGATGTGATCATGCAATGAAAATGATCTTCATCGAACCCACCTGCTGATAGCATAAATGTGCAAGTAAGAGTCGAAATTTTTGGCCCGTCTTCAACTTGTGAATTAGCAAGAAACTATTGACAATGACAAGGGATAGAATCACTTAAACAAGACCTAGGTAGGTCTCATATCCTTATTTTATGTCATTAAATGGCACAAACACAATTAAGAAAAATTTATACTACCTCCGTCCCATATTAAATGTCCACTTTTGACTTTCAAAGTCTTTTCTTTTCAACTTTGACATTTAATATTTTTGTTTGTGTTATTTAATATTGGATGAAACTTATACCAATGAAAAATATGTTTAAAACACAATCCTATCATATATTTTGCATCAAATATTGTATAATACAAAAAAAAAAATATTTAAGGTCAAAGTTGAAAAAAAATGAATTCAAAAATTCAAAGTGGACATTTAATATGGGACGGAGAGAGTATCTTAATCAAACGTCAAAGCAGATGCCACATCAATTAAACAACGTTTCACCTATTTTAACCTTAAAAGTATTAAGGACAATAACTTGTAATCATGGAAAGGAAGACGAAGGAACGTTTCGATCTAAACCCACCACTGATCTAAACCCACCGGCGATTCACCCTCTCTCCACACAACCCTCACCCCCTCCCCATCCTTCCCACCTCCCTCTCACTCACCCTCGATTCACCAGCCTTCTCCACCGGCGATCACCTTATCCCTATAACCCTCACCCCCTCAATCTGATGTCCCCTCCCGCTGCTATCTTTACAACCTTCTGATGATATGGCGTTTATCATCCCTAACCCCAATTAACATTTTTCCAAAAATCAAACCAATTTCAATAATCATTTTCTTAATCTGATCTCCCTGCATTTTGTTTCGATGGGTGATTCTGACTGGCACGTTGTTAACCGTAAGAATCGTCGATCCGTGTTCGAGAGACTGAAGCCCTCTCAAACACAAAAGTCAAATGTGGATGATTTGTCAAGGTTTTCCTTATCAGTGTACGTCTCAAATTTTCCTTCTCACCTCACGGAACGTGAGCTTTGGAATATTTGTGGTAAGGTGGGCACGCTTGCGGATGTCTATATTGCTAAGCGTAAGAATCATTTTGGGCAGATGTTTGCTTTTTGCCGTTTTATTAAGGTATCTAATTCTAAAAGCCTTATTGATTCGTTGTCTAATATAAGGATTGGGAAACTGCGGCTACATGCCAATGTGGCTAGGTTTGACAGGAATTCGATCGTTAAACCATCTCATGATGGTCAGAAGGAATCTAATGCCGCTCAAACAAACAAAATTCATAGGGATACCAATGTAGCTCCTAATAATAATACGACTTTTGCTTCTGTCTTGAATGCGGGTGGAAAGAGTACCTATGTAGCTCCTAATTTAAAGCCTTCTATAGTTCTTGATGAGGAATGTTTTATGGAACGTGATTTTTCTTGCTCCTTAATGGGAAAAATCAAAGACATAAACGCCCTAACAAACATGTACTTAATTCTTTCTAAGGAAGGTTTTGAGAATGTTACTGTCACTCACTTGGGCGGTATGTGGGTTCTTTTAGACATGGTCTCTGCTGCAACTAAAGATAAAATCCACAAACATGTTGGTATTGGATCATGGTTCTCTGAGTTAAAGCCTGCTTTTAACTCATTTGTGAGTGACGAACGTGTTACTTGGATTTCCATTGAGGGCCTCCCTATTACTGCAATGACCCGTAACTCTTGTGCTAAAATTGTTTCTGCGTGGGGTGAAATTATAGATGTAGATGAAGCTGAATGTATGAATTTTTCTTTCAAGAAGTTATGTGTGAAGGTGAAATCTCATGTGATCATCCATGATCAGGTTAAAGTCATTGTTAAAGGGAAAGTTTTTTGGATACGCATTAGGGAACTAGAACCTTGGGTTCCTAACTTCGTAGATGTAAAGGATGATGATTCTTCTTCTGATGACGAGATTAATGATGAGAACAAGGATTGTCAAGGCGATTATGTTTTAGATAGTGATGATGAAATTGATCACGTTTCGGATTCGAGTTGCATGAATGAATATGGCACTGATAAAAAAGCTCCATCCACTAATGAAAAGGAGGCTTCTATTAATTCTGATGACCCTTTTGGAATTTATAAGATTTTGAAAAGAGGAGATACTAAGGCAGCTTCGGGAAGTGTCGAGCCCCAATTCCCACCTGGGTTCACTCCAGAAGCTACTGAGATTAAAGACGTCGATGACACTAAAACATTCCAGAATAATGTTGATGAGGCTAATGATATGCCTAGTGCTAATGATGTGCCAAACAAAAATAATAGTGGCTCTAGTGCTACTAGTGGATACAGTGGAATTCAGAAGATCAAATCGGGTGGTTCTTTATTGGAGGTTATGGATGAAATGATTAAAGTGGGGCAAGTAATGGGCTACAATATGGATGGTTGCATACATAATATTGAAGCTATTATTGGCGCACAAGGAGATGGTAATGTTGTTAAATGAATATTTTGTCCTTAAATATTCAGGGTCTTGGTCAAAAGGCCAAGAAAGGGTGGATTCAAGAGCTGAATACGAAACACCATGTTAACTTTGAAACTTTACAAGAAACAAAGATGGAGACAATGGACCTTTTTTCTGTTAAGGCTCTATGGGGTAACTCCTCTTTCGATCATGTTTTCAGTCCTTTTATCGGATATTCTGGAGGGATTTTATGTGTTTGGGATCCGAATATTTTCATCAAAGATAGCCATACTATTTCAGATTACTTTGTCGTTGTTAGGGGTACTTGGCTTGCTACATCTACTAAACTCCTTCTAATATCCGTTTATGCACCTCAAGATCTTTCCGAAAAAAGAGATCTTTGGGACTTTCTTAATCATTTGATTACTTCTTGGAATGGTGAATGTATCCTCATGGGCGACTTTAATGAAGTCCGTACGGAACACGAAAGGTATGGTTCCATGTTTAATTCGCATAGTGCTAACGCTTTCAATAACTTTATCACTACGACGGGATTAATTGATCTTCCCTTAGAAGGATATTCTTTTACTTGGTCTCATAAATCGGCTTCTAAGATGAGCAAATTGGATCGATTCCTCGTTACGGAAGGTTTATTGTTGGTTTTTCCTTCTTTATCGGCTATATGTCTTGACAGACATCTATCCGACCACCGTCCTATTCTTTTGCGTGAGTTGAATGTGGACTATGGACCCATTCCATTTCGACTCTTTCATTCTTGGTTTAATATGAAAGGATTTGATAAAATGGTGGAAGATTCATGGAACAACTTGACTATCTCGGATCCGAATAGTATTGTTTCTTTAAAGAAAAAACTTCAAGCCCTAAAGCCTTCGATTAAACAATGGTGTGCTGCTGTTAAATCTCATTCGAGCGAAGCCAAGGTTTCTATTCAGAAACAACTTACTGACTTGGATAAAATTATTGATCAAGGCATGTGTAATGACGAGCTTCTACTTACAAGATCTAATCTTCTAAAAGAGTTTCAAGATATTAATTCATGTGTTGCGTCGGATATGATGCAAAAAGCTAAGGTACGTTGGGCCATTGAAGGTGATGAGAATTCTAAATACTTCCATGGGGTCATTAATAAAAAACGTTCTCAATTGGCTATTCGGGGGATTTTCATTGATGGCGAGTGGATTGCGGAGCCACCCAATGTTAAATACGAATTCTTAAATCATTTCTCCAATAGATTTGCTGCTCCTACATCGACCAGACTCACTCTTGATTCTCAGTTTCCCAACACTTTATCTCTAGATCAACAATCTGACCTTGAAAGGGATGTAACGTATAATGAGGTCAAGAACGCCATTTGGGATTGTGGCACCAACAAATCTCCTGGACCTGATGGGTATACTTTTGAATTTTTTCGTCGGTACTGGAGAACCATTGATAAAGATGTTGTAGCTGCGGTCAACCAATTCATTTCGTCAGGTATCTTCCCACCTGGTTGTAATTCTTCGTTTATTGCTTTAATTCCTAAATGCCAAGATGCCAAGGCGGTTCAAGACTTCCGTCCTATAAGTTTAATAGGCAGCGTGTACAAAATCATTGCTAAAATATTAGCTAACCGCTTGAGTTTTGTCATTTCAAGTCTTATTAGTGAGAGTCAATCGGCTTTTGTATCTAATCGACAAATTATTGACGGTCCGTTTATTCTTAATGAGCTTCTTTCTTGGTGCAAGCATAAAAAGCATAAAGCAATGGTTTTCAAGGTTGATTTTGAAAAAGCTTTTGATTCGGTGCGTTGGGATTATCTTGATGACGTGTTAGCTAAATTTGGTTTTGGATACAAATGGCGTTGTTGGATACAAGGCTGCCTCCATAATGCTAAGGGGTCCATTCTTGTTAACAGTAGCCCGACTAAGGAGTTCCAATTTTACAAAGGCTTGAAGCAGGGAGATCCTTTATCTCCGCTACTCTTTATTTTGATCATGGAAAGTCTTCATCTCTCATTCAATAATGTGGTAAACGCAGGTATCTATAAAGGTATTCCTATTGATAACAGTTTGTCTTTATCTCACTTGTTTTATGCTGATGACGTGGTGTTTGTTGGCAAATGGGATACGTCGAATATCAACACCATAGTGAATGTGCTCAAGTGTTTTTTCTTGGCTTCGGGTCTCAAAATCAATCTTCATAAAAGTAAACTCATGGGTATTGGAATACCTCATAACGAAGTGGTCTTAGCAGCGGACTCTATTGGTTGTTTGACATTTTCCGCGCCTTTTAAATTCCTTGGCGTTAAAGTGGGTGGTATCATGTCGAGGCGTGGATCTTGGGACGACGTTATTGATAAACTTTCCTCTCGGCTATCTAAGTGGAAACTTAAAACGCTCTCTATTGGAGGTCGGTTTACTTTGTTAAAATCAGTCTTAAGCTCTCTTCCGCTTTATCATTTATCCATCTTCAAATGTCCTATGGGAGTTCTCAACTTAATGGAATCAATCCGCCGGAATTTTTTCAATGGGGTGACTAATTCTGAAAAGAAGTTAGCTCTTATTGCTTGGAAGAAGGTTATGGCTTCTAAAAAAAATGGTGGTCTTGGCATTTCAAGTTTTTTCGCTCTTAATCGTGGTTTACTTTTTAAATGGATATGGCGTTTCACCTCTCACAATCACTCTTTATGGGCTCGTTTTATCAAGGCTATTCATGGTCCTCATTGTCTTCTTGATAGCTCTCGTTCCCCTCCTAGATGCTCTCTATGGCTGGATATTGTGCGTGAGTTTAAAGGCCTAGCTTCTAAAGGTATCAATCTCTTCTCTTTTATAAAGAAAAAAGTGGGAAATGGGGAAGATACCTCCTTTTGGGAGGACCAGTGGCTCAATGATGTTCCACTCAAGATTTTGTTTCCTAGACTTTTCTTGTTGGAATTAAATCCTCATGTTACGGTTGCTAATAAGCTCAACGAACCTTCTCTAGTGTCGTCTTTTAGAAGAGCACCGAGAGGAGGGTTAGAAGAGGAACAATTGCGGCAACTTGAAGATAGCTTGAGTCAAATTCTTCTTCCGCAAGCTAATGATCGTTGGATTTGGAACCTTGAATCGTCTGGAGAGTTCTCGGTTAAATCTACTCGCATATTTATAGACAATGCTCTCCTTCCCAAGCTTGACACCCCTACGCGATGGATAAAAGTTGTCCCAATCAAGATTAATATTTTTGCTTGGAGAGTTTGCTTGGATAAGTTGCCAACAAGACTTAATCTTTCACTTAAAGGGGTTGATATCCCCTATATTTTATGCCCTATTTTTAGTACCGCCGTGGAGTCTTCATCGCATCTTTTGTTCTCTTGCCACCTAGCTCGTCAGCTTTTGTTCAAAGTTGCCCGTTGGTGGGAGCTAGAGATTCATGATCTTAATTCATATGGAGATTGGCTCACTTAGTTTAATAATATCCGTTTATCTAAGAGGCTTAAGGACATTCTTGAAGGCACTTGCTATGTCGTCTGGTGGGTTATTTGGAACTTTCGCAATCAAGTTTTGTTCGGGAGTAAGCAGCCGCGCATGGATCTTCTTTTTGATGATATTGTTCGTCTTTCTTTTTTTTGGTGTTCAAATCGTTGTAACATTAACTTGGATTGGAATTCTTGGATGAAAATTCCTAGTTCCGTAGCATTGTAAGTCTTTCTAGCACCTTGCTAGCTTAATAACATCGCCGTTCAAAAAAAAAACTTGTAATCATGGATAACAATATCATTTTGGATATCGATGTTCTTCTATCCAAGCCGGGTGAGTTTTCGGGTTTGTGGGTTATGTAGTTCGAGTTTATCGGTATGAAATTTTTTTAAAATCAAAACCAAACCAATTATAGAACGAATGGAACCAAATTATACACCAAATTAGAACTGGTTTGGTTTCGGTTAAAACCAAAAACACCAAATTCAAGTAAACTTCACAATATAATCTAGAAGCCATAAATAAAAACCTAAAAATTCAGATAAGATTAATAAATAAGTAGTTCTCATAAAGTGCTTAAGTAAATCAACAAAATGAAACCAAAAGGTTTCACAAATTATCATAAATAATTTAACAATAGGAGTACATAATGTGACATAAGAAATTTTTAGGTTAATTCACTCACTAGGATATGCATCATAATTTTGATTTTAGGAATTTTTTTTACTATTATTTTTTCTTTGAATATATTTTGAGACTTTAGGAATGTTAGTTAAAATAATATGATAGAAACTGTATGTATAATTTATTTATTTGTATGTATATATATATATATAGATATTCGGTTTTTTCTATATGGTTTAGTTATATTTTTGTCAAACCATATACCAAACCAAATACTAATTAAATACTTTTCAAACCAAACCATACACCAATTAAAAAGTTTTGTTCGGTTTTATTCGGTTTAGGTTTGGTTTATTTTTTGGTTTATCCGTTGCCAAACCAAACACCGAACACCCCTACTCCAAGGATCTAGATTGGTATTCTAGATTTCAACTTTTTTGATGGTCCATCTCTTTACGTTATAAGGGATAATTTTATGGGTTTAGTTCAGATATAGCAAGGAACTTTTTTAAATATACCGATTTGATACATGAATTAAAAAATGTTTTACTTTTTGTAACAGACTTTCATGTTTTGTTCCAATATGCAACAATGCTCATAGGCTACCGGTTAAAACCTATTAAAACCGGCAAAGACCCTACATGGCATTTTTAATGTTAAAATTCACTTATTACGTGGAAATGTTTGACTACATAAGTACACATATTTACTTCACTTCTCAATTACCCTATCTAATTTCTCCCCCTTTTCAAACCCTAATCCTAATTATGATATGATCTAAACCTTAAATTGACACTTTTCCCTTTTTCATACAAAATGCGTTTAACTGTTAATTCCACCACGATAGTCGGTTCACCTCATCACCTTTCATGTATAAAGAAGGAGACATACAATACAAGATATTGAATTCATCCATATGACACCTATTGGGTTGATGAAGCTACACAAAGGGTTATGTCAGTTCAACGTTAAAGGTATTTGTTTCCTTATTCCCGGTAAAGAAATTAGTAATGGTTTAAAGGCGATTAAGGATGATGCTGACCTAGCAAAATTTATTGCTCTAGGTTTTAAGAATGAAACGGTAATTGATTTTGTATGTGGAACAACTTGGGTTTATCACTCTCGTGATTGAATTAGGGTTTATCTATGTTGAATCACATAAATCGATCTACTAAACTAACGCAGTTGAGTTTATGAGGATACAAGGGTATCCGGGATCAAACGTGAAAACCCTAATTTATGTTGTCATGTAGATAGCGAAAACTAGGTTTACCTAGATTGCTTTTCTTGTATGCATGCGATTTTGTTTTCGTTTATGAATTAGAGTTTTAGTTATTTTTGGAAAATTTAGATTACCAAATTAAATCATATAGTAAACAAGATAGCTAAGAGAAAAATAAAACAGATCAAGGTTTACCTTAACCCAACGGGTGTCGATTTTATGATCCTAGCTAGATAGGGATCATAAAAGTTAACTAAAAAAAGTCTTGGTGACCAAGCACAAACTTTTAAAATTTTATGTTTTTGGAAAGCCTAACTAAGTTGATAAATTTTAAAAGTCAAAATTTTCTAAACTGATAATAAAAAGCAATAGGATAAGAACCGTCATTTTATGAGGAAGGTGAAACTCGTGGTTTGCATGTACTTATAGGATGGGCTACACATCTGGTACATGTGCTTGTATAGTGGGTCCTGGTAAACCATAGCTTAAGTATTTTCGCATATGCTTTATTTATAAGTACTTTCAAGCTTTATTTAAACCATGCATGTGGACACGA
Source organism: Chrysanthemum seticuspe (assembly GCA_019973895.1). Lineage (NCBI taxonomy): Eukaryota > Viridiplantae > Streptophyta > Magnoliopsida > Asterales > Asteraceae > Chrysanthemum > Chrysanthemum seticuspe. Next base: position 270,072,588 of record BPTQ01000009.1, read on the forward strand.
GCCTAAGCCATTGACTAAAATATAAAAGCATTTATTTAAATTACATGTAAACCAAGATGGACAAGACACAAGGAATCCTATACTATGTAGAAGATCTTATGGAGTACAAGGAGAGATGAGAACCAGTTGGAGCACGGAGGAAAGATGATCCACCAGGAGCAAAAAGAGAATCATGGGCGAGGTTGTGAAGACATAGAGTCTGAATAAGCATTTTTGCCTTGTGTCATGTTGGGTTTTAGGAATAGACCCAAAGTTGATTCCCATAGTGGCTCTCATGATCAACATTAGATAATGGCTTGGTTTGTGTCGTACATATATGTTTTATTGATGTCTAAGTATACATGATGTGATTATAAATAATATGCTAACCAGTATTTAGAGCAGTGTTGCAAAAAAGGTCTACAAGGCTGATTAATCGCCGATTAGGTGCTACTGGGCCACTGACCTTTCCGATTTGTGTAAATCGTTCAAATAAATCGGTCAACCATGGTGAACGGCGGTTAACGATAGCCAAACTTGCCGAAAACATGGAAATCTTACCAGAAATACTATAAACTCGCCGTAAATTAGTTATAATCACTGTTTATATCTATTACAAGATGTTTTTCAAGGAAAATCTTGCCAAAATTACCAACACTTGCCATAAATACCTAAAACTTGCCAAAAATGCCAATACAAATAATCACCAATTCGCTATTTTTGCAACCCTGAAAAAATGTAATCACTTATGGTCATTGTTTATTTCTATTACAAGATGTTTTTAAGGAAATATTTTCGGGAATTCCCAAAACTACCGAGAAATACCCAAAACTTGCCAAAAATGCAAATTCGATTAATCACCGATTAATCCCGCCTAGACCGATTACAAGCTACAGGGGGGTTGACCGCCTCACTACCGATTCGCGATTTTTGAAACCTTGATTTAGAGAGATAATAAAACTGGGCATCTTGTAAGGTCATGAGAGGGTGTACTTTACGTACTGGATCCTTTGATATTCATATTACGTGATAAAATGGATAGTGCTATGAGTTTAGTGGGTAGACTAGAAAATCCTTGGGATATGTAACTCGAGTTTGGACACATTCTATTATAAATATTTGTTTTTCCTAAAATTAACAAATCGTTGTATGAATTCATAATAATTCATACGTAAAACGAATTTTGGATAAAATCGTTTTGAATATTGGATAAAAAATAGAAGACGTAAAACCCTAAAATTAATAGAAAGCCCTAAAAAAGAAAATTGATGGGTCACTTAAAAAAATAGATTATACTAAAATTAACTGAAATGATTAGTGTGCAAATAACAACGTCTTTCACAAATGGTACTTAAAGAAATGACGATGAGTCACATCGGTGCTAACTAAACAAGACAGACAAGTTGGTAAAGACAAAAGAGATATGAAATAAATTAAAAATGATAATATGGCAATATTCTCAGATAGAAGTAAACAAGTAATTATCCATAGCATATATATTTATCTGAGATAAATTTATAAGTGTATAAATACAAAACCACAATCCCCCAAGGGTTGTAGGTTTCGCCACCCCCGGGAAAGGGTGTTAGTTTGTATTAGGAATACCCTTAGGTGCCACCAATACCTACACTAACGAGGTTTTTAATGATCATTAGAAATTTGGATTGTGAGGGAGTGAAAATGTGATGTTCGGGACTATTAGTGCACTTTCTCAAATTTTGGGACTAAATCAGTGATCCTCTCAGACCTTGGGGACCAACGGTGTAATTTACCCTTATATTAATATGTAATAATAGTAATCTTAATAAATTGCAACAACATATATGTTTTTTTTTTCTTTTTTAAATTCAAATATAAAGTGTATCGGGTATTAATTCATTCATAAAGTTATTAAAAATCATGAAAATTGATTAGTTGAGTCCATATAATTTATTTAAATTTTAAGAACTAAAATTTTATTAGTTACCGCTTTTATTTTATAAAATTAACACATATATATTTTTGCTCGATGAAATTTAGACTGGTTTGACCAGATTATTTTAATTTTCACTTTTTATTGGCTAATAAGATGACTCCATTTTTTCTAAATGACAAAATTTCTCTATCTTATTAATTCAGCTGAAATATTTTGAAAATTTTTGTGGAAAACTAGAAGGGGAGGTTGAATAGTTTTACCGATTAAAACTTTGTTTTAAACTATTTAGATCGACTTATGTCAATCTATTTGATGTGTGTGTTGAATGATGATAGATAAGCATAAAAATAAGTAATGCAAAGATAAAGAGTAAAGAACACAAAACCACGAAACGAGTATTTGTAGTGGTTCGGCTAAAAGGACACCTTCCTTGCCCTACTCCACTCCCCGAGTTCTCCACTCGAGAGTTCATAAGCACTACACAACACAAGCTCCTTAATGTGGCGGAGAAGCCTTCACAACGTCGTCTACTCTTTATCTGGTACTAGGCTAGACACCGAGTTCTTCCACGAGGTAGAACCACACCTGTCACAACATCGCCTACACTTTATCCGGTACAAGGCTAGATACCGAGTTCCATTACAAAGGAGGAACTACTACCCAACACTACACCACTACACGACTACCCCAAAGGAGACACACTCCTTATTACAACATCATAAGGATATCAATGTCCTTTTAACCCAAACTAACTATCTTGTACATCGATGCACCATATCGAATGTACACCCTTGGCACCATTCACTAATGCCTTCGACACGACCATTCGACACCTTTCACTAATGCCTTCGACACGACCCTTCGGCACCTTTCACTAATGCTTTCGACACCACACTTCTATGGAGGGAGAAAATAACTATCAACAAGATACACTTCAGTGGTCTTGATGATGACGAAGCTTAGCAACTCATGACCTTGAGCTTGCACGTCTTCAAGAGGTGGTGATCTCGCCTTTAAGAGGAACCTAGAGAATCACACAAACATAAAACTACATAGAATGATCATTTGGATCTGAGGTTAGAGATGTTACAATACTAAGAGAGAGTATGTGTAAAAGGGGTAATGAGCAAGAGATAAATGGCTCACTATATATAGACAAAATTGTCTACAATCCCACGGTTCCCACGGATCCCTCCTCAGAGGGATCTAGCTAGTGCAATCCTGGGTTATGGGTTATGAACCATGGGTTATGGGTAATGTTTTATGGATACCCAACAAGATGCAATGTATCTAGACATTGGGTCATGGGTATTGGGTCATGGATCATGGATAATACCCAACATGACTCCATGCATGATGTCATACAATGGGTCATGGGTTATGGATCAAGCTCCATGGGTATGGGTCATGGACTTTGGGTTTTACCCAAAAACATTCATTGTACCTAGTCAATGGATCATGGGTCATGGATCATGGACTTAGGTTTTTATCCATTGCATTACCCATTACAATATATACAAAGTATATATGTACATTTCCATATTATGTAAGCACTAGTTGTTATACATATGCATTTCTATAAGATGTAAACAATATTACTTGTTTAGTGTTTTATATGAAAATGTAAGTGTGTTAGTAAACTATTGGCTCAAACCATTTACGTATTTTATTTGTTTCGTTCAAATAATTTTACGTTTGTTATCAACAAAACATTAGAAGATCGTAAAATATAAATAAACGATTTTATGGCTTATTTGTATTAACAATCTCCCCCTTTTTGTTGATGACAAAACATAAGATTATTTTAAGGAAAAGCTAAAATTCGTAAAATTTTGAATTGGAGTGTTTACTCTCTTCTCCCCCTTTTTGTCGAAACAAAAAGAGCGTCGAAAAGAAACTAACACATTGTTTTGAGAAAAACGTGTGAAAAGTAATTATATGAAAAATAGAGAGTAAGAGGAGAGAAGGATTCTCGTCTTAGCTCCCCTTGACGGATGCTTCCCTTTGTTGAGGGCGTCAAGTAATTAGGAAGACTAAGCGAGTGTGTTGCAATTATGTTTGAAAATGGTTTCGTCTTTGACGAAATGCTCCCCCTTGATGAGTGCTCCCTTTAGAGGAGGACGTCAAGTTGTAAAGAAATACTAAGTGAAAGTATTGCAAGTGTATTTGCAATTTCTTTGCATTGACGAAAAAGCTCCCCCTTGTTGAGGGTGTCAAAGTCTTCATGTGTATTTGTGAAAATCTATAAAACAAAGGTTAGAAAGCAAGTATATGGTGCATAATTTCCTGCAAATGAGATTCATATTAGTGATAAAATGAGGATATGTTGCACGGATCCCACGGTTACTTCCTGTGAGGGATCTGTCTAGGCAAAAATGAGGGATCCGTGTACTTGCAATCTTATGACACCAATGTGGATGTAAACAATGATGTTATCATCAAGAGAAGTTACATATTATAGTACCAAACATATTCTCAAGACCATATGGCATACAACATGTAATTTCATTTAATAAAACACGAGAAATGATATACATATCTCTAAAACTAAGAGAATGACAAAATCATGTGGTACATTTTTTAATAATTCTAAGTTGTGCCGAAAACTAACAAAGAGCATTAATGTGCTCATAATCTCAAGTTCTAAGGACGAGTAGATTTGTTGATTTGGTCAAATCGTTCAAGGAGATGATTAAACATGAAATGCCACTCATTTCGTACTTCTTGAACTAACCCTTGGCTGAGTTGACAATTAGAGCAATTATTGTCATGAGTAGAGATGGAGGAGATGGAACGTTTTGTGGAGGTTCTACAAAAGATGATAGGATTTGTGGAAGTGAGTTAAGTGACATAGGGTGTGGTTCAACTAAGAATGAAGGTGATGATGTATGGGTTGGTGGTGAAGATGGGAAGTCATCTACATGGTTAGGTCTTTATGATTCCTTGTTCCTAAAGATGGACTATTTGATGGTGAAGGTGGTTCCCTATTTAATGAGAAGGATGGTGAATGAGAGGTTCTCGGTGGTGAGTCTTCTAAAGAGTAGAGGTTTGGATGTGAAAGAGGCGCGGTAAAGGAGTGTATTAGTTGTGTTTGGTTTAGAGGTGTGTTTGGTTTAGAGGGTATGGTAGTGTTTGGTTTAGAGGTGTGTTTGGTTCTAGAAATGAAGGCTTAGGTGTTTTAGTTGAGTTAGGTGTGTTTGGTTTAGAGGGTATGGTAGTGTTTGGTGAAGGTCTTTCTAAATCAAAAGGTCGAATACTAATTCTAGCGGTTCTTCTAGCTTTGGTTGGTTGAGTTTGTTGAGGAGGAATTCTAGTATTGGAGCCCTTGACGGGTGATGACTCGGTTGAGGAAATCTCATGAACCATATGAGCATTTTTCTTGGAGGAACCTTTGGTTGAAGAGGTTGTGCTAGATGCTTTAGTCATAGTGAAAAAGAAGATGTAATAGGTTTCTTAGCTACTGAATTTGAATGGTGGTTTGAATGATGGTTTGGGAGCATAAGCACAGTTGGTTTATAAAGGATGGAATTATGTTAGTGAATTAAATTTTAGACCACTAAAAATTTTGGCATGCACTAAGGTCAACTATAGTGTTGTTCTATCCTAGGGAGTTATTTAAGACAAGGTAAAGTGTTTAGATTACCAAAGAGAGTTTGAAATTGATGAGTAAAGTGAACTTAAGCTGTTCTGTTGACCCGGTTCCCACGGATCCCTAACTTTGGGGATCCGTCTAGTTATAAACTGGGGATCCGTCTTTCAGACAGTAATGAAGTGGAGTGATGATGTTCTATCAATGTCTAGTACCTATAAATCTTGAGTGTTTAGGTTCCCTAAGATGTCTTAAATGGTATAGGACTTAAATGTCCAACCATAATGAGTGAGGATATCTGATGATGGTTTTTGGTAGGAAAGTGGAGTTTTTATGTATGCAACTAAGTGTTTAAACATGATACTAAGATTTTGAGGGTGTCAAATGATCCTAAAGATCAGATGATAACTTTAAGGAAATTTGGAAAATTCCTAAAAAATCATAAAAATGAAAAACTAGTTTTTCGCCTATTTTGAGATAAGGATGACTAAAATCAATTTGCTAAAATTGAGAGAAATATCATGTTAGGAATTGGAAATTCTATAGTGAAGCATCGGTCACCCCAAATATATCCTAGCTCAAGTTAGCTCGTAGACATATCGTTTATTATGTTATTTGTTAGTTAGTTAGTAGCATAGTTTAGTCTAGTGCAACACCGTGGAGGAAGGACGGGTCTTTACCCATTGTATGCCTGATCCACAGCCCGAAGGAGGGCGTGCTTCTTTGTATAAATAGCCCTCTCCCCACAAGGGAGAGGGTTGGATGTTCATTGGTAATCTACCCTTCCATGAGTTTCTCTTACTAGAATATCCCACTTTCTCTCTCTAAAATCATATATATGCCCATATTTGTGATTATTTGTGTGTTTGTGAAATCCAATATGCTACAAATGGTATCAAGAGCCATGGTTTGATCATCTCTCTTACATATCCTTGGATTTCTAGTGGTTTTATATGGTTTTTGAGTTTGAAAAAGTTTAGTGGTTTTTGCATCATTTGGATCATTTCTTGTGTTAAAGTTTGAATTTTGAGTGTACTTTTGTGGTTAGAATCATTGTAAGTGCTTGGGTTTTGAGTTGGAAAGCTTGAATCACTGTGGTTAGGCTTGTTTTGGATTGAAAAGGGTTGTTTTTTAAGTTTTTCTACCTAGCGACTTGGTTCTCGGATAAAGTTTCTTCGTAGCGACTTGCTTCGTTATTTGGTAGCGACTTGTAGTTGAAGTGGTAGCGATTTGAGTCCTAGCGACTTGTCTATTGAGACAAGACGACAAACAGTACAAAGTAGTGGAGACACCACTTCGGCTAGCGACTTGGGTGACGTAGCGACTTGTCTTTATTATTTCTAGCGACTTGTCTTTGTTGAGATTAGCTAGTTGCTCTTTAGCGACTTGATCTCTTAGCGAGTTATTCCTTAGCGATTTGCTGCTTTAGCGACTTGTGTTTAGCGACTTGGTTCATAGCGACTTGATTCACAGCGACTTGATCCTTTAGCGAGTTGTTACTTAGCGACTTGGTGTCTTAGCGACTTGTTCTTAAGGTTTATGGCAACTTGAGTACCTAGCGACTTGGCTAAGTAGCGACTTGTCTTCAAGATATTTAGCGATTTGGTGAATTGATGCAATCAACTTGTGCCTAATATCCATCAACACAATATCTTACATCACTGACCCTTTAATCTCCAAAGTGCTTGAACTCTATGATACCTCACTGAACAAAGAAACTGTTTGCTACTCAGAATGTTTAACCATGATTGATTCAGCAGATTTTGATCAAAACACTTCAAATTCTGAGTCAGATATCAAAGAATCACACATGTTAATGATACATGATGCAAAGCAAATAGAATGCAACATTGAGCCTTATCAACTACTTCATCTGCATCTCATACAACTGTTATCCACAACTAGGGATAGAACATTCAATGCTCTCTTCCGCCAGGACTTATCTGCATTGACAAGAATCTTGTTGCTGAACTTAGAACAACTAAAGCTTCAAATTACCAAAAGGAAGGTATTAATGGATGATTCCAACGCTGCACTTCAGGTTATCTACAACTAATTTCAGCCATTTATCAATGGGGAATATTTCGCAGACTTCGATCAACACGTTACTGGAATTTCCTTCAAGAAACATACTGGAATGGAAATTCATGAGTTCATCAACACATTGATCCAACTTATGGATAATGTGGAAAAGTACATTAAGGAAGCTGCTCAAGAGAATGATAATTTGAATGCTTTGAATGGGTGTCAAGATAAATCAAGTAAAAGTTGTGATATGTCGAGTAATGGATCAGTTGAACGGACGAATGATGCTGAATGTAGAATATCAGATACAACAAAGGATGATGAAACAGGCTGTACAGAATACAGAGGCTCAGAGTCAGATATGCTAGAAACAGCCTGCATTTCAGTAACTCCTGTTATGCATGATTTGAATGCAGATGTCACACCAACAAATGAACAGGTGTCATGTGATGAGGTACCCTTAACTGATCAACATAATGCATCTGCTAATGTACCTGATCAATATGATCCTATTTCTGAACATGACATTGATAAATGTTTCTTGGTTGAGCCTGAGTCTGAAATCTTTAAAACAAATGAAATGATTGAAAAAAGGGTTTTTGATGAACTTTCAAACAAATATTCAACTCTTGAAAAACATTGTATTTCCTTAGAAATTGCAATACAACAAATAGAAGAAAGTTTTCTTGCTACAAAACCTTGCATAAATCCGGAATTCCCAGAATTTCGAGAATTTTTTGAAATTAACCAGTTAAAAACCCAGATTCAGGACAAAGATTCAACCATTTGTAATCTGAAATTGCAACTCTCAGATCTGCATAAGAGTTCTAATATAGGGATGAACAATTCTAACTATGAGGTGAGTGATACGCTTAAATCTAGAAATGATGAATTGGCTCTATGTGTGTCCAACCTATTAAGGGAAAATGAGTCCTTAAGAAAGAACTTATTAGAGAACAATTCCAAGTTGATAGATCAAACTAACTCCTTGTTGGCAGACATTGATGCCCTCAAAGCTCAAATTCAGGATAAGAGCTTTACCATTGTTGCCTTAAAAAATGAGCTTAGGAAATCTATTGGAAATAGGGTGAACACTAAGTTTGCAAAACCATCAACCTTGGGAAAGCCAATTGTACTGAACAACTCAGAACGTACTGTAGTTAGGCAGCCCAATGCTTTTAGAACAGAAAGATTTAAACCATCGAAATCTAAGCTTGCCTCCCAAGTTGATGCGATTATAGTTTTGTCAAAACCAGTCACTTCACTAATTCATTCCGATATGATGAATAACAATCCCCAGCTTAATGTTCAAAGCCCTAAGATCAGGAATATTAGGAGTTCATCTAGTTCTTATAAGAAGCATCAAATGGCTGATCAATCCCCTAAGAAACAAACTAATTACAAAAGGACCAATGTTCAAAACAGGGAAGTGGCCACATCCAAATCTACTAGCAGTTGTTTCAAATGGATTCCCACTGGTAGATTATTTAAGTTTTCAGGATCCAAACGGACATACACACCTAGATCTTGCCTTAAGTGGATGCCTACAGGAAAAATCTTCAAGAATATTGAACCTAAAGGGATTTCTATTAATGACACTCCTAGACCAAACTGTGCAACATCCAATAGTGAGGATACTCATGCCACTAACTCATCTATTTGCAATACTACATGTGATATTAGTGCAAAGTGTTCTCAGTCATTTTCAGGTACAATGCTCAATTCAATCATGAACATCATGACCTGGTTTCCATCAGAAATGAAGATTGCTCACTCAGGAATTGTAGCCTGTCAGAATTGATGTACCTCGCACTTTGAATCCTGTTCGACTTGATTCATGACTCGTTTTTCATGTATCCGTGTACAAATTAATTTTTCATTTTTTTTTCAAAAAAAATAAAATAAAATAAAAAATTACCCACAATCTGATAAAAGATGTATCTCTTGTTATCGATAACATCTACGCTCCTAGAAATGTCATTCAATAATGATACGGGTCCATAGATGAAGTTCGAATAAAAGATATATTCTATTTTATAACGGGGGGTTGAATTTCAATCAATGTTCACTCTTAATTGGTGACATTGATTGAGGGGGAGAATCTTTCTATTTATCTCTGCATCATTGTCTGATATATGTGTTGTTGTGACTTGTTTGCTGCTACATGATTATCCATGTTATGTCATATATGGTACTTGTCATATTACTCTACATGAATGCTTCTTATTCACCGTATCTGCATGCAATCTGATACGTACAAGGACTGAAAGTGTCAATTGTTCAAATTTATGTGTGATACTATGATAGGTAGCGACTTGTCTCCATTTATCATAATAACAAGGACCAAATATGTCATTAGTTGAAATTTTGGAATGGTTCTTAAACTGTAGCGACTTGTTTTAATCATGGGTAGCGACTTGGTTCTAGTAAGGGGGTAGCGACTTGTTTCTTATGCCAACCTTAAGATAGCGAGTTGTCTCATTAAGCACGTTTACAAGGACTGAATATGTCAATATGCTAAACTTAAGATAGCGACTTGTCTCATTTTAAGATAGCGAGTTGCCTCATTGAACTCGTTTACAAGGATTAAATGTGTCAATATGTTAAACTTGTAAACGGTTCTTAACCCCTTAGCGACTTGACACAACTCACATATTTTCAAAATCCCAAAAGTGTTTCTCTCTTTATCTCATAACCTTTGCTGTAGCGACTTGATTGTGGTAGGTTAATTTCAATGCCTTGTTTTTAATCGTGTAAATTTTATACCTCCTCTAACGCATCTCTCTTAACAGATTCCACCGTGCATTTTTTTCCTCATCAATTGACTCCCTCGTTTAGGTTTGGTAATGGATTCGCTTAATGGGAACACTTGATATTAAATCAGCTGTAGTTTGGGTTAACTAGGATAGATGTGATGGTGGATTTGTATGTTTAAATGGGTCCTTGCACGTATAGCTGTAATTTTTGTTTGAGTTTGTTGCGTTGTGATGTTCTGATTATGTTTGTGCTTGTGGTTTGTTTGTATTGGTTCATTGAAACGATTTGGTTGTGTCGTTGTCATGGTTATATCTGTCGATTGGATTGTTGTTTTATGTGTATGTCATGTCATGTTCTTGGTAGCGACTTACCTGATAGCAAAGTGTTCTTGGTAGCGAGTTGGTTCACATATTCCTCATGGCGAGTTGTGAAATCTTAATACATTCTTGCTAGAGACTTGCTTTGTAACTGGGTGACACGAATAGTAGCGACTTAGCTTTGTAATTTTTGATAGCGACTTGTATTGACAAGTTAGCGACTTGCTTAAACTTTTTCATAAAGGCGACTTGTTAAGTATTTTTTATAGCGACTTGTTTTGACAAGTTAGCGACTTGCTATATCATTTTCAATGGCGACTTATCACTATTTTTTCTTGTGGCGACTTGTTTTGTCAAATTGTTTAAAGCTACTTGCTATAATAATTTCATACTAGCGACTTGGTTCAGGTTTACTTGTAGCGATTTGTCTTGACAAATTACTCATAGCGACTTGCTATAACATCTTTGGTTTAAGCAATTTGTATCTGGTTTCTCTTGTAGCGACTTGATTTGACAACTTGTTTTAGCAACTTGTTATAACACTTCCATAATAGCAACCTGTCTCATGAAATCCTATTATAGCAACTTTGTTTTTAACAATTTTGACTCAAAACAACTTGTCTCTTGAAAACTTTGTCAAAATGATTTGCTACTTTGAAATTTACTATAGCTACTTAATCTATTTCCTAAGCATTTCAATCTGCTTATAGGTAATCTGTCATGTATGCTACTCGTTGTGTTTTTGTCATGAGGTTGCATTAAAGTTGTTTAGCTAACCATATCTAATCCAACATGCTCTCAAACACTGTTGTTGTATGTGTGTGTCTTTAGATTCTCAATGGCAAACACAACCTCATCTGAGAACCTTGCTACTTCTGCTCCACCCACAGTTCTTACAGACAACGAAATTTTTCCAGAAGATAAATGGGTAGAGATAGGAAAAAGCAACTGCTATGTGGACATGGAAAGATTGCAACAAAATCCAATCTTCAAAGTGGCAATTGATATTCTTAAAAACACTAATTTCTTTAGTGCCTTGACCAAGCAATGCACAATCCCCTCCATTTACCTACAACAATTTTGGAACACCATTACATGGGACAAAATCACAGCTAATTATTCATGCAAACTTGACGATAAGGAATTTGTAATCACATCTGACATTCTCAGTAAGGCCCTAGGAATCACACCATGTGACCCTACAAAACAATCTGTCCCTCCACCTAGTGCGGAAGAACTAATGGACTTTCTTAATGATTTGGGTTATCAAGTCAACGTTACAAGGGCTTCAGATATCATCACCGGACATATGTATCAACCCTGGAGAGCCATTACTACTATTCTCAACTTATGCTTATCTGGCAAAACCTTAGGGTTCGATAAAGTGAGGATACCTATTCTACAGATCTTATGGGGTCTCATCAAAGGGGTGAACATTGATGTCTCGAAACGTATTTGGGAAGAATTCTCGTTGTCGATGCACACTTTCATCACCGATAGAACAAATGTTCAGAATCAAGCTCAAGGAAGAAAGAAAGTACACAAACTTGTGATTCCTAGCATAAGATTCTCGAAGCTTGTCATCCAGTTCTTGCAACAGACTCATAACTTTAATCCTAAGAGTGAATCAGTCCTCCATAATGCTAGGGATGAATTTGTACTCGGTAACCTCAAGTATGTTGCCAGAGGGGTTAATAAAGAGATCTTTGGAACGCCAATTCCTGATGCACTTCTCACACACGATATTAAGAAGACTGATCACTTCAAGTTATACAAGAAAAGGGCATCCAGATCCAATGTTGATGACGCTCCCGATCCCTCTCAACCCAAATCTACACAGTCTACTTCTAGCACAAAGACCTCATATGCTGCCCTTCCCAAGAAGAGACGTGATAGATCTCAACCTACTGACACTTCATCACAGAAGCAGAAAAGGAAAAAGAAAGATGCTGGAAAGGGGAATGTTGAAGGAACCGAGGTTCCAAAGGGTGACATGCAATTGATTGATGAAGATGAGGCTGCGTTGCAACAAGGGATTAAACAAAGCCTGGAAAGCCTGAACATGAGACCACCAGTAGGAGGAGTTGTAATAAGAGAACCTGAGCCTGCGCCATGACAAACAACTCCTACCATTCAAGACAAAGGGAAAGGGATAGCTGGTGTAGAAGCTGCTCACATGCTTCTGACCATCTCTTCTTCACCGTCAAGAACTACCAACCAATTTGAGCTGAAGAAAAGAAGCATTGAGTCATCTTCAGCTCAAGAACAAACTGGAATGGAAAAGGAGGTATCTAAAACACAGGAAGAGACACTTGCATCAAGTGATACCCAATCAGATAAAAATGATGAAAACAAATTGCTAAAAGACTCACAGGAGAACCTTGAGTCAAGATCTGATGAACACATGCACATGGAAGAAACAAACATATCTACAGGTTCTCTATCCTCATTGAAGAATCTTGATGCTGACCTCTCATTTGGTGATCAGTTCTTAAATGACAAACCCTCAGATACCGAGTCTTATAAGCTTAATGATGAGAAAGAGGAAGCTGAGTCCATGTATACAGTCAATATCCAGCAAGACACATCAACCATTCCTTCGATGTCAACACCTACACATGCAACCGCACTTCCACCACCCAAATCTGGTCTAACAACCGCACTTCCACCACCTGAACCGGCTAAAGATCTATCACTCGAACCAGTGGTTACAATCAATGACACGGACGCTCCACCGGCTTCACCACCTCAAATTCTAACATCTGATCAATTGCTCGACAAAGCAGTAAAACGAATTGAAGCTCTTGAGAGGCAACTGCCTAAATCTGTCAACGTCCTCGAGCAACGTGTCTACAAGTTAGAGAATCTTAACTTCGATCAAGGAGTTGCAGATGCAATTGAGGGAGTGGTGAAAGATGTTGTTGAATGGGCAATGTAGGCTCCACTGCTTCAACGATTCAAGGATTTTCCCATTTCTGATATGAGAGTTGTTCTGGCTGATAAGATGTACGATGCTAATGAGCATAAGGATGAGGTCCATAAGAAGTTATTCGAGGCTCTCGAAGAATCGATTAAGCAGGACAATCATCTACAGTTTATGAAGGACATTGGAGAAAGAGAGGCTAAGAAGAAAAGGATGACTTTGGTGTTGGAGACGTTGCGTAAAGGTCCTAAATCTCCACCTCCTCCTCCTCCCCCAACTGGTGGAGTTGGAACTTCTGGTACTAGTGGATCTTCTGGCACAACCACTACACCTCCACCAAAACTACCAACATCTCCTCCAAAGACTTCGAATCAATCCAGTTCATCCGGTGATCAGGGCTCTCATAAGAAGTCTACAGCATGGACCACGGTCGATTCAAGGTTTACACCAACATTCTCCACTATCCCGGAAGAACAGGTTCTACATGAAGAGTCGTATGTCATGGCAGAGTCAGAATCCGATGACGATGATGCATCCACAAAACACATTCCTAAGCCGTCCGAAGATGAGGAATGGTTTGATACATACGTTTCGGGTGAACGCTCTAAAACCACTAGAGCTACACACTCAAAAGACATAACTCAAAGCTGGCTCGCTGAAGAGAGACCTCAAACTCCTGAACCTTCATGGTCTATTCCAGAGTCTGACACGATGATCTCTGAAAAAAATTGGGCATCAACCATCACCACCAACTATGAAGCCCCAACTGAAGACTCTCTTCTTCACATCACTGGAGATATGGGCAGCTTTATGAAGTGGTTTTGTGAAAAGAAGGGAATCTCGTCCATCACTCCGAAGGATCTTGAAGGACCAACATTTGAAATCTTCAAAGTCTTCCACTCAGATGCCAATCAGCTTCAATACCAGATGAAAGAATGTCCTAAGATGCTGAGTGATCAAGTCAGTGAGCAGATCAACCGTTTCAATGTGAACAAGCCTCTTCCTCTCGGTGGTGAACCTGGTCAAGTGACTATTCAATCAGAGTTCTTCTTCAACCATGACCTGGATTACCTATGTGCTCGAACTACAGAAAGAAGACCAGCTTTATCGATTTCTAAAATGAAAGCTGCTACATACTTAGATCAGGGTCTTGAGCAGATGGTGCCTGATCAATTCTGGGCAGACAAAGAACAATCGTATGACATTGCTGCCTCATATGGAATCTCTCATTGGTGGTTCAAGAAGAAGAAATTCTACATTGACAGACATGGTGCTGAAAAGAGACGCAAAACTGTTAGATCCAAGCTGCGTATTCTAAGTGTGATCAGTGTGGAGATATTCTCAATCTACGGATATGACTATCTGAAGAAGATTGTTCTTCTAAGAGCAGACTTGAAAGATTATGTGATAGAAGAGAACGAATTCAAACACTTGATGCCAAATGACTTTGAAGATCTCTATCTTCTGAACCTCCAAGGACATCTTGACCACTTACCTGTTCGTGAGAAGAAGGCTCTCTCTGCTGCTGTCAATCTCTGGATCAGAGGCTTGGTCATTCGACAAAGAGTTGGGGATTTTTAGCTAGGCATGGAAAGCTACCAGACTCGGGTCAACCTAACAAGACCACAATGGGAAGCCTCAGGACATGAATATCTTCACGACTATATAGTGATTGACACCCCTAGAGCCGTCATCTTTACCGACAGATACGGGTCTCGTATGCTAATGAGATTGTGTGAGCTTTTCAAGTTCAGTGATGGTACACTCAAAATGGTCGAAGAAGAATTGAACTCGAGAGTGAAAGAAATCAAACTTGACCTGAAGCCGTGGAACAAGACAAGATTCTGGTCAGAACAAGATTTGAAGAGGTGCGAAGAGTTCATTTCTGTGATCAGACGAAGACTAAAGACTAGAATGATTTATCGCAGCCTTGAGAGTTGTGGGTGGTAGACTTCGGGAAGGTCATTACAAACTGCTTCAAAGAACTGAATGAAGACATATTCCTGGATTAGTTTTTGTTATGAATTAAGATATATGTGTAATGTGATGACTGTATTATGAACAACTATAACTATGATGTATATAGCAGTGATAGGTTATGGGTAAGAGTTCCCTTTTTATCCTAAGAGGGAACTTAGGAGTGTTCCATTTCAGATTAAATAAAACCGACACATTTTTCTCCAACAAATTTTTCTTACATATTTAAATCACTTGAGATCCAAAATCTTAAAAGATTTGAAATTTTCGATCGGGGGAGAAAATGTGATATAAATATGCAATCTGATAAAAGGTGGCCAATTTGTCTCAAAATGCTTACTGCTCTCTAATATGTGCTAAACTCTTTTCGAATCTCGAAGCATATATTAAGGGGGAGCATTTCATAAAAAATATAAACCTTCAAGGTACAAATATTTCTATGTTTTAACATAATGTACCTTGATTGAGTGTTAAAATGGTTTCTAAATGTTTTGCAATCGTGGATGTACTTCAAAAGAACTCTTACCTCTATGTGATAAAATGATTTCAAATATCATATGCACATATTGAGGGGGAGAATTTACCAAAGAAAATCAAATGGCTTTTTCCATGGAAATGGAGATCAAGAATATGTTTCAAAGAACTCTTGCCTCCATGTGCTAAACAATTTAAAGATCATATGCACATGTTGAGAGGGAGCATTTCTAAATGATCAAAACTATTAAGGTACAAAATACTTTGATTTTATATCACAAGTACCTTGATTGATTTAGCAAATGATTTTTCAATGGGTTTCAAGGAAGATTGAACAATACCAAAAGACCGACCAAACTACTTTATGCATGGAGTTATAAGGATGGTTAGGTTAGGTATTCGTTCCCACGATCCCGCCAGAGCCGGAGGGATCTACCCAGGGACAATCCACTAGATAGTGTAGAGTCCTTAGGTATGATGAAAAAAAGGAGAAAAGTGAGAAATGGGAAGAGTGCGGACTGAGATAGAGCTAGAACTGGAATAAACCCAACAAGGTTCTAGTAATGAAGTCTCGGTAAGCACTGAAGGGGTTGAAGAATGAAAAAGAATTAAATGTGAAAATGGTGAAAATAAATAGCCCTCCAATAATTCAACCTTAGGGTAGAAACCGGGTTCAATTCATATGCTACTGGTGGTTACTAAGGTAACAATGGTATTGAAGACAAGACATCATGGACCCAGTGATGCATTGCACCTAACTTCCCAAGCCACTCAAGTTCCTCTTAAAAGGACTTGTTTCATTCTCACGGGGAACCGACATAATCTATCGACTTTCTCTTAGAGATTGTTGATATTGAAGAAGGAGACCCTCTCCCTAGTTTCCGGCATAGGAACCAAATGAGCACAATTGAGTCTAGAGCCACGAGATCATCAAATAAATCTCTTTAAGACACTGACAATGAAGACTCTCTGTTTCACACAATGTGGAAAGAGAGATTATATCTTAAGAGTCCTACGCATTATCCTTGTGGTATTGCCAGAACATCTGAGTGATATGCAAACATATTCACAATGAAGATGGAAAGCCTTCTAGAGCCAACATCAAACAAGCTCTTGGTAGGTGGCATGTGAGATCTATCCAATTGATCAACCATGTGACAACTGAACAGAAACAATGGGGCGATTCAAAATTATGAATCAATCCTGGTTTAGGTTATGGATTAACGGATACCTTTGAAAAACCAGTCGCTGTGCTTAAAACTATTTTCTCTAGCACATCGACTGTGTATTAATATTTCAAAAAATAAAAGGTGATTATGATTGATAATTGATTTTCCTTAAAACCTTTGTTGTATTGCAAAAACACTTTATTAAGCAATACACGATTGTTTTTCAAATCTCTTTTCATCAATCAGTGAATCTCAAATTCGCTGATTCACTCACTCCGTGTTGTCTTCTTTGAGACGTTCCGGTTTGAGAACAGCTAGAGCAGCTGCGAAACCCTGTCAATGAGATTCTTCGAAATTATACCTGATCTCAGGCAGTACTTGTACTGATCAACGGGGAACCGTGGGCCGTGTACCTCAATTCAACGAAAGTGATCAAAGACACTCTCGTGCGCTTTATTGCTAACTGTTGTATGCAGGTACCCCCGACGTTTGCAGCTGATCAAAATGGAGAGGTCAATCCATAGCCGCATGCTCACACAACACATTCATTTCTAAAGAAATCATGATAAGTGCATCAACGACTATGATATTTTCACTCCATGCTTCTGCTACGCTGCTGCAAATATCATGAATCAACTAAAGCTTCCGCTACTCTGATGAGAAGATATCATGATCCAGAATGTGAGCATGTCGGTCCAAATATCACAACATCATATGCGGGCAACACAACAATGGGTGATACTGAGATTAACTGTGGCTGATGATCTCAAATAATGCTCAAAGGTCATCATAATGTGGATCAGCTCCATAACCTCCACTTAGTGTACATTATATTTGGATTATGATAAAATCACCATGAAAGCACAAAGTTTGAATATTTTGATGATGAGAAGTCCACGAGCTCAAGACTGAAGATTAATTAGATGCTAGAGTGCTATAATGTAAATCATGGGGTGACCTCCCTTGGGGGGAGATTGTTAGGAATTGGAAATTATATAGTGAAGCATCCGTCACCCCAAATATATCCTAGCTCAAGTTAGCTCGTAGACATATCGTTTATTATGTTATTTGTTAGTTAGTTATTAGCATAGTTTAGTCTAGTGCAACACCGTGGAGGAAGGACGGGTCTTTACCCATTGTATGCCTGATCCACAGCCCGAAGGAGGGCGTGCTTCTTTGTATAAATAGCCCTCTCCCCACAAGGGAGAAGGTTGGATGTTCATTGGTAATCTAACCTTCCATGAGTTTCTCTTAGTAGAATATCCCACTTTCTCGCTCTAAAATCATATATACGCCCATATTTGTGATTATTTGTGTGTTTGTGAAATCCAATATGCTACATATCAAGCTAGGTGTTTAAAGATGTGAGAAACAGTGTGTGAACATTGGAGCGGAAATATGGTGAGTTTTGAAGAAGTGAAAAATCAAAAACACCTTGAATGTGATCCTAAGTTAGCTATGAGTGAATGTGAGACCAACGGATCTTGAGGAAGACTTAAGTGATCCTAAAGTAACATGTTTAACTAGTCTAATAGGGTCTGGAAGATTGAATTGATGTGAAAGTGTAGAAATTCCATATCTGTTTGTTGGATCGATATACTTTAATCAAACTAAACTAGCTTGTTAAGGTTTAATAACCTCGGATAAATCCTAAGTTATTAACAAAGAAACACTGAGCAATCTTTATTAAGTACGCGGAATTTACTTAACAAAGCTAAAAAGAAACTTTATTAATAAAACTCTAAATCTGCTTATTATGCAGATACTCTAATACAACTCTAAGATATTCGAACTTTTCTCTAAACTCTTAATTCGTAAACTCTAAAACTCTTTTTCTAAATCGTACCTCTAATGCCAATCTAGGAGTCCTTTTATAGGCTCAAGGATATCCTAGTCAGTTTACAATTGATAACCTTGTACGACAAGTAATCTAAACATGGAATACAATACTTTCCATAAACGAATATAACAGATCTTCTGTTCTAGCAGTACTTTGACTTTACCTTGCAGTACTTTGACTTTATCTTTAGCAGTACTTTGACTCTTTGACTTCTTTCAGTACTTTGCAGCTTACAGTACTTTCATATCTTCAGTACTTTGATATCTTCAGCACTTTCATATCCCAACAATCCTCCCCTAACTTGAATTCTACTTGCTTGACTTCAAGTTCCTTTGTGAATATATCTTTAATAGCTTCATCTTTAAAATGGATTGTTCTTTAGTCTTTAGATTATATCTCTGTAGAATCTGTGCTTTTGTCAAAGTATCTCTTAGAATTGTTTTCTTCACAGCAGCATTCAGCAATCTCCATCTTTTCAGCAACACAGCAACATATGACAATGTGTACAATAATTCAAGTTTTAAGTTGCATACTATTCTCATCACATCTAAGTGAATCATTGAAAATTCAATGGATTTAGAACTCTTTACCAAAGCCATTATCTCTGGAGTAGCCAAATGTTTTGGTGTGTAAGACCATGGTACATTGATAACCATATGATTTTTAGCAAACCACCAGCTATCAACAGATTTGTTTTGTCTTTACCAAAAGCTGTACCCTTCTGGACTAGTTAGTTCTTTTATCTAATGGTGAACTAATTACCAATAATGGTTTTTCCACTGCCTTTACCACAAGCCATTTCTTGTGGGCTAGCCAACTCTTCACATTACTGATATGGTGAGTTGATAACCATCCAACTTATTAGCAAGTTGTCAACTAAAAACGGATTTGATATATCTTTACCAGAGCCGTTTGCTCATGGATTAGTCAATCCTTTTGTAACCATGGTGAATTGATAACCTATTGATGTTATCATCACAAAAACCATTTATTCAACCTTTATTTCAAAAATAGTTATTATTTAGCAAAAGGTTTCTTCTAAAAGTTATTTAACTGGTTTAATACAGCAAACAGTACTTTGATGAAAGTACTGTCTGACTAGCAGTACTTTGAATAAAAGAACTGTTATATCAAAAAGTATTTATTTCAAAAATCATACCAGTTATAGATCATTCTCAGCAATGGTAGTCCAGTCTATTAGCAAATTGATAACCATGCAAGCAATTTCATCAGCCTCTTCTACTTCTAATCCATGCTCAAGCATTCTTCTCATGAGCTCAACAGTAAGAGGATATCTTCTTTCTGCAAACATGTGAATCAATGTTCCATTTTCCAGCTCCAAGACATGAACTCCAGATTCTCCAAAGAATCTCCAGCAAACTATCTCCCAGTTTTCTTGATCCTTCCAAATATCATCAGTACTTGCTTCATCAGTTTCCCACATGGTTATGAGATCCCCATGTAAAACCAATCCAATCCCTTCTAACGAATTATCTTCAAAATAAGCCTTCACAACATGATATAAGTAAAATAGATCTACTCTGTCTATGATATGCAGCAAGTCCCATAGCCGTTTAAAAACTCTGAAACTTTTATCTTCTTTGTGAAAAACCATGTAATCTCCATTCTTAGATTTCTCAACTTTGAAAGCACTGATCTTTGATCTGTTCATCTTCATGTCATTATCTTCATCAGTATAATCAAAATCTACCACTCTGAGATAATTCTTCAATTCATCACTAGTCTCAGATCTTAATTCAACCTTCTCTTTCTTTGAAAACTGAACATCTGTAGCTTCAGTTTTTCTTTTTCTCTTTAAGTTTTTCTTCCTTTCAGCTTCAGTCCAATAAGTTTCTTCTCTAAAGTCTTTGATGCCTGCAACATCTTTCTTATACGCTTCTCTCTCAGCATCATATAATCTCTTCATATCCACATAATTTAGCTTCTGTAATCCTTTAAATCCTCTACTTTTTAGATATGCCATCATTGCATTCCTTTCTTTAGCTAAATTAGGTCTTCTTGACATGAATCTAACAGGTGTTGGAGACTGTAAAGATTCAGCAGCTTCAGCATTCAATTCATCTTGCACTTTTTGAGCTGCTTCTCTATTTAGAGCTTCTTGAGCTTCTTGCTCTTCTCTATCTTTTGCATTTAATTCTTCTTGAACTTTTCTAGCTGCAGCTTCATTCCTTGCAACTTCAAATGCTCTAAGTTCTGCCAAAGTAAGTTTCTTCTTCTTAACTTCAACCAAAACACCTTTTCCCTTGTCTTTTGGATCAATTGCAGGTTGATCAGTTCTTGGTTGTTCTTCTTCTTGTACATCTCTAAAGGTAACACCTCCTCTTGGTTGTGACAAATCAAGAATTGTAGCAACTAATTCATCATCACTAGGTGAATGAATAGGTTTAAATCTAGGTTCCTCCCCTTCCTCTATAACAACAGTAGAAGGACCAGCTTCTTCTTCAAAATTCAACACCCTTGGAGTAATTGGTGTTATAACTTCTGGCATAGATGTATCATGAAACTCAGTACTTTGATGTTCAGTACTTTGACCATCAGTACTTTGAACATCAGTACCTTGATTATCAGAACCTTTAACTTGTACTTCTTCTTCTTGTTCCTCTGAAATAATCTTTTCTGCAGAGCTTACAGAGTCTTTCTTCTGTGTAAAATCTTCTTCAGATTCTTTCTTCTTCATAACATCTTCTTTCAAATTATCCTTTTCTGAATTCCTCCCCAAGTTGACAGAAGATGGTTTAGGAACTGTCTTTCTTTTTAATTCCCTTCGAAGAGCTTTGCGACGTTTATTCTCCTCCTTAACCCATAAGTTGAAACCTTGAATATAAGGTTTAACAAAATTCCTTAACCAAAAATAGTTACGCTTCAACTTCCTAATCGTTTTAGCTTGACGCTCAACAGTCTTGTTCAACCTGGCTAGCGCCCTTGTCAAAGCATAGTTATCCATAGTTAAACCTTCACGAGGTATAGTAGGATCAGGACCTTGAAGTGGTGAATGAGTTTCTGAAACAGAACGCTGTGGAGATGGAGTAGGTGTTCTCTCAATCTCTACTTGAACCTCAGGACTTGGAGAAACATCACCCTGTAGAGATGCAGTACCTTCACGAGAAGCAGTACTTGCAGATGCAGTACCTTGTGAAGCAGCACTTTGTGAAGCAGTACCCTGTGCAGAAGCAGTACCTTCACTTTCTTCATCCTCTTCAGCACGTACAGCTTGAACAACTTCCATCATAGAAGTAGTTAAGGGAATATCTCCACCTCTGAATAAATCACTGCGCCT
This sequence comes from Chrysanthemum seticuspe, assembly GCA_019973895.1. Classification (NCBI taxonomy): domain Eukaryota; kingdom Viridiplantae; phylum Streptophyta; class Magnoliopsida; order Asterales; family Asteraceae; genus Chrysanthemum; species Chrysanthemum seticuspe. The sequence goes on from BPTQ01000009.1 coordinate 270,094,851, forward strand.
AGCCATGAATGTATAGATTTTGGCTTGTTGCACAATAACAGGTAATAAAGCAGTAGGTTTAGGAATATCAGCCAATTGCTTATTTAAGAAGACCTGTATGAACCTTGGATACATCAACCAAGTAGCTCCAGATGATATATGTGATAGCATCCCATCCAAAATTAGCCGTGAAAAGTTAAACACTCTGGCTGTAGCTAAGCCAACCACTGCAGATGCTATATTGGACCCAAACTGCTCCCAAGAAGTGCTTTTAGAACTTATGCAATGTAGTAAAACATGAATCAAAAACTTCCATTGAGGACAGAATAAAGCCTTCTTAAAAGTTTGTTCAGTCAAAGAACCTTCATAACCAAAATTCCTAAAAGAATCCCAAATCAGTTGCTTATCAAATCTAATAGCCCCATCTTCATCATCAAATAATAAATCTTCACGAATGGATGCTTCTGTGATCTTGATAGTGCGACCAGCAACAGTGGATCTAATATAGTATTCATCCTCCTCCATATTATCTCTAGCATTAGCCCAAAATTCTTGAATCCATGGTTCAATTATATCCGGCTCCACTAAAAGGGCATAACTAATAGGCGACCCAGTAAGATAATCAATAATATCATAAAACGCCACATTCGCCTTGGTCTTATCCAAATTGGCCACCATATTGTGCTTCGAAACAGTTAAACGATTTACCATTGTTGAAAGAGTGAGCACAATAGAAAGAGTTTATCGGACAATAAAGGAATGGCAATTTGAAGATAAGTATGGAAAAGATGTGAAGTAATAATATGAGAGGGAAAAACGGAAAGAAGTTATTTGTAGGTGAGATTTGAAAAATCACAGCCTAAATAACAAAGTTACCGTTATTACCAATTACCCTTCAATATTACCGTTGGAACAGTACCTTAATACGACAAACAGTACTTTCCACATAAGCAGTACTTTCCCAAGCAGTACTTTCTCAAGCAGTACTTTCAGGAAATACAGTACTTTGCTAAAAACCTTCATATACACTAAGTATAAACTAACATCCTCCCCTCAAGCAATACACAGGACTATATCCAACATCTTATAGTCCTCCCCTTAAACATAGCTTAGTAGTTAATCATTCCAATGCTCACGACCAAGTGATTGAATCGTGACACATCAAAACCTTTGGTGAGTAAATCAGCTACATTATCATCTGTGTGAACTTTAACCACATTAATGAGCCTATGCTCATAACAGTCTCTGATAAAATGATGCCTAATCTGTATATGCTTTGTCTTGGAATGATACACAGGATTCTTCACAACACAAATAGTACTCTCATTATCAATATTGATAGGAGTATTCTTAAAGTTGAACCCATAATCCAATAATTGATTCTGCATCCATAAAACTTGACCACAACAACTTGCAGCAGCTACATATTCAGCTTCAGTAGATGATGTTGCTGCAATTGTCTGCTTCTTGCATTGCCATGAAACTAACCTTCTTCCAAGATATTGGCATCCACCAGTTGTGGATCTTCTATCATAGTTATCACCTGCATAGTCACTATCTGAAAAAGCTTCTAAGTGAAAAGGTGACTCTTTAGGATACCACAAACCCAACTTAGGTTGTTGTTTCAAATAACAGAATATTCTCTTGACAGCATTCAGGTGAGAAATCTTTGGTGAGACTTGATATCTTGCACACAAACACACTGCAAACATGATATCAGGCCTTGATGCAGTAAGATACATAAGAGAGCCAATCATAGATCTGTATAACTTGACTTCAACAGACTGACCATCTTCATCTTTTCCCAATGAATTGATAGATTTAATCGGTGTAGTAACAGCCTTCATATCATCAAAATTAAATTTCTTAAGTATGTCTGTAACATACTTGTCTTGACTAATAAAAATTCCTTCCTTGGACTGCTTAACCTGAAGTCCTAAAAAGAATGTTAACTCTCCCATTGAACTCATTTGAAATTCCTTCTGCATCAGCTGCTCAAACTCCTTAACCATGGACTGTTTGGTAGCCCCAAAGATAATATCATCAACATACACTTGAACTAACATGATATCCTTCTTGTCTCTCTTGATAAACAAAGTCTTGTCTATAGCTCCCCTTCTGTATCCATGTTTCAATAAGAATGTAGAGAGCCTCTCATACCAAGCTCTAGGTGCCTGATGAAGACCATATAAAGCCTTCACCACCTTATAGACTTTGTTAGGATGCTTAGGATCTTCAAAGCCTGGAGGTTGTTTCACATACACCTCTTCTGTAATAGTGCCATAAAGAAATGCACTCTTGACATCCATCTGATATACCTGAAAACCCATATAAGAAGCGAAAGCAAGAAAGATTCTAATTGCTTCAATCCTCGCCACAGGAGCAAATACCTCATCATAATCTACCCCTTCCTCCTGTCTATAACCCTGAGCAACTAACCTTGCCTTGTTCTTTATAACATTGCCTCTTTCATCTCTTTTAACTCTAAAGACCCATCTGGTTCCAATAACTCTCTTCCCATCTGGAAGATCACATAAAACCCAAACCTCTTGAAGTTTAAATTGAAGAAGTTCTTCCTGCATAGCTTCAACCCAGCTTTCTTTAGTCAAAGCTTGAGCAATATTCTTGGGTTCCTCTTGAGAGATGAAACAGGTGAATAAGCAGGTTTGATGGTCCTTATGATTTAGCCTGTTTTGTTTATACACAAAGCTAAGTAAAGCATTATGAGGTTTTGTGAAACCCTTAGCTTTGTGTCTTGTCATAACTCCAGAAGTAGAAGGACCAATGATCTGTTCTGTTGGATGATTCTTATGAATTCGTAAGATTGGAGACTGTGGAACTTCATATGTATTATCTAAGTTAGTATAATCAGCACCTTCATTGGAATTTGTGAAAATACCTTCATCTTCAAGCTCATCATCAGTTTCTTCTAACTCAGGCATGGTTGGATCATCCAAATCATCTAAAGTACTGTCAGCTGGTGCAGCAGTACTTTGGTTGAAAGTACTGTCCAAAGTACTGTAAGAGAACTCTGCAGGCTTGTTCTTCTTCTTTGCCTCTTCATAAGCTCTCCTTTGTTCATCAGTGTAAGAATGTGCTAATACATCTTGAAGAAGCATCTGATTAAGTTCCTCTTGAATAGATTGATCCTCAGCAGATAATGAGGATTGTGGAGCAACAGTACTTTGTTTTGGCAAATCAGTACTTTGCTTAGGAACATCAGTACTTTGTTTTGGACTCATAGGATCTTTATCAGGAATAGCATCAGTTCTAAGATGAATATCATGAACAACATACTGAATATCTTCTTCATTATGCAAAGGTTGATTTTCTTCTCTAACAGGTACATAATTCATTGAAGGAGATAAAATCTCAAGATCAAACATCCAATCAGGACTCTTCCCTTTCTCATTGTCTTGATCCTCTAAAAACTCAACATGAAGACAGTCTTGAATCTTCTTAGTAACTCTGTTGTAGACTCTGAATCCTTTACTGTTAGTGCAATATCCCAATAAGTAACCTTCTTCAGACTTGCCATCAAACTTCCCCAAATTATCAATAGTGTTCAAAATAGTAAGAGGGCATCCAAAAGGTTTCATAAAACGAATGTTGGGTTTATTGCCCATCAGCAATTCATAGGGTGTCTTCATCTGTGGTTTTGTGACAGAAACCCTGTTGAGTACATAACATGCAGTACTTACAGCTTCTGCCCAAAATTGAATAGGGAGATGAGAATCAGCTAACATGGTCCTTGCAGCTTCAATCAAAGTTCTATTTTTCCTCTCTGCAACACCATTTTGCTGAGGTGTCCTAGCAATACTAAACTCCCTTTTTATGCCTTTATTTGCACAAAAATCATCCATAGGCTTGTTCTTGAATTCAGTTCCATTGTCACATCTAATACCTCTAACCTTGAGTCTTAATTGGTTTTCTAGTGCTATTATAAGAGTTTGAATAGCATCAAAGGTATCATCCTTAAAGCCCAAAAAGAAAACCCAACTGAATCTACTACAATCATCAGTAACAACCAAGCAGTACTTCTTCTTATTTAAACTTTCCACAGAGACAGGTCCAAATAAATCCATGTGTAATAGCTCCAATGGTTCTCTAATATTCCTTTCATCAAGCTTCTTGCAGGAAGCTTTGTGTTGTTTACCCTTCTTGCATGCCAAACAGGATTGATCATTCCTGTAAGTCTTTGAAGGTAAGCCTCTAACTAAATTTCCTTTGACCAATTTGTTGATGTTCTTAAAATTCACATGGCCCAATCTTCTATGCCATTGATATGCCTCTTCAGATGTTGCTTTAGCCACCAAACATGTGGCTCTTCCATAAGAATGTAGACTCTTCATGTCTAAACTATACACATCATTTGTCCTTGGTACCCTAAGTACTACCAAGTCATCATCAACAGGTTTGAAATCAGAAGAAAGGATAAGACATTCTGTGTCAGTGAATAACACAGGATGCTTTTTATCACAAATTTGAGAGACTGACAACAAATTGAACTTCAGTTCCTTCACATATCTGACATTCTCAAAATCAATTCTCCCAGCTTTAATTGTTCCTTTCCCTGTAATCCTTCCTCCATTGGGATCATTCCCAAATGCAACTTTACCTCCACTAATACTTCTAAAATCAGACAGGATCTCTTTATCACCTGTCATACTTCCAGAGCAACCACTATCCACAATAAGATGATCTTTAAGCTCCTCTTCTGGGTTGCCCTGCACACAAAGAAAAGAGTTAGAAACTTTTAGGAACCCAAGCCATTACTGACTTGTGTTCCCCTTGAGAAGTCACAAACTCAAATTCCTTGAGTATGTAATTCTCACTATCTCTCAGATTATGATCCAAAATTATCTTTTGATGTTTAGCATGTGGATTTTCAAAACTTTCTGATTTTTCAACATAAATTTCTTTCACCAGATTATTAGCCTTTTCTCTTGACACAAAAACATCTGATTCACTTTGTGTTGAACGTACTGTATGTCTCCCAGCAGTTCTTTCCCTTTTAACCCATTCAGTTTTAACAGGAGGTTCTTGTGATCTAGATCCCCTATATGAACTATGATAACTTCTAGGTTGATAATGAGGTCTCCTAGAATTTCTATCCCAAGTATGGTTTTCAGTACCTTGTCTCTGAGCAGTACTTTGGAAAGTACTGTGAGATACTGAAGTTCTTCTCTGATGTGGGTATCTATGGTCTGGTGTGAAGTTTCTGTGATTAACCCTATTTGAATTAGTCCACACTGGTTTGTGCTCTCTGGGTCTCTGATTGTTAGATTTATTCCTTGGAAACTTGCTTAGATATTCTGAGTGTCTGTCACAATCTTTGATTAAATGAGTAGGACTATAACACACAAAACACAGTTTTTGACCCATATGACCAAAGTGATTTCTTCTATGTCTATGCCCAAAATTGTTTTGCCTTCTTGAGGACTGATAAAATTTGTTTTGACCAAAATTATCCCAAAAAGGTTTAGCAGTACTGTTTTGAAAAGGTTTTGCAGAAGGTACTGCTTGTTGAGCAGTACTTTGATTTAAAGGTACTGCTGGATTTTGAACATTGTTTATAACAGTTTCTTTGGGTTTTTCAGTTCTAGATTTAGCAATTAGCTTATTCCTGAATTCTAGACTATCTACTCCATAACGAGAAACATCAGGCCTAGAGGGGTGATGACTAATGGGATGAGGAACAGCATGATAACCATTGTCTTTCTTAGGAGGTGGTTCACTTACTGAGCCTTCATTACTAGATGAATCTAAATAGTTAATGAGCTCATCATCACTAGTAGTTATATCCTCAAAATCACCATCATCCTGATCACTAGGTTGATTCTCATCTAGGTTACTAAAGTCCATTCCAAATCATAAGCCTGTTCTAATGTAAGCCCTTCTCTGTTTTTCAACATACTGAACATGGGACAAGCCAGACTCTTTCCAAGCATCAAACTTAGCTACCAAATCATCTCTTTCCTTAGTTAATTTCTCAATTTCAGCAATTTTACAGTTTAGTTTCCATTCACTAAGTTTTAACTGATAATCCTGTTGTTCATACTTTTCAGCCCAAGCCATTTTATTATTTTCATGTGTTATGATTTTAGCTTCTATAGACTCTAAAGTGATTTGATAACCTGCTACCTCAGACCTAGCCCTAATACAATTATCTCTTTCAATCACATAACTGTTAAGCAATTTTTGATAGAATTCATAACAGTTTGAGCATACCTCAGAGATAGGAGACTGAGTTGGTGAAGTAGCCACCATAGCAAGAAGAACAGGATCATCTTCACTTTCTTTGCTCCAATCAAATCCTCCAAAGCCATCATCAGATTCCAAAACAGCATGTTCAGATTCTTCATCAAAAGCAGTGCTCCAGTCCAATGCTTCCACTGTGTCTTCAACTGTATCTTCCACTGCTACCATACAGTAAGTCACTGGTTCATCATCAAACTCTTCACTCCAGTTCACTTCTGATAACTTCTCTTGAGCAACCAACGCCTTTGTTTCAGTTATTGGAATTTCCTTGAGCTCAAGTTTAGGCTTCTCAGATGTTCTGTTTGCTTGATACTTAGCAAACCTGCACTCCCTTGCAAAGTGACCAGTCTTTTGACAATTGAAGCATTCAATTTTAGATTTGTCAAAAGTTATTCCTTGTTTTGGTTTGAAATCAATATTTTTGCCTGTCTTCTTCATGTACTTTTTGATTCTTGCAGTGATCAAAGCAACTTGCCACCTGATATCAATTTCCTCAAGTGCATCTTCTTCAATCTGTGCTAGATCCTCTTCATAAGTGACAGGTAAGCTTGCTTGTTGTGCAAAGAAGGAGCACACAACTTCATCTGAGTTCAAAGTGGTTGATGGTGGGGCCTGCTGAGTATATGATGGGGGATTGTAAACAGCAGTACTTTGAGAAACAGTACTTTGAGGAGAAGCAGTACTTTTGGAAGTACTGCTCTTCTTTTCAGATGATAGAAAAGCAATACTGTGAGATTTTGAATTTGATTGACCACTCATCTCATGTTCATACACCTTCAATTGATGATAAAGATCATCAAAGTCCATAACCTCCAGTCCTTGTTGTCCTCTGATCATAGTAGCAATCACATGCCATGTAGATGGCAAACTCCTTAGAAACTTCAAATTAGCATCCTCAACTGATACTTCTGCCTTGTATAACTCCAACATGTTGAGGAGATTCTGAAACCTATCATATGCAGCATCAAGACTCTCTCTTTCTCCTACTGTGAATGTTTCAAACTGCTGTTTCAGCAAGTTTCTGTGCATCTTCTTAGAGGCTTCATTCCCTCCAAATCTGGTCTTGAGAGCAGCCCAGAGCTGCTTAGCATCTTTAGCATCGTGAAATTTAAGAAGATGACCATCTGGAATGGTAGATAGGAGAATGTTAAGAGCCTTCTCTTGATTCCTTAGGGTTGCTTGTGGTAAAACTGCTTTTGGTGCCAAAGGTTGTCCAGGAATTTGAACAGGTTCTGGAACAACTTCATTCCCATTGACAATTACATTCCACAAAGCATGGTCTGTAATGGCAATATACTGCCTCATCTTCATGCACCAGAGATCATATTCTCCCTTCTTAATGACTGGAATTCTGAGTGAGGTGATTGAGGGTGGTGGAACTGCTTCAGTCGACATCTTGAATATTGTAGGGTTTCTTCCTAGTCAGAGTTTCCACACAAGCTCTGATACCACTTGTTGGATCGATATACTTTAATCAAACTAAACTAGCTTGTTAAGGTTTAATAACCTCGGATAAATCCTAAGTTATTAACAAAGAAACACTGAGCAATCTTTATTAAGTACGCGGAATTTACTTAACAAAGCTAAAAAGAAACTTTATTAATAAAACTCTAAATCTGCTTATTATGCAGATACTCTAATACAACTCTAAGATATTCGAACTTTTCTCTAAACTCTTAATTCGTAAACTCTAAAACTCTTTTTCTAAATCGTACCTCTAATGCCAATCTAGGAGTCCTTTTATAGGCTCAAGGATATCCTAGTCGGTTTACAATTGATAACCTTGTACGACAAGTAATCTAAACATGGAATACAATACTTTCCATAAACGAATATAACAGATCTTCTGTTCTAGCAGTACTTTGACTTCACCTTGCAGTACTTTGACTTTATCTTTAGCAGTACTTTGACTCTTTGACTTCTTTCAGTACTTTGCAGCTTACAGTACTTTCATATCTTCAGTACTTTGATATCTTCAGCACTTTCATATCCCAACACTGTTCACCTGGATCCCACGAATCCTTCAATTGAGGGATCCGGCTAGTTATAGCCTAGGGATCCGGCAACTGTTGACCAGTAGCTTCATAGAATGTGTGCAGAATTTTGAACCTTTTAACAAACATCAAACCTAATTGTTTCTACATCAAGCAATCTTGTATGTAAGCAAAGTATATCAAGCATGGTATGTAAGAGTGACATATAGGCATGCAATTTTTTAGGAAGAATGACTTTTTGATATTAGTCAAATAGTCGTAAAATTCCTATTAGGGTCTCCTAGGTTAGGGTGTCTTTTTTTTCGTTATACCATCTACTACTACTAAGTTCTAAGATGAAGAAATATTGTTTAAGATGTTTACAACATATTGTTCGAATTAAGGTCCTCGACCTTACCTCCCATTTCTCTCAAACTTCTCCTCCAACACCTCCAAGCTTCACCTTCCAACCCTTACTTCTTCTTCTTCCCCATAAGAAATTTGGCAAGACATTTAAACATCCTCTTAGTTTGTTGAAACTCTTGAGATGGGATTGGGATGTTCGGCAATTGCTCAATGTAAGCCACGAGGTCAAGTTGGTAGTTGCTTATAGGGTTGATTCCTTCTCGCTCCCTTTCTTCGGATGAGTCCTTCGGTGGATGTGGTCTCTTACCTTCAACCATAAATCTCGTTGTCTTCTCATAGGATAAGGGCACCATGACCTTGTTGCAAAAAGAAGTGGTCATCGGTATAGGGAGATGGTTCTAGGGCGAAGAAAAAGTTAGCCAAGCGTGTGAGGAGCATGGCATAAGGTAGCACCATCTTGTCCGTCTTTGAAACACTTATCATCCGTTTGATCATGTAGTAGGCGAGGTTGAAAGGAGTTGAGTTGACAAGGCAATAGATCATGTAAACTAGACATGCGTTGGAATGATCCTTGTTTCCAACCAAGCAAAGTACATTCTCCCTAAGAACTAGTTCTCATTTCTTGTATAAAGGGAACATCTCCGAAAGTTCCATTTGGAAGGGATCCCGATAGATGACCTTTGATTTCCTAGTGACCCTAGATGGGGAAGTTCTTTGAAGAAAAATGGTATCTCTTACCGTAGCCGGTTCCGGGAGGGGTGTGAAGTAGACCTCATGCTCATCGACCATATCATGAAGGTTGGCTAGTGACCATTCATTGGAGTATAAGCATACTCCTTGGTGAGGGATATGAAGTATCCGAGCAAAATCAACAAGGGTCAAGGTATAGTTGTGTTCATTGATGATAAAAGCAATTAAGATGGTTCCGTCCTCATTCCTTATGATCCTAATACTCTTGTAAAACTCAAGAACAAATACGGGGCATATTTGTTCGTTGACGGTTAGAAGACATTGAAAGTTGATTCCCGCAAAGACCTCGGGGATGTCGGTATTGTTGAGAAATGATGGTTCGACTACACGGCCCTCGTGAAACAACCTCTTTTGTAACATTTTGAAAGACTTTCGGTCTTCGGGACTAAGACCTTTCTTTCTATGGTACATTGGTATGTAGTGTGCCGTATCTTGATAGTCTTGTTGCCTAAAGCTTGGCATGATTGATCCTAAACACCAAAACCATAATGTGGTGTCAATTATGTGAATAGTTCCTTAATGAGGTTCATCATAATTTTGGCTCAACACATCTCTATTGAATTCAAGATGAGTTTTAATTTGTGTTAACAATGTTAATTCTTTGAATAGTTTGTCTTAGAAAACAATGTGATAACAAATTGTGATAAACCCACTTGAACCAAAGTTCTCAAGATAAAAAAAATGTTCTACTAGGAACTAGAGAATGGAAATTATAATGTAGTGAAGATAATACTTACACAAGTGATTGCTTTCCTTGGAATGATGAAGAAGGATCTTCTATGACCAGTAATTTAGGGTTTATGTTCGTATGTGGAAGAGTAAAGTTGGAAGTAGAAATATATAGTGATCATCAAGCACTTATTCTGTCTTCTGATGTGCCGGTTCCCACGGATCCTTTGAAAAAGGGATCCGGCTAGTTCAATCGCGGGGATCCGGCAGATCCAGTTTAAGTGAGTTTGATCATTTTGACACGGGAGTTTTGATTTTTTATTTTTGTCAATGGTTTTGCTCTATAACTTAAGGTTTATTTTTTGGTTCGAGGTTTTGACGAGTTTTCGTGTTTACAAGTCTTTTTGATGAGGTTCCCTTTTTATGAATAAGTCATAAGTTGGGAAGTTAAGAATCATGACAAAATACTATTTTATCATGATATGGAAAGTTTCACATGGACACTATTGACGTAGATTACTAATGTAATGCCAATATCCTTATGTGAGAAATGATGACCAAAAACTTTTGATTAGTCAAGTTATCCTTACGAGGTAAAGACGTATAATGACTAGTTTGTAGTTTTGTCTATAAAGATCAACCAAGAATGCTATTCTTGATGATGTGTTTAACATAGATAACAACCTTTTGGATAGTTGTGATATCGGAGTATACGTATTAAGTCTAAGAGTCTATACATGCTATATGTATAATACTAATAAAAATAGGAAGCACATATTAATAATTTATCTATAAATAATTAGTATAGAAGAACATACCTTTGCTATATATTTTTCATATGATTTTTGAAAATCATAGAAGCAAAATTCTTCACGAGCTTTTAAAATACCCGAATCCTAGCATGAAGAATTCTCAAAAGAAAATGTTAGAATGATCTATCACTATCCAACATTTAAAGTATAATGGTTTCTAAAATCATGACTTTTTGTTTTAAGAAATTTCCTTCTTTGTAGTTTTCAAACATACACGGATCGTATAAAGTTTTTAAAGTACAATATACTCTAAGAAACTTGGTAACTGTTACATATTGGTTTTCGTAAACACATAATCAAACACACAAAGGGTCGAATGAGATGAGTTTCTAGAGAGAGAAAGATGGGATGTTCTAGAGAGATAAAATCAAAATGAAAGGTTAGATTACCAAATGAACATCCAACCCTCTCCCTTGTGGGGAGAGGGCTATTTATACAAATGTCTACGCCTTCCTTCGGGCTGTGGATCATGCATACAGTGGGTAAAGACCCGTCCTTCTTCCATGGCATTACTTATACTACTAATAAACTAACTAATATAACGTTATGTCTACGAGCTGTAATATGCTAAACTATTGTTGGGGTGACCGACACTTCTACATGGATTTTCTAAATCCTAACAGTAACGGAGCTTTGCTACCAATTGTGGAAAACTAGAATGGGGGGTTGAATAGTTTTACCGATTAAAACTTTGTTTTAAACTATTTAGATCGACTTATGTCAATCTATTTGATGTGTGTGTTGGATGATGATAGATAAGCATAAAAATAAGTAATGCAAAGATAAAGAGTAAAGAAACACAAAACCACGACACGAGTATTTATAGTGGTTCAGCTAAAAGGACACCTTCCTTGCCCTACTCCACTCCCCGAGTTCCCCACTCGAGAGTTCGTAAGCACTACACAACACAAGCTCCTTAATGTGGCGGAGAAGCCTTCACAACGTCGCCTACTCTTTATCCGGTACTATGCTAGACACTGAGTTCTTCCGCAAGGTAGAACCACACCTATCACAACGTCTTCTACACTTTATCTATAATGGAGGAACTACTACCCAACACTACACCACTACACGACTACCCCAAAGGAAGATAATACATATTGAAATGTACAATCATCCAGTAAATAATATTTAGTTTTTGTTAAATACAGAAAAAACGTCCCTTTTTTCCCCAATATTCCCCCAAAATACTCTAGGGGTTCCGTTCCATATTTCTATATAGATTGAAGTATTTTACTATTATTATATGTTAAATGAGACCAAAAAGACACACTCCTTATCAAAACATCATAAGGATATCAATATCCTTTTAACCCAAACTACCTATCTTGTACATCGATGCACCATATCGAATGTACACCCTTGTCACCTTTCACTAATGCCTCCGACACGACCCTTCGACACCTTTCACTAATTCCTTCGACACGACCCTTCGGAACCTTTCACTAATGCCTTCGACACCACACTTCTATGGATGGAGAAAACAACTATCAACAAGATACACTTCAGTGGTCTTGATGATGACGAAGCTTAGCAACTCATGACCTTGAGCTTGCACGTCTTCAAGAGGTGGTTGTCTTGCCTTTAAGAGGAACCTAGAGAATCACACAAACATAAAACTACATAGAATGATCCTTTGGATCTGGGGTTAGAGATGTTACAATACTAAGAGAGAGTATGTGTAAAAGGGGTAATGAGCAAGAGAGAAATGGCTCACTATTTATAGACAAATTGTCTACTGTCCCACGGTTCCCACGGATCTGTCCCCAGAGGGATCCAGCTAGTGCAATCCTAGGGATCCGGCTGTTGGGGCAGCTTAAGTCCGGATTTCGGGTTGCAAACCGGTTTATGGGTCATTGTAACACCCCCGAAATCTTAATGACAGCGGAAGACTAATTCGGGTGTTACTCGAATGGAGATCATAGTCAATAATTATAGAAAATGACTCGAAAGAGGCATTTTATTAAAAGTAGTTATCATTCATCGAAAACTCATAGTTGTTACAAAACATTGTAAATTGTTCAAGCGTTTTTCCAAAATAAAGATCATGAGTTTGAAAGAAATGACAACTTTATGTTTACACCACTAGAAAAGCCTTGACATGCCCCACTCCGTGCCTTGGTCCTAATCTTCACTGATTACCTGAGATAACATGCCTAAAAGGTCAACAAAAATGTTGAGTGAAGTTCATAGGTTTAAATAACAGTTGAACACAAGTATATGAGCATGATCATTGTAAACTAACAATATCATAAAGAAAATCACAGATTATTATGCGCTAAGCTCATGCAACAAAGACTCAATTGCATACACCGAATTACTGGTGTATGTAATTTTTTGCCCCAAAGGAGGTAATAGCCAATTACCTAATGCAATTCAAATATGGTGCGCCCCGGTTATTTCTCTATAACCAAGACGGGGTCGTTACTCCCCATAGTACTATTCACGATATCTGCGTTCACTCGCGGTGACTAATGGTTCATGATACAGGGGACTTATGGCTAAATACTTAGGCAATTCCAATAATCAAGAAGCGGACATTTATGAAAAACCTTGTGTTCGAGTTTAGAGCATGTATCTCCCTCGTGGGGTTTGCAAATAAAAGTAAAATCGAGGCTATGAACTCACCTTAATGATAATGAACAAGCACAAACAGATCAAGCACAATGTAGCGGAGGTTCCAAACCGAAACCTAAAATGATGAGATGGCGAGTCTCAGATATGATAAACATTTTGGTTCACGACCAAAATAATAGAGCATTGAATATTCTTATTCAATAGATCATTGAATTGTCCAATTCAATAGTGTGTGCGTGCTTAACGTTTTAAGTTAATTTTACTTGCTACATTGCCTTAATTAATAATCCTTACTTACGCATAAGTGAAATGTTTTCCCCCGTTGTGATCTCGTAAAATGTTAGTGTTGTTGAGTATTTTAGCTTGTTTAGATCCCACGTGCGTTTTATCGGATTATATATATAATTATAATCTTATAAATAAATAAATATATATATATATATATATATATATATATATATATATATATATATATATATACACATACATATACGTAATATATTTAACGTTATCCAATAATAAAATACTCATATGATCAAAATACTCATTTTTACGAAGTTATAATAAATTTATAAGTTTTTCTAAATTTTTCCCGAAATTTACACTTTTTACCCTCAAGTTTCAAAGTATACAAGTTTAGTCCCTCAAGTTTGAGCTATTTATACTTTCTACCCGGAATGTATTTTATATCAAAACTTTCAGAAACAAGCAGTTTCAACCCCTGAGTAAAACTATTTTTACGAAAAAGCCCTCCAAGATATTTTTTCAACGCGTTTAAACCATAAGTTTTCCAAATTTACATTTTCTATCCAAACTTATATTTATAACTAGTTTTAACATATGGCGATTTTAGTCCTTGTAGTTTTATACGTGTACATGCAAACGTGTCTTTACCCCCTTATACTTTCAAATAGCGCACGTTTGTCCCTCAACCTTTCATGCACATACATTTACGTTTAAAACTATCCCTTTAACTTTCGAAATGCTACGGTTTTAACCCAAAGATAACACGATTTACAAATTAAGTCTTATATACCATTTTAATATGTGAAAACTTTGTAAAACGTTTACAAACTGATCTCTAGCTTATATTTAGTGCTTAATAGCTTATTTCCATCTTATTGGGCCGGGTTGTTGACTGTTTGGGCTCTGTTTGGGCTTATTGGGCTCGACATTTGGGCTTTAGGCCCGTATGGCTTTGCGTTGGTTTTACCAAATGTACGAGAGGTTCCAAGGTCTTCAATAGGTTTTACTAACGTTTTCCACTTGGTTCTAATTCGTGTGTGATCTAGTGAAGCCTTACAACATAAGTGAGTGTGTCGATTTAGTGTTAATACGATACATACGAGGAAATTTTAAGTGCTTAGGGTACGTTTAAAGTGTTTAACTTGTGATATGATATATATATACATGTGTAAACTAAAGGAGTTAAAATGAAATGAGTTGAGATGAATACTTACTACTCTCGTGTAGAGTGGAGATGTAACGTGAGATTAGAGTGGCTTGTGAACTATTCGACCCTTATTCTCCTTATAATGCTACTCGACTAAATATTTGCCCAATGTTTCCTCTAAACCTTGCTTCGATTCTCTTTCCTTTTCTTCCCTTTGATACTCACCGTGGACGATTTGGTGTAGTGTGAGAGTAATTGTTTGAGAGTTGAATGTGTGAGGTATTTGTTATGAGTGAAGCTTATGGAAATTTGCTAAATGTTAGAGGTTTATTAAAGTGTGCATGAGTATGGTCCAAAGATTAAATAATTCTTGAGTTTTGTTTGGTTTTGTGAGGCGTGGAGGTTGGCAGCGAGTTTCATGGACATGCAAGGTCTAGTCATGTTTAGGGAACACATTAACCAAAGGTTATCTAAGTCAAAGGGTGTTCAAGGTCTAGGCTTAATTAAATATTGTTGTTAGGGTGGCTAAGCATGGTGTTGTGTCTCCTTCTTTTTCACTCTTACACGCCAACATAAGGATCAAAGGGGAATGAACTTGGTTAACTTGGTTACTTGTTGTTGAGTGGTTTTTCCTTTCCTTTTGTTCGACCGGTTACAAGAAACAAACAAAAAGAAAAAGTGTAGTCTTAATACAATATTTCCTTAGTTTCCATTTGGGTGTGTTGGGCTAGCAGCGAGGCCCAAAAATCAAAGGTGTTGGGCTTGGTTATTGGATCGAACACAAAACAAAGAAACAAAAGCCCAATGGTGAAAGTGGTGTTGGACTCGAAATGGGTAACGAGGCCCAATGATAGGTTGGGTTGGATCGTGTGGTAGTACGAAGCCCAATAGGTTTCTAGGCCCAAATCCGAATTTAATATATTTTTATTAAAATTTATTTCGTATTTTGATAAATTTTTACATATATATTATGTATTTTAAGAATATCGGGATCGTGGAGAATTTCATTCTGATCACAACGGTATATTTATTAACGCTCAAGCTGCGTTGATCATGCATATGCCAAATAATATGCAAATGTGAATGTTTAGAAAATTTCATGATTATATAAATCGTGCTTAATTTCTGATTAAGGTCTTAAGTACAATGAAATTTTCCGGGAGCTTACAGTACCTACCCCTTAAGAGAACTGCGTCCCGCGGTTTAACTCGCAGAGGTTGTCATGGGTGATTAGATGAACAGGTAGGGATACTTGGAACGCATTACATGGAAAGTGTCATGTACTCGACTAAGCTAAGTTTGTCATTGAGTTGTATGTCCTTTATGGGTACAACTAGAGTTTCAACCGATAGACACTTCTTAAGAATCGAGACATGGAAAGTGTCATGTACTCGACTAAGCTCTTCAGGGAAGTTCGATCTTATATGCCACTGGACCAATTCTCTGCAGAATTTTGAATGGTCCTACGTATCGAGGTTTGAGTTTTCCTCTCTTTCCAAACCTGACCATTCCTTTCCAGGGTGATACTTTGAGCATTACACGGTCTCCAACTTGGAATTCCATTGGTTTTCTCCTGACATCTGCGTAGCTCTTTTGTCTATCTCGAGCTGCTTGTAGTCGTTGCCTAATTTGAACTATCTTTTCAGTTGTCTCCTGGACAATCTCGGGGACTGTGAGTTGTACTTCTCCAACTTCTGCCCAGCAAACACGCGATCGGCATTTTCTTCCATAAAGTGCTTCAAAAGGAGCGGCTTTAATGCTGGCGTGGTAACTGTTATTGTAAGAGAATTCAGCCAGAGGTAAGTGTTTATCCCATCCTTTTCCGAAATCGATCACACATGCTCTTAGCATGTCTTCCAGGTTTTGGATCGTTCTTTCACTTTGTCCATCTATTTGAGGATGATATGCGGTACTCATATCCAATTTGGTACCCATGGCGTTTTGGAGTGTTTGCCAAAATCTCGAGGTGAATCGGCTATCTCGATCAGATATGATAGAGATCGGTACACCGTGTCGAGAAACAATTTCTTTGATATACAGTCTAGCGAGTGTAATCGTCTTGTCATTCTCCTTGATTGGTAGAAAATGAGCGGATTTCGTGAGACGATCTACAATGACCCAAATGGTGTCAAAACCATTAGAAGTTCTCGATAACTTTGTGATGAAATCCATTGTGATCCTTTCCCATTTCCATACGGGAATTTCTGGTTGGGTTAACAATCCTGACGGTTTTTTATGCTCTGCTTTGACTCTCAAACATGTCAAGCATTTACTGGCATATTTGGCAATATCAGCCTTCATGTTTGGCCACCAGTACAAAAGCTTTAGATCTTGATACATCTTGTTGGGACTAGGATGTTTGGAATACTTCGATTTATGTGATTCATGCATGATGAGTTCTCGGATACCTCCGTAGAGTGGAATCCAACTTCGATCTTTGAAACATAACGTTCCGTCCGATCTTTTCACAAATCCATTTTCATTCTCCGGCATGCCATAAATCTTTTCATTCGGCATGTTTTCTTCTTTAAGAGCTTCGATCTGAGCTTCAAGAATTTTCGATGGTAGGGGTGAATTGATTACCATACCCAATGATCTCACTCTAAGTGGCTTAGGGCGATCTTTTCTACTCAAGGCGTCGGCAACAACGTTCGCCTTTCCGAGATGGTAACGAATCTCGCAGTCGTAATCACTAAGCAATTCTAGCCAGCGGCGCTGACGCATATTCAATTCTAATTTATCTAAGATGTGTTGAAGACTTTTGTGATCAGTGTACACTATACACTTGGTTCCGTACAAATAATGTCTCCATAACTTGAGTGCAAATACCACAGAGCCAAGTTCTAGATCGTGAGTAGTATAATTCTTCTCATGAGTTTTGAGTTGACATGATGCGTAAGCAATCCCTTTGTTCCTTTGCATGAGAACAGCGCCTAAACCCATGTGTGAAGCATCGCAATATACTACAAAATCTTCTACTCCTTTAGGTAGTGCCAAGATGGGTGCTTCGCAAAGCTTGTTCTTAAGGAGTTGAAAATCTGATTCTTGATCGTCGCCCCATTTGAATTTCTTCGTTTTCTGGGTTAACTCGGTCAATGGTTTGGCTATCTTCGAGAAACCTTCGATGAATCTCTGATAATAACCAGCAAGTCCTAAGAATTGACGAATCTCAGTGGGGTTGGTTGGTACTGACCAATTCTTTACGGATTCGATCTTTGCGGGATCCACGTGGATTCCTTTACTGTCGATCACATGACCAAGAAATTGGACTGTCTCAATCCAAAATTCGCATTTGGAAAACTTTGCGTACAATTCTTCATCCTTGAGTAACTTCAGGACATTTCTCAGATGTTTCGCATGTTCTTCTTTATCACGAGAGTAGATAAGAATATCGTCAATGAACACAATGACGAATTTATCCAGGTATGGTTTACAGACTCTATTCATGAGGTCCATAAATACAGTGGGTGCATTAGTTAAACCGAATGGCATTACTTGGAATTCATAATGGCCATATCGAGTTCTAAATGCGGTCTTGGGTATATCTTCCTCTTTTACCCTTAACTGATGGTATCCAGATCTTAAATCAATCTTCGAGTATACACTCGATCTTTGTAACTGATCAAACAGATCATCGATTCTTGGTAATGGATAGCGGTTCTTGATTGTGAGCTTGTTCAATTCTCTGTAATCGATAGACATCCGAAATAATCCATCTTTCTTCTTAACGAATAAAACCGTTGCTCCCTAGGGTGAGGAACTTGGTCTAATGAATCCTTTGCCAGATAGCTCTTCTAGTTGTTTAGACAATTCTTGCATTTCCGAGGGTGCTAAACGGTATGGTGCTCGTGCTACAGGAGTAGCTCCAGGAATAAGATCGATTTGAAATTCGACTTGTCGAGCAGGTGGGAGTCCAGGAAAATCTTCTGGAAATACCTCAGGAAATTCTCTAACTACAGGTACATCCTCTAGTCGTTTCTCTTCCGACTTCTTTTCCGTTACTTGAGCTAAAAAGGCATAACATTCTTTCTCCATGTACTTTATCGACTTTGCACACGATATGATGCTTAAGTACTTTCTACTTTGATTTCCTTGAATAACTAAAGTTTCACCATTGATTGGGATATGAACGGTTTTCTCGTCGCAAACAATCCTAGCACGGTGTTTAGACAACCAATCCATGCCAATTACGACATCGAAACTACCAAGTTTGATTGGCAAAAGATCTATGAGGAACGAGTGATCTTGTAACAGAATAGGGCAATTACGGATTACGGTGTTGGTTCCTATTATCTTTCCATCGGCTAGTTCTATCTCATAAGTTGTATCTAAGGCAATTGAGGATATTTCAAGTAAAGGTGCAAAGGTAGTAGATATATAACTCTTATCGGCTCCAGATGTAACACCCTAGGCAAATCCTACATCGGCCGTGGCCTGGAGAGATGCTAGGCTCATAAGATAACATTCGCCTTATAATGACACAACGCGTTTTGTGGTCTACTGCAGGTGGAGTTCTTAGGAACTGGTAGTTAAGCGTGCTTATGTGAGAGTAGTACTGGCTTAGGTGACCTGCCGGGAAGTCTTCAAATGAGGCCACAAAAACAAAGCCGTGAGCCTGCGGGCAAAGCGGACAATATTGTGTTCTGAGTAGGCGGGGTGTTACAAGTGGTATCAGAGCCACTCTTGAGCCGTTCGGGATGGTGGGGCAAACCTTATCGAGGACGATGAGTCCCTAAGGGGGTGATTGTAACACCCTAGGCAAATCCTACATCGGCCGTGGCCTGGAGAGATGTTGGGCTCATAAGATAACATTCGCCTTATAATGACACAACGCGTTTTGTGGTCTACTGCGAGTGGAGTTCTTAGGAACTGGCAGTTAAGCGTGCTTATGTGAGAGTAGTACTGGCTTGGGTGACCTGCCGGGAAGTCTTCAAATGAGGCCACAAAAACAAAGCCGTGAGCCTGCGGGCAAAGCGGAAAATATTGTGTTCTGAGTAGGCGGGGTGTTACACCAGAGTCAAACAAGATTTTTGCAGAATGATTGTTAAGAGAATACGTACCCGTCACAACATCAGGGTTCAACGGCACGTCTCCATCTCCTAGCACGTACGCCCTTGCACGCGCATTGTTCGGTTGAGCTGCATTCATCTTTGGGCATTGACTTTTGAAATGACCCTTTTCTCCACATCCATAACAACTCATATTTGCCACAGTGTTTCCACCTCCAGGGTTTCGGCAATGCTTTCCTTGATGACCTACCTTGTTGCACTTGTCACACTTCATAGTGCACGATCCAGAATGGTGCATCAAACATCTATTACACTGGGGATGTGGTCCGGCATATCCTTTTCCGGCAGTGGGTGCAGCATAAGCCCTTGCGGCTTCTTGTCTTCGGTTTTGCCGATTGTGATGCTGGTTTCTGTTGCGGTGATACTGGTTGTTGTTGTTCCGATTGTTGTTGTTGGACTGATGGTGGTTGGTATTCGAGCTTTTTCGATCATCAAGCTTTCTTTTCTTGTCACTTGAGCCTTGTGCATTTTCAAGCTTCAATATCGGCTCCATAAGGCGGTGGGATACAATGACAACTTCTTCAACAGTCTTTGGATTAGAAGTGATGACATCTCCTTTAATGTTTCGAGGTAGACCTCCGATCAAAGCTTCGAAAAGCTTTTCATTGGTAGGGAACAAATGAGGACACATAGCTCTCAGCTCGTGGAATCTCTTGAAGTATGTCTTGAGATCATTACCTTTAGCAGCCAAATGGTAATACTCATCTTCAAGCTTCTTTATCTCGGTTCTCGGGCAGTACTGTTTCATCAACAGTTGTTTCATATCTGACCATGAAATTCTACAAGCTTCTTCCATTTCGATTGGTTGAGCATGGGCTTTCCACCAAGATAACGCATCTTCTAGCAGAGTTCCAGTTGCAAACTTGACCTTGCAATCATCTGTGCAGTCACTTAGTAGAAACACATTCTCGGTTCTCTCAAAACAATGAAGTAAACCAATAGCACCTTCAGTACCCTTAAAGAATGTTGGCTTGCAGTTCATGAACTCTTTGTAGCTACACTTACGAGCTACGGAAGACTCACTTTGATTTGTTGGAGTGTTGGTTTCATTTGAGTTTGCCATTTCAATAATTCGTGTTGCTGCTGCGACAAGAGTTGCTTCAGCAAGACGAGCAACCTCGGCTTCACGTGTTGCTTGGGAAACACGCTTAGCTTCAGCTTCTCGAGCGATCTCCGCTTCCAGGGCAATCTCAGCTTCTTTTGCAATTTCAGCCTCTCTTGCAATCTCAGCTTCTCTAACAATTTCGGCTTCTCTTGCAGCAACTTCAGCTTCACGTGCCTCTTGGGCAATTCGTTCAGCTTCAGCAATGCGTTCAGCTTCAGCTCTAGCAGTATCAGTGGCATGTTGAGCTATAGCAGCGCTAACGCTTTCAGCGACCATTTTTCGAACAGCTGCTGGAGTGATAGTGGATGAGGTAGCTTTCTTCTTGACCATTTTTCTAAAATTACCAAGAAATAAACACCAAGATTAAGAATCATCGACGATAATAAAAGTGATTACATATTATAAATATCATAATAGTCAAGATCATCACTTTAAATCAATGAGATGATATCGTTATGGACAGTAATAAGTGAATCATGATTTATCTCAACAAATCATAACATATATAAGGACATAAGTTTAGCATATATGACCGATGAATAACATCACAACACAAGAATATAAGAAATACAACCATAGAATACATCAATACATAGTAATTGTTCACAACCATAGGTTACAACATCAAAATTCTTGTTCCATAGTTTCAAACCAAAAGGATACAAGCCTTAATGCCTCATATGGCGGCTTTATGATACATACTACAATAAAGATGACTAGAATCTACACATCTCCCAATGCGTCATCATGAAAACGGCGAATCTCCTCGACCATGGCTGTCAAATCTCGGATCTGCTGCTCACGTGCTCGATCTCTCTCCTCGAGGTCATCAATCCTCTGCTCTAGTATAGCAGTGTGAGCATGAGCGGATGCAAGCTCGTGATGCAAGGCTCTCTCTCAGCCTAAGGCAGTGTCTCTCAAAGTACTCGCATCTTGAACAGTAGTCTCAAGCTTTTGGGTCAAGTTGGTCACGGCATCTCTCGCGTCCACAATCTGGGCGCTCATCATGTCAAATACAATCTCAATGGAGTAGCGACCTATCACGAGGTTTTCAACCTCTTCTTCCAAGCTCTCTATCCTAACTAGCGGGATCTCATCATAATGTGCCAGGAGCTCACTCAGTTGGTCCTCGTGTCTAACGAGTCTAGTCGCCAACAAAGGAATGGTGTGGTGTACAGGCTCATCGGTAAGTGGTAGAACTAGAGTTGATGCAGTAGTTGAGCTCTCTCCAAGCTCGAAAGAACTAGGTGCTCCCTCCTCTTCTCTCCAACGACGAAGTAGTGGTATCAAGAATGACCATCGTCTAGCGCAGTCCTTCTTCCTAGGTCCGGTCTCGACGTCCACTTGAGTAGGCATGTAAGGATCAGATAGTGATGGTGGATAGCATTTAATGCTAAGCGGCAAAGGTGGCTCACTGAAAGTGTCCAATGGTGGTGATGTTGTAGGCGGTGATGAAACAGGAACAGTGGTAGTCTGATGGTAGAATACAGTAGGTGGCGGTGGTGGTGAAGTCGCAGTAGGTGGAATAGTAGGTGAAATTGGTGATGACTGAGCAGGTGGTGATTGAGCTGATGGTGATTGAGCTGATGGTGTCACATGAGTCATAGTGATGGATCGCACACGCTTCCTAGCTGTGTGTTTGAAGATGGTACCCTTAGGATGCAGTCTATAAGGCACTCCAAATGGCTCAGGCTCATAGGGCTTTAGGACACGGATCCTACGTCAGCGTCGACGGATCGGTAAAGAAGATGATACAGAAGAGTCTGATGAAGCAGAATCAGTGCTCTTGGATGACTTGGATGATCAATCATCCACTACGACATCTGAAGCAGGTAGCCATTGATGCGACTCATAATACTGATATAGTGTCATAGTAGCAAAAGCATTATGCTCTTGAGAGCGAGCAATCATAGCTGGAATGGTAGGAGTTCGGGCAACTTCGCCTTCCTCGAAAGGTTTAGTCTCGTCCGAAACAGTGGCTGGTATGACTGGACTGGGATGAACTGGCATATTGACAGTCGTAGAGGACATAGTATCTTTCATCTCAGTGTCTGAGGACAAAACAACCGGGTGAGAAGCAGACATGGTACTGTAACAACCCATAAAATAATCATGTAAGTAAAATGCCAAATATTATGATTAACAAGATTTTAGTCAGTTGCGCACATCTGCCAAGCAAATCTCCATGGCTAACTAAAATGAATGCAATTTACTTATGATCTAGTGATGCATCAATCCTAATGCATAGAGCGGTCGCGGAAGGGCATAGGGCAGTGGTGTAAAATAGTCCCGTTTTAAAAGTGCGGTTATAGTCCAAATGTTTTTGAAAAACTCTTTGGTTCTCTATAACCTTGGCTCTGATGCCAATCTTTAACACCCCCGAAATCTTAATGACAGCGGAAGACTAATTCGGGTGTTACTCGAATGGAGATCATAGTCAATAATTATAGAAAACGACTCGAAAGAGGCGTTTTATTAAAAGTAGTTATCAATCATCGAAAAATCATAGTTGTTACAAAACATTGTAAATTGTTCAAGCGTTTTCCCAAAATAAAGATCATGAGTTTGAAAGAAATGACAACTTTACGTTTACACCACCAGAAAAGCCTTAACATGCCCCACTCCGTGCCTTGGTCATAATCTTTACTAATTACCTGAGATAACATGCTTAAAAGGTCAACAAAAATGTTGAGTGAAGTTCATAGGTTTAAATAACAGTTGAACACAAGTATATGAGCATGATCATTGTAAACTAACAATATCATAAAGAAAATCACAGATTATTATGCGCTAAGCTCATGCAACCAAGACTCAACTGCATACACCGAATTACTGGTGTACGTAAGTTTTTGCCCCAAAGGAGGCAATAGCCAATTACCTAATGCAATGAAAATATGGTGCACCCCGATTATTTCTCTATAACCAAGACGTGGTCATTACTCCCCATAGTACTATTCATGATATATGCGTTCACTCGCGGTGACAAATGGTTCATGATACATGGGACTTATGGCTAAATACTTAGGCAATTCCAATAATCAAGAAGCAAACATTTATGAAAAACCTTGTGTTCGAGTTTAGAGCATGTATCTCCCTCGCGGGGTTTGCAAATAAAAGTAAAAGCGAGGCTATAAACTCACCTTGATGATAATGAACAAGCACAATGTAGTGGAGGTTCCAAACCGAAACCTAAAATGATGAGATGGCGAGTCTCAGATATGATAAACATTTTGGTTCGCGACCAAAATAATAGAGCATTGAATATTCTTATTCAATAGATTATTGAATTGTCCAATTCAATAGTGTGTGTGTGCTTAACGTTTTAAGTTAATTTTACTTGCTACATTGCCTTAATTAATGATCCTCACTTACGCATAAGTGAAATATTTTCCCCCGTTGTGATCTCGTAAAATGTTAGTGTTGTTGAGTATTTTAGCTTGTTTAGATCTCACGTGCCTTTTATCGGATTATATATATAATTATAATCTTATAAATATATATATACGTAATATATTTAACGTTATCCGATAATAAAATACTCATATGATCAAAATACTTGTTTTTACGAAGTTATAATAAATTTATAAGTTTTTCTAAACTTTTCCTGAATTTACACTTTTTACCCTCAAGTTTCAAAGTATACAAGTTTAGTCCCTCAAGTTTGAGCTATTTACTCTTTCTACCCGGAATGTATTTTATATCAAAACTCTCAGAAACAAGCAGTTTCAACCCCTGAGTAAAACCATTTTTACGAAACAGCCCTCCAAGATATGTTTTTAACGCGTTTAAACCTTAAGTTTTCCAAATTTACATTTTATATCCAAACTTATATTTATAACTAGTTTAACATATGGCGAGTTTAGTCCTTGTAGTTTTATACGTGTACATGCAAACGTGCCTTTACCCCCTTATACTTCAAATAGCGCACGTTTGGTCCCTCAACCTTTCATGCACATAAATTTACGTTTAAAACCATCCCTTTAACTTTCGAAATGCTACGGTTTTAACCCAAAGACAACACGATTTGCAAATTAAGTCCGATATACCATTTTAATATATGAAAACTTTGTAAAACGTTTACAAACTGATTTATAGCTTATATTTAGTGCTTATTAGCTTATTTCCATCTTATTGGGCCGGGTTGTTGACTGTTTGGGCTTATTGGGCTCGGCATTTGGGCTTTAGGCCCGTATGGCTTTGCGTTGGTTTTACCAAATGTACGAGAGGTTCCAAGGTCTTCAATAGGTTTTACTAACGTTTTCCACTTGGTTCTAATTCGTGTGTGATCCAGTGAAGCCTTACAACATAAGTGAGTGTGTCGATTTAGTGTTAATACGATACATACGAGGAAATTTTAAGTGCTTAGGGTACATTTAAAGTGTTTAACGTGTGATATGATATATATATATATATATATATATATATATATATATATATATATATATATATATATATATATATATATATATATATATATATATATATATATATATATATATATATATATATATATATATGTGTGTGTGTGTGTGTGTGTGTGTGTGTGTGTGTGTGTAAACTAAAGGAGTTAAAATGAAATGAGTCGAGACGAATACTTACTACACTCGTGTAGAGTGGAGATGTAACGTGAGATTAGAGTGGCTTGTGAACTATTCGACCCTTGTTCTCCTTATAATGCTACTCGACTAAATATTTGCCCAATGTTTCCTCTAAACCTTGCTTCAATTCACTTTCCTTTTCTTCCCTTTGATACTCACTGTGGACGATTTGGTGTAGTGTGAGAGTAATTGTTTGAGAGTTGAATGTGTGAGGTATTTGTTATGAGTGAAGCTTATGGAAATTTGCTAAATGTTAGAGGTTTATAAAGTGTGCATGAGTATGGTCCAAAGATTAAATAATTCTTGAGTTTTGTTTGGTTTTGTGAGGCGTGGAGGTTGGCAGCGAGTTTCATGGACATGCAAGGTCTAGTCAAGCTCAATTTCATGTTTAGGGAACACATTAACCAAAGGTTATCTAAGTCAAAGGGTGGTCAAGGTCTGGGCTTAATTAAATATTGTTGTTAGGGTGGCTAAGCATGGTGTTGTGTCTCCTTCTTTTTCACTCTTACACGCCAACATAAGGATCAAAGGGGAATGAAATTGGTTAACTTGGTTACTTGTTGTTGAGTGGCTTTTCCTTTCCTTTTGTTCGACCGGTTACAAGAGACAAACAAAAAGAAAAAGAGTAGTCTTAATACAATATTTCCTTAGTTTCCATTTGGGTGTGTTGGGTTAGCAGCGAGGCCCAAAAATCAAGGATGTTGGGCTCGGTTATTGGATCGAACATAAAACAAAGAAACAAAAGCCCAATGCTGAAAGTGGTGTTGGGCTCGAAATGGGTAACGAGGCCCAATGATAGGTTGGGTTGGATCGTGTGGTAGTACGAAGCCCAATAGGTTTCTAGGCCCAAATCCGAATTTAATATATTTTTATTAAAATTTATTTCGTATTTTGATAAATTTTTACATATATATTATGTATTTTAAGAATATTGGGATCGTGGGGAATTTCATTCTGATCACAACGGTATATTTATGAACGCTCAAGCTGCGTTGATCATGCATATGCCAAATAATATGCAAATGTGAATGTTTAGAAAATTTCATGATGATTTAAATCGTGCTTAATTTCTGATTAAGGTCTTAAGTACAATAAAATTTTCCGGGAGCTTACAGTCATGGGTTATGGGTAATGTTTAATGGATACCCAACAAGATGCAATGTATCTAGACATTGGGTCATGGGTCTTGGGTCATGGATCATGGATAATACCCAACATGACTTCATGCATGATGTCATGTAATGGGTCATGGGTTATGGATCAAGCTCCATGGGTATGGGTCATGGACTTTGGGTTTTACCCAACAACATTCATTGTACCTAGTCAATGGGTCATGGACTTAAGTTTTTACCCATTGCATTACCCATTACAATATATACAAAGTATATATGTACATTTTCATATTATGTAAGCACTAGTTGTTATACATATGCATTTCTATAAGATGTAAACAATATTACTTGTTTAGTGTTTTATATGAAAATGTAAGTTGTTAGTAAACTATTGGCTCAAACCATTTACGTATTTTATTTGTTTCGTTAAAATAATTTTACGTTTGTTATCGACAAAATATTAAAAGATCGTAAAATATAAATGAACGATTTTATGGTTTATTTGTATTAACAATTTTGATTTCACATTATATATGATTAAATAAGAGATTTCAACCTAACACAGAAAAGTGTATAATGTTAGCTTCAATCGAGTAGCAATCGGGTAGTGGGCTACACCATTCCTACTAGTTCGGGTACCATAAATCGGGTACTATTTCGAGTTCGGAACCCGCTCAACATCAGCTTTGTTCTCTTCTTTTTTTTTGTCTTTTTATGAAATTTAGTGTTAGGGTAGGATCGGGTACCACTCCGTCTAGTTAGGGTAGTATTGGGGTAGTTTTGAGTTGTAAGGTTTTTATTGGATAGAGGTGATGTGGCACCCTCAGGGTATTAGGGTAGTAAATTTCCACTCCTCCCTCCCTAATTGTTGAAATTGAAAATTTGATTTGTGAATATGAAAAGAGAAAAAAAGTGTTTGAAACTTGTCAAAATGTGAATGGAGTAGGCCTATTTGTAGGTCCATCAAAATTTATTATGTCTCAATGTTATGCTTTATGTAAACATACCAAAAAAAAAAAAAAAAAAAAAAAAAAAAAAAAAAAAAAAAACAACCAATAAAAGGAATGATTTAGGGTCCGTTTGGTATAGGGTACTCACCCTTTGAATTTGGGTTTGTGTTCAACTTAAATGTTTGGTTTAGAGGGATAACTTTTATTGGGCCCACCAAAACCAAATATGTAACCATCTACAAAAGTAGGCATGGAAGGCTGGATTACAATAAAACAATTTATATTTGTCTGACATTGCATACGTGGAACAATATGAACCTCCTTTTGTTTTTTAATTTGCATAAAATAAGTTCTTTTTATTTTTTTATTAATAGTTAAAATTATTTTATAATATATATTCTCTCTCTTACATTAAATTCAATCCTAATCCAAATCCAAATCTAAATCCAAATCATAAACCTAATACTAAACCCATTTACAAACCAAACGGACCCTTAAATATTCTTTCTCACATCACGTTCAAAATCACATGTTGTATTTAAAAATGGAAACATGGTGAAATTGTTTATTAGAGTAGTCTATGATTTTGTTGAAAATGAAAAAGAAACAAAAAATTTATTAATTGTGACTTTTGAAGATACGAAAGATGCTCAAGTGTAATATAACTTTTGAATTTCTTTCTAAACAATGGCTATAAAGATTGAAAAGGGAGAACTTTTTTACGAAGTAGGACAGTGTGTGATAGAATGATTGTTTAAAGCATAGTTGTCAGGATCTCGATCATGATTTTAGGATCTTACGATTTTACGATACTGCAAAGCAAAAATGATCCGGATCCTACATAGGATCTTTGCAATCTTAAGATTTTATAGGATCCCGATCTTGACCATACGATCTTAAGATCTAATCTGATCCGATCTTACTTTTCTCGGATTACAAACTAAAAAACTACAAATTTATGAGTTTCTTTTTTGTAGAATTCAAAAAACAATATGTTAATCTTTTTAAACATTTCAAAATCATAATTTAGGACAACATTTCTATGAAACATTCATAGTATTTTGTGTTTATAATGTAATAATAATTTGTAGATTTATATGATATTACAAAAACTATTAAGAAATAACATTAGAGTATGATCTTAAGATCCCGATCCGATCTTACGATCACGATATTGCAAAGACAAAAGCGATCCTGAGTAGGATCCTGATCTTAAAAACCTTTGTTCAAAGTATATTTTTTTGCCTCCTATGAGTATAACCAAAATTTGAGAATGCATATCTACTCTAGATATCCATCTAGAAAAACCAAACAAGTTTTCTTTGCTATCATTCCATTCCCTCGTTTCCGTAACCATTAACCAAACACACCTAAAATATAAAAGAAACGAGTCGAAACTTATTTACCATCCCAAAGTTTACGCAAACATCATCTTAGTCAAAATCTAATATTTAATTTAATTGAGGTACCAAACTTATTGGACTTCCCTAATTGTTGGCAGCCTTTGTAACCAAAAGTCAGCCTTCATGATAACCAAATGACCATTTCATATTTTCATTAGTCCAAAAGACCTACAAATTCCTCCTAATTTCCTCATTTTAAAAAAGAAACCAACATCATTCACACATTTTACACCATTTCAAAAGTGTGTTTGGTTGTCTGTTGATTTCAATCCACTTCAATTAGGTGTATAATACTCCCTCCGTCTCAAATTTATTGTCAGGAGACAAAAAACACAAAGTTTAATAAAAGTGGGGCCACTACAATTTTAAACCACACAAATAGAATATTCCTTCAAAAAGTTACATTTTTATTACTAAAAATGGAATGTGGACAATTATTTTGAGACAACCCAAATGGGAAATATGGACAATAAATTTGAGACGGAGGGAGTAGTAAGTAATTACGTAGTAACTATTAAATCGATATTATAATAACCCTTTTATATTCCCTTAATTGTCACTAATCATTTCTTTTGTCTCATAAGTTATTTCTTACTATTATACTTTGACTAAAATTTTAAAACTAGGATTTCTCACATTCATTACTGTATTTTAGGAAAGCTTATTTTTAATTGAGATATACGTGATATAGTCGAGTATCTAATTATGTTTCAACATTTTTTTCTTACCACCTATCAAGATGAGTCATTTTATTTTGCTTATCCATAAATTCATACTTACTAAGGGAGAAATCATCACCATCCATTTAGTTTGATCTAATGGTGGGAATTAACCTAAGATTTAAATGTAAATCTAAGTCCATGTTTCTTTTTTGTCTTTTTGTCTTTCTTTTTTATTCACATATTTTTTTTGTCTTTTATTTTAAATTCACTTTTTTTTTAAATCGCGTTATTTTTTTTAATTCGCTATTTTTTATTAATTCACGTTTTTTCTTAATTCGCGTTTTTTTTCTTCGTTTTCATACGTTTTCGCCCGTTTTCATATGTTTTCGTCCGTTTTCATTCGTTTTCGTTCGTTTTCTTCCATTTTTAAACGTTTTCTTCCATTTTCAAACGTGTTTTTACGCTTTCATAAGTTTTCGTCCGTTTTCATACGTATTCCTCCATTTTCTTACGTTTTCGTTTGTTTTCTTACGTTTTCATACGTTTCTGACTATATCAAGTGATTTTCTGTGATATTCAGAATATCACTTTGTGGTATTCTGAATATCACTTGTTATTTTCATTTTACAAAACATTAGTTGAAAATCACTTGTAATATTCAGAAAATCACTTGTGATATTCTGAATAGAAAATCACTTGTGATATTCTGAATAGAATATCACAAGTGATTTTCTGAATATCACAAGTGATTTTCTGAATATCACAGAATATCATTTGTGATACTAAGAATATCACTTGTGATATTCTGAATATCACAGAATATCACTTTGATATTCAGAAACATATGAAAATGGCCAAAAATATTTAAAAACGGACGAAAACGTATGAAAACGAACGAATATGTATGAATTCTAAACCAAAATTTGACCATTTTCTCTTTATACGTAGTAAATATAAACTTACATATTTTAATAAGTTTCAAAATAAGCAAATTAAGCTTGTGAAACATAAACCAAAATCACATAAGCTCATAAGCAAATAAAATAAGGTTAAACAAATACCCCCAAACTATGTAGCTGCTATTCAAATTATATATTTGTGATATTCTGAATATCACTTTGTGATATTATGAATATCACTTGCGATTTTCTGGATATCACTTTGTGATATTCTGAATATCAATTGTGGTTTTCATGTTACAAAACATTTGTTGAAAATCACTTGTGATAGTTAGAATATCACAAGTTATATTCTAAATATCACAGAATATCACTTGTGATCATCTGAATATCATAGAATATCACTTGTGATATTCAGAAATGTATGAAAACGTCTAAAAATGGCCGAAAACATTATAAAATGGACGAAAACGTATGAAAATGGACGAAAACGTAAGAAAATAGACGAATATGTATGAAAACGAACGAAAACGTATGAAAGCGTAAAAACAAGTATGAAAACGGACGAAAATGTATGAAAACGGACGAAAATGTATGAATAATGAACGAAAACGTAAGAAAACGGGCGAAAATGTATGAAAATGGACGAAAACGTAAAAAAATAGACGAATATGTATGAAAACGGACGAAAACGTATGAAAGCGTAAAAACAAGTATGAAAACGGACGAAAACGTATGAAAGCGAAGAAAAAAACGCGAATTAAAAAAAAGTGAATAACGTGAATTAAAAAAAATGAATTAAAAAAAACGTGAATTAAAAGAAAAAGACGAAAAAAATATGAATAAAAAAGAAAGACAAAAAGACAAGGAAAAAAACATAGACGTAGGTTTATCTAATAAATCTTAGGTTAATCCCTACCATTAGATTAAACTAGATGAATAGTGAGGATTTATCCCTTGGTAAGTACCAAAATAAAAGTAAGCAAATGAAAATTCCTCCTATCAAGATACGTGCATAGAATTTTAACCCGAAATTTCTTTTCAAACATCACATTTCCAACCTCCAAGCCACATGACAATTATCTATACAACCTATAATGGAGATAAGCACTTCCCTCCTAATTAATTTTTAAGATTTCTATAAATGCGTTTTAAGCATTACAAGTAAAAAAAAACTATTTACAACTATTTAAAGCACAAATATATTTATTCAACACATGCAATCAATACTCTTCTTAAAGCACCCTTTACTAAAAAATACAACTATTTTTACCACATGATACAATCTAATCAAGCCACTTAAAATAAGTCCAACAATATATTAGAAGTCCGCTTTAGGTATTGGATAATTCATTGTACATACAAAGATTTTTGGTTTTGTGATTATTTGTTGCGTAGGCAACACAAAATTAAACATTATTATTCAATTTTTTTTTGAAGTTTTCTATCCATAGCCCTAATCATTCAAAATGACTTATCAAACTTCTTCAAATTATAAGTACATCCATGAAGTTATTTTATCGTAAAACGCATAATCATAAAATCACACGTCAAAAAATTTAATTACATGGTACCCGCCGACGTAACGCACGACTACCATGTTAGTTTTCTTCATCAAATGTCTTAAAATTAAGCAATACGTTTATACGAGTATTTATGCAATGTTTACAATCCATTGATGCATAATTAATATATTTTTATAAAATACTCATTCAATGATAAATACAAGTATTAAAATGCATAATACAAGTCATTAAAGCTGATAATTAATGATACTTTAAAAACTCTCTGCAAATGAAAATTACAATTAAAAGAACATATTGTACAAACCAAAAAAGCTACTAAACACAAAAAAAACAAACAAAAAAAAATAATACAAACTAAGCAAAGTTTTACTAAACTTTTGTCATTGCTTTAGTCCTTAAAAGAATAAACTAATAAGTAAAGATATTGCCAAAAAACATACAAAATAAATAAATTATTAGCCAAAAAAATTAAGTTACAAAATACCCACAACCACATCGCACGAAGAAATTGCTAGTATATTATACTAGACTAAAATACACCGTTGGTCCCTAAACTTGTACCAAAGCATCATGATGGGGCAAAACTCGACCTTTTCATCGCCACAGGTCCAAACCTTGGCTTTTAAATGCCAAATTAATCCTTTGACAAAGTCAAAGTCTGATTTTTGTTTTGTAGTCGAGGGTATTTTAGTCTATACACATTTATACTTTTATAACACATTTATATTTTACCCCTTCATCTTTCATCCTCGTCATCATCTCCCCAAATCATTCATCTCCCCAAATCATTCATCTCCCCAATTTTTGACCCGTTCGCTTATGAAATGACCCATTCAGATTTCATAAGGAGGTTGAGCTTCTATCGCCTCCACAATTCCGTATCCAATGCAAGATTGAGAGCCAGTTGTTATCATCAGATACACAATACAAGTGTTGCCTTGTATACAAGATTTCAGAAAAATGTCGTGGACTACATTAACCAGTGAGAGTACGGGACCAACGCCATAGAAAAAACAAAGTGGTTGGAATCCTTTATTTTAGATCTCCAAGCCTAATAAATTTACATGACACGTTTCGGGTTCCTGAAGAGAGGAGAGATGGATGGATGGAGGTCAAAGTGTGGGAATTCAGAACAGATATTGAGCAGAAAGATAGCCATGTTCCAATGAATTTGAAACTCATAAGCTACGAAGGAAATTTGAATGGTCTTATTTTATATGGCATTGAGTTTCAGCCAGTGTAGGAATGCATCATAATTTCCTCTTGTACTTTTGATATTTGATGAAAGACTTCATTCTATTTTGTAATACCATGAATGATAACAGATAATGTTTGGATGTCTTTATATTGTTTGAAGTAGTGGTGGCAATTTTTGTCCCGACACGAAACATGACCCGAGACATGAAAACCGAATTTAAAATTCTAAAGTGATCATTCAATTCAAAATTGCATTCTAGATCTTTCTATCAGATTGAATTTTGTTTTTCATTTTCTGTTTTGTTAATTCATATAGATTAGTACTAAACTAAAAATGTCTACAAAAAAAAAGATTTTCAGAAACGAAAATCAAAGTTCATGGGAAATATGCTGATACTATATGTAATTTGAATGTACAAAAGAATAGTAAATTGTTTATGATGATTTGGAGGAGCGTGATGCAATTGAAGATATGGTTGATGAAATGGGGGGAATAAAGGAAATTAGGGCACAAACTGAAGAAATGGATTGCAAGGGGGAAGAAGGTGAGTTGAAAGGAGAAGGAATGGTAGAAGAATTCAAGGAGCAGGGGATGGAAAATGAACACAGAACTGATGCGTCTACTGGTGCACCTACTGCATGCAATGTCTCTCAAAATGCGCAAATGATTCTGTATGCAATAGTACTGTAAATGATGCATTGCCTAGTAAAATGAAAGGAAAACTAATGAAAGTGGTAAAAATTCATATGCTAATGTAGTAAATGTTGAGACTAACAAGGTGGATAATAAACTGATGTTAAGACCCATTGAAATTGATGATGAAGGGAATGAGATAGTAAGTCAATCTCTACAGTCTTGTTTTCATATTATTTGGGGAGATGATGACGAGGATGAAAGATGAAGTTATAAAAATATAAATGTGTATGGACTAAAATACCCTCGACTACAAAACAAAAATCAGACTTTGACTTTGTCAAATGACTAATTTGGCATTTAAAGGCCAAGGTTTGGACCTGTGGCGATGAAAAGGCCGAGTTTTGTCCCATCATGATGCTTTGGTACAAGTTTAGGGAACAATGGTGTATTTTAGTCATTATACTATTTATAATGGAGGGATGACACTCTCTCCTATTTAAGAGTTTAAGATTTCCTAAATTAGAATTTAAGCAAATACTACTTATAAAACATAATGTACAACTATGTAAAACACAATTGATTTTAAACAAATATTATTTCTTACATACATACAATTAATACACCCCATCACAAATATATATAACTACCTAAGCATAATGTACAAATACAAATAAAACTAAAAACACACTATTCAATACATACAATTAATACATAATTTAATTCACCCCTTCATCAAAATATATAACTCTTTAACCACTATGTACAATTTAATTAAGCTTCTAAAACATAAATCTGAAATCAAGCAGCTCAAAATATAACATATATTCGCTGGAAAATTTAGTCACATGATATCCACCGCCGCATCGCGTGGGTACCCTGCTAGTTACTGTAAAGAGAAAACAAAACTTCTTAAAACTTAAAAATTAATATACACAAAAGTTACTAAAGTTTACGGAAAATTTGTCCTAAGTCACTAAAGTTTTTTTGTTGCTATTCAGGTTACTCAACTTATTGTGACCGGTTATATTTGTTACTCTTGTTTTGGTAACCTAGAATTACCGGTAATAATACTACGTGGCAAATATTTTAGATTTCATTTATATTAAAAAAAATGGGTTAATATACAAATAAGTTAATAAAGTTTGCCAAAATGTTCATTTAAGTTACTATACGTTTACATTTAAGTTAATATACAAATAAGTTGCTAACATTGTGTATATTTTATACGTTTTTTTACAACAACTTTTTAGACGTTATTATACGTTTACATTCTTTTACATTTTTGTCTGTTTTTGCACTTTTTTTTTTTACAATTTTTCACACATTTGTATTTTTTTTTTACATAATTGGACATTATTAGACTTGTTTGGAAGTAATTTTTTGATGTTATTATACGTTTTTGAACGTTGTTATATGTTTTCTTACATTTTTATACGTAAAAACGTATAAAACATACAAACGTATTAAAGAAGATAAAACGTATAGAACATAAACACATATAAAACATACAAATGTATAAAAGTGGATAAAACATATAAAACCTACATACGCATAAAACATATAAAACATAAAAGCGTATAAAACATACAAAGGTGTAGAATAACGTAAAAATAGTATGAAAACGTACAAAAACGTAAGATAATATATGAAAATGAATGAAAATGTACAAAACCATACAGTAATGTATGAAAACGTAAAAAGGTATAGAGAAAAACGTACACACACATATAAAAACGGATAAATACATACAAAAACGTACGAAAATGGACAAACATATATACAAAATGTGCGAAAATGTACAAAAACGTAAAAAAATGTACGACAGCAGAGAAATGCATACACAAACGTATAAAAACGGATAGAAACGTAAAAAAAACATACGGAAATATACAAAAACGTACGAAAATGGAGAAAAACGTAAAAAAAGAACGACAACAAAGAAAACGTACACAACGTATAAATACGTATAAAAACGTACGAAAATGGAGAAAAACGTAAAAAAACGAAAACAGATAAAACATACATAAATGAATAAAAACGGATAGTAACTTTTTTTTTTAAAGTTCAGTAACCTATTTAATAAACCCCGTGAACTATAGTAACTTGCTTGTAACATCTCAAACTATAGTGATGACGTGGACAAGGGAACCGGTAAATCATCCGGTTGCCCACCATCGTAGTAACAAGAATGTCACCTTTTTAAACGTTCAGTAACTCATATAATAAACCCGTTAACTTGAGTAACCTGAATAACAACAAAAAAAACTTTAGTAACTTAGGACAGATTTTATGTAAACTTTAGTAACTTCAGTGTATATTAACCCTACAAGAATATCATTAGTTACTTATAAAAGACAATATTAAACATAATTAAATTAAAGAATAATTTACAGGAAAAAGTTGTTTTGTTTTACGTTTTGTCATTTTGGGCTTTTTCTTCATGTTTGTCGGCTGTTCTTGTTGACCCATAATATTTTTCTTTCTTTTACTCCAATTTTTAGGTACATTTATTTCTTTCTCACAACTTAACAAGTTAAGATCTTGTTTTCAACAATCATTCATGTAAGTTGTTTTCAATCAAGATCACTCTTTTGTCTCACATTTTATCAAACACATGGCAGACACTTTGATATCTTTCACTTGAATCTCTTCTTGTTTTTTTTATAGACTAAGACTCTTGGGTTGTCTTTAATCATCATTTCATATCTGGGTTTTGCTTTATATTGATTAAATCACTGTTTTTTTCCTTTCAGACAATTTATCAAACACCTGGTGGGCACCTTTATTGCTGCTTATTGAGGACTTTATATCAGATTCTGAGAACTGGGTTTTGCTTAGAATAGTTTTGTGATCAAAAGGGTATAATTTTTTTTCGTAAAAAAAGATAAAAAAATTTGAGGTTTAGAAGGTTGTTATAAGTTGTAAGGGATGAAGGGTAAATTTGGGGCATCAGGGACTTATTTCCTGTTGAATACAGGAGCTAAGATTCCAGCTATAGGGTTAGGTACATGGCAAAGTGGTGGCGATTTTTGTGTTGAAGCGGTGAAAACCGCGTTATCGGTTGGATATCGTCATATTGATTGTGCACACTTGTATGGAAATGAAGCTGAAGTTGGTGAAGCTTTAACCGAGTTTTTTAGGGGTTCGGTAAAAAGAGAGGATCTTTTTTTGACTTCTAAGCTATATTGTACCATGAACTCGATTAATAAGATTGAGAATTCTGTTAGGGTTTCGCTTAAGAATCTTGGTGTGTCGTATTTGGATCTTTATTTAATGCATTGGCCTGAGAGTTCGGCTTTTGGTGATGCTACTGATCCTCCTGCAAAGTTGGGTTCTGAGTATAGACAGTTTTTGAGTAAGGTGAAGACGGCCTGGAAAACGATGGAACGGTTGGTTGAGTTAGGTCTTGTTCGGGCTATTGGTGTTAGTAATTTCAATATACAACAGATGAAAGAGCTGCTAAAGTTTGCGAAAATTGTACCTGCAGTCAACCAGGTTCGCTTTGTTATTAGCTTTCTGTTCTTTGTATACTTATTTTTTGCGTTATTGACATTTATAGCAGATAATTAATTTATTATTGTCTATAGAGCTCGTAAGTATCATAAATTTCAATATATTTGGTAGTTTTGTGATTATAGATGACCTAGTTAAGATGCTTAATAAGAGCATGATATGACATTGAATTGTGTTAGTAACTTGCGTTCGTATAAAAAAATAAAAGAGCGAAATAGTTTTTAGGTCATTTGTTCAAATCGTGTGAAATACTGAAATATATTCCATTACTAAGAAGATATGTTATGTTTGTATAGTGGATCAGGAAGAAATATAGAAAATCAATTTGATGTATAGTTGAATCTCCATATATTGTGATTTATTAGGCTGGTGTACTGGTGTAGCGGTGGTGGTCTGACCACCTCCACGTCAACGCCACATCAACATCTTTCTCCACCGCTTTTACCCCTGTAGTGGTTACCGCCTCTTACCACTTTTCTGATACAATGACTTGAGAGTGTTTTTCTCTTCCTCGTCCTGTGATCTGCACCACATAATCAACACCAAAGTGACACCACCACACGTGGTGCTGGTGGAGGTGTAACAGCTGACCACTCGCGCTGCACATAGGCTGACCACTCTTGGTTTAATCCCTTACTATGGGCGGTCTTACTTTGCCTCTCTTAAGTTATTTCCGTAGTTATTCGTTAAGTGCTTTTTAAAAATTGGAACCGGATTAAACTTATTTTAGGTACAATTATGACATGTCTGTGTTAGGTTATATACAGTATTTAATTAGATAGCAAAAAGTAAAAGAACAATACACATGACGTGAAATCTAATAATTTAAGTCAGTTTGTTACTTATTTGGGAGTTCTTTTTTGGAAGTAAAAGAACAATATCATGTTTGTCTTAAGTTGTTTTAGGTATATGTTAGGTTTATCAATTGGACATGAATAATTAAACGAATAATCCACATGATGTGAAATCTAATTTTGGTGTAATTTGGGTTCCGTAGTCTTTGTTTTCTTCCTAGAGTTCTAGGAACACAGGGGTTTAGATGTGTTTTGAAAGGGATTGTATTTTCGAATAAACTGAAGCAACTCTGCTCAAAGGGGTTGCAGAGATGTGTTTAGAAATGGTTTTAATGTCTGAAGCTGTAATAATCAAATAAGTACTGGTTTACTTGTTTGGGAAATTATGATTATTTAAGAAGTTATGACATTACGTGACTAAAACGGACATTCTTGTGTCAAATGAGAATCATTTTGTGAGATGGGTATAAACGTTTCTTGAATTAGGCATCAATGGATATGTAGGTAATTTTGCGCCGTCCTTTGAAAATCAGCTTAGATGCAGCTAGTATGAAACTGATTAGTTAATCCCTAAAATGATATAATCACAAGTAGAGTTGATTTATCCACACATTAATAACTGATTATTGTGACAAGTAAAAAAATGCAAACGGATCCATAATCTGACTTTTTAAACGTTCAGTTCTTGTACAATATTACAACTGATTTCTGTGTGCATTTTCTGTCCAATATATCATCAATGTGACATATATTAAAGTTTGCTTGTAAATTTTGCAGGTAGAGTTGCATCCATTCTGGAGACAAGACGAGCTTGTAAAATTCTGTCAGTCAAAAAATATACATGTATCAGCTCACACACCACTGGGGGTACCAACTTCCGCTCCTAAACCATCTGAAAGTGGATCAAGTGAAGAAGATGAACCTGGAACACCTCGTATATCTTTTAGAAGATCAAGGTCAGTTCATGGGCCGATGCTTAAGCTCTCTGTAGTTGCAGAGATAGCAGACAGACATAAAAAGACTCCTGAACAGGTATAACATTTTTGGGCCTAATCTTTTGAAAATATATTTTCATAAATACCTTTGATACTATATAATATTTGAGTTTATAACAATTTATTGAATTCTTAGCTCACGAAGCTATCCAAAACTGTGTGTTGAACCAACAGTTGAAGGTTACACTTTCATAATGACAGGTATCTAGGAGTACACCTAGTAATAACCATGGTTGTTGCTTTCCAAATATGAAAAAAATAAAAAATTAAAAATTTGATATAAGTTGATTGATTATTAGATTGGTTCTCAGGATGTTAAATTAAAACAGGTAACTTGTGTTCGCCTCTTAAAAGCTTAGTGTTGCATTGTGTAATCACATATTTTTCCTGACTTGTAGGTTATTTTGCGATGGGGTCTCCAAAGAGGGACGAGTGTGCTTCCGTGCAGCGTGAAGCCTGAGAGGATAAGGCAAAACATAGACATATTTAGCTGGAGTTTATCAGATGGCGAGTATCGTCGGTTGAACCAGATAGAGCCACAGGTATGTCTGTTTGGAAATGGTCCTTTAGATACCATATCTGAAGACAATGGTTCGATCTTTGGAAGTGGTCCACTTCAAGCGGTTCATGAATCTGAAGATGATGTCGAGTTCAACTCATGATTGCTGGTGTGTAAGCGTGTGTGTTTTATTTAAACGCATAAACATTTTCATTTATTATGTTATTTGTAAGCTTATCATGTCTTCCGGCGATGAACTAGTAGGGTCTTGATGTTGATTTGGTGGATTGTTTTTTCTCTGGATCAAAGTGTTTTCCGAAGACTGTTTTTATGTACAAAAGCTCCCTTGAAATATTGTTATTGGTTTGTATCTTTATCTTATTAACTGATATCTTGTTAAATGTCTTGTAAAGTAGATAAATATCGTTGAGTAGAAGATGAGTCTTGGTTTCGGTATAAGCCTGAACCAGGTCCAACTTTAAATGTTTTACGCATCTCTACTGCTATAGCATAATGCCTCAACTTTGATTGCATCATACTTCTTACAACACAGAGCTAGGCGATTAAACTTTTCATAATCAAAATGTTTAAGCCATCAAAATAGGTCGATTTCTTGAATTGTCTATTCCGTCAATAGATCTTTTTTATGGATTGGTTGGGTTGATGTGATGAGAATACAAACGCATTGTACATTTTTATCATGTCAAATTAGACAGTAAGCTTAGGAAAAGATTTCGCCGTTCAGCATTCTTGAATCTTGATGAATTGAACAGTGATCAATATGCAACATTTGAGAAAGTATATTCTTGTTTTATGACTAAATGACATGACCGTCGGTGAGGGTGTGCGATTACGCATCACATTCAAATGTTGGGGACTCTAAATTTAGCAACAACAACGAAATAGTTGAAGGCACGATATTGCTATAATTGGAGCAAATTTTTGATAGTGTATGCTTACTGAAAACTCAAGAAACTTGGATAAAATAGCGAAAAGGGGACACTTGTTAGTTGTTACTAAGACCGATACTAATGAGACCACAACAAGACCACAAACAATCTTGCCACATCAACGCCAACTCAATTTTTGCTAACCTAGATCAAACACAGACCAAACACTAGTAGTAAGGAGACAGCAGTCACAACTAATATAAAACATAACGTGTTGCTATGTTTTATCCTTGTCAATTTCTTATCTGACATAAACAAATTATAGCAAATGTGACTCATTGACTGCTCAATCTTGAAGTCAACACTTCTGATAAGGACTTTCTGAAAACGAAACATCATTTTAAGAGCAGTTGGTACCGACAAGCCATATGGCTCGTGTTATAGGAAAAAGTGCTGGCACCTCAGCACTTTTCCCCTATAACACGAGCCCTATAACTTAAACTAAAAACACACTCCTTATTAAAGTTGGCGTTATAGAACACCCTGACTGACACATAACCAATAAAAAAAAAAAAGGGGGTATGGCATGGCTGGTGGGTACGGCGCCAGACCCGTATGGCATAAGGTCTGGTGTCGGGCTCGCCTTATACTCTTGGCTGGTGGGATGGTGCCAATGCTAGCAGCCACCGGTACCAAGCTCTCTAAGACTTCTCTTCAACAATAAGTATGCTAATATTTTTCAAATTCATATTTTCATCTAACCTTACTCAATTAATTCAAAAATTCATTAAAAACTGTTATTAAAGATTGAGATCATCTCATGTTTGTTTTAAACATGATAGGTCTTGTTATTCACTCATGATATACTTATATTTTGCCTTTGAAATATAACGAATTTCAGTATAGGTGAAAACTAGCAACCTAAATTTGAATATGTACATCTGAGTTAGACTTCAAACTTGAAATTGACAGCATGCATATACTATTGTCTAAAAACAGATTAAAAAAAATACGAAACGATTCAATCAAGTTTTATTTTGCGGGTTTTGAACCACTACTGAACATGTTCGACACTTGATTCGTTCTACATCTCTAAACATATATGTTGCCAGACTTACTTCCATTGTATCAACTTGCCGATTCAGAAGATAAAAATGGCATGTTCATAAAATCGTATCAGTTATAGATAGATCAATGTTTGCAATAAACTCAACACCAAGACCACAAGGTACCCTATGGTGCCGTTAGCTAGTGTCATGGTAAAAGTGCTGTTACCGCAACATTTTTTCCTAAAACACCATAATCTATATAACTCAGCACAAAACACACTCCTTCCAACAAAAGTGGTGTCATGGTCAAAGTGGTGACATGGGCTCACACATAACCCAAAAAAAAAAAAAAATAATACAAAAAAAAAAAAAAAAAAAAAAAAAAAAGAAAAAAAGGGGCCTCATTACATGGGCTGGTAGGTACGGTGCGAGAGCCGGCGGCACGAGGTTTGGTATCTTTTTGGCGCCATGAAGGTCGCGTTTTGGGATGGCACCACCGGTACCAGCCAGGGTACCGTGTGCTCTGATATAAACAAATTTGGGTGTTCTAAATCATCTACACCACAACTATCACTGATTTACACAATTAGAGATTCTAAGATCTAGCTAGCTTCTTGTTGTTTTATGTAATTTTCACTCCTATTGCAAATATTAAAGAATTAATTTATTCTGCAAAAAGTAAAACAGAAATAATAATAATAATAATAATGATTCGTTTTTAAATTGTGAACTTGTTGTCGGGTGACAATTATTTTTGAGACGGAGGAAGTAACAATTAAGTCGTCTCGTTCCCATTGCTAGTTCAGTAGTTGGCTACCCATAGGATTTTCTTGACACAATGACACGCTATATTAGCTTATATATGGACTGATTCTTCCTCCAAAGAATTCAAAATCAAACCAAGTGACTTTTGTGTCAGCTAATCCTATTTTTATTTTTCTAAAAAATTATTAAAGTCAATATGATAATACATTCACATATACGTATATGTCTATGGATTAAGAGTTAAGGAATAACAAGTGTAAAAAACGCGTAAATAATAAGTTTGTATGTGTGAATGATGAATAGGTTGACTATGACTGCTAAATTTTTTTACAAGCCACTTGACCCACACCATAGCCGTAGGCAACAAACAACAAAGTCGACAATTAATAAAAACATCTTATTCTATTTTATAATTCCTTTTAAATATCATTTAAGTTATGTCTAATATGAATAATAGGTAACTCATGTGACATTTGAGTATTTGTCAAGTATCACACATTCTACATTCACATAGAGATAAAATCAAGATATAGAATGAGCATGTCCATTTAAGGAAAGTAAACAAGATCGGAAACATAATTTTTTTAACTAGCTGCCTTTACGAAAAATCGAGATATTTTACAAAAAATTAACACTATAACACAAAATTTATAGGGGTCTCGAGACCCATCCTAGTTTCGTCACTAATTATTAGATGATATATATTCAAGTACGTTGTTGATGGTTGAAGATGATGTGTATAATAAGAAAATAAAAAGATGGTTACACAACAAAACATAAAATAGCAAGTTTAAATAACAAAAAACTAACAGTTTTGGAAGTAACTTGTTGAGTATTTACTCTCGATTCAATTAGCCTAAATAAATGTGTTGCGCGACACTGTTAATGATTACTCATGTATTTGCCAAGCTCTCGGAACCCTTATTCGAGAAGCGCAAGTACTGAAGTACATCCGCGTGATTACCCCCTCCCCCCTCTATGGGTCAACCGTACAAACCGCGAAGCACATAGTATAACACCGTGATGCACACAGTACAACCCTCTGATGCGTGCAATGATTGAAAAAACCCCCTTAGGGGGTCCATATAAACTGCCCCCTACAAGATATATACAACTATGGCAATATGGCATGTTTACCGTGCATCTTCACTTAAAGGATAACCTAACACGCATGATACCTTCTACAAGGATTGTCGATTCATCTATATCCTAGCAGCCCCAAAAGGGTAGTGAATGCAAAATGAGTAATCTTATGGGAGAAGATATCATACTTGTGGTGCGCAAAATAGGGAAAAAATGAATCCAATAAATGATAAAGATGTCAATCAAACATAGTATGAACATCTGTTTACTGATTTACTGAAATAAATCGAAACAATAATTGTACTATCATTTGCAAGGTAATATGTACACAAAAAAGATAAGTAACTACAGAACAAATAAACGAACCATCTTTATCTATGAACAGCACTACGATGAAGCCAAGAAACTAACTCCTGCGTCGAAGGTCTTAACTTCGGCGACTGATTCAGACAAACACAAGCTATCTCAAGAACCCACAGCATCTCCTCTGCGTTCTCTTTATCAAAAACCAACGGATCAAAAACCTCGTTTTCACGTTTCTCCTTCTTCATTTCCATCACCCACGAGATTAAATCCCGCCTACCTTTTGGTTTACACATATCCATTGGTCTCTTACCCGTTAGAAGCTCCAAAAGAACAACCCCAAAACTATATACATCACCTTTGTATGATGCAACTGACGCTTGGCCATACTCAGGAGGAATGTAGCCTAAAGTCCCAACTAAATCAGTCGTTACATGAGTATCGTAAGTTGGTATTAACCTAGCAAGACCAAAATCAGCTAAATGAGCTTCGAAATTCTCGTCTAGAAGGATATTACTCGACTTAATATCCCTGTGAAGGATATGCGGGT
This sequence comes from Chrysanthemum seticuspe, assembly GCA_019973895.1. Lineage (NCBI taxonomy): Eukaryota > Viridiplantae > Streptophyta > Magnoliopsida > Asterales > Asteraceae > Chrysanthemum > Chrysanthemum seticuspe. Next base: position 270,139,230 of record BPTQ01000009.1, read on the forward strand.
CGCAAGATTGATGCAAGTAAGCTAGACCCTTGATTGCACCCTGCCCGATTCTTAACCGTGTGTCCCATTTAAGTTTTGAAGGTCCGTCGGATTTTTCATGTAACCAATAATCTAAACTACCATTTTCCATATACGAGTATATTAAAAACCGGTCGTTTTTATATTGACAATAGCCTTGTAAGAGGACAAGATTCGGATGTTGAGCTCTAGATAATGTTTCCACTTCAGCTTGAAACTCACGGTCCACTTGACCAGTGTCTCCTGATAACCGTTTTATGGCTACATTTTTACCATCGGGAAGTGTGGCTTTGAAGACGAGACCAAACCCACCACAACCGATTATGTTTGCTTGATCAAAACTGTTGGTTGATTTCAATAGATCGTCGAGTGAAAGTTCTTCCTTTGTTTGGAAAAGAATTACTAGTTTTGGCTCGAGTTCTTCCTTACTTTCATTATCATCTTCTCTTTCAGGATCGACTTCTTGTTTCATTGTTGCACGAAGTATGATCACAAACATGAGCGCAAGAATAAACACAGATCCGATTCCAATCCCAACAGCCATACCAACGACTGTCACTTTACTTTTCTTTGATCCTGAGGATGAAGGTTCAGGAACAATTCTATCGCTTATATCCCCACAACTGGACCCGCATAATTCCTTGTTTCCTTCGAAGCTCGAGTATGCAAAAGTAGCAAACTGACCACCATTCGGGATCGTCCCGCTTAAATCATTATACGCAACACTGAACAACGACAAGAAACTCAAACGGACCAACTCACTCGGGATCCTTCCCGACAAATTATTATGCGACAGATCAAGTGTTTCTATACTCGTCATTCCCGACAACTCACTTGGTATTCCACCCGACAAATTATTATGTTTCAAATTCAAAACATGTAACCGTTTCAAATTCCCAAATTCGCGCCAGATCGACCCGTTTATAAAGTTATGACTGAGATCGATTAATGGTGGGAAACTCATGATCTGATTATACTGCAACGCTGACCCTCGGCTACTCATATTCGGTCTCTTGAAAAACGGGAAATCCGGTGAACCTTCTTCTAATGAAACATTCCTAAAACTTAAGCTCGGTAAATGAGTAAGACTCTTTGGTATCTCTCCCGATAAGGAATTATTCGATAAATCCAAGTAAAAAAGCGACTTAAAATCACCCAAGTAAGACGGAATAGACCCCGTTAACCTATTCCACGACAAATCCAGCAACTGCAACTTCGTTAACCCATTTAACCATAACGGTATGTTCCCTGTGAGTCCACAGTTCGCAATCACAAGTGCCTTAAGCGCTTTGAAATGAAGTGTACTATCAACAGGAAGCATTTCACCACGAAAATTCATGGTTAAAACTAAAACAGTCAAATTCGGGACGTGTTGAAGGATCTTAAGGGTAGATTCTAAGTTAGTAAAACTACAATTCGAGAGCGAAAGATATGATAACGACTTAAACTCCTTAAAACTCTCAGGTATCCCGCCTATAAACTTATTCTTAGCAAGATTTATAGCTCTTAACTTATGACAGGCAGAAAGATCACTAGGAATAAAACCCGAAAAGTTATTACTACCTAGATCAACTGAAGTTAAATTAACCATAACCGAACAATTAAACTTTATACCACCACTTAACGAATTATTCCTCAAATTAATCACACTAACAGCTCGAGAATTCACCAAACTTTTAGGCATCCCACCCGTAAAACCATTCGACCTAGCACAAAAACTCGTCAAATTCGGAAACTTATCAAAAAAATCAGGCAAACTCCCTGAAAAACGATTCAACGAAAAATCTAAACGCGTAACGCCACTGAACAAACTATTCTCATTTAGTTCAGTGTCATTTAACAAATTATCCTGAAGGTCTAGTACCTTTAAACTAGGCAACTCTAATAAAAACGCGGGGACCACACCCGCGATTTTATTAGAGGCCAGACACAAATGCTCTAGGGACCTACATTCATTTAACTCGCGTGGCAAACCTGCAGTTAAATTATTAACCGCAAGTTTAACCACGCGCAGCCTGGTGGAATTCAAACAGATTCCACCGGGCACTCCCCCGGATATCTTATTATCCGAAATATCCAAAACCCGCAAAAGCGGCAAATCAAATACTTTATCACCCATCTCCCCATCAAATTCATTACTACTTAAATCCAATATCTCCAAACTTTTTAACATAAATATCGAATTCGGTATGGGTCCATTTAAATAGTTTCTTGATAAATTAAGTGTTTGGAGATGGGTCAAATTTGATAATGATTCGGGTATTTGACCCGTTAAGAGATGGTTTGAGAGGGTTAGAGAAATGACCCGACCCGAAATGGGGTGACATAGGATTCCTGGGGTGTTATTTATTTGGTTTAAGAATGGTTTTAAGGAGTTTAAGTCATGGGTATTGCATGTTGTTGTGTTTTGTGAATTGGTGTGAGATAGAAGAGAGAGGAGAACATAGACAAGGAGACATGTTTTTTTGTGTGAGAGTATCATTAGGATTGTGTTTTTTGGTTTTTTTAGAGAGAGAAAGAGGTGAAGGTTTTTGGGAGAGAAGGGGAAGGGAGGGATTTATATGAAGAGGGTGCTGGAAGTGGAAACATATAGAAAAAAATAGTACTGTACTATGATTTGATTTTGATTTAGATATTTGTAGTTCTCAATTGTTACGTTTGCTTTGGAATCGAGAAAGTTACGTGAAGTTCATAATTGCATAAAAGAAGTCAAAGTAACGTTTAAAAGTTCATAATTGCATAAAAGAAGTCAAAGTAGCGTTTAAGTTTAAAAGTTAAGTAAAATTATTTTGTAAATTAAGTTAGTTGAGAGCAGTTAATTTTCAGAGATTATGAAAAAAAATGTTTTTTTTATAATATCTTATAAGCTATGTCTGTCAAACAAAGATTAATTTTTAAGTAACTTATTTTTTGAAAAAATAAGCATAATCTCTCCATAATCTTGTGTGTCAAACATAGCCATAGAGATATTATGCTTATTTTCTTTAAAAATAAGCTACTTAAAAAATAATTTTTGTTTGGACCAGACATAATTTATAAGAGATTATTAAAAATACAATCTTTCATAATCTCTGAAAATAAAAGGTTACAGGAGGTATGTTTGGCAGTAGATATTATTGGAGATTCTTAAGATTATTTTTTGTTAAAAATAAGCTACTTAAAAAATAATTTTTGTTTGACAGACAGAACTTATAAAAGATTATTAATAAAATAATTTTTTATAATCTCTTAAAATAAAAGGTTGCTTCATGTAGCTTATAAAAATAATCTTTTTTATAATCTTTTTTAGCATCAGCAACATCACAATCAATTTTTGTCAAACATACCCTACTTCATGTAGCTTATAAAATAATCTTTTTTTATAAGCTACATGAAGTAACCTTTTATTTTCGAAGATTATGGAAGATTATTTTTTAAATAATCTTTTGTAAATTATGTCGGCCAAATAAAGATTTTTTTTTCTTCAAGTAACTTATTTTTTGAAAAAATAAGAATAATCTCAACAAAATCTAATGTGTCAAACATAGCCATAATGTTATATGCAATACTAGAGGAATTTTATTTGCTTACTATTATTTTAGTGCTTATCAATAGACTAATCTCCACCATCCATTTAGTTTGATTTAATTGTGGGGATTAACCTTAGATTTAATAGATAAACTTAAGTCCATGGTTTTATTTTTTTCACGTTATACACGTTTTCTTTAATTCGCGTTTTTTTCTTCGCTGTTATACATTTTCGTTTGTTTTCATACGTTTTTGTCCGTTTTCATACATTTTCGTTCGTTTTATACATTTTCGTCCGGTTTCTTACGTTTTCGTCCATTATTCATATGTTTTCGCCCGTTTTCATACGTGTTTTTACGCTTTCATACGTTTTCGTCCGTTTTCATACATATTCGTCTGTTTTCTAACGTTTTCATACGTTTTCGTCCGTTTTTAAATGTTTTCGGCCGTTTTTAGACGTTTCATACGTTTCAGAATATTACAAGTGATTTTGATATTCAGAATATCACAAGTGATATTCTGTGATATTCATATGATCACAAGTGATATTCTGTGATATTCAGAATATCACAAGTGATACCTAAAAAATCACAAGTGATACTCATAATATCACAAAGTGATATTCAGAATATCACAAAGTGATATTCAGAAAATCACAAGTGATATTCAGAATATAACAAAATGATATTCAGAAAACCACAAGTGATATTCAGAAAATCACAAAGTGATATTCAAAAAATCACTTAGTGATATTCTGAATATCACAGAATATCACTTGTGATAGTCACAAGTGATATTCAGAAAATCACAAGTGATATTCAAAAAATCACAAAGTGATATTCAAAAAATCACCAAGTGATATTCTGAAAATCACTTGTGATAGTCACTAACGTATGAAAACAGACGAAAACATACCAAAATGTAAGAAAATGGACCAAAACGTAAGAAAACGGACGAATACGTATGAAACGTATAAAAGCGTAAAAACACGTCTGAAAACAGACGAAAACGTATGAGAAATGGACAAAAGCAAACTAATGAATACAAACGAAAACATATGAAAACGAAAGAAAACGGACGAAAACGTATAAAAACATATGAAAACGGGCGAAAACGTATGAAAATGGACGAAAACAGACAAAAACGTATGAAAATGGACGAAAACGTATGAAAACAGACGAAAATGTATGAAAGAGGAGAAAAGAAAAACACGAATTAAAAAAAAAAACGTGAATAACGTGAATTAAAAAAAATACTTGAATTTAAAAAAAAAAAAGGTTAATTTAAAAATATATATATATTAAAAAAAAAAAAAAAAAAAAAAAAAAAAAAAAAAAAAAAAAAGACAAAATGACAAGAAAAAAAACATGGACTTAGATTTATATATTAAATCTTAGGTTAATACCACTATTAGATTAAACTAAATGGATGGTGGGAATTTGTTCCTCGGTAAGCATAAATTTGTGAGTAAGCAAAATAAAATAACTCAATAGTATATGGTTTATTATTAACGTACAAATATTTAATGCATGTGTTAATATCTTATACTTTTTTAGAAATACGGTTTAACATTTTTCTCAATATGATTATAAGTTTAGGCAAAAATGCATATATATCCCTCCCAAAGTGAATAATTGCATATATATATATCCTTTTTACAAGTTTTTTATGCACATAGTACAATGGTTTTTATGCATGCTTTGGATATATATGCAATTTTGCATTTTCGGGAGGATATATATGCAAAAGCCCCGTAAGTTGTTTAAGATATAGTTACTCTTTTTGTTTCAAAATTATTGTCCTTCTTTCCATTTTAGAGGATTCAAAAATAATTATCTTTTTCTTGTTTCAACTAATCAAAGGAGGGTTTTCTTTCCATTTTAGAGGATTCAAAAATAATTATCTTTTTCTTGTTTCAACTAATCAAAGGAGGGTTTATTGAGTGTAATATAGTGATATCAATTTTCTTAAATTTTATGTTTTTTGTTGGAAAATAATAATTTTGCAACGGGGGCACTAGTAGTTAAGTCCATATCTTGACTTTCGTTAATCGACTGATGTCTTGAGTTGAGATCCATGTAGAACTCAAATTTGTCATAGAACCAATTAACCAATCACATTTATCCATTTTTTTATTTTCACCTTTTTTTTAAAACAACATATCTTGCAAACGGTAAATCTTCAATCTACAAAAAATACACCATCGTGAAGAGAATTAAATTATCTTTCTATAGATATGCATTGTTATATACTTTCGACGAACCAGAAAAATCACATGTGATTCGTAAAAATCAAATCACATATGATTTTAAGAAATCACATGTGATTCTTACAAATCACATGTGATTTTTATAAATCACATGTGATTTTCTGGACGAAATTTTTTTAAAAAAAAGTTCGTCGAAAGTATATAACAATGCATATCTATAGAAAGATAATTTAATTCTCGTCGAGCTGGTATAATTTTTTTGACGTAACGATTAACGGTTTGTGAGATATTTAATTTTCAAAAAAATGGTGAATATATTTTTAATAAAAGAAATGAGTGGCTATGATTGGTTGATTGGTTCTATGGCAAATATGGGTTCTATAATGAACTTTTCTCCTGATGTCTTTGGTATAAAATGTTGTCTTTTACCTTTAAATACTTAAAATATCACACAATCTGTTTTTAAATGATGCATTAAAAATACATGGTTAAAATAAACAATTTGTTGACTCAAATTTACATTTATTACACATATCATAAATTAGAGAAACTTTCTTTGTGGATCTAAATCATTACGATGGGAGTATAAAAATGTATTCGGTTTGCAATATATGGGATTAGTTTTTGACAAACGATAGTTTAAGAAAATATACATGTACGCCAAATGAGGTATTTAAATGCGATTGTAATTTTATCGGTGTAAGAAATTTATTTGGAAATAGAAAATGGACAAATAATAATATGTACAGTTTTTTTTTTGAACGGCGGCTTTTATTAAGGCTAGCAAAAGCTAGAAAAGAAGCTTACAAAGAAGTAGTCAAAACTAAAGGGTTTTTTAACCAATCTATCCAACTAAACATAAGCTTAGGATTTCTAGAAGAAATCCATAAAAAAGATTGAGAAATAATAACGTCCCATATCATCGCCTTCTTAGGAGGAGAACTAGAGAAAAGCAAGCGATTACGAAAGCTCCAAATATACCACAAAAGCGTTCCCCCAACGCCTTCAAGAAACAAGCGCGCCCTATTAGGGATATGCAATCACAATCCCGATTTGTCGCTAACTGCTACCGTTATATTGATCGTAGTATACTAGTATGTTCTTCATTGTGTTTTTGTGTTTTAACAGTCACTAGATTTTATTTTATTTTTTGACATTTCAGATTCACCTCAATCAAATTCTAAACCTTTCACAAAACTCTATGGTACACGCATTAATTAAAAGCAATGTTAAATTAAACTATTATCGAGATAAAAAGAAAACGAGGAAAATTCAAACAAACTTTAGGTAACTAAAATTAATAATATAACTTAAATTCAATAAAAAGTATATAAAAAAATGGAAAACAGTCTGAGTTGGGTTTCGAACATGCGACCTCACACCTATGAGACACACTACTCAACCAACTCGACCATTCAACCATCTATCATATTCTTGAATTACAAAATACATATCATGAAATGATAATCAAGATGTTTCAGTAAGGCAACAAAGACACGCAGAAAGTGTATTTGGTTTCGTTACTTTCTTTAAAAATATAGAACAAGTGTTTTTCTAAAAATAAATGCACCGATTACTTTCCTTACAACTTTTTATCATTTTGTTTTTTTAGTTGCTTAATACTTTATCTTTCCATGTAAATCTTTACTTTTTATCATTTGTAATATCAGTGATTTAGTAACAAATTTGGTTAACATCAAGATAGTTGGAATTCATTTTGTCAATATGGAGTTATGATTTACCATTATAATTTATAGCGTGATTATTGGTCAAGGTAGTATAACCAGGGTCAAGGTTGTGAATTTTTTGTTGTAATAACATATTTATTTATTTTTTTGAACGGCGGATTTTATAAATAAAACTAGCAAGAAGCTAAAACTTACAACGAAATAAGATTAGGGTTTTTTAGCCAATCAATGAAACTAAAACTAGTCTTACATCGAGAATGAATCCATAAAAAAGAATGCGAAGTCACTTCATCCAAAACATTCACCTTAGCATGATCCTCTTGACCGAATATTTTTGTGTTGCGCCACTTCCAAACAAACCACCACACAATATAACAAATACCTTCAAAAATTTGTCTGAGCTTCGAAGGAAGTCTGAGATTCGACATCCATATGCACCAGTCTTCAAACGAGTTGCTCTCCTGATAATCCATATCCCACCAACTCGTAATCTTACGCATAACATCACTAACGAACTTGCATGAGAAGAAAAGGTACCTAGACGACTCAGCCGAACAATCACACATAGGACATAAAATGGAGTCAATTTCCATACCCCTACGAGATAAATTAAATCTAGTGGGTAAACAATCGTGCTTAACCTTCCAAGCATGAACATTGATCTTAATGGGAACCACATTTATCCATCTAGTCTTCGTATTAGACGTCGGAAGAATGACATCATCACGGAGAATTCACCCGAACCAGCTAAATTCCAGGCGTGTAAAAAGCCACCCGACTATAGTCAAACGTTATAAATGTAATTTACTAATTACTATATATGCTAAAAGGCAGGAATGGTATTGTAGCAAAACACTGTAGTAGCTACAGTGCTTGCTATAGTGGACAAAACAATTGCCATGTGCAATTTAGTCCGTAAGATGTAAATGTCTTTGCAAGTTAGATCCTTTGGGGACTAACGATGTAACACGTCGAGAAGTTTAAGAGCTTTTTCCGTAAAAAAACATGTTATTTCCAGAATTAATTTTCACAATAGTCCTTGGGTTTATCGGTATTTTTTAAATTTAGTCATTTGTGACTAACTTTTAAAGAAGATTTAGCACCGCATTCTCGCAACAACGCGCGGGCCCTCCCACTCGTTTACAATATAAAAAGCAGGAAGTATAAGAATTATTTTAAGTTTCGTACATCTAAGTTAAAAACTCATTCATCTTTTAACAAAATCGTTTACCCGTTTATATAAAGCCAAAATTGTCAATTTTTTTTATAAAAAAAAAAACATGTCACTTTTGAAATTGGGATAACACATATCTATACTACATTATAAAGCATTTGAGACTTTCTATAAAAGGAAGTCTTAAAACTTTAAGACAAAAAACATTATTACAAAAGAAAATTCATAAAATTAATGTAAAATTTAAAAATTTAAGTATCATTTAAATTATATAGTAACCCCCTCAAATAATAATATATTTTAATATAATTGTTTATAAAAAAAAAGCTCGCTAAACTTATAACCACCAACTTAATGTGAAAAATGGAAAAATAAAAGTGCTAACTATTTACACTATTGACGTTCTTTTTTTGAAAAATATATATCCACCATATCATAAAGTATTTTGGACATGCTAAATAAAAAAGTTTTAAAGTAGAAAACATTTGCTCGCTACAAAAATAATCACCAATATTTGCCGCCGCATTGCGTAAGTACCCTTTTAATAAGTTGTAATGAGTTTTAATCTCGACAGAAATTTCACGCGACTACTATAAACAAAAGGATTTGAGATTCGGTTTTTTTATTACAATTTGACCTCACATTAATAAAGAGGAATTTTCAAATGGTTACTTTTATTTTGATATTTACCAAATGACAAATCATCACCATCCATCTATTTGATATAATGGTGGTGATTAACTTAAATTTAATATGTCTAAACCTAAGTCCATGTTTTTTTTCTGGTCTTTTTGTTTTTTTTATACACATTTTTTTTTTTTGTCTTTCTTTCTTTATTTTTTGTTTTGTTTTTTTTTTTTTTTTTTTTTTTTGTTTTTTTTTTCTAATTATTCACGTTTTTTGTATAATCATTTTTTTTAATTAAACGTTTTTTTTAATATTCACGTTTTTTTTTAAATTCACATTTTTTTATATTCACGTTTTCTTTTGTTTGTTTGTTTTTTTAATTCACGTTATTTACGTTTTTTTTAATTCGTGTTTTTTTTCTTCCATTTCATACGTTTTCGTCCGTTTCCATACGTTTTCATCTATTTTTCTTCCGTTTTCATACGTTTTCGCCCGTTTTCTTACGTTTTCCTCCATTATTCATACGTTTTCGTCCGTTTCCATACGTGTTTTTACGTTTTCATACACATTCGTCCGTTTTCTTACGTTTTCGTCCGTTATTAAATGTTTATGTTTCACAAGCTTAATTTGCTTATTTTGAAACTTATAAAAATATGTAAGTTTATATTTACCACGTATAAAGAGAAAATGGTCAAGTTTTGGTTTAGAGTTTATACATATTCATCCGTTTTCATACGTTTTTGTCCGTTTTTAAAAGTTTTCGGCCGTTTTCATATGTTTCTGAATATCACAAGTGACATTCTGTGATATTCAGAATATCACAAGTGATATTCTGAGTATCACAAATAATATTCTGAATATAACAAGTGATATTCTGTGATATTAAGATGATCACAAGTGATATTCTGTGATATTCAACTAATGTTTTGTAACATGAAAATCACAAGTGATATTCAGAATACCACAAAGTGATATCCAGAAAATCACAAGTGATATTCATAATATCCCAAAGTGATATTCAGAATACTTGTGATAGTCAGAAACGTATGAAAATGTAAGAAAACAGACGAAAACGTATGAAAATGGACGAATATGTATGAAAACGGACGAAAACGTATGAAAGCGTAAAAATACGTTTGAAAATGGATAAAAACGTATGAAAAATTGACGAAAATGAAAGAAAACTGATGAAAACAGACTAAAACGGACGAAAATAAACGAAAACTAAGAAAAAAACGTGAATGAAAAAAAACATGAATTAAAAAAAAAAAAAAAAAAAAAAAGAAAAACGTGAATTAAATATAAAAAACGTGAATCTATAAAAAAAATAAGACAAAAAAAATATGTGAATAAAAAAGGATGACAAAAAGACAAGAAAAAAAACATGGACTTAGGTTTACCATTTAAATCTTAGGTTAATCCCCACCATTAGATCAAACTAAATGGATGGTGGGAATTTGTCCCTTGGTAAGCATGAATTTGTGAGTAAGCAAAATAAAGTGCTGTTAGGAATTAGAAATTGTATAGTGAAGATTCGGTCACCCCAAATATAGTCTAGTATAAGTTAGCTCGTAGACATATCGTTATTTACTTGTTTATTAGTTAGTTATTAGCATAGTTTAGTTTAGAGTAACACCGTGGAAGACGGACGGGTCTTTACCCACTGTATGCCTGATCCACAGTCCGAAGGAGGACGTGTAGTATGTAACTATAAATACTCTCTACCTCATAAGGTAGAGGGTTGGACCTTTCACTTAATCTAACCTTCTTTCTTTTGTTTATTTTGTCTCTCTAGAAAGGCTCTCATTTTCTACTTTCTCTCTCTAAACTCTTGTATAATTCGACTCTATATGTGATTGATAGTGTGTTTATGAAAACCAATATCTAACAATTGGTATCAAGAGCCATGGTTTGATCATTCATCTTTCATGTTCTTGGATTTCTAGTGGTTTTCATAAGGTTTTTGGGTTTGAATGAGTTTAGAGTAGTTTGCATCATTTGGATCATTTCTAGTGTTAAAGTTTGGATTTTGATTGTACTTTTGTGTTTAGAATCATCATAAGTGTTTAGGTTTTGATTTAGAAGGCTTGAATCATCGTGGTTGGGTTGTTTTTTGATTGAAAAGTGGTGGTTTTTTGAATATTTGTACTATGCGAGTTGCGTCTCGTTGTGACTTTCTTCCAAGCAAGTTGTCCTGATCTGTTAAGCGATTTGTCCATTCTGCGAGTCGAGTCTCTTGCTTTTTGAAGCGAGTTGTATTATGCGACTTGACTATTAAGCGGGTTGTCTGTTTATGCGAGTTGTAACTTAAGCGAGTTGTCGTTTAAGCGAGTTGCTTTAGAAGCGAGTTGTCATCTTATGCGAGTTGTGCCTTAAGCGAGTTGTCGTTTAAGCGAGTTGTCTTGGAAGCGAGTTGTCCTGGATGCGAGTTGATTGAAGCGGTTTGACCAAAAGTCGACTTTTTACGTCAAAACTTCAAACGGCCATAACTTTTGAACCGTAACTCCGTTTTGGACGAAATACCAGTCAAAACGAGCGGATACAGCCTGAATATGGTGAGGTTTCACTATAGCCTGAATATGGTGAGGCCCAAATCCTCTCCGAAAGGAAGTTATTGAGGTTTTTAAGTTTTTAGACCTAAATTTCTCCCTAAAATCGTGCATCAACCAATCCAAATCTCAACCAAACAACATCTCTACTAATCCTACAAACAATCATAAGTCCTAACACACAATTTTCTATTATTGTGTCGATCCATCAGTCATCTTAACACGTTCCATTGGTCATCGCTTAACGGTTTGGTCTTGATTTTAGTAAAATCCCGCGAAAGATTCTATTTCTCGGTTTAAATCACAGAGTTGTAAAATCCCGTGTACACAACAACATCATGTCTTACACTCCTGATTCAGTGATTTCAGAAGTACTTAAATTGTATGATGTTGTGGACAACAATGATAATGTATGCTACACTGAACGATTAAAGATGATTGAATCAATCAATGAGGATATGAGATCTTCGTATTCTGAGTCTGAAGAGAGAGAATTGCACCTGCTTAGACTACAGAATGCCATGCAAAAGGAAAGTATCATTGAACCTTATCAACAACTTCACTCACATCTCATGTTACTCACACCGATAGGAATTGAACGAACATGCAATGCCCTTTTCCGTCAAGATTTATCCACATTAACGGGAACATTACTATTGAACTTAGAACAATTGGAACAACAACTTGATAAAGAAAAGGTTCAAAAGGATAGTTCCAGTGCTGCACTTCAAGTGATCCACAACCAATTTCGGTCATTCATCAGTGGGGAATTTACATCTGATTATGATCAAGACATGACTGAAATGTCTTTCAAGAGACACACTGGAATGGAAATTAGCGTGTTCATAGAGACACTTATCCATCTCATGGATAATGTGAAGAAGTATATTGAGGAAGTTACTCAGAAAGATGAAAAAGTGGATAAGAGTCTGGTGCAGTTGAGAGATAGTTGTGATGAGTTGGGTAATGTATCAGTTGAAGAATCGGGTGTTGCTGAATGCAGAATGTTAGAGACAACAAATAATGATGTAACCAGCTGTTTAGTTACTACTAACACACAAGAAGCATATGCAATAATTAGAAAGGGGAATGAATGTCGGGCACAATCAAAAGATTGTAGTGTTGAGTCAGGAAAAGCACCAGATGATGGATCAGTTGACACTGAATACAAAGGCTCAGAGATAGATAAGCTTGACTCAGCCAGCGGTCCAGTGACTCTTATTACACATGATGTGGATGCAGATATCAGACCGAAAATTGAACAGGTGTCATGTAATGAGGTACCCTTAACTGTTCAACATAGTGCATCTGCTAAAGTACTTAAACAAACTGATCATGATGCTGAACATGACTTCGATAAATGTTCTGTAAATGAGGCTGAGTCTGAGATCAAGTGTTTCAAAACAAAAGATATGGTTGATAAAAAGGCTTTTGATGAACTTTCAAACAAATTCTCAAATCTTGAAAAACATTGCATTTCACTTGAAATTGCAATACAGAGTAAAGAAGAAAGTTTTCAACTTAACAAACCATGTAAAAATCTGGAACTTCCTGAATTTCGTGAACTTTTTGAAATTAACACTTTGAAAGCTCAGCTTTAAGACAAAGAGTCAACCATTTATAATCTGAAGAAACATATTTCTGTCCTGAATTTGAAAAGTAATTTAGTCATGACTAAACAAGACATCGATGCTATTAAAACAAGAAATAATGAATTGAAATTTATATGGCTAAATTACTTAAGGAAAATGAGACTTTGAAAAAGCATCAAAATGACCTAAGCGACTCTATCAATGAAACTAGAACTAAGTCCGCGAAACAAACAAAATCTTTGATAGCAAAAATTGATGAACTCAAAGCTCAAATTCAGGATAAGAGTTTCGCGATAGTTGCCTTAAAGAATGAGCTTAGAAAAACTGTAGGGAAAAGTGTGAACACTAAGTTTACAAAACCATCAACCTTAGGGAAGCTAGCTTCTCATTCCATTAGAGACCGGTCTATTGTTAGGCAGCCTACTGCATTTATATCTGAAAGAGCAAAATTTTCAAAAACACGATTTGCCTCCCAAGTTGATGTGAAACATGTTTTGTCAAAACCTGTCACTTCACCTTATTTGCCTAAGAATTCACAGGATATGAATGACTTGTTCAAGAACTATGATCTAGAAGAAGCTAGGAAAAAGGGTCAGATTTGTAAAGATGGAATTTTAGGTGCTAGACCTAGGGTGATGAATTCTACGAGATTTCAAGGCATTGCTAGTAGTTTTAAACCATTACCTAGGAACACTCGACTAAAGACTAGGGATTGGCTTGGATCTAAGAGTAGTTGTGTTTCGAATAAATCTATTCCTCTAGCAAATCACTCTAAGAACTCTAGATCATTTTTTGAATCCAAACAAGCTGTTTGCTCAAATTGTCTAAAATGCATCTTTAAGGCAAATCATGATAATTGTTTTTCAAAATCCCTAAAGAAACTAAATGCTCATGCTAAGGTTCAACATGTTAAGTCTAGGATTTACACTAAATCATCTACGGTGCATATGAAGCAAAACAAACCAAAAACTTTGCCTAGATGGTTACCAACTGCTAAATCTTTGGAAACTAGGAATAAGGATAAGTCTTCCACTATGCATAAGAAGCCTAACAATCCTAGACCTTGCCATAAGTGGATACCGTCTGGTAGAATGTTTAAGGATGCTGGACTTAGGTGGATACCTACCGGAAAGCTGTTTACCGATGGCAAAATCAAGGTTGACAGTGAAACTACAAAGGGTTTGGATACTAATGTCACTAACCAATATATATGCAATCAAACTTGTAATGTTAGTGCAGGTAATCCTTACTCAGCTGCAGATACTTCGATCTTTCACTACATGGACTGGCTAAAAGTATGGATAACTAATAGATTGATATCTCATAACTCCCGGGTTCAAGTAACTCAACCTTGATATTCAATCGACTATGATGTCTGTTCACATCAGTTCAGGCCTCGTACTTCATCATTATGACGTTTGAACACAACAGTTCAAGCCTCGTACTCTAAAGAAAAGAAAAGTGTACGTTTCAGTGCGATTTATCTTTCGTAGAAGAGAAATCTTCTTATGAAATTTGAACAAATCAATTCAAGCCTCATACCTCAAAGAAAAGAAAAGTGTACGCTTCAGTGCGCTTTATCTTCTGAAGAAGAGAAATCTTCTCATTTATGACCATTCTCATCAACATGCTTCATGCTTTTTCTATGCGCTAATTCATCAAGTGAACCGAACTACCGATGATTGTTCTCTTATTCCACTTGCTCGATTTTAATGGCGATGGCGACATCATATGCAATTTTTGCGGGGGAGAAGTGTGAATAGAATACATTTGGATGATTTTCACTTATTCAATCAAGAATGGCAACTCCGTATGCAATTCTTGGGGGGAAGAAGAAGTTTGAATTTACTGCATGATTGATTGATATCTGTGAGTAAATGGTCAAACGGCTCCAAACTCATGTAAGAACCGAGCTTCTTCTTATCGGGTTATCTTCACATGGAGTTTTCTTCTAAGAGCCCGTTGGTTAACATCTTCACATGGTATGATTTGTTTAATGACAAAGTGCTTCTAGTTGCTGGGCTGATTTCCTTGATGAACATCTTTCTGTTCTTGTTTGATTGGGAGGGATTTGAGTTAAGGGGATTTGCTATTTGTAAGTTAATGGGAATGCATTTGGTAAGTTGAAGATGTTGACTTTATATTCCCCAACTGGACAATCTTGAAGAAGGTCGAGTCTACAGTCAGTTCTACATTTTCTGCTACATGTTAGAAGACTAAAGACGAGTTGCATTTAACGATCTAAAGACTTCTTCTTAATTCAAGCATTCATCATAAAGATTTTCGGTTTAGGGGAGAGCACTAATTGGGGGAGAGTGTAATGTCAGATTTAATCTCCAATTAGACTTGCTCACATTCTTCAGCAAGTTGATTCTCACAGATACATCTGAGCCAATGATGATCTTCTCAACAGATTTCAAGTATTTGGACTTATAATGTTTTGCTGATTCTGAAGTATCAAAACCAGCAAGGGGGAAGGAGACACGCATCTAAACGCGAGTAAACTTGATGAACTTAATTCTTCTAAGTGATTGAAGATATCCCGGGAAGACAAATGTCATGACCGCAGAGAAACTCAAGGTTTTACTCATCAAGGCTTTTAGTGTTATTATTCCAACTACGTGGGGGAAGTGATGTAAGAGAAAGTTTCTGAAGATAAAAGAGGTACACAAGTATGTGATGATTTCGATGTTATCGCAATCATCAGGAGAGAGAGAGAGAATTGTGTACATTAGGGGCGCTCAACTGTTTCACTTGAGTGATTAATCAGTGATTCAGAAATATAATCACTTATTCCGAAGCTGACATCCGTAGAGATAGTCATCTGCAGAGATAATCAGTGATTTGGCCTGCTTCTTCAATGTTATCGGTTATTCTCTCTTTGGGCATTCGGGTACTTTGAGCTTCATACACTATCATCAGGGGAGAGATAAGTATACATCGGGGTTATTCTTTGGCTATCGGACTTAATCTGCTACTTCGATGGTATAAGTTTCTCTGTCTTCGAGTATATGTGTATTCGGGTTCGTGAACTCTAGTCTAAGAGACTGACTCCATCAATTCATCTACTTGGGGGAAGTGTTCTCTTAACACCTTTTGGAATGGATCGCTTCAGACTTCAGTGGAAAAGGAATTTGAGAAGAGTCATTCAAGCGTGGGATGATACGTTGCTGTTCTTGTTGATGATATAACCCCGAACGAAGAATCACAAAGATCATTCTTAAAAGGAGCAGCAAGATCGATGATAATGGTGTGCTTCCTTGTGCACCTGGCTAAAGCAAGCTTGAAATAGAGCTTCGAATTTGTTCAACATAAGGATTTTTGGTTTGGGGGGAAGCTGCCAAAGTCTCTCTTTCTCAAAGGCTCGGGTTCCATCTTCTATTCAGGAGCCTCGGAAGCTTTGGTGGTGGAAGTTTAAGAGATGACGAATTTTATCTTCTACGACGTGCTGTTCGATATCCTTATCTCGGTACTCGTATCATCATCTTCTTAAACTATATCATCTTCTCTATCTGTAAACATTTATCAAAAACCAAATACAAAAATATAAAACCAACTAAAAAAAAATAGAAAAATATAAAACCAACAAAAACCCATAAAAATCAGAAAATTTGAAAAAGACCAAAAATATTGTTTTTCTAAGACATGTCTTCTGGTATCGATAACATCTATGGTCTTAGAAATGTCATTCAATAATGGCACGGGACCATAGATGAAGTTCGAGCAGAAGGTGTAAATATTCTTTTCTAAACATGTCTCAAAATATGGCTTGCAGTTATTTCAGACTGTAACCCGTGCTTAACTATGGTTTGCTATTATTTCAGATAGCAACCCGTTCTTCAAGAACGGAAAGTGCTGCGCTAAACCATTTTTCAAATATTTCGTGCACTTATCTTAAAACAAAAACAAGGAAAGCATGTCGTCAAAAAGACTGCTGTTCCTACTCAAATATTTTTCCTTCTAAAATTCTTCAGAAAAATATTTGTTTTAACTAAATGGTGGTAAATGAGTTTCTTGTAAATCAATCAGATTCAGAGTTTTCGTATAAATTGAAAACTCAATCAATGACTTCAGCGCTTTTAAAACTTTTCAGAGAAAGAGTCATTGATTGAGGGGGAGAATGTTTTTTCAAATCTACATCATCTAACGGGATTTCTTAATTATCCTAAATGCTTAACTGAAAAATGATGTTAACCTACGTTGAAGGACTAGGTGCCTAGGATATGATTGTTAGGATTAGATGATTAGAGTTTGATAAACACATTATTCCCATGCTTTATATGAACTGATTTATATGTTGAATTGACTTTTATTAGTCGATTGCTGTTTGGGTGTTGTCGACCACCATATATCTGTTTGTGTTGATTAACGTATGCAGATATCATGGCACATAAGAATGTTCCCGATCCGGATCCCATAATAGAAGTTGATTGGATGCCGAAAGGAAAGGGTAACTATATCTTGGGTTGACAAATGAAGAAACGGAGCTTAATTTGACTTCTATGGAGAGTTGGCATGAAAAATGCAACGTCAGAGGTCTCACTGCATCAGCAGACGGTTTTCTTCCAGCCTTACAGCAACAACAGAAGCAGCTTATCCACCTAACGTATCTTTATGCAGGACAAGTAGTGAATAATACCATTTTTCAACAAATTTGTTAAAATTGTTTTGAAAATGGGAAAAATATTATTTTGAAAATAAATTGAACTCAAGCTTTGGAAATCACCGGACTTCATTTTATTAAATCTTAAGTCACTCAATCATCGACTACGGTTATCGATTGAGGGGGAGAGTGATTTAAAATAAAGTATTTTCAAACAATATTTCTTCATAAAAATTCCGGTTTGTACAAAATAAGTGGTGATCTAAAGATTTAATGTTATGTCATGGTATGATTTTCTTTGAAACCCAAAGATCTTTCAAAATGAAATTTTTTCTGTTCTTGTTTGATTGTGAAATTATTTTATTTTACTTAAAGATCTCTTAAAAACTATCATACCTGACACTAACAATCTTTAATGTCTATAATTGGTCCTCATCAGTCAATTTCAAAAATTAAATCAAGCCACGTCTTTCCCCTAAAACTTTCTAAATGATTTAAATCAATTGGGATCACAAATCTCAAAAGGTTTGAAATTTTTGATCGGGGGAGAGATCGTGATTTAAATCTCAAATCGGTTTTAAAAGGGTGATTGTCTCTAAAGCACTCTTTCCTTCATGTGCCAAACGATTTTGAAATACATAATGCACATGATTGTGGAGGAGCATTTAACCAAAAACCAGAAGAGCTTTTAAATCAGGCACATTTTCTCCCATGTTTTTCTAAACTTTATTAAATCACTTGGGATCCAAAATCTCAAAGGGTTTGATATTTTTGATCGGGGGAGAATTTGTGATTTAATAATAAAATTTGATAAAAGGTGATCATTTTGATTCAAATGTGCAGGCTGCTCTCCCATATGTGCTAAACGCTTTCGAATCTCGAAGCACATATTGAGGGGGAGCATTTCAGAAAGAAAACAAACTTTCAAGGTACAAAGATTTCTATGTTTCAACATAAGTACCTTGATTGATTTTCTAATGGTTTTCTATATGGCATTATGATCGTGAATACTTCAAAAGAACTCTTTCCTCTATGTGATAAAATGATTTCAAATATCCTATGCACATATTGAGGGGGAGAATTTACCAAAGAAATTCAAATGGCTTTTTCCACGGAAATTGTGATCAAGAAATTATTTCAAAGAACTCTTGCCTCCATGTGCTAAACAATTTCAAATCATATGCACATGTTGAGGGGGAGCATTTCTAAATGATCAAAACAATTAATGTACAAAATGCTTTGATATTATATCACAAATACCTTGATTGATTTTCCAAATGATTTTTCAAGTGGTTTCATGAAGGAAAGAACTGTACCAAAAAAGACTGAACAATTTACTTTATGCATGGTGTTATAAGGATGGTTAGGCTAGGTATTCGTTCCCACGAGCCCGCCAGAGCCAGAGGGATCTACCCAGGGACAATCCACTAGATAGTATAGAAGTCCTTAGGTATGATGAAAAAAAGGAGAAAAATGAGAATACGGGAAGAGTGTGGACCGAGACAGAGCTAGTACTGGAATAAACCCAACAAGGTTCTAGTTATGAAGTCTCGGTAAGCACTGAAGGGGTTGAAGAATGAAAAAGAAATGAATGTGAAAAGGGTAAAAAGAAATAGCCCTCCAATAATTCAACCTTAGGGCATAAACCGGGTTCAATTCATATGCTACTGGTGGTTACAAAGGTAACACTGGTATTGAAGACAAGACTTCATGGACCCAGTGACGCACTGCACCTAACTTCCCAAGCTACTCAAGTTCCTCTTAAAAGGACTTGTTTCATTCTCACGGGGAACCTACATAATCTATCGACTTTCTCTTAGAGACTATTGATATTGAAGAAGGAGACCCTCTCCCTAGTCTCCGACATAGGAACCAAAAATGCACAATTGAGTCTAGAGCCAAGAGATCATCCACAATATCTCATTAGGATACAAAAATTCATGAAGACTTGTTGTTTCACACAATGTGGAAAGTAAGATTATATATTAAGAGTCCTACGCATTTTCCTTGTGATATTTGCCAGAACATCCGAGTGATATGT
Organism: Chrysanthemum seticuspe; assembly: GCA_019973895.1. Classification (NCBI taxonomy): domain Eukaryota; kingdom Viridiplantae; phylum Streptophyta; class Magnoliopsida; order Asterales; family Asteraceae; genus Chrysanthemum; species Chrysanthemum seticuspe. Next base: position 270,159,238 of record BPTQ01000009.1, read on the forward strand.
AAAGTATTCACGATGAAGATGGAAATCCTTCTAGAGCCAACATCAAACAAGCTCTTGGTGGGTGACATGTGAGATCTTGCAAAAGATCTAGCTTGTGACAACTGGATAGAAACAATGGGGCGATTCATTCTTGAGTCAACCTTGGTCTAGGAAATGAATTGACGAATACTTTTGGAAAAACCGTTCGATGTGCAAATCTTCTTTTCTCTAGCACATCGAATGTGTATTCATGTTTTCAAACACAAAAAGTATCTCTGATTGAAAAAATACTTTTGGAAAAATCGTTCGATGTGCAAATCTCTTCTTTTCTCTAGCACATCGAATGTGTACTCTTTTCAAATACAAAAAGTATTTATGATTGAAAACTGATCTTTCTCATAAAACCTTTGTCGTATTGCAAAACTCTTTCTTCTAAGCAATACGCGATTGTTTTCAAATCAATTTTTCATCAATCAGTGAATCTCAATTCGCTGGTTCACTCACTCCGTATTGTCTTCTTTGAGACGTTCCGGATTTAGAACAGCTAGAACAACTGCGAAACCATGTCAAGGAGATTCTTCGGAATTATACCTGATCACAGGCAGTACTTGTACTGATCAACGGGGAATCGTGGGCCGTGTACCTCAATTATACGAAAGTGATCAAAGACACTTTCGTGTGTTTTATTGCTAACTGTTGTTTGCAGGTACATTTGGACGGGTGCAATCGATCAGAATTGAGAAGTCAATCCAAAGCCACATGATCACAACATACACACTTAATTGAAGAACATCATGACTAGTGCATATCTACATAACCTGGCTATGATATTTTTATACTATGCTTCTGCTACTCTGCTGCAAATATCATGAACCAGTAAATCTTCCGCTGCTCTGATGGAAAGATGTCATGATCCTGAAAGTGTGAGCATGTTGGTCCAAAAGTCACAACATCACATGATGGCAACACAATAAAGGGTGATCCAGAGATTTACTGTGGCTGATGATCTCAAAGAAAGCTTGAAGATCATCAAGATGTGGATCAGTTCAAAGACCTCCACTGAAAGTACAAACTATGCGGACTATGAAGAGTCACTACTTAAGCACAAAGATTGCGGATGTGAAGAATTAAAGTCTACGAGCTCAAGACTGAAGATAAAATAGAATGCTAGGATTCGAAATGTAAAACATGGGGTGACCTCCCTTAGGGGGACATTGTTAGGAATTAGAAATTTTATAGTGAAGAGTCGGTCACCCCAAATATAGTCTAGCATAAGTTAGCTCGTAGACATATCATTATTTACTTGTTTATTAGTTAGTTATTAGCATAGTCTAGTTTAGAGTAACACCGTGGAGGACGGACGGGTCTTTACCCACTATATTCCTGATCCACAGTCCGAAGGAGGACGTGTAGTATGTAACTATAAATACCCTCTACCTCCTAAGGTAGAGGGTTGGACCATTCACTTAATTTAACCTTCTTTCTTTTGTTTATTTTCTCTCTCTAGAAAGGCTCCCATTTTCTACTTTATGTCTCTAAACTCTTGTATAATTCGACTCTATATGTGATTGATAGTGTGTTTATGAAAACCAATATCTAACAAGTGCCTCATAGAATAAAACCTTTATAAATTAATATTTATGGGATCATCTAAATTTATTAGTTAAATTAGCCTAAGGCCCGGCCGTTGGCCGGCTAGCTTAAAATTTTATTATTAAACATAAAATTGTAGTACAAAAACATGTTGTAAAAATTAGATACGCTACAATTTATAATGCTGAAAGATAAATGAAGTAATATAAATAATCGTGTAGTATTAAAAACATTAAAACATAATAGTGTAGTGCCTAAAATAATGGCAAAAATCTAAAAACACTCGAATGTCTAAAAAAATTGAAAGGATAATTATGCTTAAATAAAAAACCTTAAATATATGGTTTAAATGATACAAACATATGAAAAAAGATTGAAAAAAATTAAAGCTGATTTAGAACTTCTTTGTACACGACGTTAGTTGTGTGATTGCAATGGTTGCCATCACTGTCTAAACATAATACTTTTAGGCCTTTTTTGCTCTTTACCCATGATACGGCTACATATAATTGTCCGTGTGAAAAAACAGGTTTTGGCAAAAATAGGGCCACCTTCGATAATATTTGCCCCTGACTTTTGTTAATTTTCATGGCAAAACAAATAGATATCAGGAATTGTCTCATGTTAAGCTGAAAAGGCATCTTCTTATCGGATGGGCTAATATTCATGCGAGAAATAGCGAAAACTGTCCTTATCTTACCACCGGATATGATTTTTGCCTCGATGTTATTTACTCCCATTCTAACTATTTGCAACCATTACAAAGACCACCTCTTTGGTCTTTGTTGCGCAAACACATTATTGGAACGTCAATCTTCAAAACTAACTTGTGATGTGGAATACCGGACATTCTTATTGTGTTTAATAATTCTGTTGTATACATGGACTCGTCGTAGTTGAAATCCACATCTACATCGGAAACAGAATCGGAACTATAACATACCTTCTCCCAACCTGGAAATTTGGACATCATTTGTTCATTCAATTTGTCTATCTCTTCATGTGTGGGTGCAAGGATAGCTCGATCTTGAAAATATGACGGATCCCACAAATTTTCCTCCCAGTTGCCGTAAATTTCATGGCAAACAGCTTCCACAAGATCATCAGAATCAGGGATAAGCATTTCTTCGGGGAATTCTACCTCTGCTTTACCGTCATTCAACGAACTCATTTATTTCTGTTGCATCATCTGGATTGCAACCGACATGAAGCCTCATGTTTTGTGTAACCTTTAGAACCTTGAAATGCTTCCATAAATAAGACATGTTCATGGAAGCATGTACAACGTCTTGCCTACTACCGTCTGGAATAACATGTAATATTTAGCGAAAATCTCCACCAAAAACAACCACTTTGCCACCAAAAACTGTATCCAAAGCATCTGAGTACGTACTTGAAGATATGTCTCTTAAGGTTTGTCCCAATGTGATGCGCATGCACAAGTTTAGGGACAAACGGTGTATTTTAGTCTAGTATTTATAAATCTCTAACTTGAATTTTTATAGCCATTTTTAAATATTATATGAGAGGGCCTCCGATTTATAAATTGTTAATACAAATATCGTCATTAAACGTTATTTATATTTTTGATCTTTACCTAAGTTTTGTTAATGACAAAAGTATATTTAATTTTTATAAAGCTTAAAGCTTGTCAAGTTTAATAGATATTAAAACAAGCTTTTTCAAATAATATCTTCATCACTCAAGCGTTTACATTGTGATTAATCATATCTTGATATGACTCTAAACCATAATGTATGATAGTAATTTTTAGAATGTTTTGGTTTCTTAAAAACTAAACATTACATATGTATTTACATATTTTTAAAAGTAGAAAAACAAACACATGACATCATGTGATGCATCATTGAAATCATTGGAAGATTTCAATAGATACTTTGTGTAGATTTAGGCTCTACATATCTTACACAATCTTGCATAGATATGGTTGACTTTGGCAAGATTTTGAGATCTTGCTGTCAGACCTCGGCGGCACCATAATTTAACACGGGCGGAACCCTTTTAAGGGTTCCGTGGCCCGTGGTGCTTGCTGAGTGTTTTGGCTACAAATATCAAAGCCAAACCAAGTAGTTTTTTCATCCCTTTCCATCATACTCTCATACATTCCTTCTCTCTAACCTTTCTAACTCAGTTTCATATCATATTAGTGATCTCTTTTGTAGCAAAGAAGATCAAGTCACATTCAAGCTTCAACGAGAAGTTGGAAGTCTTGTTTGTTTGTTGTTGTATGATCTTGTATTGATTCATACTTCATTGTTGTACCAAACCATCATAATCTTGTGAGTGTGAGTGTGAGTGGTTAGTATTTTAGTCCTTCAAAATACATTATGTGTGGGAGTGGTTGTACCCTTGAAAAGAACTCGACATTTAGCTTAGTGTCGGAAATAGTATGTAAGTGAAGTGTAAAGGTTTCTCCGCCGGTGAAAGGAGCTTGTTGACTAGTGAAGTTAAACTCTCGAGTGTGAGACTCGGGGAGTGGGGTAGGGCAAGGAAAAAGAGTCCTTGTAGACCGAACCACTATAAACAACTTGTTGTGGTTTATTTTTTCTTTCCTTATCTACTCTTTATATATTGTTTACGTATTCCACTAACATATCTAAGATCAATATCAATTGATCTTTCAATAAGTTTCAAAACAAAGTTTTTAATCGGTAAACTATTCAACCCCCCTTCTAGTTTTCCACAATTGGTACCAGAGCCTCGTTGCTCAAGAATTTCTAAAATATATTGTATTTTATAAACTTGAAACGATCCATGGATTCTGAAAACCTTAAAGAAGGGAAATCTATGCAAAGACCACCACTCTTTGAAAACAATGGATTTACCTATTGGAAAAACCGTTTTGAAACATATGTAAAATCAAAAGATATAGATCTTTGGTTTGTTATTGTTAAAGGGGATTTTAGTTCTACAACAAAAGATATTTATGTTGATGAACAAAAGAAATTAATTGCTAAAAATAATGAAGCAAAAATGATGCTTTATAATACTTTACCTAGAAAAGAATATGAAATAATTTTTATGTGTGAAACAACCAAAGATATTTCGGAATCCTTGATTGTTACACATCAAGGAAATTCACAAGTCAAGGATAACAAAATTGATCTTCTTGTTCAACAATATGAACAATTTGTTATCCCTGAAGATGAATCCATTGATTGTGGCTTTGCTCGTTTTAATACTATTATTGCATCACTTAAAGCACTTGATGAATCTTTTCGTAGTAAGAACTTTGTTAGGAAATTTCTTAGAGCACTCCATTCGAAGTGGAGATCTAAAGTGACGGCCATTGAAGAATAAAAAGATCTCTAAAAAATGTCACTAGACGAGCTAATCGGAAACCTCAAAGTACACGAAATGGTGATGGAGAAAGATTCGGAAATCATCAAAGGAAAAAGAGAGAAAATCAAATCCGTTGCTCTAAAAGCAAGAACGGAGTCAAGTGATGATGACGAATCTTGCTCCGGTAGTGAAGATGAAGAGTATGCCATGGCCGTTAGAGATTTCGAAAAGTTTGTTAGAAGAAGAGGAAAGTTTGTAAGACAACCTCGAGAAGAAAAGAAGCCATTCCGAAAAGATCGGGATGACAAAAAGGGTAAAGGTGAAAGAAAGTGCTTTAGATGCGGTGATGCAAGTCATCTAATAGGAGATTGTCCCAAGCCACCTAAAAGCAAAACTCAACGAGCTTTTGTAAGTGTTGCTTGGAGTCATAGTGAAGATGATGAAGAATCAAGCAGGGAGAAAATCGCTCTAATGGCACAAGAGTCAAACGAGGTACATTCAGACTCATCTTATTCCTCTATTGATGATGACACTTTGCAAAAACAATACAATCAATTGTGTGAGCTAAGTCTAAAAATCATAACTAAAAATAAATATTTAAAGACTAAAATAGAATTTTTAGAAAATGAAGTCTATGAGTTAAAAGAAAAGGCAAAACGATTAGAAAAGGGAAAAGCAAATGACGATGGTTACAAATCATGTCAAGAGCTTAATCTTGAAATAGAAAAACTAAAACTCACACAAGATGTTCTAATCGAACATAATTCTAAATTTAAAAGGTTTAACAAAAACATCGCTTGTGCCGATGAAATAGTTAGAATTCAAAAAACACCAGGAAACATGAATGGGCTAGGATTTAATGAAGTATTAATTCCAAAGAGTCAAAACAAAACAGCCGAAAAAGACAAACAAACTGTCAAAATTGCTGCAGTGCAGCACGGACCAGACGGACCCAAAATAAGGGCTCCGTCCTTTGTAAAAAATGGTGCCGCGGGGACTTCAGCAGGACAGAATGTTTGTGATACGGACCGTAGCGAATTTGTCAAAGTAACAAAGAAAACCAAGGATGGTGTTAAACTAAAACCTGGTGTTACATCAGGAGTAGGACTTGCTAAAAATGAATTTAGATAAAAAAACTATTCAACAACGACAAAAAACACCTTTTGCCAAACGCCCCTTTCCTAAGAGCAACCACAACATACAACCCAATTATCAACATAACGGTTGGAATCAAAACTTCCCTAGACCATATCAAACTCCAGATTACATGTCATGGAACTCTTACCCATCATTTCCATACATGAATCAAGTAAATGGTATGTTTAACCCAAACGGACCAATGAGATATTGGGGCCCAAACGCTTGAGTTATTTGCATCTTATGTATGCTTGAAAGTTGGATTGGAACCTGATGAGTGGATAAAAGATAGTGGATGCTCACGACACATGACGGGCAAAAAAAGTCTCTTCTCAACATACTAAGAGTATGACGGAGGTAATGTCACTTTTGGTAGCAATCTCAAAAGCAAAATCATTGGTAAAGGTACGATCGCTCATAACTCCCTAACTATTGAAAATGTTGCTCATGTCGATAGGTTAGGATTTAATCTACTTAGTATTAGCCAATTATGTGATAAAAAGTATAAAGTACTATTTGAAGAAAATGGTAGTAAAATACTAAAAGATGGTATCACCATAGCTAAAGGAGTTGGGAAAAATAACATATACGTCATGAAAATAGATAGAACATCTAATGACAAACTTTGTTTAACAACATTAGATGATAGCTCAACTCTTTGGCATAGACGCTTAGGTCACGCTAATATGAGACTTATACAAAATCTATCTTCAAAAGAACTAGTTAGGAATTTACCAAAACTTAAATATGACCAACATTTTTGCGACGCTTGCAAAATTGGTAAACAAACCCATAGTAGTCATAAGGCTAAAAACATGGTGTCCACATCTAAGTGTCTAGAACTTTTGCATATGGACTTGTTTGGTCCATCTGCTATAAGAAGCTATGGAGGCAACTTATACACTTTGGTCATAGTAGATGTTTACTCAAGGTTTACTTGGACGTTGTTTTTGAAAACCAAAAATGAAGCTTTTGATAAATTTGAAATTCTTAGCAAGAAAATTCAAAATCAACTAGGCGTTAAAATCGTGTCGATCAGAATGGATCATGGTCGTGAATTTGACAATGAAATACAATTTGGAAAATTTTGTGATACAAATGGTATAACACATAACTTTTCGGCTCCTCGAACACCTCAATCAAATGGAGTTGTAGAACGTAAAAATAGAACCATTCAAGAAATGAGTAGAACAATGCTTAATGAACAAAACATTCCTTAAAAGTTTTGGTGTAACGCCATTGACACTTCTACATATATTTTAAATAGAATCCTAATACGTCCTTTCTTAAACAAAACACCATATGAGCTTAATAAAGGTAAAAATCCAACTTTAGGATATTTTAGAGTATTTGGATGTAAATGTTTTATTCTTAATAATAAAGATTATCTCACCAAGTTTGACCCAAAGTCTTATGAAGGTGTATTTCTTGGTTATTCTCAAACTAATAAAGCTTACATTGTCTTAAACAAAGAAACAATGAGAGTCGAGGAATCGTTGAACATAACATTCGACGAAAGTCCACCTCCCTCTAAGACATCACCTTTGGTAGATGATGACTTAGTTGAAAGTCAACTTGTAGAAAGTCAATAAATAATTGAAAATGACAAGGAAGATGAACCATTAAATAATGAGATTATAAACATCAAAGAATCCAAAAGTCATCATTTTTAAAAGGTCATAGGACAACTAAATCAAAGAACCTTAAGATCACAAGCCCAAAATCAAAGTAATCATTTTTGTTTTGTGTCTACCATCGAACCGAAAAACATAAATGAAGCAATAAAAGATGAATCTTGGGTAATTGCTATGCAAGTAGAGTTAAACCAATTCGTTAGAAATGATGTTTGGAAATTAGTTCCAAAACCTAAAGATCAAACTATAATTGGAACGAAATGGGTTTTTCGAAATAAAAAGGATGAAAATTGTGTAGTGTTTAGAAACAAAGCTAGGCTTGTCGCACAAGGTTATAATCAAAAAGAGGGGATTGATTATGATGAAACTTATGCACCGGTAGCTAGGCTCGAGTCTATTAGAATCTTACTTGCATATGCATGTGCTTATGACTTTAAATTATTTCAAATGGATGTTAAGAGTGCGTTTCTTAATGGGTTTATTAACGAAGAAGTATATGTTGCTCAACCTCCCGGTTTTACCAACTTTGAGAAACCACATCATGTCTTCAAACTCAAGAAAGCATTATACGGTCTTAAGCAAGCACCAAAAGCTTGGTACTATAGACTTAAGACTTTTCTTGTTGAAAACAAATACACCATGGGATTAGTAGATAATAATCTTTTTACCAAGAAAAAGGAATCACATATTATCATTGTTCAAATATATGTTGATGACATCATATTCAGATCAACTTGTCAAGAACTATGTGATGATTTCTCTAAAATCATGCATGATGAGTTTGAGATAAGTATGATGGGTGAATTAAACTTCTTTCTAGGACTTCAAATTAAACAACTAGAAGATGGCATATTCTTTAACCAATCTAAATATATAAAAGATATGCTTAAGAAATTTGGTCTTGAAGATTCAAAACCAACTAAGGCACCCTTGTCCTCGAACACCAAACTCACCAAGGATGAGGAAGGTGAATCGGTAGATAACACTAAATATAGAGGAATGATCGGTAGCTTACTCTATCTCACGGCTAGTAGACCCGACATTATGTTTAGTGTTTGTCTATGTGCTCGCTTTCAAGAAAATCCAAAGGTATCACACTTAGAAGCCTTGAAAAGGATATTTAGATACATTAAGGGAACGACATGTTTAGGATTATGGTATCCCAAAGGAACGGGTGTAGAAACTATAGTGTATGCCGATTCGGATCATGCCGGTGACTATGTCAATAGAAAAAGTACAAGTGGTATTTGCACTTTTGTCGGACATTGTCTTACCTCATGGTTTGCAAAGAAGCAAACGATTTTAGCTATCTCAACTACTGAAGCCGAGTACGTCTCAGCCGGAAAAGCATGTCAACAAGCTCTTTGGATGAAGCAGCTCTCGTGGACTACGGAATTCATCTCAACGATATCGTTATATTTTGCGACAACAAAGGAGCTATTGATCTCAGCAAAAATCCCGTCCAACATGCTCGTACAAAGCATATTGAAATCCGTCATCACTTTATTCGCGACAATGTTTAAAAAGGAAACATCTCAATTGAGAAAGTGTCCTCTGAAGACAACATTGCCGACATTCTAACTAAGCCTCTCAAACGGGAACCATTTAATCTTCTTAGACTTGGTTTGGGGTTAATGGAACCAAACATGTAGATAAAACATAGCCTAAACCTTAGAACAAATAAAACAAAACAAATTTGTTTTGAACCTGCTACTGTACCCACGACACCAAATGACAACAAAGATGAAACCAAAAATTTGGTGCCGTCTGGTCCGTGGTGACTACAGTTGCAAAAATGCTACCTACAAAACATCTTCTTCCTCACAACCTACTTTACCAAAACATGTAAACATTAGACCTAACTCATTGTTGACATTTTCTCACCCATTAATCACTGGAGATAACATCATTGTAAGTATCCTAACTACATTTTATCTCTTAATTCTGAGTCTAGGATTCTAATTTGTGCACAAAATCATTACATGGGGTTTGTGTATATTCTTGTACAAAACGTGGATTCAATTCGCAAATTGCATAACTAGTAATTGAAATTAGGTACTACATTATCATATTGCATAAACAAATCATGTTTCCCACTAATCAAAAGATAATGACTATAAGGTTTTATTCAAATAACTAAACACCCCATGTCAAAACTTTTTGAAAAGCTTCTCACTTGTAGGAAAACAATTTTAAATTGTTAATACAAATAGAAACGTTAAATTTTCATCACTTTCATGCTCTTGAATACTAAAGGTATTGCACTAATATGCATTCCCGGGTATATTCAAATGAAGCCACATTGAATTAGGAGCGTTTGGGTTATCTCATGCCATTTGCCAAACACCCCCACTAAAGACTATTTTATGCATAAAATGAGTCGAGATAACCGCAACTCCAAATCGTTTTCATATAGGCACACACTAGAATCAAAACATAAAGTTTATTCTCATTTTTAACATGTAAATTCTTGCTCATAGGAATAACCATGGTAGCTGCAAGATTCTATGATCACAAGGATACCGTTAACTACATTCCCAAACATCACAAAACCAAATGACTTTCCAAAGAACAAGTCGAAATCTTTAAGAGTCTAGAAACAAGGTACTTACATGAGGGTAGAACCATTCACTCCTCTTTTGTCGACAATACCAATCTCCGTCAAGAACTAGCCGCTATTCAATTCGATTGTCTCCTTGACATCGATGAACCTATTTGTCCTAGGTTTGTGTTAGAGTTCTATGCTAGTGTCACCGGTTTCATTGATGAAGAAGATGAGTTTAGACTTAGGTTCAAGATTAATCAAAACGACTACACCATCTCCTTAACCCAATTTGCTCAAGTGCTAGGAATTCCCAATCGAGGGACAAGTGTCTACTCGGATAGGTGGTTACTCACCATCCTTGATGCAATCAATGACCGCTCTCTTCCCTACCAAAATCCTTTAGCGGATAAGGATGTCATCCGTGAGCGCCTATTTACCCCAAGGGGTGATACAACCCGTGTCACCCGAAAGAGAAAGGAGGTGAACCGAGATCCATATGGAATGGAGCTCAATGAACTCAAGCTCGAATTTAAGAAATGGGAGGAACTACTTAGAGCCAACGTCATTAGCACCATAGGGAATAGGGATCATATCAACGCTTGCCTTTGTCACATGCTCTACAACTTGTCCACCCGTCAACCATTTAATTTAGCCTACTACATTGCTAGGAGAATGATTGACATTCCAACTCAAGGATCGGTTGCTCTTCCTTACGGGATGCTTCTCACCCGTCTCTATAGAGCCTTTGCACCAATTCCACCAAACCCAAAAGGGTTGCAGCTTCACTATAAGCTCATCCCTCACATCTTTGTGCCCTTGAGTGACGAGAGAGTGGCTAAGACAAAGGCAAAAGAGCAAAACCTCCAACTCCATCATCATCATCATCAAATAGCTCCGAGGATGGTCTTCCAAATTCTCGCCTTCCACCTCATGAGTATTATGCGTCTCTTCCTGAGATTGAGAATGAATCAGCGGAGTTCAAGCAAACCAAGGGGATGTTCAAGTGCCTTGGTAGGATGATGAACAAGATTTACAAGAAGTTGGACAAGTGAGGGTCGTTTTAAGGAATGTTTGGAACATGACATTAACTTTAATGTTTGATACAATTTGGTTGATTTTTATTTTTAGGATGATAATATAACTTAAAACAATGATGTATGCTAACAATTTAATGCAGGAGGATATCACAAGTGTGTTATCAAATTTTACCCATTTTCACTTTAATGTGAAAATCGTTAGCCCTTGGTCTATGCTCCACTATGTTTGTATATGTGTTATTTACTTTTCCTAACTAGAAATAATTAATGTCACATGGTTTGAGCAAAGTTTCAGGTTTCGGAAAAGTCCCCGACCCTTAAAAACCTGTTCTGTGAACTTTTATGGTGTCCACGGATCAGACGGCACCAAAAATTTGGTACCGTCTGTTATGGAATTTGGTACCGCAGTACCTTACAGGCGGACCAGGCGGCACCATTTGTTTTGGTTCCGCCTGTGTAAAATTTTGGTGCCGTGGATCCTACAAGTAATTTTCTGAATTTCGCTTATTTCGACATTTCAAATTACCATACATTGCTTGTAAGTTAATTTTGACTAGTTATTACCCATATTAGAACTAGTATAACATACTTAGGCATATAGGAAATCCATTTCCCAGCAAAATTCAAAAATTTGAAAAATCCACCCAAGTGGCCCTTTTGCACAAAGGATGGAACCAAAAATGGTTCCTTGCAATCCGTGGGTAATCTGATTGTTAGGATCTCAAAATCATTAGAACACATTTATTGCAAATCTTTGTCTATTCACTCCATCCTTCTTGTATGGATTGACTTGGGTGATATGACTAGCATTAAACCCACTTCAAAATCATTAGAAACCTCATCTCTTCTATGGTTTAACATCAAATCAAACACACTTATCCATAATTCTCAATTCCTATAAATTAAGAGGTTTTACCATAATCATCTTCACACCTTCTCAATTCTCACCATCTACTAGCAAAAGCTTAAGTCAAAATGACAAAAACTTCACCATCAACCAAGCCTTGCAAGAAAACCGCTAGGATTAGCATAAGACCTTGTTGCTTTGTCAACTTGAGCTCTTCCTCCGAGTCATCTCCACTAACCATCTCATCTCCCATAAGGGATGACACAAACCTCACTTTAGCTACTCCTACACCACCTCCACAATCACCCATTACCATCACTACTCCACCACCAACAAAGACTCCAAGCTCACCACCACCGGCTCCTGTCCAAACATTAAAAACACCAGCACCTCCGAAATCTCCAACACTCATACCATTGGAGTTATTTTCTACATCACCTACTTCTCCAAATCCTTTCTTGAAGGACTTGGAAGATTTGCCTCCTAGGCCCAATCATCCACCACCACTACCATCATTTGCTACTATTGAGCGGATTGCTCATGAGTCTCCAAGACCATCATTTGACCCAAACGCCCCGTTAGGGCCAAGACCTCTTCTCTTCCACCCTATCCACAAGGATATCCATGGTCCTTTGTATGGGGATCAACCACTTCCTACATCAATGTCTCCTCACATAGAGGACATTGAGGAGTCCATGTGGGGAGATCATCCCACAAGAGAGGAGATTCAAGCCGAACTCCAACATCTCCACCAATTTTCAAACATGGTGGATTCTCATCTAAGTGATGCTATGCAAATGCAAAGTGCTTTGCTAGCCTCCATCATAACCACACCAAACACCAACACCAACACCAACACCAACACCAACACCAACACCTCCACCATTCCACCACCGCAAAATCATCAACCATACTACCCTCCTAGGCATGGTTGCTCAAATTGTAAGCAAACCGCCCAAACAATCCAACGGACCCGGGTGATGGTCCATGAGTTCCAAGAGGAAATGAGGTTCATCCTCAATCACATCCTCGAGCGCCTAAATGCTCTTGCTCATCCACCACCTCAATAGGAGGGTCATAGATTATTTCTTTTAAGCATTTTTTATTTTCTACGATTTTTCTTGTATTTTTTTAGGATAATTTCTTTTTTTAAGATTTTATCATTGTATTAAACACTTCATTGTGTTCTCCTTTCATTATTTTTAAAATCATAAAAAAAAATTAACGAATGAATGGTGTTTCTTATATTGTTGTTGCTTATTACATAGTGTTTGGAAATGCTTGTGATGATGCTTATTAATAACAATTTTTTTTGTAGCTTTTTCACAATCCATGTATCTTTCCATTGGCATCCAATTTAGGGGGAGCATTGGTCAAGGGGGAGATAATGGCTAAGGGCTCATTACACATTCCGCCTCGCATCTTCTTTTTGTTGAGACAAAAAGGGAGAGAAATATATAGAACTTGGTTATATTTGACTTTCTGAAAAAAGTCAAACTGCATACATTGACTTTATAAAAAAGTCAACTGCATACTTTAATTTTCTAAAAAAGTCAACATTATGCTTCAACTAGTGAAGACTTTGACTTTATGAAAAAGTCAACATCATGTCTATATTGGACATACTTGCATTATCATTTTTCTTTCAAGTTCTAAAACTAATATTTTTATAACTCTTGTACAATCTTTACATCTTTTATAAAAATAAAATTTATGTTTTGTCCTCAACAAAAAGGGGGAGATTGTTAATACAAAGATCGTCATTAAACGTTATTTATATTTTTGATCTTTACCTAAGTTTTGTTAACGACAAAAGTATATTTAATTTTTATAAAGCTTAAAGCTTGTCAAGTTTAATAGATATTAAAACAAGTTTTTTCAAATAATATCTTCATCACTCAAGCGTTTACATTGTGATTAATCATATCTTGATATGACTCTAAACCATAATGTATGATAGTAGTTTTTAGAATGTTTTGGTTTCTTAAAAACTAAACATTACATATGTATTTAAATATTTTTAAAAATAGAAAAACAAACACATGACATCATGTGATGTATCATTGAAATCATTGGAAGATTTCAATAGATACTTTGTGTAGATTTAGGCTCTACATATCTTACACAATCTTGCATAGATATGGTTGACTTTGGCAAGATTTTGAGATCTTGCTGTCAGACCTCGGCGGCACCATAATTTAACACGGGCGGAACCCTTTTAAGGGTTCCGTGGTCCGTGGTGCTTGCTGAGTGTTTTGGCTACAAATAGCAAAGCCAAACCAAGTAGTTTTTTCATCCCTTTCCATCATACTCTCATACATTCATTCTATCTAACCTTTCTAACTCAGTTTCATATCATATTAGTGATCTCTTTTGTAGCAAAGAAGATCAAGTCACATTCAAGCTTCAACGAGAAGTTGGAAGTCTTGTTTGTTTGTTGTTGTATGATCTTGTGTTGATTCATACTTCATTGTTGTACCAAACCATCATAATCTTGTGAGTGTGAGTGGTTAGTATTTTAGTCCTTAAAATACATTGTGTGTGGGAGTGGTTGTACCGTTGAAAAAAACTCGACATTTAGCTTAGTGTCGGAAATAGTGTGTAAGCGAAGTGTAAAGGTTTCTCCACCAGTGAAAGGAGCTTGTTGACTAGTGAAGTTAAACTCTCGAGTGTGAGACTCGGGAAGTGGAGTAGGGCAAGGAAAAAGAGTCCTTGTAGACTGAACCACTACACACAACTTGTTGTGGTTTGATTATTTCTTTCATTATCTACTCTTTATATATTGTTTACATATTCCACTAACATATCTAAAATCAATATCAATTGATATTTCAATAAGTTTCAAAACAAAGTTTTTAATCGGTAAACTATTCAACCCCCCTTCTAGTTTTCCACATAAATGTTTATTAGTATTTATACATGTCTAACTATATTATGTTTTAATTTTTTCATAAAAGTTAAGTTTTTTGTAATTTACGATACCTCATTCGTAGTTTTGCACCAAGCCACACAAATCACTAGGACGCCCTAGTATGTGTTTTATTATTAACATACAAATATTTTTGCATGTTATAATATCTTATACTCTTTTAGTAAAACATTTAAAATTTTCCTCTATATGATTATGAGTTTATAATACAGTACTCATTTTCTTTTCAAATTATTGTCTTTTTTCCATTTTGAAATGTTCCAAAATGATGATCTTTTTCTTGTTTCAACTAATCATCAAAGGAGGGTTTATTGAGTGTAGTATATAGTGATACCAATTTAAAAATATAAGGGTGGTTGCAATGGTACACGGCATGTTGCGGTTTGCAATCATGCCGAGTGGCAACACCGTCGCCACTGCTTCAGCATGGCTGCGGCATGATGGGTTTCGGCAATCTTTGCCGTTGAGGCATGGAGTTGGGGCATTAAATATTCGAACGTTAGGAGCATTAATATTCGAATGTTGAGAGCAAAAAAGAGACGTTGAAAAAAAAATAAAAAATGCCCTTTATAAATACTATTTCCAATTCACGTTTGTAACCACTTCCAATTCAAATTACCACTTCCATCTAAGTCTCATAATTTAAAAAAAAAAAATTGTTGCATGGATCCAAACAAATCAAAAGGTGTTTCAACCTCATCAAGAGGTCGTGGACGGGTCTCTCGATCACATCCCGTTCGTCCGCAAGTTCAATCACAACCCGATGCCTACTATCCCCAAATGAGTCATCAACCCTACTATCCCCAACCTCCACCGGTGAATCCACAATTCCATCAGCGCCAATTTTATCCCCAACCTCCATCGATGAATCCAAGTCAATACAAGATGTCAATCACAAGTGACTTCGACCCGTTCAATGACTACCGTAAAAGTCCTTCGCGGCGTGAACCAAGTGTCGAAAGAGAGCTACTGTTTTTTTAATTATTAATGAAATATTATGTTTTTTATTAAATTGTTTAATATAATTATGAATATAAAAAATAAATAAAATTAGGTGAGGCATGTGATCATGGTTGACACTAAAAAAGTATGGTGATGCATGAAAGAGGCATAAATGAGATGGAATGATATTATTGATGGGTGATGAGGCATGTGTGAGTCATGAAATCATGACTATCACCACCCTAAGGTTTGTGTGATAAAATAGTTTATAAGTAATTATGCAGTGTTAATTTTTGGAAATCGTGTAATTTTATTTATGTTTGTCTAACTGAAATAGTCACAAGAAGTTCTAAGGGGGGTGACAGTCATGATTCAATGGCTCCCCCATACCTTATCACCCACCAATAATATCCTGTCACCTCATTCCATGCCTCTCTCATTTTATCAACGCCAATTTTATCCCCAACCTCCATCGATGAATCCAAGTCAATACAAGATGTCAATCACAAGTGACTTCGACCCGTTCAATGACTACCGTGAAAGTCCTTCGCGGCGTGAACCAAGTGTCGAAAGAGAGCTACTGTTTATTTAATTATTAATGAAATATTATGTTTTTTATTAAATTGTTTAATATAATTATGAATATAAAAAATAAATAAAATTAGGTGAGGTATGGGATCATGGTTGTCACTAAAAAAGTATGGTGAGGCATGAGAGAGGCATAAATGAGATGGAATGATATTATTGATGGGTGATGAGGCATGGATAAGTCATGAAATCATGACTGTCACCACCCTAAGGTTTGTGTGATAAAATAGTTTATAAGTAATTATGCAATGTTAATTTTTGGAAATCGTGTAATTTTATTTATGTTTGTCTAACTGAAATAGTCACAAGAAATTCTAAGGGGGTGACAGTCATGATTCAATGGCTCCCTCATAACTTATCACCCACCAATAATATATTGTCACCTCATTCTATGCCTCTCTCATGGCTCATCGTACTTTTTTAGTGACAACCATGATTCCATGCCTCACTTAATTTTATTTTTTATTTTTTATATTCATAATTATATTAAAAAATTTAATAAAAACATAATATTTCATTAATAATTAAAGAAAATTACATAATACGGAGACGACGATGGATATCTTCGTCGAGTAACTCCGGTAATACATTCGGGTCATAAACTGACGCGACCAGCCGATTAAAAGAAGAAAAACTCGATTTTTTTACATATGTAGACACAAATTATAAAAGCCTAAAATACCACAAGTTTTTTTTTACTTAATTTACAAACTTTAAAAATCTAGTATTTGTAGTAGTAAATAAATATTGGAGTAACTAGCTAAACAAAACTCAACTCTTTAAAGCCAAATTAATTATATCTTGGGCAATATAAGTCATAACTTGTGCTCACCACACTTCCAAACCCCCCCTGTTCGTCATTTCCCCCAAATCCACACACACAAAAACAGTTTGTAACGGTGTGTAAACGCTGCCTAACCACCAAAAAGTTCGCTCGTCTAGTCGTCTCGCATCTAAACGTCACCTCGAGATCCGTCAAGTTTTCCGTCAATCACCTCAATCTCAGGTTCATTTCATTTTCCCAAGTTTCATAACCCTAATTTCGATCTAATTAGCTAACTAACTTATTTTTATTTTTTATATTTTTATATGGGCATGATTTATATTTATAAAGGTTTTTTTTTAAATAAAATAAAATAAATAAATAATCTAAACGGTCCAAAAAAGTAGCCGTTCAACGGCTAAATTTTCTTTCCTCCTCTCCCATGATTCAACGGCAATTCATGCCGAGCTCCTCCATGCCGCGTAGGTGGCAGCGGTGTTGACTAGCGGCATGCTCCATGCCGAGCCCATTGCCACCCCCTAAACCTTTCACAATGGTACACACATTAATTAAAAGCAATGTTAAACTATTATCGAGATAAAAAGAAAATGAGGAAAATTCAAACAAACTTTAGGTAACTAAAATTAATAATATAACTTAATTCAATAAAAAAGTATAATATTACAACCATTTACAATTTACAAAAAGAAATCCACATAATGATGTGGTAAGTGAATTTATGGACGAAAATAAGAGAGATAATTTAAATGTTAGAAAGAGAATGACATAAATTGCATGACATCTCATTGTGTGGAATTTTTTTGTAAATTATATGTGGATATAGAAATCCACATAATGATGTGGTAAGTGAATTTATGGACGAAAATAAGAGAGATAATTTAAATGTTAGAAAGAGAATGACATAAATTGCATGACACCTCATTGTGTGGAATTTTTTTGTAAATTGCATGTGGATATAGCGTTGCTCTAAAAAAAATGTTGAGTATAGTAAGTTTGGTTTGGAACATGTGACGTCACACTTCACAGATACACTACCTAACCAACTCAACCATTCAACCATTTATCATATTCTTCAATTACAAAATACATATCTTGATAATCAAGATGTTTCAGTAAGGCAACAAGACAGGCAGAGTGTATTTGGTTTCGTGACTTTATAGAACAAGTGTTTTTCTAAAAATAAATGCACCGATTACTTTCCCTTACAACTTTTTATCATTTTGTTTTTGACTTGCTTAATACTTTATCTTTCCATGTAAAACTTTCAACTCACGGTAACTTATCTTTCCATGCAAATCTTTACTTTTTATCATTTGTAATGTCATTGATTTAGTAACTGTTGGCGTATGTGTCCGGACGATCTTTGGTCCGGAGAACCCATCGTCCGGACGATACACACAAAAACAATGGCTACATATGTTGCAGGTTTCATAAATGATTTGTCTGTTGTTAAAGACAACATTAAACTACGAGTGCGAATAGTACGAAATTGGATGCAGGATGTGTATGGTAAACAAGGGATAAAAAATATGGAATTAGTTATTATGGATGAACAAGTAAGTTTAATATGTACCAAAGTTAATGTAAATCATAAAAGTCATCGTCATATTCATTTGTTTTTGATATTCAATTTGTTGCAGGGCACTAAGATGCAGGCGACTGTGCGTATGGCATTGGTCAATGGGTTTAAGCATAAGCTCGAAGAAGGCACTACTGTCACACTTTTTCGATACAGTCTTGGAGAGATCCAGCTAAGTATCGCATGGTCAAAAAACCGCTTCGTCTGAGTTTTTTGTCCAACACTATCATTGAAGCGTGTGCTGATTTTAGTGGTTCTGTTTATAGGTTTGAATTTAGAGCTTTCAAATCAATAACCGATCTGCAGCAGGAGGAAGATGACCAGTTTGGTACGTGTTCTTGACGCATTTTTGCCTTTTTGTTTTTTGCGATAAATATATGTATAAAAATATAAATCAACCCATAATATAAAAGGTTACTCATTGCTTTGTAATTTTATATTTTAGATGTTATTGGCCATGTTGTTGCTTCCGACGATCTCGATAACTATGATAAAAACGGAAGATCGGGCAAGAAGAAGCCGTTGACACTGGCTGATGCCGAGTGTATTTCCATTTTTTTTTCAAATTTGTTTGTACCATAAATGCGTCAAATCTATCTTTTATACTGTTAGTTATTTTTTCAGGGGAAATGAGCTTAGATGCACCTTGTAGGGTGCGTATGCAGAACAATTTAGTGATTTTGTTGATGGTTGTGCGAACCGTGGTAAAATCGTATTGATTCTGCAATTAGGAATGATGAAGATCTAGGAGGGTAACACTATTCTTTTTACATAAACGTTGACTCATTTTTATTTTTTTTTTATTTTTTTTATAAATTTTTGTTAACTCAACATTAGTTTCAATAGGCAAAATGGGAGTTCAAAATGGGTACAATGGGACAAAGCTATTTTTGTTCAACGGGAACGAAAGCATTCCAAAGGAAGAATTTATGGATGTCGAATTGTATAGGCTGCGGTATGTTTACAGTTATTTAATATACCTTTGTTAAGTAGGATACAAATCTGTCGTAAATGAATCCTTACTTATTTTGTTTATTTCCAGGTTGTTTGCTGATCAAGATATCGCGAAATCTGAAAATACGGCATCCCGTATTTCTACTCATTCCAAACACTCTACAAGGGATGAATTTCTGAACAAGCTGCAGGTCAAAAACATAGTAGAGCTGCTGGATGTTACTCAGGTTAAAGAAGATTGTCTACACATCTTTATGATTGTTTCAAATGATTAGATAAACTAAATATCCAAATACATAAATTTCAGGGTCAGGCATGCGTGATAGTTGGAACGGTAATTGCTATTCATGAGGAGGGAGGATGGTGGTATCTTGGTCGCAGGAAGTGCAACAAGAAAGTTGTCGAAGAGAGTCAGTATGTTGATCTTGAGATCGACACGAAAAGTAAGTTCATGAAAACCCCTAATGAGTGGAGATGCACCAAGTGTGCTATGATTGTGAACGCCATCAAAACTGAGTAAGCACTTCCTCTTATTTATCGGTAAAATCAAATACATCATACATGACATAGATTTATACGTGGCAAATTACTAATTTTCTTCTTTTATTGTGTTTAGATTTCATTTTCAGATTAGAGTTCAGGATGAATCAGGGACGATTTCGTTGTCTCTATTTAATGATGAGGTGCAGGCGATGGTTGGTAGATCGGCCTATCAGTTGTGTGATAAGTATGGTTGCAAGGTATTGTGAATAGTTTCGATACTTGTGTCGATAACCTGGAACTGTTTGTTAATCCATTATCGTTATCATGTAGAATGCTCAAGACTAAAACGTCCCAACTGAAATCACAAATTTGGTTGGCAAGAGATACGCTTTCAAAGTGTCTATCGACGAGCACAACGCCAAAAAACTCTTGCCTGTCTTCACTGTCTCGCGCCTGACGGATGATTCTGAGATTCTTAACTCAGTTGTTGCCACGGCAACTCCGGTTAAGGTAATTATTCTACAATCTTTTTGGCCAATAAGAAATAGTTTATTCTTGAACACGTTGTTTACTCTGCAACATTTGACTGTTAAATAGGAGAATGAAGCAACGAGTTCAGTGGTGCCTGCAATAACTCCATTGGTGAGTGCATCATACTTTTCGTTATATACCTTGATAAGATCGTTTATAAGCTCAGCTAGGGATCAATAATAAAGACTAATAACATGCACAGCGGAATAAACTAATCAATTCTTTGTTATTGAACAAGGTTTTTATTCACCATTAACTAACTAACTATAATAAAGATCAAAGACTTGATCTAACACTAACTAACTAAACTAATAACCTAGGCGTTTACAAGACAATACGCCTAGGACACACACACACACACACACCTTTAGTCGACTACATTATGGAAGACTTGTTATAAAACCTACACCCCATGTCCTCTTTATATACTAGAGGATTAGGGTTTACAAAATACTACAAAGGACTAATAAATAAAACTTCTTTTGCAAGCAAGTCCTTCCATCTTTTTGTAGGTTTCCATCTTGTCGTATTAAGTCCCTCTTGTTTCATTCTTTTTGTCTTATCAACTCAAACGTATAATTCCCAACAATCTTAACCTAGTTGATAATGACAAAACCATTCTTGAACGAACTTCCTTAGACGAAGTAGAGAAATTGAGATCAGGGATCTCACCATGAATGAAACGTATGATATATGCATGACACTTTAACTCACCGACACATTATCAAATATGGGTAAATATTCTATGAACCGTCCCATGATGTTTTTATAACCAATCAAAACCATGTGGCCTTCGAATCAAAGCATGAATTATAATTTCCACCGTCCCATTAAATAATTTGCAAACACTTTGATCACAAAAGAATACCATCGTCCAACTTGTTGAATATTGTGTACACACTATTAATACATCATCCAACTTAAACTATCAACCAATCAAGAAAAGGTCGGTCTCCATGCACAAACTCGAACAAAAATAAACGAGCAATGAGTCAATAAGCTACCTTGTTTCATGTAAGCAGCAGATTCAATTCATCACAGCAACAGATTAAACGTAAACGAGCAATTTCTTTGTATAAAGTCAAAGTACCTTCGTTTAGCAGTACTTTCGGATAAGCAACAGTACTTTGAATGATAAGCAGTACCTTTAGCCATGTGCATGATCCCATGTGAATATACTTGACAAGAATTAATAATCCACGTGATACTAGCCTATCAACATAATCACGTGTGGAACAATATCGCCACCTTCATTGTCAATCAAAGTATAAACCACAAAGAATCCCTTTGTAATACACACTACTGTTGTACTAACAATAACCAAATAAGTAGCAGTAGTAACAATATATAACGAAGCAGTGGTTTAATTAACCTAGCATCAGATTGCATCTATGTAGCAGCAGATTAACTTGCAGCAGGAACAAACAATAGCAGTAGTAGCAACCAATCAGTTCCAGCAGTAGCAATATTATAACCATAATGTATGAGCAGTAAAGACTAGGGTTTATGAATCCAGAAACTCGTTGATCGTATAACCCTAAAAGAAAATTTAATTAATCTAAAAATCTAGGGTTTAGGATACACTTAGCATCCAAGAAAATCGTTTTAGGGTAGAGTAATGAGAAACTTTTTAAGCATAATACCTTGATTAACCAAGAACAAACCCTAAAACCCAAGTTTCTAAAAAACCTTCTGCAGCAGACTTCGACGCCTTATATCTTTTTATTGAAAGTTCAGATCGAAGATCCCTTCGGTGGAAAGTTAGATTGCTATATGGAGAACATCCACCTAAAATTTCGTTATGATCCAACGGTTAACGAAAAAGTTATGATCGTTACAAAACAGTGCTGCAGAAGTATATACGAAAAATTTCAGACTAGAATTTTTTTAATCTTTCGCCATTCTTCGACCAATAAAACCTTGTAGATCCCTATATCAAGAGCTCCCCGCTCTGATACCAATTGATAAGATCATTTATAAGCTCAGCTAGGGATCAATAACAAAGACTAATAACATGCATAGCGGAATAAACTAATCAATTCTTTGTTATTGAACAAGGTTTTTATTCACCATTAACTAACTAACTATAATAAAGATCAAAGACTTGATCTAACACTAACTAACTAAACTAATAACCTAGGCGTTTACAAGACAATACGCCTAAGACACACACACACACACCTTTAGTCGACTACATTATGGAAGACTTGTTATAAAACCTACATCCCATGTCCTCTTTATATACTAGAGGATTAGGGTTTACAAAATACTACAAAGGACTAATAAATAAAACTTCTTTTGCAAGCAAGTCCTTCCATCTTTTTGTAGGTTTTCATCTTGTCGTATTAAGTCCCTCTTTTTCATTCTTTTTGTCTTATCAACTCAAACGCATAATTCCAAACATACCTGCACACTACTATTCCCTGAAACTTATTGTTAAGATGTTTGTTAATACAAATAAATCGTAAAAACGTTTATTAATATTTAGCGATCTCTTTGTGTTTTGTTGATAAAAAATATAAAGTTATCATAAGTAAAATTATAAGGATACATGTTATTTTTGTAAAGAATTTATATATATAATCATTTAACATGAATTGTTGTAATGATTCACTTATTGTAATAGTTTATTAGGATGGGTAAAAACCATAACCCATGACCCATACCCATGGAGCATATCCATAACCCATGGAGCTAACCCATGATCCATTGACTAGATGCATTGCATCTTCTAGATATATTGTATCTACTTGGATACTCATGGTCCAAAGTCTATGACCCATGACCCATAACCCATTTAGGGGGAGCGTCCTACGGATCCCTCAGTTTACACTGGACGGATTCCTCATGTAAGGGATCCGTGCAACAGTAGCAAGTTTTTGCCTATAAATAGAGAGCAATTTCCTCATTGTAACTAGAGGTGCACAAAAAAATGGGTAAACCGAACCGTAACCGAAAACAAACCGAAAAACCAACCCGAACAAAACCGATTTTGACCATAACCGGTCCGGTTTTTATCCAAACCGGGGGTTTGGAACCGGTTTCCCATTTTGAAAAAACCACCGGTTTGGAGACCGGTTGTTATTAACCGAAAAACCAAACCGGTTCCAAACCGGTTTATGCGGGTTTTCCGAATTTTTTTGAATTTTAAAAGTTTGAATTTGAAAATTTTGATTGTGGATCAGGAAGGAGCGTGGGGGGGGGATATTATTAAATAATGTTCAAAAATTACCATTTTTTCATAGAAATGTTAGTATAAATAGAAATGTTGTGTATTTGGTTAAATACCACTTTCAAACAATCAAAACACACTCAAAAAAATCAAAACCGAAAGTATTTCACTAATGGCAAGTTCAAATACCAACAACACCACTGATGCAGGTTTTACTGACCAGGTCTTAATATTTATAGTATCTCGCTATACCTATGGTCTACCCTAGTGCACTAACGGGCAGTGTACCCGGTCGTGTGTAGTGTAGTAAACGGTAAAGCCGAGGTCGTCCCAAGAGCTATGTGTGTTGGATTATTACTAAGTCTAATTGTCACAGAATAATAGTTTTGATAGGGATTTAATTAATTAAATTACTAATGCAGAATAAAATAAAGCAGATAAATGGATAAAGGGAAATCAATAGAGGAGAGTGGTGCTAACCTAGTCAATCCTCCTAGCTAGTTATGTCTACGTCTACTTACTTCCAATTACTTCAGGTGGGGTCAAATTCGAGAGGACAACATTTGGTCAATTCGCCCTAACCTATCAGCAAAGATGCCACCACAGGAGAAATCAGGTGCACCGTCATAAGTCCTGTTGTTCCTGGTCGCCTAAGCCAAGTCATTAAGTACCGCTACATGTTAGATTCATAATAGTGAGTGCCCGGAAGTTAGGAACTTAGACACTACACCCCCAATTCTTAAGTTCATCCAGACGATAGGTGATCAGTTGGTCAAATCGCACAAGTAGAAAAGGTCGTCAGTTGGTCATATCTTACCCTTCCCGTCTCAGTCCGCTCACCTAGGGTCAATTGGTCATATCTCCTAGGCAATTGGCCTCTACCGCCATTCAAAACTACTGAACCAAGGGTGGCTACCAATGAACTATGCATGCATACACTTAGAAATAAATGTACGGAAGTAAAGGTAAACGCAAACAAAACAATTAATGAATCATAACTAGGCTAGCACCAAAAGGTGCTTAGCCGCTCATATTAATCATGCAAATTAATTCAATATTCAAAAGTACGAAATACATGAATTGAAAGTAAAAGAAATATAAAACGCTAATGCTTATCGTACTGGAGCGACTTTTCCCTTGGAAACAGCTCCGTATGCTCCTCTAGGCCTGCCTTGAGCTTTTTCCCACGTTCTCAGAGTGTTGTGTGTGGAATGGGATGATTAGAAATGCTGGAATTCGTGGGGTATTTATAGGCCAGATCTGGGTTACGGCGTAACCAATATAGGAGTTACGCCGTAACCTTCTATTTCTTCGTAAAATGCACTAGATCTGCTGGTTACGGCGTAACCTTATTAGTGGTTACGCCGTAGTCTTCAATAAACTCGGTTACGTCGTAAGTGATGCAGTAGTTACGGCGTAAGTATCAGCGGCGTGGAACCTCTTTTGACCTAATGTAGTTACGTTGTAACCTTTGGGAGGAGTTACGCCGTAACCTTCGGATAAGTTGGCATACTGAGTCACGCAATAGTTATGGCGTAATGTGAGAGATGAGTTACGCCGTAACTTCTTCAAAATAGCATATTGTGATAAATCTTTAGATATGTTTCCAGTTCCGCGTCTCTTTAGCTCCAATGCTCGTAATTTACCTGAAAGTGGAAAACAATGGAAAACAAGCGTAAATCTATATAAATGATATAAATAACGAGCATTATCGGGGGAAATTGACACTTAATATTCAGGACTATTTGATGTTATCAAATATCCCCCCACTTAAACTCTGCTTGCCCTCAAGTAGACCTTATTAGATAGATTCATAAAAAGATATCTCCCATAACCTGGAAAATATGAGTTTACAAATCCCTTATGCTAGAATAAAACAAAGCCGAACACCTCACGAAAGGGGAACAAACACTCAAATCTCTCAACTATTCTAAGTGTCAGTTTCGGGGTGATCACTCAATCGCACAGTCATAGCATGTATTCTATCATAAGCTTGGCGGTTACACAAATCTCCACCACTAGAGTTAAGGGCTAAACAATTCTCGAAGGCAATATGGGTAGACACGACAAAGGTTAAGGGGTGACTCGTCATTACTAACATGTCACGGCGAAGTGGACAAAATCAATGATACATGACCAAATCCATGGCCAAGACACCAAAGATTGCTCGCTGCATCACCTAGACACGCTTCATGACTAAAAGGGTAGGATAAGACATGGGATATATAATTGGTGTAAAATAAAAAACAAGCAGGTAGTCTAAATCTATAACCAAGTCATCACCACTTACCGTCCGCCCAAAGTTCAAGCTTAGAAGTCAAGAAACCGGATCATGAAATGCAAGGTAGATGTGTCATTAGAGGACGTCGTGATGGGCACACTACCCTTTTCTCCAACTGTTGGCATAACTACCAACTCCAATCTTCAAATGTGACCAAGGTGGCCTCCTCGATACTAAATCAATAAGCTCATACTACAGTGCTTATAACATCGCACTTTACAATAGCATAATCATAACAACTATTTTTTTTTGAATCAACATAAGAATAAATACTAACATAATATCCCCCCACTTGAGATGAACAATGGAAATTCGGGGGGTCTTCAATGATCTTCAGAAACGTTGTCGGTGAAAGCGTGATTTCTGAACCTTTCCACTCGAACTTTGAACTTAGGCAAATGATGACTTTTCCAATTTACAAATAAAGACTACAGGGTAGGCTAAGGTGTATAGGTGTATCGAAACAATATATCGGGTTAACAAAATGAAAGGAATGGCTCAGAAGGGTGTATCTAGGGGTATCTTGCACTAAAGATGAGTGCAACAAAAGGGTTTCACATGGGGGTCGAAAAGTCGAGGTGACTAATCGATAGACTCACAATGGTAGGCTGTTTGGGTGATAATCCTATAATATTGTCTTCTAAAGCTGAAAAGTCCAAATACATCGAGCTAACTCAACATACCTCGTCTATGGTCTCGAAATGATGCAAAGGCCAAGTTCTAAAGTTTACAAGCTACCGGCACACTCATAATTTGGTGGATTTGGGGTAAAATATTAGAAACGGATAAGGCTAATCTCACCATATAATATCAAGGGTTGTATGTGCTCGGCTAAGGTCTAATCTAGTTAGGTTAAGAAAAACATGTCAAAATTTTAAAAATGACATAATTTTCAAAATAAACTAGAAAAATGAGGGCGAAATAAAGTTCAAGAGATAATTCTACTCCCGTCCTCCCACTTGAATTGTATAAAGTCCCTTTTGTACTAGGCATTAAATAAAGGTGAAGAGAAAGGTAGAATTAGAGCGAGAACTTTCCTGAAATTTGCTCCATAAAGAAGGAATGCTCACGAACAAGAGACGTGCCTTCATATAAGCGTCATGAACAAACTTCAATCCCTGAAATCACAATACCGACAAGCATAATTCTAAAAAGAAAAAATGAAAAATGAAAAACAAACCTAACTTACTTTCGTAGGAATCACGGTTGCATTTAGCGAATGCAACAAGCCTTTTAAACCACTTGGTGTCCCAAGTGGACGAGTGAAGTCTCGTGAGGGTTTACAGGGAACACACCCACAAAGTTCATTTAAAAAAAACTAATACAAGGTTATTGTGTTTTAAAATGAAAGAATTAAAGCAGAGAAAAGTTACGTTGTAACTTTTTTGAGGGAGTTAAGCTGTAACTAGAAAAACCTGGAATGAGCTGCAAAGCGAGTAGTTACGGCGTAACCACTGAGATGGTATTACGTCGTAATTGGTAATGCGTCAAGAATTCTGCTGCTAAAAGGTTGGTTATGGCGTAATCACCAAGATGAGTTACGCTGTAACTCTGTTCAGATCAGCAACTGCAGCAGCAATTAGTTCCTCGTTTCCTGCAAAAATAGTTAGAAAACACAAAACCCTATAGGAATGGAAATAAAACAAAAGAAAGGGATAATTCGGGCTGTCTCCCGAAAGAGCACTTTTCTTTATTTAGAGTCTTTAAGTTAGACTCAGAGCCGTGGGGCTTCTAAGGGGGCCTTTGGACCTGCCCCACTTCTTTAATATCTTTCATCAAGTTATGCCTCATCCAGGCGACATTTGAAGGTATTCATTGGTTTCGATTTTCCGGACTTTACAAAATTTCTCTTCCGGTCCCAGGTGGTAGCGAGTGAATTCATATTTTTCGACAATAATTGGAGATGGTCTCTTGTAGGGAATCCCCAGGAGTTTGCACCTCCTTTGTTCGTAAGCTTCATCGTCGGGATCAGTAAACTCCTCATTACCTTGCAAATCAAGGTAATCTAGGATCCCTTCAATATCATCATCATCAGAAGCTGTACCCTTGAAGCATTCTTTATCGAGCAGATTCTCCACTAGAACGCGCTTGCATTATTCTTTTTCATCACTAACCAACTCTTTGTCATTTTCAATTGTTATTTCAATCGTGTTGTTGAGACTCTCGTTGTTTGAATTTTCTCGATCCATGTACTCCTTCCAAATCTTCTCTTTGGTTAACGTGTCCACATGTCCATACTTAATCTTCACCCAACTATCGAATCCTAGGTTGTCCAGCCAAGGCAAACTCGTTCTCTCCTCATCATTGGTTGAGGACCAAAAGAATTCATCTTTTCCTATTCTCCCAGAGCTGCTTCCCCCATTACACATATCGTCATATGGGTTGCATGACGCCTAGAAAATTTCCCCAGGAGATTTTACTCTTTCGCACCAGTGACTGCGTAATTTCTTGTTGTCAGTTTCACTTAAATGCTCATCCGTGCAGTATATGTCTTTATTAGCTTCTTCCTTTTCTGAATGTGCTCCTCGTAATCAATTTTTAGCTTTTTAAGGAGATTTGGGTTAATCTTGGCATCCCCGAATTGTATTGCGTACCAGTCATCAAGTGCCAAGTCACCGAACTTTATACAATGTCTTTCACGCTCATGAGGGCATGTCCACTCTTCCTCTCTTTCACTATTCCCGCCATTGCAATACTCACGGAAGGGGTTGCATGTAGGCCATGCTCGTGTGGACTCCTCGTCAGTTATGATGACAGGAGTACACCAGTGAGTGATAAGTGGCTCTTCTTCATCTTCAAGGGAGAGTTTCTCGAGTCTTTTATCATCAGTATATGCCGGCCACATAAATTTGTTATGGTTGATCCTATCCTTATTGCTTCCGCCATCGCAAACCTCATTTCTCGGATCACAAGAATTCCAAAAATCATACCAATCTCCCTTAGCAACTGGTATCATTTTGCACTAGTGATATTTCTTCTTAGATTTGGGCAGAGGGCACAAGTTGATGTCATGGGACCAGTCATTTCCTGATTCTTCTACTTTAAGGAATTTTTCTGCCCACGTATCCTAGTTACGCCGTAACTGAGTTTCTTGGTTACGGCATAATTATTAGAGTCATTATCCTCAGAGTTCTTCATAACCCCGTTATCGTTGTCAAAGACAAAGTTACGTCGTAACTCATTAGGCGGGTTACGGTGTAACTCAGATCTGTCAACGAAATCATCACTTGAATCCGTTTCAATGGCCTGAACCTTCGAGTTATCATCAGCAAAAATCACTTTACATTCCATAGCTGGTTTAGATCCTTCTGGTTTATCGTTATTCCTCCTTACTTTTTCACTGAGCTTCTCCACCATGGATTCTAGGTTTTTTAGAGTTGTGTCGTGCTTGGAAAGGTTCCTGTCAGTATTTTCCTGGAATTCTTTCAACCACTCATCTTGCTCCTTTTATCTTTGGGATGAATTTTCCAAGAACTTATTAATTGTTTCTTCAAGACTGGGCTTTCTTTCTCCATAAGGCCCACGGTTGTAATTTCCACGATAACCATTACTATTTCGATTATCTCCGTAAAATGGTCGATTTTCTCCATACTTAGCTTCTTCAATATTCTCTTCGTCCCCATGAGGACAATTCTTCGTGAGATGTCCTCCTCCACAGATTTCACAACCTACTTGGATGGCATGAACGGTTTCTCTGATCTTCAGCATATCTCGACTGAGATTTTCAATTTTACTAGCGATTGCTGCAATTCTGTCAAAACCTCCGCCTTGGTTTCTTTTACTTCCTCCGTCATGCCATTTTTGAGAGTGATCTGCCATTTTTTGAATGGCTTCAATTGCAAGAGTAGGAGTCATGTTCGGGATAGGTCCTTGATAGTCCAACATCTGTCTTGTAGTTACGTTAATTCCTTTGTAGAAGATGTTGACCTTTTGCTGGTTGTTCAGATCATTAGTAGGACACTTGAAAAGAAGATCGTTGTATTTGTCCCAAGCTTGATACATCGTTTCGTCGTCTTCTTGTTTGAAATTATGGATCTCCAAAAGCTGGTTAGAAATCTTCAACGGCGGGCAATATCTTTGAAGAAAGTGTTTCTTTAGTAGCGCCCAAGTATTAATTGCCCCCGCGGGCAATCTTTCGATCCATCTTCTGGCGGCTCCAATAAGAGTCATTGGGAATACCCTTAGCATAACAGCATCATGAGACACGCCCGGAATGTTGAAAAGGCTTGCAATGTATAGGACATTTTCAACGTGGTCATATGCATCTTCGTCCCTGTTTCCTGAAAAAGGGTTAGCGCGAAGCTCCCTCATAAATTGGTCTTTGATTTCGAAATGGACATCCGCTCCAATTGACGGTCTTACGAGACTCGGCCCTTGTTCCGCTCTTGTCAACGCCAAGTATTCCTCAAGAGTGAGGTCATCGATGTTAACAACTTTCATGGTACCTGAAAACTTGAAATATGATCGTGAGAAAAGTTTAAAATGAAATTAAAGACTTAATATCAATCCTAATATAACTCCCCGGCAGCGGCGCCAAAAACTTGATGTAGGTTTTACTGACCAGGTCTTAATATTTATAGTGTCTCGCTATACCTATGGTCTACCCTAGTTCACTAACGGGCAGTGTACCCGGTCGTGTGTAGTGTAGTAAACGGTAAAGCCGAGGTCGTCCCAAGAGCTATGTGTGTTGGATTATTACTAAGTCTAATTGTCACAGAATAATAGTTTCGACAGGGATTTAATTAATTAAACTACTAATGCAGAATAAAATAAAACAGATAAATGGATAAAAGGGAAATAAATAGAGGAGAGTGGTGCTAACCTAGTCAATCCTCCTAGCTAGTTATGTCTACGTTTACTTACTTCCAATTACTTCAGGTGGGGTCAAATTCGAGAGGACAACATTTGGTCAATTCGCCCTAACCTATCAGCAAAAATGCCACCACATGAGAAATCAGGTGCACCGTCATAAGTCCTATTGTTCCTGGTCCCATAAGCCAAATCATTAAGTACCGCTACATGCTAGATTCATAATAGTGAGTGTCCGGCAGTTAGAAACTTAGACACTACACCCCCAATTCTTAAGTTCATCCAAACGATAGGTGATCAGTTGGTCAAATCGCACAAGTAGAAAGGGTCGTCAGTTGGTCATATCTTACCCTTCCCGTCTCAGTCCGCTCACCTAGGGTCAGTTGGTCATATCTTCTAGGCAATTTGCCTCTACCGCCATTCAAAACTACCGAACCAAGGGTGGCTTCCAATGAACTATGCATGCATACACTTAGAAATAATTGTATGAAAGTAAAGGTAAACGCAAACAAAACAATTAAGGAATCATAACTAGGCAAGCACCAAAAGGTGCTTAGCCGCTCATATTAATCATGCAAATCAATTCAATATTCAAAAGTACGAAATACATGAATTGAAAGTAAAAGAAATATAAAACGCTAATGCTTATCGTAGTGGAGTGACTTCTCCCTTGGAAACAGCTCCGTATGCTCCTTTAGACCTGCCTTGAGCTTTTTCCCACGTTCCCAGAGTGTTGTGTGTGGAATGGGATGATTAGAAATGTTGGAATTCATGGGGTATTTATAGGCCAGATCTGGGTTACACCGTAACCTTCTATTTCTTCGTAAAATGCACTAGATCTCCTGGTTATGGCGTAACCTTATTAGTGGTTACGTCGTAGTCTTCAATAAACTCAGTTACGTCATAAGTGATGCAGTAGTTACGGCGTAAGTATCAGCGACGTGGAACCTCTTTTGACCTAATGTAGTTACGTCGTAACCTTTGGGAGGAGTTACGCCGTAACCTTCTAATAAGTTGGCATACTGAGTCACACAATAGTTATGGCGTAATGTGAGAGATGAGTTACGCCGTGATGTGCCCGGTTGGTGCAAGTTTTAAATTTATAAAAGGTGAATTACCAATATTACCAATAACACATACGAGCAAGTATACTCGTCCGTTATAGCAAGATTATGAAGGTAAGTCGGGATCGTTAGCAGGGATTTGAGTGAATCTAAGCACAAGTTTGAATTAACGGAGTCTATCAAAATCATATAACAAAGCAAATAGATATAATGAAATTCAGATGATTAAAAACTACACTTGCTTAAACTAGTTTCATATCATAGATTAATGTGACTGTGTTAACTACTTAACATGTTGGTTGTGATAATTAGTTGAAAACTAATCTATTGTTCTTACAAGTTAAACCTTCGTCAAGATTTTAGTTCATAAAAACAAGCTTTAAGTTTAACCAATCAATTCAAGATCAATTCAAGTTTCATAAGTCTACATACATAAACTTAAACACAAAACATCCACTTGTTCATCAAATTGCTTAAGAAATGGTCAATTCAAAAGGTAACCGATCATAGACAAAAGGCTACAATTGATTCTCAACAACTAATCTTACGACCATTTAGATGTTTCCAACCAATCCAATTTGATAATCAAAAAGCGTTTCTATTACAACCACACTTTAGTTCCTTTGTGTAATCAAGAATAATGGGTAAAAACAAATCATCCATAGACAAAATGATTATGACTAGTTGAATAACACGAAGTTCTTTCGACCCCAACGATTACTACCAATTAGTCAAACTTGATTAACAAATGTCACTATGAAACTTTAGCACAATTGGATCTTAGAATTAACTTGAAATTGAATTAAAACATGTTAACACAATCACTAACTAATCATATGATAATCAACATCATTTAAGCAAGTGTATAAAGAAACTAGCCACTCATAGCAAACATGAACATAAACTCATAACTTTGATCATTAGAAAACATGATTAAAAGTCTTACAATGATTGGAATAAGATTACAAATGGTGAAGTAATAATTCCCAAAGGATCGTGATGGACTTCTTGGTGTTTTGGCCTCCAAATGTGGAACTTCTGGAACTCCAAACTTCTCTGGATTTCTAAGGACGAATTTTAAGAGTTTAAGGCTTGGTTTGATGAGTAGAGAGATTTGTAATTGAGGTGTGTCTCATATGCTCACAATTAGCCTCTATTTATACTAATTCCAAGGCCTAGGGTGTTAAATGCTTAACTTGGCCTCCAAGGAGTAAGGAAGGGACTAGAATACACCAAGAGAAAGACCTAGAATCATTTGGATGCAAAGGGGAAGCTTAGTGATGAAGATTTGGCAACTGCAGCTTCTCCAACCGGATCGGTTATATGACCAACCGATCCGGCTGGTCTTCAATAATAACAAACCGACCGATCCGGTTGCGGGTTGCGACCGATCGGTTGGCTATGGTAAAAACACTAATTCCGACCAACTCCCAACCGATCCGGTTGAGGGTGTAACCGGATCCGGTTGGATCTTCTGAGATACAAAACTTGATCTTTATCTTCACTATGTCTTGTAGGACTTGGTTCTTCAATCACTAAGGTCTTCAAAGGTCCTTGAGATTTTGATTTACTGAAACGGAAATCTTCGATTCGCTGCGTATTTCCACATTTTCCTCCATTTCCCTGCACTTGGTTATAAACACTAGACAAACATCTCTAGATACGATTAAGTACTAAAATCACGCAAATATAACCAAATAACAGATATAAAAATACACATAACGCTATTAAAAACATGCACAATCTGAGCGTTATCAAATTCCCCCACACTTAAACTTTGCTTGCCCTCAAGCAAATCTAGGAAAAACAAACATCCACTGGTACAAGATCATGATTATGAAAAAATGTGATGCTAATCAACCAAGTATAAATACGAGAGAGGATTCATCAATTATGCTTTTATAAAGGTGAAACATCAAGATGTTTGACAATATCCAATGATTTTCTCGCATGATTAACATTTCAAAACACTTCATGAAAAATAACGGAATATAATTCACTCAATCACTCATTTTAGTGGAGTAACAAGATAAATCACACTCATTGCTCAGTCATGATTAGATTATTACCATAAGCTTGTACAAGAAACAAAACTCCACCGACGTGGCGTGAGCACCAAGTAAAAACATCTAAAGAGGGCTTTTATTCGGGTTATAATGATAGGCTAAGGGTTAAGGGTATGGATAAGACATGGGACTGTTTATGAAATTGGTGTTAAAATAAAAATGAAATCAAGTCTAATACCCAAGTTGCTAGCTACCAAACATTCCACGAACCAAATAAATGAATATAGCTTTTATTTATTCTTTTCCACTTTCCACAGCTTTTCGCTTTGCCATGACAATTGTTCTTCGAACATAGCACATTGGCTTTTTTTTTTTTTTTTTTTTTTTTTTTTTTTTTTTTTTTTTTTTTTGAACATAAACTCAACGCATGGCTCAATCAATCACATAGGATGTGGTACTCATAATCATTTGAACAATCTTCACTTTCCAGGAGACTAGCAACCAACCGTTAGACATTGATATGGGATAGGCTGTTTAAAGTGTAAAATCTTTTTGTATTTTCTGGGTGAAGCAAAAAATGAAAGGGATGGCTCAGAAGGTGTAACTAGGGGTATCTAGTGCTAAAAATGAGCACTACAAATGGGTCCATGTGGGTGGTTAACTAACCAATGAGGCTAGCTAATATATCATTAGATGTAAAATGGAAGGCCATTTGGGTTAAATCCTAATGTGCCTCTTTATCACACGAATTCACTTATATCGCACGAATGCAATCTCACTGCGGTCTGGTAATGATTTACAAGCACAAGTTCTAGAATAAATAAAATCACCGGCACACTCATAGCAAAAGATCTAAGTATAAAAGATGTATGCTAATAAGAAATAGGCTCAAATCCTCACAATTTAGTGGAAAGGGTATAATATGTGCTAGCAAATGTTTATCGATCCCAAAATGGATTGCAATAGTAATCGGAACACATCTCGAAGTTTCAAATATTACCAATTTTACCAGTAGAATGATCCAGTTATTCTAATAGATAATCCTAAAAGTGTGAAAACAACTAGATCACAAGGGCAAACAAAATTTTAAGTTTTAAGCAAGAAAACTCTAATTTTTCCTATTCGCCCCCCCCCCACACTTAAGTTAGACATTGTCCTCAATGAAAAACTAACTTCAAAGTATAGAAATAGGGAAAATAGAGATGAAACCAGATATGTCAACGAGTTTATCAGCTTAAAATTCTTCTTCATTCCTGGCGTCCACTGGAGAAATCATTACCTGCACACAATCTTATAAACAAACAAAAGGTTTTATTAAAAGGGGGCACCCCCCCACACTTAAGTTCAACCAAAGGTTTAAAACTTTGGGGAGTGACCACAGAAATTCAAATCTAAAACACACGGGTTGCCTCTCGAGAAGCGCTTGTTTTATTACCGAGTCATCAGCCTGACTCGAGTCTTCCCGAATTTATTTAACTGCAAGGGCAGCTTTGAACATTTTGTAAAGTTCGGGGATGTACATGAATTCTTCACCAGTAGCTTCAATATCGTCCCAGACGAACTCAGCAGTTGGTTTCCATGGAACAGTTTGTGGGATTCTTCCAGGAAATGGTGCTACAAAGGTGATAGTTTTGAATTCATTCTCATGGTGTCTCCAGGACACTGTCGCAACTGAAACTTCATTCGTTTGCTCCTTGTCGTAGTATAACTTGATTCGGTGTCCATTAACAATGAAACTTCCACCTTGTTTGTCATAGAGTTCGACATACCCAGATGGATATCCATGTTTAACGACATATGGTCCAAACCATTTTGGTTGTAACTTAGGAGCTTTGAATTTGAATTTCATGTTAAAAAGCATAACTTTATCTCCGGCTTTGAATTCTTTTCGAATTCGTAGCTTTTTATCATGATAAGCTTTTGTTCTAGCTTTATACAGTTTGGAGTTTTCATAAGCTTGGAGTCTTAATTCATCGAGTTCGTGCAATTGCAGAAATCTTTTCTCTCCAGCTATTTTAAGATCGGTGTTACAATGTCTGAGCGCCCAATAAGCACGATGTTCAACTTCGAACGACAAATGAAAGGTCTTCCCATACAAGAGTCTGTAAGGAGTTGTACCAATTGGTGTTTTATAAGCCGTACGAAATGCCCACAGAGCATCGTCAAGTTTTCTTGCCCATAATGACGGATTGTCTTTTACTGTTTTTTCCAGTATTCTTTTGAGAGCTCTGTTGGTATTTTCGACTTGACCACTAGTTTGTGGATGATAAGCAGTCGCAAATCGATGATGAACTCCATATCTTTTCATGGTTTTTTCCATTTGTTGATTGCAGAAATGAGTTCCTCGATCGCTTATGAGTGCTTTGGGAATTCCATAACGAGCGAAAAGCTTTTTGAGAAAATTAACGACGACACGAGCATCGTTTGTCGGTAAAGCTTCAGCTTCTGCCCATTTGGACACGTAATCTATAGCAACGAGAATGTATTCGAATTTGTGGGATTTAGGGAAAGGTCCCATGAAATCTATTCCCCAAATATCGAATATTTCACACACTTGAATGCTTGTTAATGGCATTTCATCCCTTCGAGAGAGATTGGTGGTTCTTTGACAAGCATCACAGTTTTGAACAAGTGTATGTGATTCTTTGAATATTGTTGGCCAATAGAATCCAGCATCAAAAACTTTCTTAGCTGTGGTGGAAGGACCATAATGTCCCCCAGTTGGGCCATGGTGACATTCGTCAAGAATCTTACGAGTTTCGGAACCAGAAATACATCTTCGGATCATCCTATCGGGACACATTTTGAAAAGATAAGGCTCTTCCCAAAAGTAGTATTTGAGTTCCGAAAATAATTTGCTTCTTTGAGCATGAGTTAGTCCTTTTCTGAGAATTCCTCCGGCGAGGTAGTTTGCAAAGTCAGCAAACCAAGGATCGTCATTTCCGTCGATGGTCATGAGTGTTTCATCGGGAAAATAATCATCGATTTCTTCTTCTTTCAACTCCTCAAGATTAGGATTTTCGAGACGGGATAAGTGATCAGCAGCAAGATTCTCTGCTCCTTTCTTATCTTTGATTTCGATGTCAAATTCTTGGAGTAGCAAAATCCATCGAATAAGACGTGGTTTAGCGTCTTGCTTGGTGAATAGATACTTGAGTGCTGAATGATCGGTAAAAACGACTGTTTTTGAGAGCACAAGATATGATCTGAATTTGTCAAATGCAAAAACGACAGCCAGTAATTCTTTTTCGGTGACGGTATAATTTTGCTGGGCACTATTCAGTGTCTTGCTAGCAAAATATATAGGCCGAAAGTGTTTTCCTTCGCGTTGACCTAAGACAGCTCCAACAGCAAAATCGCTTGCGTCGCACATAAGTTCGAAGGGTAATGACCAATTAGGTGAAACCATGATCGGAGCACTAGTAAGTTGAGATTTCAGTGATTCGAAAGCTTTTATGCAATCAGCATCGAAGTCAAAGATAGATTCTTTCTCAAGAAGTTTTGTCATCGGACGAGATATTTTGGAAAAATCTTTGATGAATCGGCGGTAAAAACCAGCATGTCCTAAAAAACTCCTAACGGCTTTGACGTTGGTTGGTGGTGGAAGTTTTGAGATGACATCGACCTTTGCTTTGTCGACTTCCATTCCGGCACTAGAGATTTTGTGGCCAAGCACAATTCCTTCGGTTACCATAAAGTGGCATTTCTCCCAGTTGAGAACAAGATGTGCAGCTTCGCATCTTTCGAGCATTTTATCGAGATTAGAAAGACAAGCTTCGAATGAATCTCCAAAGACTGAAAAATCATCCATGAAAACTTCCATGGAGGTTTCTAGCATGTCTTGGAATATGGCGATCATACACCTCTGAAAAGTCGCGGGTGCATTGCAAAGACCAAAAGGCATATGCCGATATGCGTAGGTTCCAAAAGGACAAGTAAAGGTGGTCTTTTCTTGATCGTTAGGATCGATGGGAATTTGGAAATATCCTGAAAATCCGTCGAGGAAACAAAAGAATTTATTTCCTGCTAGTCTTTCAAGCATTTGATCCATGAATGGGAGCGGAAAGTGATCCTTTCTGGTGGCTTTGTTTAACTTATGATGGTCAATACAAACACGCCAACCGGTGACAGTTCTAGTTGGAACTAGTTCATTTCGCTCATTAGTTACAGCCGTCATTCCTCCTTTCTTGGGAACACAGTGAACAGGGCTTACCCAAGGACTATCCTCAATTGGGTAAATGATTCCAGCATCGAGAAGTTTAATGATTTCCTTTTTAACAACTTCTTTCATGTTGGGATTGAGTCTACGTTGACGTTCTACTACAGGTTTAATCCCTTCTTCAAAATTGATTTTGTGTTTGCAAAAATTAGGACTAATTCCTGTGATATCAGATGTTTTCCAAGCAAAAGCTTGTTTGTGATTTTTGAGCACGGAAACTAAACTTTCTTTCTCATTATCCTCGAGCAATGAAGATATGACTACTGGAAGAAGTAAGTTCTCCTCCAGATAAGCATATTCGAGATGATTTGGGAGAGGTTTGAGTTCGAGATCCGTGGGTGGTTCTTCGATAGAGGATTTTATTCGCATCTTGTCATTGAAAGTGATTTCCTCAAAATTTTCTTCCTCTTCCTCCATTTCTTCTTCTTCTGAGTTATCTCCTTCAAATTCTACTTTCATGAAATCATCAAACTCTTTGTCAGAATCTGTTTCATTGATTTTTTCAGAAGTAGTCATGAATGGATCGGATTCGTTCAGTAATGCATCTAATTCCTCATCAGTGACTTCATCAATAACATCGACGTTAAAACAAGTGTCATCACTGGAATGTGGGTAGCGCATTGCTTTATCGATAAGAAAAGTGATTCGATCTTCCCCAACTCCAAGGTTGAGTTCTTTTCCTTTTACTTTGATGATTGCGTCGGCGGTATTTAGGAAAGGTCTTCCTAGAATGAGTGGGACTTTACTATCTTCTTCCATTTCCAAGATTACAAAGTCCACGGGAAAAATGAATTTACCGACTTGAACAAGCATATTCTCAGCGATTCCCACAGGATATTGATAGGAATGATTTGCCAATCGGATGCTCATTTTTGTTGGTTTCAGGCTGTTGTTGCACAACTTGGAATAGAGTGAATAAGGCATCAAATTGATACTTGCGCCAAGATCGGCTAAAGCATCACATTTAACGTTATTCCCGAAAGTACATGGAATAAGAAAGCTCCCAGGATCTCCGAGCTTTGGTGGAATTTTGTTTTGAACTATAGCTGAGCATTCTTCGTTAAGAAAAGTTGCTGATATTTGCTCAAGCTTGCTTTTGTTAATAAGAAGTTCTTTCAAAAATTTCCCGTAATTGGGCATTCCAGCTATAACATCAACGAGAGGAACATTGATTCTAACCTCTTTGATTATTTCGATGAACTTCTTATAACGCTCTTCCATCTTCTCTTTCTTTAGGCGTTGGGGATAAGGAATTTTTGGTGTATACGCCTTGACGGATGGAATGTCTTTCTTTTTGGTGGTTTGAGTTGTGTTTGGTTCTTCGTTTTCATCCTCACTATCAATGGTGACAGGAGCATTAGGATTAGGTGGTGGATCGTATGAGAGACCACTTCTTGTGAAAACAGCATTGATATGTTCATTTCTCGTTTGGGGTGGACGGTACGTCTTATCATTTGATGGTTTTGGATTGGATTGAGTGTTACTTGGCAATGAACCAGATGGTCTAGAGGAATGTTGGTCAGAAAGTCTGCCAAGTTTGTTTTCAAGATCTTGGATAGATGCTTGATGATTTTTCTGTCCTTGCTCAACTTTGGCTTTGAGATTGAAAAATTGATTTTTGATAAAATCATTTGCGGATTTTTGACCAGCCAGGAATTCTCTCATGGTTTTTTCGAATTTGGTTTCTTCTGTCTTTTTGTCGGAATTTTGGTGTGGTGGATCGTCAGTTCGTGGCTGAGAATCACGGTTGTCATCCCTTGGTCGGCGATCTTGCCAATTTCCAGAATTTCGACCGTAATAATTACTACGATATCCTCCTCCACGATATCCTCCTTGAGCGTAATTTGCTTCTCCTTCTTTCGGTCCGCCCATAGGTTTATCGTCGCACTCGGACGATGGGTGATTTCATCCACAATTGTTGCATCCGTCTCGCATTTCCTTTATTTCATCTTTGATATCTTTGTACTGCGAGTCGATTTTTGAGGTTAACGCTTCCATCTTCTCCATGAGTTTTGAGGTATCGGTGTTTTCGATAAAAGCAACGGTTTTTCGGAGAGGTTTGGTTTTGGAATCTTTGGACCAATCAAGTTTGAGAAGTACTCGATCTTCGAGCAATTGATGTGCATCGTTGGGAGTCTTATAGAGAAAAATTCCTCCAGCATCAAGGATGCCTTGAGAGATTTCATCTAGTCCATGATAAAAGATTTGGATAATGTCCATGACAACTACGAAGCAAATCTTTCATTCGAAGCCAAGCTTCGACAAGTGATTCGTTTGGGTTTTGGTTGAAAGCACGAATTTCTCCCATTAATCGATCAAACATGGCAGGTGGAAAGAATCGGCTCACAAAAGCTTGCCTCATCTCCTCCCAAGTATTGATGATTCCTGGGGTTAATTCGTTGTACCATACTTTAGCATCTCCGGCGAGTGATGATGAGAAAAGTTTGAGTTTAATGGCATTGACATCGGTGTCGCCATAACGGAACATGCCGCAAATTTCGATGAATTCGGCAATGTGCTTATGCGGATCGGCCCGCGCACGACCATCGAATTGTCGGTCCTTGATCATAGAAAGGTGATGTCTCTTCACGGTGAAGTTGTCACCAAGGTTAATAGCAACAATAGCACTTTTGGGGGTTGGTGCTACGGTTCGGTTGGTTCTCCACATGGGTTGATCGTCCGCCATGGGAAAAGGTAAATTGGTGAAAGGATTGTAAACAACTTTGGCTTCAATGAGGTTATCAAATGGTGGGTTTGGTACTCTTGGTATACGATTTTACAATGGTATGAAACGTGTTCTCCTTCTTCTTCGAATCAATCGTTCGGGATTGGTAAGAGGTGTAATTGGTTCTATTCCCGCTGCTCGAGTGTTCATAGAATGTCCTAGAGAATCCAGGCAATATCTAAACACACGGACAAACAACGAAAATGGTTTTTTATGGAACAGAGAAGGTAACCGGATCGGTTGCGGGATGCGACCGATCGGTTAGACCAGTTGAGTGAGGGTTAAAATTGTAACCGATTCGGTTCAGGTGCAACCGAATCCGGTGAAGGTTTTTGAGATATTTTTTTTTTTTTTTTTTTTTGGTTGAATCGACTGAGGGAAATTCAAAAACTTGTTGAAACACATTCAAATCCCCGGCAACGGCACCAAAAACTTGATGTGCCCGGTTGGTGCAAGTTTTAAATTTATAAAAGGTGAATTACCAATATTACCAATAACACATACGAGCAAGTATACTCGTCCGTTATAGCAAGATTATGAAGGTAAGTCGGGATCGTTCGCAGGGATTTGAGTGAATCTAAGCACAAGTTTGAATTAACGGAGTCTATCAAAATCATATAACAAAGCAAATAGATATAATGAAATTCAGATGATTAAAAACTACACTTGCTTAAACTAGTTTCATATCATAGATTAATGTGATTGTGTTAACTACTTAACATGTTGGTTGTGATAATTAGTTGAAAACTAATCTATTGTTCTTACAAGTTAAACCTTCGTCAAGATTTTAGTTCATAAAAACAAGCTTTAAGTTTAACCAATCAATTCAAGATCAATTCAAGTTTCATAAGTCTACATACATAAACTTAAACACAAAAACATCCACTTGTTCATCAAATTGCTTAAGAAATGGTCAATTCAAAAGGTAACCGATCATAGACAAAAGGCTACAATTGATTCTCAACAACTAATCTTACGACCATTTAGATGTTTCCAACCAATCCAATTTGATAATCAAAAAGCGTTTCTATTACAACCACACTTTAGTTCCTTTGTGTAATCAGGAATAATGGGTAAAAACAATCATCCATAGACAAAATGATTATGACTAGTTGAATAACACGAAGTTCTTTCGACCCCAACGATTACTACCAATTAGTCAAACTTGATTAACAAATGTCACTATGAAACTTTAGCACAATTGGATCTTAGAATTAACTTGAAATTGAATTAAAACATGTTAACACAATCACTAACTAATCATATGATAATCAACATCATTTAAGCAAGTGTATAAAGAAACTAGCCACTCATAGCAAACATGAACATAAACTCATAACTTTGATCATTAGAAAACATGATTAAAAGTCTTACAATGATTGGAATAAGATTACAAATGGTGAAGTAATGATTCCCAAAGGATCGTGATGGACTTCTTGGTGTTTTGGCCTCCAAATGTGGAACTTCTGGAACTCCAAACTTCTCTGGATTTCTAAGGACGAATTTTAAGAGTTTAAGGCTTGGTTTGATGAGTAGAGAGA
Source organism: Chrysanthemum seticuspe (assembly GCA_019973895.1). Lineage (NCBI taxonomy): Eukaryota > Viridiplantae > Streptophyta > Magnoliopsida > Asterales > Asteraceae > Chrysanthemum > Chrysanthemum seticuspe. The sequence goes on from BPTQ01000009.1 coordinate 270,201,920, forward strand.
TTTGTAATTGAGGTGTGTCTCATATGCTCACAATTAGCCTCTATTTATACTAATTCCAAGGCCTAGGGTGTTAAATGCTTAACTTGGCCTCCAAGGAGTAAGGAAGGGACTAGAATACACCAAGAGAAAGACCTAGAATCGTTTGGATGCAAAGGGGAAGCTTAGTGATGAAGATTTGGCAACTGCAGCTTCTCCAACCGGATCGGTTATATGACCAACCGATCCGGCTGGTCTTCAATAATAACAAACCGACCGATCCGGTTGCGGGTTGCGACCGATCGGTTGGCTATGGTAAAAACACTAATTCCGACCAACTCCCAACCGATCCGGTTGAGGGTGTAACCGGATCCGGTTGGATCTTCTGAGATACAAAACTTGATCTTTATCTTCACTATGTCTTGTAGGACTTGGTTCTTCAATCACTAAGGTCTTCAAAGGTCCTTGAGATTTTGATTTACTGAAACGGGAATCTTCGATTCGCTGCGTATTTCCACATTTTCCTCCATTTCCCTGCACTTGGTTATAAACACTAGACAAACATCTCTAGATACGATTAAGTACTAAAATCACGCAAATATAACCAAATAACAGATATAAAAATACACATAACGCTACTAAAAACATGCACAATCTGAGCGTTATCACGCCGTAACTTCTTCAAAATAGCATAATGTGATAAATCTTTAGATATGTTTCCAGTTCCGCGTCTCTTTAGCTCAAATGCTCGTAATTTACCTGAAAGTGGAAAACAATGGAAAACAAGCATAAATCTATATAAATGATATAAATAACGAGCATTATCGGGGGAAATTGACACTTAATATTAAGGACTATTTGATGTTATCAACCACCAACACCGAAGCTGGTTCAATAAGTGCTGCGACGATTGTCCGCACTTTACCATGCGAATGTGTAAAAGATCCATGGGAACACTTCAACCTCGTCCTAATGTCGGATGGTAAGAAAAAGGCTCAATGTAAACTTTGCTTGAGTATAATGTCTGCCGGTTCCAACTCGACGTTGAGGGCTCATATCAAACAAAAGTATTGCAAGGCACTCAAATCAGTTCCGGAAGCCGGTCAATCGTCCATGGGTCGAGACGTGACTATTTTTGCATAAGATCATGATTTACTCCGTCAAGAATTTGCCGGTTTGGTGATTCAACGTGGTTTGCCGTTCAACCACTTTGACGACCCTTTGACGACGACGGTGTTCCAGAATTATATGCAACCGTAGTATAATCATGTAAGTCGTATGACTCTAAAACGCGATGCTATAAAAATGTGGAAAACGGGTAAACAAGATTTAAAAAATGCTTTTTTAAATTTAGATGCTTTTGTTAATTTAACAACCGATGTTTGGTCCGCTCCTCATAATTTGCCATTTTCGTACCTTTGTGTTACCGCACATTGGGTTGATGCCGAAAGTTGACAAATGATGAAGTGAGTCGTAGCATTTGAAGTCTTTCCGGTTCCTCACTCTGGAGATGCTTTATACCAATTGTTAAGAAAAGTGTTTCAAAATTTTCACTTAACAGAAAAAAAATTTTCAATAACGTTGGATAATGCTAGTAACAACACAAATGCAATGCGTAGACTAAAAATGGAATACGATCCACCTTGTAATGGCGATTTTTTTCATAGTCGATGTGTTGCACACATCATCAACTTGGCCGTGCAAGTGGGATTAAAAGATGAGAAATTGAGTCAAATGAAAGAAAGTTTTAAAAGAATGTTTCATGATATTTTTAAAAAGGGTAATAAAAGATATAATGCATACATTCGGTTGTGTGAAAATGCGACGAAACCTTGGTTACAACCTAATTGGGATATTGAAACAAGATGGAACTCCACTTATCTTATGTTCATAAGTGGTTTAAAACAAAAGGTGATTTTGAAATATTTCCATGACAAATTGTCGGAAAAGGGTAAGTGTGCTCCATTTAATGCCGATCATTGGGATACTATTGAAAAACTAACACGGTTACTTGAAGTTTTTTACAACGCAACAAAAAAATTTTCGGGAGTTTATTATCCAACGACTCATTTGGTACTCGAGCAACTATACTTGATGTCTTCACAAATTTCCGCATTCGAATTTCATGGTGGTGTTTATACAAGCATGGTTTCCGGGATGAAAGATAAGCTTTTGAAGTATTTTGAAACTTTGCCACCGTTAATTACTTGTGCGGCTGCATTAAATCCATGTTATAATTTAAGCGGGGTAGAGTTGCTTGTCGACTCGATTGTCACTGATTTGGGTTGTTTCGCGTCAAACCCGAACTTCGCTGATGATGCAAAAGAGTCCTTTGGACATTCTTTTAAAAGTTTGTGGGAATATTATTTTGAAAAATATGGTAACCCACCTCCTACTGTGACTGAGTCTTCTTCATCATCATCAAGGGGTTTTAGAGGGAATCCGATACTTGCTTTGCATAAAAAGATAAGAGATAATCCCAACAAACGGTCAAAAAGTGATCGTTTCGCTAACAGTGAATATGAAAGATATACCACAACCGATTTTATCTCACATATTCCGCCCGAACAAGTTGAAAACTTTGATGTGTTGGCATTTTGGAAAGCAAAGGAAACAATGTTTCCCATTCTATCCCGAATGGCTCGTGATGTACTAAGTGTACAAGCTACTTCCGTAGCTTCTGAATCCGCTTTTTCAACAAGTGGAAGGGTTTTATCAAATCTGAGAACAATACTCACACCGGCTTCTTTGGAGATGTGTATGGGTTTGAAAGATTACTTGGACGCAATGAAGCGAGTGCAAGATAAAGCTAATCTTGAAAATGCCATAGACTTCGAAGAGGAGATCTACGAGGAAGAGGCACAAGCGGGTGAAATCGAGATGCTTTCCGATGAAGAAATAAGACAAGATGCAGCTGCTCAAGAAGCTAGGGGATCCGATGAAGACTATTAGGACTTTTATGTTTACGTATTATGTTGTAAGTTTATGTATTTCCTTTAAGTTTATGTATTTCCGACATAATAAGTAAAAGTTGAAGTTTATTCAGTGTAAGTTTATATAAACTACGAAAAACGAAAAGAGAAAAAAAATCGGTTTCATACAGGTTAACCGGTTAAAAACCGGTCCCTAACCGGTTAAACCGGTTATATATTTTTAAAATTTCAAAATTTCACTTGGCGGCAACTTTTTTTTCAAAATTTAAACCGGTTAACCGGGTCCCAAACCGGTTTAACCGGTTACATGTTTTTAAAAATTTGAATTTTTTGGGTGGCGGCAAAAAAAATTTTAAAAATTTCAACCGGTTAACCGATTATAAACCGGTCAAACCGGTCTGAATTTTCAAATTTTGAATTTTTTGAGCGGGAAGGCGGGTAAATTTTCAAAATTTGGATTTTTTTATATTTACAAGTTTGCCATTGTAAGAATAGTATAAATAAATAGACTGTGTTTTTATTTCTTTGCAACTTTTATACAATTAAAAATACACTCTAAAAAATAAAAATCGGAAGCATTTCACTAATGGCTGATCCTGCACCGCCTCCGCCACCCCGCCACCGGTGATTGTTTGTTTTTTACCGGTAGACCGTGCACCCAATGTTTGGGCTAACTACAACTACGTCGAAATGTCGGATGGCAGGCGAATGGCTCAATGTAAGCATTGTTTATGTTTCTTCAAACCCACTTCCAACGTGGCGTTGAGGGTTCACACACATAAGAATTGCCGCCATGCACTTGCAGTTGATGCCTGATTCGAGACCTCAAGTCAACGTTGAGTAGCTTATCAAGTTATCGATGTTTTATGTTTATGTTATTATGTGTTATGTTTTAAGTTTATGTGTAATGTGTGATGTATTTCCTTTCAGTCATATTCTTCGTCCTATTAAATAAAAGTTGAAGTTTATTAATACACGAAACAAGAAAACGATGACAAACGACGACGGAAAACAAAAAAAAAATACTAGAACCGGTCCCAAACCGGTTTGGAACGGTTGGGTTTTTTCCTCTTCACAGCCGGTTTGTAACCGAACCGGTTAACTGGCACGACTGGTTTTTTTTCTCGTTGACCCAAACCGGTTCGGATTTGACCAGTCGTCAAACCGAACCGGTTAACCGAAATGTGCACCTTTAATTGTAACTCACCCCTCTTCTTACAAACTCTATCATATATTCTTTGTAACACCCCGAAAATATGGTCCAGCGGAAGCATACGAACCTTTGGGTGCTACAATCTTGGTATCACAACATAAGGTACAAAGAATGGTTCTTATCCCATTAATTTAGAATAAGATTCATTAATTGAAAACCTTAAGTTTACATTAATGAAGTAGTGCGGAAATAGGCCCAATAAGAAGTTTAAAGCGGTCCCGATTATTCATCAGAGTCGCCTATGACCATGCCCCTTGCCAAGCGTCTTCCAATAATGAGCTATCGCCTTAAACTTGAGAACACATGCTAAAAAGGTCAACTTACGCTGGTGAGTTCATAGAGTTTAGTTACAAAAGTAATAGTGGACTTGATAGAGTTTAATTGTTGTGCGCGAGTAAGGCAGATATATAATATACATTCCAATCAACAATCAATCCAATCAATAATGAGTCAAATCAATAATCAATCCAATCAATAATCAACAGCACAATCTAGATCTCAGCAGGGCCCCAAACGACTCTAGCCAGCGCAGTCGTAGCAAGGCCTAGAACACAAGCTACCCTGGTAGGTCGGTCTATTCTTAGCTAGGCATCGCGCTATAGCATAGGAATGCTACCCTAGCTTAAGTCAACAATTGTCGCACGTCTGACCTTTCCCAATCAACACATTAGCAATTCAAAAGAGTAGTGGCAGGTCCAAGAAATAGTTTGCATTCACATAAACACATAAGATATTAATCCACAAATCAAATGTTCCAAACAACAGTCATTCTCAAATAATGTTCACATATCCAGTTATGGTTTGTTAAAAGCAGCATGTATTCTCCCCCAAAATAGTTATGAAAACCTTTGAAAAGAGGGGCTATGAAACTCACCTTAGCCACAGGAATGCACTATTCACTATTGACATGACTGGCATCTAAAGCTAATCTCCACGGCATCCAGAAGAAGGTACGACGAGTACGATAGAATAGAAGTGACGCAACCTAATGCGTATACGGTTATCTTAAAATACAGCTCAACTGATAAAGAAGTAGATAGAATATAATGTGTCATAGTTTTTTGTAGATCATTCATGTCGTTACTTTCAAAAGTCCATTATCGTTCCCAAAAGTATATAATTAATATCTCAAAAGTTTAGTTTTAACGTTTCGTGTGGTGGTAAGAAACATAGATGTGATGTACAGCTCACGCAAAAGAGAAGAAGACGTTGACATAGTCGAGACATACTACTAGAACGCACGCCAAACGGAAACGACATTGACAAAGTCAAGAAATACTTGACAATACACAAGCTAGTCAAAGACTAGGAAACGACGATAACCACTTATGACACATAAATAGGTCAATTGATAAGTTTCGGCAATTTAACCAATAATCCCAAACAGAGATGTTTATAATAAAATATAATACTCCATTATCGCTCGATTAGTAAATGTTTCTCAATCGTTATTCGTAATTATACAACTTTATAAGGAAGTACTTCATATAAAGTATATGACACGTTCGTTTATCCAACGTTCCTCAAACCATTACGACTTTAATAATAACATTTCCCGACAAGTTTATAAAAATTATCTTGTATTTAATAAACATGAGTTACTATCGTAGTTTATAAAGGTTTAAAATAAAATAAACCATATCCGTCGATAGTATATAGTTATATTTTTCATTATTAGTTAAAATGTGAAAATGAAATATTTAGGCTTATCGCGAAGCAAACATATTAAAAACATTTCCGAGTCTAATATATTTTACTCGTTTAGGCCAAAACGTCTAATAAAGTCCAACGTATTAATCAATATAACTTGTTATCAATAGTTATTCCAAGTTTATAACCCGTATTCGATCCTTATAAGTTATATCGTATATCACAATAGTTTTATTCCGGCATCGATTCATATAATTGATCCGTTACACCATCGAGTCATTAGGTATATATATTTTACAATTTTATCCGTCTATATGTACTAATTACCATTTCTTTTGTAATCGTTAATTCATATTAACAACCATTTATGACGCATAAATTATTACCAAGTCTTATCGAGTTTAACCCGTAACTAATTTTTACTCGTACCATATACCCGATTCATAAATCAAAACAATGTCAACACCAATTTAACATTCGGGTCAACCTGACCCGACCCGTACAATTTCTAACCCAACCCGACTAGGTTAACTATTGAGTTTGACTCACACCCCACGACTTGTTGACCGGGATATACAAACAAATTTAGCATTGACAAATAGATAAGAAAATCCAAACATAAATCTGAAATCGAAATCGAGACCTAAATGGTTTCAAAACTTGACCTGATTCCAACTCAACAATAATAACACCAAAATTTCCAGGTCGGGTATCAATCTGAAGCCAATGGGTCACGAACTGACCCAAGTCGGGTTTGACCTGACCCGTAAACAAATCGAATCAATCAACACTTCCTATATTAGCTTTCATACCACATGAATAAGATTTCAAAAACGTTTTAATCCATTCCATTCCACGAAAACTATCTATAACAAAATGTGTATTCGGTTTCAAAAATAAAAATAAACATAATATAACATGAGTGGGTTTACCGAGAGAGAAAGATATATGAAAGGACGGAGAAAGGTGGCCACAGTCGTGCCTGTGGTGGCGGCTGTGGTGGTGTCTCCAACGGGTACAACCCGTAACCATCTAACCTTGATCTCTTGAACACGATTTTACCACGAAACCCTAATTTACGAAACTAGGGTTTGAGATCTAGAGCGTGTTATCGGGTTTGAACGCGTATGTGGTATAAAAATGAAACCACAATGACTAGATCTATCATGTGGAAGTGGCGGTGTACTAATTAGTGATGGCCGGATTTCGGCGACGACGCCGGAACCCTAGTTTGGGGTGGCCGGAATTCTTAGAGAGAGAAAGAAGAGTTTGTATTTGTGTTTGTAGAGAGAGAAATAGATGTGTGAAATGAGAGAAGTGTGAGAATGAATGGGTATATATAGTCCTAGGAGGGACTACTCTTGTACAATAGAAACTATAGGGGCGGCTGAGTAACTTATCCCAAGGACCATACATGTAACTTTGCAAAACTTTTGATATCTTAGGTTCGGGACTCATTTGGGTTGGCAAACGATTGATTCGTGTCACGGGAATTACGCCAACGCTCTTAGAATATTATTTCCAATAAAAACGATAAATAATATGACTCGTATCTCAATTTTGCGGGAATGATTCACTCTAAATGCCGTTTCTCCATTTACAACGCATCGGGAAATTACGAGTTGTCACAGCCTCACCTCCTTAAAAGGAATCGTGTCCTCGCGATTCAATTCAAGTTACTCGTTGAGGTCTAAAAGAGGTGAGTGCATAAGCACGAGGATTCATCTTCACGTTCCCTTCGTGAATCCAGGATCTTACTGCGAGTGTCTACGAATTTCGAAGATGGGGATGCGACCTTACTAAAGTCGCTCGATTTCATGGTTTACGATTTCGATAGGTCAACAAAGTTTAAATGCTCAAATTATTTGGATTTCCCAGAAGGATACAACTGCCTTATTGGCGAGCCATTTCTTCCTATTTTGAAATGTTAGGAGTACTACTGACTCCTGACGGTAGCTCAAGGCGCTAAGCCACTGGTCTAACTTCAACAAGGATTTCGAAAAGATCGATATAACGAGGACTAAGCTTCCGCGTTTACCAAACGCTTCACACATTCGTATGGTGAATCTCTAAGCTTAACCTGAGTCACATCTAGGAAGTCAAGAGGTTCACGTTGTCTGTGCCTCCTAACGATTCACGAGTGGATTACCTATTCATCTCAACTTAAACTGGTCTCCTTGACAGCTTTTTAAATAGGTTCAGGGTTGGTAGGTTGGGTATTTCCATTTCTACCCAACAGTCAGGATCGGCACTTATGACCACAGAGGGTCCCTTACGGTGCCTTCAAAGTACTAAAGTGATAGGTATGGTTATAGGAGAATTTGGTCAACAGAAGGTGTCTATCCCAACCATGGCCAGACTCGAGAGATGTCTATAAGAGAATTTGGCCAATGGAAGGTGTTTATCCCAACCATTGCCAATCTCGATGAACACGCGACGTGTCTACTAATGCTCGGATAGTTTCTTCACTTCGGCCATCAGTCTGAAGATGATACACTGTAAGCATGTCCAGATCTGTTTTCGCGGCTCTAGGAAGTGATAGATGAAACATGGGTGTGTGGCGATTGCCATGATCCGAAAAGGATAGAAATCAGCATTTCTTAATGCACACGATCTCCTTTACGTGTGAAGAAATATATTTGTTTAACCCAAACTTCTGATCGCACTTCCTCCTTAAACAAAATCGGAAGAAATTGAAGGAGGATCATGTGTGTACTAACAGAATGATTCTCAGATAGAGAAAGTGGGCCAAGGGGAAATTCCCTTGTCGATTGGTATTCTTCTGTGAAACAGAAAGTAAGGAGCTAGAGTTCGAAAGTGAAGACTAGCTCATATGGGCGAAGCTACTCTACCAGAGGGAGAGGAATGAGTACTCTCTCACCTCCTTAAAAGAAGATAGAGGGATTCTCTACTACTGCTATAATTATATGAGGAGGGACGAGCAAGGTCGTCCATACTTTACATCTTGATGAATAGCGGGAGGTGAACGGGTTGGGTAGGACTACCAACAACTACTCAGGTAAAGGCACGGAATCTACTTCCAAGGTTTCGTCTATGGTGTAGCTTATCGATCGGTTAAGAGGACTGAAAGGATAGCAGGTGTTTCTCGAAAGACGAGAGAAGGATTAGGTGGTTGTCCCAAGGAACGCCGTTCAGGTTACTCCTTAGGATTTCAAGATTTCCGTTAGGCACGAAATCTCTACATGACGAGAAGTCTAGGAAGTTCAGAGTATGATTCTATTAGAAAGTGTTGATTGCTACTAGCAATCAGTCGGTTGACTCACTTAATACCTAACACAGAAAGGTACCGTATTCGAATCTAAAGTCCTAATTCCCAAAGGAAGTTCGACTACCAATCGATATCAGGTCAATTTCCTTAACACGAGTAAACGTCAATGGCTCTAAGTAGATATACTAAAGAGTTTTGCATCGATGGAGTATAAGGTACGACACCGATAGGGAAAACACAGGTAGTACCACGATAGGTGGTATGACGTTAGCAGACTATTGTTGATAAAATAACGTCGAGAGTTCAATGTTGTTAGAGCAACGTTGATGGAACAATACCAATAGGATAACCTCGGTGAACAACTTCACTAAAATAGGTTGCTAGAACGTTATCGATAGGGGTACCTAACTAGAGGATAAGGTACAACACCAACAATACGTAAGGTACAACCTTAATTGTGAGTTGTTGACGAAGCAATGTCGAGAAGACATTATCGGTTTAGAAAGATAAACAACGTTCTCTGGGTGATGTCATTTGAATCAACATCGAGTAAATGGTAAGGTTTCAGAAGTCTAACCAATAGTCGATTTGAGACGAGGCTCAAGGTAGAAGTGTCGGTAACAGGATTACCAACGATACGAGGCTGAACGACCAATCCAACAAAGTTACTAACGAAACGGGGCGGAATGATAATTCCGACAAGGTTACTAACGAACGAGGCAGAATAATAGTTCGAGGCCAAATGATAACTTGAATTCAAATGATGAGTTAAAAACTTGGAACGAGGTCTAAAATCACAAAATCCAATAATCCCAAAAACTAAAATCAAAACCGAATTCAAAATAGTCTAGACCAAAATCCAAAGGTAGCCAAAAACGATTCCAAATGCTCTAGTGAGATTGACGAGGCTTATGACGATAAGCAACTCGGATGTAAACAGTGCCAATCGGGTCTAACCCGACTTAAGGCGAGCTACGCATGACGACGTCAAACAAGAATTCCGCATAAGCAGAGACGTATAGCGATGTCAGAAGTGTTACGGTTCGAGAGGTGTTGCGATGCCAGTGTGTCGTGTGTGAGTGCGGGCTTTCGTGATGTTCGGTGAGTGTGTGTGTTTGTGTTCACCTAAAGCTCATCATTCTTAAAACCAAACTCTATCCCGGAAATAATTCTGTTATAACTACTCCAAGTATCGCAAAATTCACCTCTGAGTCGGACATAGGTGATCAGTCCATGTCCCACTGTCCCTAGCTGAATATAGGTGATCAATCTATATTCACCCGAGGTTCAATGAATTTTGATATACCCGACTTAGTTATACTAGCACCATGTCCTCTACATCCTAAATCATTCCCAAGGCTACTACTAGTGTGCGAGCTCTAAGCTGGTTAATGAGATTACGCAAGGGAATTGTGTAACTATGTGCAAGGCATAGTGCGTGCGTAAGCATGAGGACATACTTACTAGGCGTACCTAAGCATGAGGACATGCTTTTGTGCGTTTATAAACATGAGGGCATGCTTATAGTGTATGCATAAGCATGAGGACATGCTTATAGTGAAATACTAAGATAGGCAGACTCAAATCGTCTACTAACAGGGCACACATTCGACAAGTGTCCCATCAACCAGTTCATCAAATAAGCCATAAACATCTCATCAATTATCTCATCAATCAATTCATCTAATGTGCCCTCAATCATCTACATCCTTAAACTAGTCATACGCGAGGCTTCAGCTTGGCAGGCAGGCACGTGGCGGTCATAAGGCTAAGTTTTCGAAAAGTGGTTATAGTTTAGGTTTTGAAAATACCCAGTTCTCTATAACCTTGGCTCTGATACCAATCTGTAACACCCCAAAAATATGGTCCAGTGGAAGCATACGAACCTTTGGTTGCTACAATCTTGGTATCACAACATAAGGTACAAAGAATGTTTTTTATCCCATTAATTTTGAATAAGATTCAATAATTGAAAACCATAAGTTTACTTTAATGAAGTAGTGCAGAAATAGGCCCAATAAGAAGTTTAAAGTGGTCCCGATTGTTCATCAGAGTCGCCTATGGCCATGCCCCTTGCCGAGCGTCTTCCAATAGTGAGCTATTGTTAGGATTTAGAAAATCCATTGGTTAAAGTGTCGGTCACCTCAAGTATTTGTATTCGTTATAAAGCTTGTAGTCGTAGTCATGTTATGTTAATAAGTAATTAGTTAAGTAACACCGTGGAGGACGGACGGGTCTTTACCCACTGTATTCCTGATCCACAGCCCGTCGGAGGCGGGTCTTGTAAGAAACTATAAATACCCTCTACCTCTCAAGGTAGAGGGTTGGAGCTTCAATACCATTTTTCTTTTGTTTCACATAGTTCCCAACTCTCTTCCATTTCTCTCTCTAGAACTCTCTCTCTCTAAACATTGTATACGCCCCATATGATTGTGTTATGATGTGTTTGTGAAATCCTATATCTAACAATTGGTATCAATAGCCATGGTTTGATCACTCATCTTTCATGTTCTTGGTTTGAGTGGATTTCATAAGGTTTTTGGGGATAAAAGTGTTTAGAAGAGTTTGAATCATTTGGTTAATTTCTAATGTTAAAGTTTGAATTTTGATTGTACTTTTGTGTTTAGGATCATCATATGTGTTTAGGTTCTGAATTGGAAGGCTTGAATCATCGTGGTTGGGTTGTTTTTGCTTGTTAAAGTGGTTGTTTTTTAATATTATACGAACCGAGTTGAGCCACGATAAAACGCCTCTTGGAAGCGAGTTGGTATGTTGTCTGAAGCGAGTTGATACTTAAGCGAGTTGTCGCCTAAGCTAGTTTCTTTGTAAGCGAGTTGTTTGCTTCTGCGAGTTGTCTCTGAAGCGAGTTGATACTTAAGCGAGTTGTCGCCTAAGCTAGTTGCTTTGTAAGCGAGTTGTTTGCTTCTGTGAGTTGTCTCTGAAGCGAGTTGATACTTAAGTGAGTTGTTAGGACCGAAAAATATAAGATTTATGTGGTTCGGGAGGTCGGGGTTGGTGGAAGAAGATGAAGATCTTCATCTTCTTTAGCGAGAGAAACTAGAGAGAGGGAGGAGAAAACACAAGACTTTTATTGATAAACACACACAATACAAATAACCAAATGCTTCACCTCACCCCTCATGGAGAGTCATGAGGGGTATATATAGGCCCTATCTTTGCCACTTAAACGATACTAGTCCCTAAGGGCAAAGTATACTACGCGTCTAGTCCAATTCACGTAAGTGACGTTATCTTTATAAAAAGCGAGGCTAACAATCTCCCTCCAAGATACCGTCACTCGTGAATGGTTACAATGAGACCTATAAATACAAAACAAAGTAAATTACAATAGTAATGAACAATGTTGACTTTCTTGAAGCGTAGAGTCTCTGTAGTCTAGATACTGAGGCAAACTTGAAGTTCTCTTCTACCGACGATCTCGGCATTTGATCTTCTTGTAGCTCTGAACTTCAACTGTAACAGTCTAGTTAGGTTATTACTCCCTCCTAACTAGTGAGCCTTTTTTCTTTCTTCTGCTCCCTCCTGAACCGACAACACTCTTCCAACACGCAGCGGAGAAAGTAAACTCTTGATCGTACAATGTTTGTCGTTCTGGGAACATCGTAACAACATAACTCACTTAGTATTGCATCCAAGTTGGTAAAAAGCCCCGATGTACACACACTACTTCTCTTTCTTTGGTCTTAAGCACAAATCCCTTCGTAATCCAATCACGGAAGATGAAATACCAACTTCTCCCTCCTGATGGTTGCGAGCTATCGGAATCATCATAATATTGCGTACATGCCGTATTACCTTTTTCTTGATGCAATATGAACATCATAGCTTGATCAAAATTCTGTAAGAATATGTCGCAAAAATACTCTCAATAGTTTTCTCTAAAACCAACCTTTTATCGAACCTCCTTTGAATTCACCGGCTAATTGTAATGACCACATATGGAGAAAACCCGATACGACTAACTTGAAAAGGAAGTAAACATCCCAACTTTGTGACTTACTGCTTGTTCTAAATTTTTGAACAATCCACAACGCCGTGTGACACTGAGCACTACAACGTAACTCCTTAAAGTGATGGTTACACACTGTGAGCACTACAACGTAACTCCTTACCAGTTATAACCAGATTTTCAAATTTCATAATGTGCTCGAACAAGTTATCTTGAGACATGCATCCAACCAACCATCGTCTCAAAGATAAAGAAGTCCACCCGTGAAATGTCACTTCAATTCCGCATCAATAATACCGTACAAAAACCCCGTAGCCATTTTTTCAGATCTTCGCTCAAGCCGTGAATTTTGTATCCCTCCGTGAAAATTGTTGATAACGCTACACGCGTCGTTCGGGGTCAAGGAAACTTCCTTTTCTTCGAGCAAGTTTTATAACACCCTAGGCAGTGAACCTAATCGTTGTAGTGTAGTAATTAGGGTAAGCCACGGGTATTGATATCGTTCTCTAGGGGAATAGGAATGCTAGTAGGGAGTTACTACGCTAAGGTTAAGGTTGAGGAAGATTATTTTTTATCTTTTTATATTTTATGAAAATGGAAAGGTACGAATCTCGGGTATTGGATTTGGGGGGGGGGGGGTTGGTATTTCTACCGATTACTCTACTATTATCTAATTATCTAAACTAAGGTTGTGGGAGTCTATGTCTAATTAATGTGTGCTCGTATGATAGTTTAAAGATGTGTTTACTTAGTTTGTATTACTCCTTAATTATCTCCTATTGATGGTTGAGTGTCACGTCTTATTCCTAGTTGCGTTGTGTGTCTAAAGTTGTAGGGTATGCGTTTCTCCCTAACTCTTCGAACTTACCAAAGGGTCTTGTCTACAAACCCACTAGAGATTATAGACTCCTACTCTAAGGCGCTCTTCGGATGGTTTAGCCTACAATTACTCAGGTAACTATACTCTAAGGTTCACAAAGATGAATCAAGCATTAAGTGCACAACGAATGACCTATCGCATTACTAGATCATTAGATAAACTAAGATAAGAAACAACCAATCAATATTCAATAATTAAGTTTCATACTTCCTAAGCAAACACACAAATAAATTAGCCGGACATGGAGAACATGCAAGCATACACACAAATAATCAAAGACATAATTGAATTAATGAAGTAAAGACTTATCTTGATGTAAGATAGGGTTTAAAACCCTAAAATACTGTACAAGACACCTTAGGTTCGGTTTTAGGTTTTTACTCCAAAGACTCTCCACACAAAGACTGAAAAATTCGGATTCTATATATAAGATTACAATTGCGACGGCGTCACCTTATGTTTAGTGACGCCGTCGTGTCGCCGCCATTAGGGTTTCGTCTTGGCCACGTTAACCTTGCGACGGCGTCACCTTATGTCCGTGACGCCGTCCTCTTCAGCTTCTGACGTCGTCTGGATTGTATCTAGGCCGTCTGAGTAGCGACGGCCTACTCTTTCACCACTAGACGCCGTCTCTTGAAAATACGAGTTTTGGGTTCTGTCCCGTCACAATAATTTTGGGACGGCGTCGCCAATAGCACCTGACGCCGTCGCCTTCTACTTTCAGCAACTGTGAGTGTCTCGATTTCGACTTTGGCCATTTTCTTCATATATTCGCGCCTTTTCGTCCAAATAAGTGCCATTCCAGCATTTTGCCTTCACGAGACCTAAAAAGTGAAAAGGAACGATATTAAGCAATAACGGATACAAAAGTGATCAAATAAGGACTTAAACGACCCCTCAAAATGGTACCTTTTAAAACCTTATCAAATATCCCAACACTTGTTATTTGCTTGTCCTCAAGCAAATGTGCTTTTAGCCAATTAATTTATAAGTTAGGGGTCATGAAGCATTAATTCAAAACGGTCCACAACACATATAAGCCCCGCAAAAGTCATAACAAGCACGGAAATTACATACTAGCACCTCACATGGGGTGTTTGGATACTCACATCTCTCTCGGGTGTATAAATGAAATATAACAATATAGGAAATGGAAGATAAACACTCATTAACCGGTCCTAGTACATAGATTACCATAGGCTTGAGAATAGATCAAACCTCCATCGCTTTGGCGTAAGCACCTAGGAAAGACTATCAAAGAGGTCTTTAAAGGGTTGTAACGTTAGGCTTACGGTAGGGAAATAAGGGTTTGGTGGGATAGGCTATTTAGTGGTGGTAAGTCAAAAATCTCTATGTTAAATGCATATGAAGAATGGCGTTGCTAAGCCAAGACTCGACACTTCTAAACTCTAGATAACTGAAATAAACAAACATAAAATTAAAGGATAGATGTAGGATGGTAGCCCGTATGTTTTTTTTTTCATACTCTAGTTTTTTTCTTTTTCTCTTTTTCTATTTTTTTTCGATTTTTTTTTTCATACACTTTTACTCTACCATCCTCTAAGATAACATCAAAATACTAGGGATTTATAAGCATATCCCTACACTTGAGTTTTTATTACTCTAATACTAATTTGACCCGAATTGAAAAGATCAAAACACTTGGGGTACATTATTACGCAAACAAAGGGAATTTGAATTTAACGTTCCCTTCCCGTCATTTCATAAACTTTAACTTTTCCCATGAATCCCAATCATCCCAAAACTGTATACAAAGGATATGACTCGACTTAGCAACTTATGCAAGCAACTAGATAATTGAACTAAGGGTTTAGGGTGATAACAAATATTTGCACTAAAAGTGAGTGCATAAGGGGTAGGCTAAGGCGATTTGGGTGTATATTTGGGCGTGGGGTGTAAACAATGCTCTTCATTGATATTCCGGAAAAACCGAAACATCACGAGAACCGCGAAAAGGATAGGCTCTGAGGGGTTAACTAGGGGTATCGTGTACTAAAGATGAGTACAACGCAAAAGGTGTGGGGGAATTACTCAACCGAAGTGGAAGAAGTAATTATATTACAGGTATCAAACAAGGGTTATCCTAATGCCTCTTATCATTTAGTTATTCCTAGCTACACAAGTGTAGTCTCACTTGCGATCTCGGTATGCATCACAAAACAAGTTCTAGAATCTATTATACTACCGGTTCACACTCTAAGCATTAAAGATGAATGCTTTAATTCCTACTAATCTAAGGGCGATCCTCACATTTTGGGTGGAATATGGGTGGTAAAGGGTTTTTGTGCTAGTCATGCAACTTCCTATCCGTGAGACGCTTTTGTTAAGACTAATGGCCCACTCCTATATGTCATAAAAAATTTTAAATTTGGTGCCAAAATTACCCTAACCGACATTTTCTCATGGTTTATTACACAATCACATTTGGACAAAGCAAATAATCAAGGATAAGCATAGTTTCAAAGTTCTCGTTTTATTTTCCCTCCCTACACTTAAACTGAACATTGTCCCCAATGTTCCCCGAAAGTATCAAAGTTATGATAAAAGAAGGTAATTAAAAATGAAAGAAACTAATACTTCCCTGATTAGCTCGGTAGGATCCGTGTAAAGTGGTGGTTAAACTCTTTTCCAAGAAGAATTATTGCGTGAAAAGCTCCTTCCAATCTTATGTAACTTCTTCTTGACAAACTAAACCTGCACACTTTGAAGAAAACAAACGAAACCTTCGCGTAAAATCGGCGGTAATAATATATATAAGACTCGATTTAAACTAGGATATAATGCTTGTGGAATGGATGTTTACAGAATTTCTAAGAAAATTAAGACCTGGAAAATTCCAAAAATTTATAAGTAGCTCAGAAAACGAGAAAAAGTAATCTGATGTTTTTACTCCTTCCTGACGCCATCAGGTTGCAATCCTGACGCCGTCAGGTTATCCTGACAAAAACTGGTCTGCGATTTTCTGGAAAAAATTCTGGAAAATTTACATCTTTAGAATCTGGAAAAATTTCTGCAAAACATCCATTATGTAAAATACCTTTATATAAAATTTCTGCTACACGCGTCGTTCGGGGTCAAGGAAACTTCCTTTTCTTCGAGCAAGTTTTATAACACCCTAGGCAGTGAACCTAATCGTTGTAGTGTAGTAATTAGGGTAAGCCACGGGTATTGATATCGTTCTCTAGGGGAATAGGAATGCTAGTAGGGAGTTACTACGCTAAGGTTAAGGTTGAGGAAGATTATTTTTTATCTTTTTATATTTTATGAAAATGGAAAGGTACGAATCTCGGGTATTGGATTTGGGGGGGGGGGTTGGTATTTCTACCGATTACTCTACTATTATCTAATTATCTAAACTAAGGTTGTGGGAGTCTATGTCTAATTAATGTGTGCTCGTATGATAGTTTAAAGATGTGTTTACTTAGTTTGTATTACTCCTTAATTATCTCCTATTGATGGTTGAGTGTCACGTCTTATTCCTAGTTGCGTTGTGTGTCTAAAGTTGTAGGGTATGCGTTTCTCCCTAACTCTTCGAACTTACCAAAGGGTCTTGTCTACAAACCCACTAGAGATTATAGACTCCTACTCTAAGGCGCTCTTCGGATGGTTTAGCCTACAATTACTCAGGTAATTATACTCTAAGGTTCACAAAGATGAATCAAGCATTAAGTGCACAACGAATGACCTATCACATTACTAGATCATTAATCAACTAAGATAAGAAACAACCAATCAATATTCAATAATTAAGTTTCATACTTCCTAAGCAAACACACAAATAAATTAGCCGGACATGGAGAACATGCAAGCATACACACAAATAATCAAAGACATAATTGAATTAATGAAGTAAAGACTTATCTTGATGTAAGATAGGGTTTAAAACCCTAAAATACTGTACAAGACACCTTAGGTTCGGTTTTAGGTTTTTACTCCAAAGACTCTCCACACAAAGACTGAAAAATTCGGATTCTATATATAAGATTACAATTGCGACGGCGTCACCTTATGTTTAGTGACGCCGTCGTGTCGCCGCCATTAGGGTTTCGTCTTGGCCACGTTAACCTTGCGACGGCGTCACCTTATGTCCGTGACGCCGTCCTCTTCAGCTTCTGACGTCGTCTGGATTGTATCTAGGCCGTCTGAGTAGCGACGACCTACTCTTTCACCACTAGACGCCGTCTCTTGAAAATACGAGTTTTGGGTTCTGTCCCGTCACAATAATTTTGGGACGGCGTCGCCAATAGCACCTGACGCCGTAGCCTTCTACTTTCAGCAACTGTGAGTGTCTCGATTTCGACTTTGGCCATTTTCTTCATATATTCGCGCCTTTTCGTCCAAATAAGTGCCATTCCCGCATTTTGCCTTCACGAGACCTAAAAAGTGAAAAGGAACGATATTAAGCAATAACGGATACAAAAGTGATCAAATAAGGACTTAAACGACCCCTCAAAATGGTACCTTTTAAAACCTTATCAATTGTAAACCAAAATACCACTCATTTACCAAGTATTATCAAAAGTATGTATCTTAAAAATTAAGCCCATACATTCGGATCCAATCCAAAGAATAATACTCTCCAAATTCAAATTCAATCCAAATCACAATTCGTTGGCCCACATCACATGAAATGACAACCCGATACAAAAACGTTACACCTTATAAACCAGATAAAACTCACTTTCCACATAACCTAAACCTAAAAATCTCACACCTTAAACAAAACGCCCCCTTCTTATCTTTTT
Source organism: Chrysanthemum seticuspe (assembly GCA_019973895.1). Classification (NCBI taxonomy): domain Eukaryota; kingdom Viridiplantae; phylum Streptophyta; class Magnoliopsida; order Asterales; family Asteraceae; genus Chrysanthemum; species Chrysanthemum seticuspe. The sequence continues at coordinate 270,220,537 of BPTQ01000009.1, forward strand.
TACTCCCAAAGCAGATTTTGAGAAAAAAAAACGAATCTCATCACAGACTTAGATTAATCCGCCCTTCCTCCTCATCTAATCTCAGGTAGGTTCACGTTTTGTATTTTCGTTTTGATGTCATGAACGAAACAAGAAAATGATTATAACACCATTGTTATGAATCAATTTCTTTTTATGTTCCGGATATAAAGGAAACAAAATTTCCAACAAGGGTCGATGATGATATAGATTTAATGGAAACAATCTTTAAAAAAGATTGCAAAAAACATTAAATCGAAGCTGAGATCTTGGTTTCGGTGAAGGGTTGGAGTTGTTTTTGTTTTTGTTTTTGAATGTGTGGGTTGATGTTGATGACCAATGATGTTTTACTTGAACTGAGGTCGATAGGTGTTTTGGTATATGGTATGTTTGTGGTCGTGGTCCTTTTTACGCGTAACCATTTATACATGAAACCTTATGCGTAAAAACTTGTCTTAAGCGTAAGTTCTTTAGGCATAACCAGGCTTAGGCGTAAGCCTACGCGTAATTTGGTTATGCGTAACCTTACGTGTAAACTTAGCTTAGCCGTAAAGCCAGAAGCTTAGGCGTAAAAGCATACGCGTAAACCATTTCTTACGCGTAACTTCACAACTACGCGTAACAACTCTGTAGATGCTCCTTATGCGTAAGTTTAGGGTTTTGACCCATTGACTTTTTTCCGGTGAGTTTTCCGATCATATATTTCGCCCATCTGCAAGGTTACCCAGAAAAACTGCCTAAAAATGTCTACTTTTTGCCTGTTTAGACCCTGATATACCAAGAGAAACTGACCATTTTGACCACAAAAAGTCACGGATATTGGTAACAAAAAAGATGTCTGAAAAGATAAAATATGTTGTTTTGACCCAAAGAGATACAAAGCAGATATTGTACAGATACCACAGGACATTTTTTTAACCAAAAGAGATACATAAAAAATATGTTTAAAACTGTTTACCCATATAATAGACGGAAAAAAAAATTTCCGACCCCCAAAAAGTACCAAAAACAGTAAAAAACATGTATCAAAAACCAACATAAATCAACACAAGATAACCATGGCTCTATACCACTTGTTAGGACCGAAAAATATAAGATTTATGTGGTTCGGGAGGTCGGGGTTGGTGGAAGAAGATGAAGATCCTCATCTTCTTTAGTGAGAGAAACTAGAGAGAGGGAGGAGAAAACACAAGACTTTTATTGATAAACACACACAATACAAATAACCAAATGCTTCACCTCACCCCTCATGGAGAGTCATGAGGGGTATATCTAGGCCCTATCTTTACCACTTAAACGATACTAGTCCCTAAGGGCAAAGTATACTACGCGTCTAGTCCAATTCACGTAAGTGACGTTATCTTTATAAAAAGTGAGGCTAACATGAGTTGTCGCCTAAGCTAGTTGCTTTGTAAGCGAGTTGTCTGCTTCTGCGAGTTGTCTCTTAAGCGAGTTGTCTTGGAAGCGAGTTGGGTTTTATGCGACTTGGCTATTAAGCGAGTTGTCTATGTATGCGACTTGTCTTTTAAGCGAGTTGATATCAAAGCGAGTTGGTAGGGTGCGACTTGTCAAGCTTACTACTTGTCTATTGAGACTTGTCACTTCTTCGTGCTACATTTTACGGTTGTTCTTTTGATTTTGTAAAATCCCGTGAAAGAATCAATTTCCCGGTTTAATCAAAGAATTGTAAAATCCCGTAGAATCTGGAATCATGTCTAACAACGTACCTACTATCGTCTCTTCTGTAGCTGAGGACGTTCAAGCAGCAGGATCAGATACTCGTCCACCCATGCTAGACAGAACTGATTATGACTCTTGGGCTCAACGAATCAGATTGTACTGCTTGGGTAAGGAAAATGGGGTTAACATTCTCAAATCAATTGATGAAGGACTGTACCAGATTGAGACTACCAGAGACATACTTGAAACTACTGCTGATGGCTCAGTGACATTAGGATTGGATAGACCAAAGACATATGATGAACTTACTAATAAGGAGAAAAAGAGATACGATACGGATATTAGGGCCTCATACATTGTACTTCAGGGTCTACCAAAGGACATCTACACGCTAATCAATTACAACGCTGAAGCCAAAGCAGTTTGGGACAATGTCAAGATGCTTCTCTCTGGTTCAGAATTAACTAAAGAAGACAAAGAATCTCAACTGTATGATGACTTTGAGCACTTTAAGATGAAACCAGGGGAAAGTGTCATTGAATATTACGTGAGGTTCCACAAGCTTGTGAATGACATGAGGAACATCAAAATGACTATGCCAAATATTCAGCCAAATTCAAAGTTTTTGAACAACATGAATCCCGAATAGCACAAATTTGTCACTTCAGTCAAGTTAACAAAAGGTTTGAGGAACACTAACTATGAGGAATTGTATGCGTACTTGCTTCAAAATGAGAGACATGCTATGTTTGAACGAATGATCTTGGAAAAATTCAATTCAAATTCTGGAAATGCAAGTTCATCAAATGATTCAACAGCCTTTTACACCAATATAGGAATAACCTCCAAAGCATCTCAAGTCATACCTACTGGTAATGGTAATCACAAACTCATTCCAGATCCTGGGTATAAACCACATGATGGAAACACGATCATGGAACATTTCATCAATCAACTGGCTCTAATGGTTAAGCAAAATCTGAACCTCACTCCACACACTAACAATGACATCAGAACTGCATCTAATCTACACAATCATGCTATTGTCAGAGATGGTAAGATCATGGTGCAACCTGTGCAAGGAAGACAGTATGAACAAGGAAAGGGTGGAGTAGGTGGAGGGTATGTGGCTAATCAAAACCGTGGAAGGAATGCAAATAAAGGACAAGGAAAGCCAATCAAGTGCTACAACCGTGGTGGTGAAGGACATATTGCAAGGAACTGCACATCTCCAAAACGCCCTCAAAATGCAGAGTATTTCAGGGACAAGATGTTGCTGGTGCAAGCTCATGACAGTGGAGCAGTTTTGGATGAAGAAGAGTTGCTGTTTCTTGCTGAGGGAAATGCCAAAACCTATGATGCTGATGTGGTTGAGCAGCCAATTTAGTAAATAGGTCACAATCATCAAAATGCCTTTCAAGTTGCTGACTGAGATGCATTTGACTCTGATGTCGATGATGAACCTACTGCCCAGACAATCTTCATGGCTAGCATTTCACCAATGGTCTCTCCAAAGGTCACATCACCACAACAGGCTGGTCCATCCAAAGACTCAATCATTTTAGAGGTATTAAAACTATACGATGAAGTTGATGGCAAAAGATACATAATGAAGTACAATTACATGAAACTAATGAATCAGATATAGATAATGTGGGTAATAGTAATATTGTCCCATATGAACAATATGTGATACAAAGTGAAAGTGAGATCGTACCAAGTGATGCATCTTCTGCAGTCAATGATAACTATGTTTTTGATGAATACACTGCATGTGCCCCTGATGATTTTGTTATCTCTGAACTGAATGCCTATAAAGAACAAGTTGCCATTTATGAACAACGTGCTAAGTTTGAGTTAACTACCCGTGAGCAGGAAATGGATGACCAAATGCGTACAATTATTAGAAAAAGTAATTTTAGGGAAGAAATATTAAAACAAGAGCTAGATTCCTTAAAAGACAAACTAAACTAAACTGTTAAGCAAAATCAAGAACTTCAAGAAAATGTTAAAGTGCTTAAACAGGAATTTAATGCTAAGGAATCAAAACTTTTAACTGATTTTTCCAACCTAAAAACTTTGAAAAACAAGCTTGAAAATAAGTTGTACATACAAGGGAACACCATTCAGACTGCTCACATGATCACTAAGCACAGAGTCCTAAGCGATAAACATAGCATCCCCCTTATAGAGGTACCTAATCCCGAGTATGGAAAAGTTGCTAGAGCAGCTCAAAATGTAATCTATGATGGCAATGAGATTCTTAAACCTAGACAGAAACCTAGTTGTGTTGAGTGCACTGTGGAAGATATTTAATTAGAAGATGCCTCTAGGGAGAAAATGAATAAGAAGCTAGAGGATCCTGAGTGTAAAAAGCAGAACAGAACGGTCAAACCCCATGATTACACTAAACAAAATTGGATTTCCCTGAACAAGTTTAAGCCTCAAACCCTATTAACGCCTGAACAATTGTTCTGGAAAAAGGATTTGGATAAGCTAAAAGCAGATAATCTTGTTGTAACAAACATTCCCCTTAGGAAAGTGCTTCCAGCTACTGTGTATCCTCTGAATACACCAATGCATTTAGTTCCTAGAACTCTTCCTACTAAGAGCAAGACCCTAATCAGCCTGTATGTTGTTTATCAACTATTCGTTGATTTTGAGAAGACTTGCAAGAAGAGAATCACACTTACAGGGATTACGGAAGGGGAAAGGGGTTTTGAGCAAACTAAAGAATGCTATTTAACTGAGGTTATGCCTTTCTTTAAACAACTAAAAGGTCAATTTGAGAGTCTTAAAAAGGGAATAGACATAGAGATTAAAGAAATATAAAAGGAATTTGGTGCAATGATTGTTGAAGTCAATAATTATGAATGTGAGCTTAAGAATAATGAAATTGAGATAAATAATCTACACATCATTAATGATAATCTGATCTCTCAATGTGTTGTTCAAGATGTGTTCTACACTGTTACTAAGTATTCTATTACTGCTTCTCAATTTCATGAATTATCTGTTGCTTTAAAAGTTTCCCATGATCGTGTCATTGAGCTTGAGAACAAAAACTCAAAACTAAATGAGAAAATTGACCAGGATGATCACGATAATTTGGTAAAACATTTTTCTAAATTGGAAGTTGAACATTTGGATTTGCAACTAAAATATCAACATCTCAAAGAAAATGTTAAAACCTCAAACATCAAGATATCCTCGGATGTTCCAGAGTTTGATGCAGTTTTTGAAATCAACAAACGTGATGAACAGATTCGAGCTCACTGTAACACGATCAGAAAGTTAAAAACCCAAATTTCACAATTAAAGGGTGAAAAGAACAATGTGACTGGCTCCCAAATGCCGGCTCCTTTAGATTCTCAATTTTCTCAAAACTTTCATCTTCAAAACATCATTAATGTATTACAACAAGAAAATGAGAGTTTTCTAGAAGAAAATGAAAAGGTCAAACGACACTTCAAAGAGTTATACGATTCAATGAAAGTCACTCGTGACAAAAACAATGAAAAAATAACTTCGTTATAAAAGGAAATTGAGAATCTGAAGAGTCAGGTAAAAGGAAAAATGCCACTTGTCTTTAATGAGAATGTTGCATCAAAGTCATCTGCAGATTCTAAATATATTGTGACTGTTAAATACATTCCTCCTCATCTTAGAAATAACGAACTTGTGTTTCATAACTATTTCTGTCACCTTAAGGATAGTCTAGAATGTCTCTGAGAGATTGTAGAAGAGGATAGCTTAAATAAGCCACTTGATAGTAAAATTAGGTATGCATGCTTATATGCCAAACGATCTCAGGAGCTGTTAGAATGTTTAAGAGCAACATGCCCTAAATCCTTATGTAAGAAAGATAAAGCTGTGATGCCTTGTTCTATGCCTAGTATTAAGAAAGTGAACTTTAATGTGCCTTCAAGTAGGTCAGATCCTAGCACTTCTAAACCTGAAATGCAAAAAGTAGCAAAACCAACTAATGTTCCCATTCCCTCTACAGGAGTAAAAAGTGACACCAAAGCGAGCAGATCAAAGCCTCAAGGCAACACAAAGAATGATAGGACCTTGCAAGCTAAGAATGTTCAGTGGAAGAGAGTAGAAGATCACCTTAGGAAGAATGAAACTATGTTGAATAAAACGAATCGTTTTGATTCTAGTGTTAGCTCTAAGCATGCTGTAATTAATGCGAATTCTGCTACTTTTGGCAAAACATGTAATGATGATTGTTTGGTTTTTGTTACTAATCATGTATGTGGAGTGAATGATTTGATTAATGTTGTTAAATACCCAGTTAAAATCGTTAATGACAACAATCAAGTTAAGAAGGCTAGAAAGCAAAGGCGAAAGAAGGTTAGAAAACACTGGAAACCCACAGGAAGAAAATTTAGTAATATAGGTTATCAGTGGATACCTACATGCAAATTTAATCTTAATGAGTTGTGCCCTAAATTATCTAAGTCAATGCCCATTAGGAAATGGATGCCCACTGGTAGAACTATACCTTTAAGAAGTGAACATACTTTGAATAGATCTACTGTTTCTACTAGCTCGGCATCTACCACTAATGATTTTATTGACTCTGCTTTTTATGTGGATGTTCCAATCTCTTTGTCTAACCAAGTGAAACCTATTATTGCATGGGGATCCCAATTATCCAGTTATCCATTCTTGTCTGTGTTCAACTGCAGGTCGTTCAAATCGTTCTGTGGTACCTGGACTAAGGCTGTTCCAAGCATATGACTGGAGATCGTTTGCGGCTCATGAACTTCGTGAGTAAATTCATCAGGACTGTTAGATTCAGGAACGACCATTTTGGTGCAATTATGGGTTATGGAGATTATGTTGTTGGTGACAGTGTAATCTCCAGGGTATATTATGTTGAAGGTCTTGGTCATAACCTGTTCTTTGTTGGTCAATTCTGTGATTCCGATCTAGAGGTGGCTTTTAGAAAACATACTTGTTTCGTTAGAGAACTTGATGGTGTGGAACTGTTAAGAGGAACACGTGGTTCAAACCTATACACCATCTCTATCGAAGACATGATGAAGTCTTCTCCAATCTGCTTGTTGTCAAAGGCTTCGAAAACAATGTCATGGTTATGGCATCGTCGTCTCAATCACTTGAACTTTGGCACCATTAACGATCTTTCCAGAAAGGACCTTGTAAGAGGCTTACCCAGATTAAAGTATGAAAAATATCATCTTTGTTCGGCATGCCAATTGGGAAAAAGCAGGAAATATGCCCACAAACCCAAACCTGCAAACTCAGTTATGGAAGTTCTTCATACTCTTCATATGGATTTGTGCGGACCTATGAGAGTGCAAACGATAAATGGGAAGAAATATGTATTAGTCGTTGTTGATGACTACTCTCGATTTACTTGGGTTAAGTTTTTGAGGACAAAGGATGAATCTCCTGATATCATCATCAAACTTATCAAATAGCTGCAGGTTTGACTTAATATGACTGTTAGAATTGTTCGAACAGACAATGGCACGGAGTTCATTAACAAAGAATTAAGTCAATTTTATGAAAGCATTGGAATCAGTCATCAAAGAAGTGTTCCATGTACGCCTTAACAGAACGGTGTAGTTGAAAGACGAAATCAGACCCTTGTTGAAGCTGCAAGAACAATGCTAATTTACTCAAAGGTTCCAATGTTTCTTTGGGCTGAAGCCATTGCCACTGCTTGCTACACCCAAAATCGTTCCCTCATACACACCACTCATGGAAAAACTCCATACGAACTTGCCCATAAACGAAAACCTGATCTCTCCTACCTTCGTGTATTTGGTGCTTTGTGTTATCCAACGAATGACGGTCAAGATTTAGGAAAATTAAGAGCTAAGGCGGACATTGGAGTTTTTGTGGGTTATGCACCAAACAAGAAAGGTTACCGAATCTACAACAAAAGAACTCGAGATATCATGGAAACTATTCACGTCACGTTCGATGAGCTGTCTGGGCAAATGGCTCCAAGACAATCAAGTTCTGGACTCGCATCACAACCTTCATTAAGTAGTCCCATTAGTTCTTCTCTTGTACAAAATCCCTCACCAACAATTTCATATGTACCCCCTTCGGAAGATGATTTGAAGAAATTATTTGATCCAATGTTTGATGAACACTATGAGCCTACTGCTAATGATCAGTCAAATACATCAACAGAGGTTGTCCCTAACCCAGTTAACGTAGATAACCCATCAGTTTCTATGTCATTGAGTCAAGAAGCGCCTACTGTAGATCACTCATCCTCATCATCAAATACTCACTCATCGAGTGTACATCATGGAAATGTGTCAGGCACCTATGATGGAGATAACCCCTTTGCTACTCCCGAAGATGCTCCATTTGAGAACATATTTGCTCCTGAATCAACTTCAGAACCATCTTCATCAGGAGATCCAAACTCTGCTACTTCAGTTCCTTAACAACAACCACACGAACACCTTAGAAAATGGACACATGACCATCCATTGTACAACATCATTGGAAACCCTTCTCATCCAGTATCCACTCGTAAACAACTTGCAACTGATGCCTTATGGTGCTTCTTCAACTCCGTACTATCCAAGGTCGAACCAAAAGACGTTAAAACTGCCATGAATGAAGACAGCTGGTTCAATGCCATGCAAGAAGAAATTCACGAGTTCGATCGACTAGATGTACAGGAATTAGTACCTGCTCCTGACTGTGCTATGATCATTGCTCTAAAGTGGATCTTCAAAGTTAAACTTGATGAGCATGGTGATGTGTTAAAGAACAAGGCTCAAGGCTCGATTGTGCAAAAGGATACCGTCAAGAGGAGGGTATTGACTTTGAAGAATCATTTGCTTCAGTTGCACGTATCGAGGCAATCAGAATCTTCCTGGCTAACGCTGCAAGTACAAACATGGTAGTCTATCAGATGGATGTAAAGACGGCTTTTCTTAACAGAGATCTTAAAGAAGTCGTATACGTCAGCCAACCTGAAGGTTTTGTGAATCCAGAGCATCCTACTCATGTCTATCGCTTGAAGAATGCCCTTTACGGTTTGAAGCAAGCTCCAAGGGTATGGTACGATATGCTATCAAGGTTTCTTCTATCTAATGGATTCAGCAAATGAGCAGTTGATCCGACATTGTTCACCAGAAAGTCAGGCAAACACTTAATTCACGTTCAAATCTATGTTGATGATATTATTTTTGCCTCGACTGACCCCAATGAATGTGACTGTTTTTATGAGAAGATGGGCTTTAAATTTCAAATGTCAATGATGGACAAATGTCATTTTTCTTTGGATTACAAATTTCACAAAGTCCTGGAGGCATTTTTATCAATCAATCTAAATATGCTAATGAAATTTTAAAGAAATTTGGATTTGATTCTTGTGACCCTGTTGACACTCCCATGGTGGAGCGTACTAAACTGGATGAGGACCTCTCAGGGATCATGGTTGACCAAACTCAATATCGTAGTATGATTGGGTCCCTGATGTACCTTACTGCCAGTAGACCAGACATTCTGTTCGATGTATGCATGTGTGCTAGATACCAGGCTAAGCCTACCAAAAAGCACCTTGAAGCGGTTAAACGGGTCTTTCGGTATCTCCAAGGAACCATCAACATGGGACTTTGGTACCCGAAGGACACCGGTATGTCACTAACAGCCTATGCAGATGCTGACCATGCAGGGTGTCAAGATACACGTCGAAGCACGTCTGGAGGTGCTCAGTTTTTGGGTGATAAGCTTGTGAGCTGGTCTTCAAAGAAACAAATGAGTACTTCTATATCCTCTACAAAGGCAGAATACATAGCCATGTCATCTTGTTGTGCTCAAATCCTATGGATGAGATCCCAATTATCTGACTATGGCTTTGAATTCAACAAAATCCCTCTGTATTATGATAACAAGAGTGCCATCGCTCTCTCATGCAACAATGTTCAACATTCAAGAGCAAAGCATATCGACATTCGACATCATTTCATCAGGGAGCAAGTGGAGAACGGTGTGGTGGAACTATATTTTGTGAGGACTGAATATCAGTTAGCAGACATCTTCACCAAAGCTCTTCCTAGAGAACGTTTTGAGTTTATCCTTCCACAACTTGGTCTAAAGAGTCTACAACCGGAAACACTCAAACGTCTTCAAGAGGAAGACAAGGAGTAAAAGCTATTCTTCATCCATCTCTTGTAAATATTTATTCAAAAAGCAAAATACAAAATTATAAAACCCTCAAAAAGAAAATAGAAAAATATAAAATTTTAAAAAATCCATAAAAATCAGAAAATATTTGCAAAATCTTAAAAATATTTTTTTCCATTTTTTTCTGTTATTCGATTTCATCTACGGTCTTTGTGTTGTCACTCCAAAAAAAAAGATGGAGAAAAATGGTGGTTTATTGTCATTTCAGGCAATAACCCGTATTTCAAAAAAAAAAGAACAGAGCCATGCCTAATGTAATTTTTTTTAATCTCATGCTCTGATTCTATATAAAATGTTTGTCGCCAAAAATACAAATGTTTTCTTTTCAAATATTTTTCCTTCTATAAATTCTTCTGAAAAATATTTGTCATCTAATGAAAACAAAATTGCTTTGAAAATAACTCAGACTCTATTCTTTGAAAATCATCTGGACTTATCAATTGTCAAAATCTCTATCTCTCAATCAACAACTAATGTCATTGATTGAGGGGGAGAATGATTTCAATCAAATCAAAAAGGTTATTTTTCAAACAATTGGCACGTAAACGAGCAAGGTCTACTTTTGGACAATCCAAAAGAACAATGTTTTACAATGTTTTATACAATTGATTCAAGACCTTGGCTAATGTTATGTTTTCATAAGATACTTAAGCATGTTTGAAAAAAATGGAGATTAAAGTCTCAAAATCTGATCCTTATCAGTTAAAATGTTTTTCAAAAGAAAGTCACATTTCTCCTCAAAAGTGTTTCAAAATTAATTTAAATCAATAGAGATCACAATTCTCAAAAGATTTGAAAATTGTGATTGGGGGAGAACTTGTGATTTAAATTGGATATAATCTGATAATTCGATAAGTGGTTTAGAAATATATTAACAAGCTCTCCTCCCTACACATGTGTCAAACGATTTCAAATTTTCCATGCACATGTTAAGGGGGAGCATCTATCTCAAACCAAAAAGGATTGAAACGTGATTGATTTGTCTCTAAGTGCATGTTCTCTCTAATATGTGCAAAACACCTTCTAATCTCGATGCACATATTGAGGGGGAGCAATCATAAGAAAACCTCATCCTTCCCAAAATTGATTTTTCTAAAGTGTTTAAAACACTAAATGTAATCAGGAAGTGATGATGATCATTTTAGAAAATGCTAATCAAAAGATTGGATCTTTCATGCTCAATCTAAGATTTCAAATATCCTATTGCCTCCATGTGCTAAAATAATTTCTAATACTTGAAGCACATGTTGAGGGGGAGCATTTCTAAAATATCTAAAACAATTAAGGTACAAAATACTTTGATTTTATATCACAAGTACCTTGATTGATTTTCAAATGGTTTTCAATTGGTTTTGAGGCGGAAGAACAATACCAAAAGGCCGACCAATTTTACTTTATGCGTGGAGATATAAGGATGGTTAGGTTGGTATTCATTCCCACGATCCCGCCAGAGCCGGAGGGATCTGCCCAGAGACAATCCACTAGATAGTGTAGAGTCCTTATGTATGATGAAAAAAGGAGAAAAATGAGAAATGGGAAGAGTGCCGACTGAGATTGAGCTAGAACTAGAATAAACCCAACAAGGTTCTAGTAATGAAGTCTCGGTAAGCACTGAAGGGGTTGAAGAATGAAAAAGAATTGTATGTGAATAGGGTGAAAAGAAACATCCCTCCATTTATTCAACCTTAGGGCAGAAACCGGGTTCAATACATATGCTACTGGTGGTTACCAAGGTAACGCCGGTATTGAAGACAAGACGTCATGGACCCAGTGAAGCAATGCACTAAACTTCCCATGCTACTCAAGTTCCTCTTAAAATGACTTGTTTCATTCTCACGGGGAACCTACATAATCTATCGACTTTCTCTTAGAGATTGTTGATATTGAAGAAGGAGACCCTCTCCCTAGTCTCCGGCATAGGAACCAAATGTGCACAATTGAGTCTAGAGCCACGAGATCATCAATAAATCTCATTAAGGACACTATCAATGAAGACTCAATGTTTCACACAATGTGGAAAGTGAGAATATATCTTAAGAGTCCTTCGCATTATCCTTGTGGTATTTCCAGAACATCTGAGTGATATGTTCACATATTGACGATGAAGATGGAAATCCTTCTAGAGCCAACATCAAACATGCTCTTGGTGGGTAACATGTGAGATCTATCCTATAGATCAAACTTGTGAGAACTGGATAGAAACAATGGGGCGATTCAATAATTGAATCAACCTTGGTCCAGGAAATGGATTGATGGATACCTTTGAAAAACCGGTCTTTGTGCTTAAAATTCCTTTCTCTAGCACATCGACTGTGTATTAATATTTAAAATTAAAAGGTGTTTATGATTGATAATTGATTTTCCTTAAAACCTTCGTTGTATTGCAAAACACTTTATATTAAGCAGTACACTATTGTTTTTCAAATCACTTTTCATCAATCAGTGAATCTCAATTCGCTGGTTCACTCACTCCATGTTGTCTTCTTTGAGACGTTCCGATTTAAGAACAGCTAGAGCAGCTGCGAAACCCTGTCAAGAAAATTCTTAGGAGTTCTACCTGATCACAGGTCGTATTTGTACTGATCAACGGGGAACCGTGGGCCGTGTACCTCAATTCAACGAAAGTGATCAAAGACACTTTCGTGCGCTTTATTGCTAACTGTTGTATACAGGTACACCCAACGTTTGCAGTTGATCAGAATTGAGAGGTCAATCCATAGCCGCATGCTCACACAACACATTCATTTCTAAAGAAATCATGATAAGTGCATCAACGACTCTGATATTTTCACTCCATGCTTCTGCCACGCTGCTGCAAATATCATGAATCAACTAAAGCTTCTGCTACTATGATGAGAAGAAATCATGATCCAGAATGTGAGCATGTCGGTCCAATGTCACAACATCACATAATGTCAACACTACAAAGGAAGAGTCAGAGATTTATGGTTGCTGATAATCTCAAAGCTGGCTCAAAACTCATCATCGCGTGGATCAGTTAAAGACCTCCACTTGGATTAACCAAACATGCAAAACATGAAGAATCAGAGACTACGGGCTACAGAGCAAAGAATTTAAACAAGAATCCAAGAACAATCAAAATGTAATATCTGGTTGTATTCAATGTAAATTGAGGTAACCTCCCTTAGGGGAAGATTGTTAGGATTTAGAAAATCCATTGGTTAAAGTGTCGGTCACCTCAAGTATTTGTATTCGTTATAAAGCTTGTAGTCATAGTCATGTTATGTTAATAAGTAATTAGTTAAGTAACACCGTGGAGGACGGACGGGTCTTTACCCACTGTATGCCTGATCCACAGCCCGTAGGAGGCGAGTCTTGTAAGAAACTATAAATACCCTCTACCTCTCAAGGTAGAAGGTTGGAGCTTCAATACCATTTTTCTTTTGTTTCACATAGTTCCCAACTCTCTTCCCTTTCTCTCTCTAGAACTCTCTCTCTCTAAACATTGTATACGCCCCATATGATTGTGTTATGATGTGTTTGTGAAATCCTATATCTAATAGCTATCGCCTTAAACTTGAGAACACATGCTAAAAAGGTCTGCTTACGCTGGTGAGTTCATAGAGTTTAGTAACAAAAGTAATAGTGGACCTGATAGAGTTTAATTGTTGTGCGCGACTAAGGCAGATATATAATACACATTCCAATCAACAATTAATCCAATCAATAATCAATCCAATCAATAATCAACAACACAATCTAGATCTCAGCAGGGCCCCAAGCGACTCTAGCCAGCGCAGTCGTAGCAAGGCCTAGAACACAAGCTACCCTGGTCTAAGTCGGTCTATTCGTAGCTAGGCATCGCGCTATAGCATAGGAATGCTACCCTAGCTTAAGTCAACAATTTTCGCACGTCTGACCTTTCCCAATCAATACATTAGCAATCAAAAGAGTGGTGGCAGGTCCAAGAAATAGTTTGCATTCACATAAACACATAAGATATCAATCCACAAATCAAATGTTCCAAACAACTGTCATTCTCAAATAATGTTCACATATCCAGTTATGGTTTGTTAAAAGCAACATGTATGCTCCCCCAAAATAGTTATGAAAACCTTTGAAAAGAGGGGCTATGAAACTCACTTTAGCCACAGGAATGCACTATTCACTATTGACACGACTGGCATCTAAAGCTAATCTCCACGACATCCAGAAGAAGGTACGACGAGTAAGATATAATAGAAGTGACGCAACCTAATGCGTATACGGTTATCTTAAAATACATCTCAAATGATAAAGAAGTAGATAGAAGATAATGTGTCGTAGTTTTCATGGATTATTCACGTCGTTACTTTCAATACACAAGCTAGTCAAAGACTAGAAAACGACGATAACCATGTATGGCACATAAATAGGTCAATTGATAAGTTTCGGCAATTTACCCAATACTGCCAAACGTAGATGTTTATAATAAAAGATAAGTTTCCATTATCGCTTGATTAATAAAGGTTTCTCAATCGTTATTCGTAATTATACAAGTTTATAAGGAAGTACTTCATATAAAGTATATGACACATTCGTTTATCCAACGTTCCTCAAACCATTACTACTTTAATAATAACGTTTCCCGACAAGTTTATAAAAATTATCTTGTATTTAATAAACATGAGTTACTATCGTAGTTTATAAAGGTTTAAAATAAAATAAACCATATCCGTCGATAGTATATAGTTATATATTTCATTATTAGTTAAAATGTGAAAATGAAATATTTAGGCTTATCGCGAAGCAAACATATTAAACTCATTTCCGAGTCTAATATATTTTACTCGTTTAAGCCAAAACATTTAATAAAGTCCAACGTATTAATCAATATAACTTGTTATCAATAGTTATTTCAAGTTTATAACCCGTATTCGATCCTTATAAGTTATATCGTATATCACAATAGTTTTATTCCGGCATCGATTGATATAATTGATCCGTTACACCATCGAGTCATTAGGTATATATATTTTACAATTTTATCCGTCGATATGTACTAATTACCATTTCTTTTGTAATCGTTAATTCATATTAACAACCATTTATGACGTATAAATTATTACCGCATCTTATCGAGTTTAACCCGTTACTAATTTTTACTCGTACCATATACCCGATTCATAAATCAAAACAAAGTCAACACCAATTTAACATTCGGGTCAACCTGACCCGACCCGTACAATTTCTGACCCGACCCGACTCGACTAGGTCAACTATTGAGTTTAACTCATACCCCACGACTTGTTGACCGGGATATACAAACAAATTTAGCATTGATAAATAGATAAGCAAATCCAAACGCAAATCTGAAATCCAAACAGAGACCTAAATGGTTTCAAAACTTGACCTAATTCCAACTAAACAGTAATAACACCAAAATTTCCAGGCCGTGTATCAATCTGAAGCCAATGGATCACGAACCGACCCAAGTCGGGTTTGACCTGACCCGTAAACAAATCGAATCAATCAACACTGCCTATATTAGCTTTCTTACCACATGAATAAGATTTCAAAAACATTTTAATCCATTTCATTCCACGAAAACTATCTACAACAAAATGTGTATTCGGTTTCAAAAATAAAAATAAACATAATATAACACGAGTGGGTTTACCGAGAGAGAAAGAGATATGAAAAGACGGAGAAAGGTGGCCACAGCCGTGGCTGTGGTGGCGGCTGTGGTGGTGTCTCCAACAGGTACAACCCGTAACCATCTAACCTTGATCTCTTGAACACGATTTTACCACGAAACCCTAATTTACGAAACTAGAGTTTGAGATCTAGAGCGCGTTAACGGGTTTGAACGCGTGTGTGGTATAAAAATGGAACCACAAGGACTAGATCTATCATGTGGAAGTGGCGGTGTACTAATTAGAGATGGCCGGAATTTGGCCGAATTCCGGCGACGGCGCCAGAACCCTAGTTTGGGGTGGCCGAAATTCTTAGAGAGAGAAAGAAGAGTTTGTGTGTGTGTTTGTAGAGAGAGAAATAGATGTGTGAAATGAGAGAAGTGTGAGAATGAATGGGTATATATAGTCCTAGGAGGGACTACTCGGTTGAGTAACTTATCTCAAGGACCATACATGTAACTTTGCAAAACTTTTGATATCTTAGGTTCGGGACTCATTTGGGTTGGCAAACGATTGATTCGTGTCACGGGAATTACGCCAACGCTCTTAGAATATTTTTTCCAATAAAAATGATATATAATACGACTCGTATCTCAATTTTGAGGGAACGATTCACTATAAATGTCGTTTCTCCATTTACAACGCATCGAGGAAATTACGAGTTGTCACATTCTTTCATTCTTCTAATCTCAGATCTCTTGATCTAGATAGTATTTCTTCTTTCTTTTGTTGTGATTATCATATAGGTCCTTCTCTAAGACGAGATCACGAGCTTCTACAAGTCATCCAACAAAGGGTCCTTGATTGATTTGTTCCTCCACAAGATTTCTGTAGCAAAGATCTTGTATTTCATGTTTCACATATTTGTTGTGTTATAGTAGTGTTGGTTTGGTCCTCCGTGTTAAGGACTCGGTATTTAGCTTTGTACTGGAAAAAGTTTAAGCAACATTGTGAAGGATTCTCCGCCAAGTTAAAGGAGTTTGTTGACATAGTGCTTGAACTCTCGAGTAGGTGACTCGGGGAGTGGAGTAGGGCAAGGAAGGTGTCCTTGTAGTCGAACCACTATAAATCGGTTGTGTCATTTCTATCCCTTACTTTACTTGCTTTCTTTACTTGCATTATTTATAGATCTATACTTTTTATCCATCCATACGATTTCACATAACATCGAATCTAAATTTTTTGAAACTAAGTTAAAAAATCGGCAAAACTATTCAACCCATCCTTCTAGTTTTCCACAATGTTGTTTGATCTATTTAGGATCTTGAATCTCAAACTAACGAGAATACCACACCAGTTGAGACAGCCAAGATAAACGTGCATTCGATGAGGAACCTGAAAGTGATGGTTCAAGCATTAAGAGGCAGCTTATGGCGATTAAGGAGGAGAAATCCAAACAGTGAAGCTTGATAAGTCCCATTAAAAACATGCAACAATGTTTGCATTTAAAGACAGTTATTTGAAACTATTTTGCATTTGATTATGCATTTCGGCATTGTGTTCGATTGATTGTGATTTGGGAGTCCGAATCACTTTTAGACATTATCTGCCATCCTACAGGGTTTTTAGACATTTTTGATTGTGTTTGTGAATGGGGAGTCCCATTCATACATTGTCATACATGGGTTTGCATTTTACAGATTTTAGACATTTTTGATTATGTTTGCCAATGGGGAGTCCCATTTTTTTTTGTGATTGTGAATGACAATATATATTTATGGAATAAAGTAATCTTTGGTACTTGGTCATACACGTGTTTACATACTTACCATTCATACATCAGCTATGGTTGTTCTTTCTTTGTTTGTTTAGCAACAGGTAGTTATACTTTGAGGATGAAGACAAGTACTTATGAAAGTGAAACCAAGCTTTGGTGTTTGGTCCATGGCTTTCAACTGCAAGAAGATGATGCCTATATTGAAGTCAACTTAATAGCTAAATTAAGTTTCTTATTTGTAGTCATATGTACACTGACATTGGAGTTGTCCAATTAATTTTATGACTTTGTATATACTTTCAAGTTAGTATTTGCCATCTTCTAATGGCTAATGAATTCAAGTTATTTTATGACTTTGTATATACTTTCAACTTAGTAGCTAATATATTCTTTGTACTAATGAATTGTTTATGATAGATGTTTCAAATAACTACTATTTCTTTATTACTTTGTACTAATATACAAGTTTTTCTTTAAAAAAATCTAATGTTCGGAAAAACATGTGCCCATTATGCCCATTTAACTTCTAAATGGGCAATACATGCCCATTTCAAAAAAAAGAGAGGCCCAAATGTGCCCAAATGTTTTAAAAGTTTGCCCGTTTAGCCCATTATTTTGATTTTGGGCACAAATTGCCACCTATATGCATGGCCCTTGCGGTGAGGATGACCCAAAATAGGTTTGTATGGATGATGGTCGATGTACAAAACACTTTCCAAAAAATTTCACGCAACACAGCTCTGTTGACGCCGAAGGGTATCCCGTTTACAGAAGACTTGACGACGGTAAATATGTGGAAAAGGGTGCACATAAGCTGCATAACGGTTACGTTATACCATATAATGCTACGCTCCTCAAACGTTATCAATGCCACATGAACGTTGAATGGTGTAACCAGACCGGATCAATCAAATATTTGTTTAAGTATATCAACAAAGGACCGGATAGAGTGTCAGACGAGTTGTATGAGCCGGTTGTCACGACATAAGGTCAACAAGTTGATAAACCTGTTGATAAGATTAAGGCGTTCTTGGATTGCAGGTACCTATCTGCGTGCGAGGCGGCGTAGAGGTTATTTGGTTTTGAGATTCATTACAGAACACCGAACATTGAGAGGCTGTCCTTTCATCTTGAAGGCGATTAGATAGTTGTATACGAAGAAAACGCAGACCTTGAAGCTGTTATTCAAAAGCCGACTGTTGGTGCTTCTATGTTTGATGGTTGGATGAAAATGAATGAGCTTTATCCATTAGCAAGGGATTTAACGTACGCTAAGTTTCCTACAAAGTTTGTCTGGAACGTCCCAAAAAGAATGTGTACGTTTAGAAAACAAGGTAGAGCCATCGAAAGAATTCATAGTGTTCCTATAGGAACAGAAGATGCTTACTATTGTAGGATGCTTCTGAACAGTGCCAAAGGATGTCGAACGCATGCTGAAATTAGAAAGGTTAACGGTGTCGTTTATCCTACTTACAAAGACGCTTGCTACACTGCGGGTCTTTTGGAGGATGATAAAGAGTATGTTAAAAGTATCAAAGACGCAACCCATTGGGCGCCCGCTGAACATCTTCATGAACTATTTGTCACCTTGCTTCTTCAAAAGGAACTTACAACACCTTCCAGGTAAGATGTTCAATACAAGAGAAGGCAGATTTTACGCATTCCATGTAACATGGAATTTGCTGGCTGAAGATGTTCAATACAAGAGAAGGCAGATTTTACGCATTCCAGGTAAAAACGTTAAACACCCTGTGTTACTATCGTCTGTTATACATCATTTATTTTAATCTATGATTGAAATTGAGTATTTTATGCAATACCTTTGGATTTCATTTCTTATTAGTTTATTGTTATCAAATTATTAAAATATTTAGTCTACTGTTTTAATATGCTTCCTCGTAATTAACTACCACCATGTCACTTATTTTATGCAGATTTGATTCTTAGTGACGATGAAAAAAAGAATATCGCTTTGTAATATATTGAACAACTTATGCGATCGAGAGGTACTACTTTGAGGCGTTGGCCTGAGATGCCTTATCCTGATGAGAGATACGTAGATGAATTTGGTAACCAACTTATATATGATGAGACGTATTATAAGCCAGTCGAGATGCAATCGGAATATGAACGTTTGTACGCCTTATTGACCACGGAACAAAAGGGTGTATATGAGGGATATTGGATTTCACAAACACACTAAACCATAATCACAAGTGGCGTACAAGAAGGTTTTAGAGAGAGAAAGTTAGAGGTTTAGGGAACTTAATGAGAGAAAGAAAAGATCTTATTATGAGCTCCAACTATCTACCTTGGAAGGTAGAGAGTATTTATAGTCTTACAATAAAACGCCACACAACGGGCTGTGGATCAGGCATACAGTGGGTAAAGACCCGTCCGTCCTCCACGGTGTTACTTAACTAAATACTACTTAGCTTAAAATAACTATGACTACGAGCTTTCTAACGGTTACATATACTTGAGGTGACCGACTCTTTAATACCTGGAATTTCTAATTCCTAACAATCTCCCCCTAAGGGAGGCCACCTCAAACATATACTAGAATTACATTGAATACAAACAGATATAACATTAACAATTGTTCTTGCATTCTTGATGTAGCACTTTGCTCCGAAGCTCCTAGACAATGATTCTTCTCATTGCATGTTTGGTTAATCCAAGTGGAGGTCTTTTACTGATCCACGTGATAATAATTTTGAGCCAGCTTTTGAGATCATCAGCTAACAAAAAATCTTTCAGACATCCATTGTGGTGTTGGTATTATGTGATGTTGTGACTTTCGGACCGACATGCTCACATTCTGGATCATGATATCTTCTCATCAGAGTAGTGGAAGCTTTCGTTGATTCATGATATTGGCAGCAGCGTAGCAGAAGCATGGAGTGAAAATATCAGAGTCATTGATGCACTTATCATGATTTCTTTTGAGATGAATGTGTAGTGTGATCATGCGGCTATGGATTGACCGCTTCATTCTGATCAGCTGCAAACGTCGGGTGTACCTGCATAAAACAGTTAGCAATAAAGCGCACGAAAGTGTCTTTGTTCAGTTTCGTTGAATTGAGGTACACGGCCCACGGTTCCCCGTTGATCAGTACAAGTACTGCCTGTGATCAGGTATAATTCCGAAGAATTTCCTTGACAGGGTTTCGCAGCTGCTCTAGTTGTTCTCAAACCAGAACGTCTCAAAGAAGACAACACGGAGTGAGTGAACCAGCGAATAGAAATTCACTGATTGATGAAAAGAGATTTGAAAAACATACGTGTATCGCACAATAGAAATTGTTTTTGCAATACAACGAAGGTTTTAATGAAAATCAATTATCAATCATAAACACCTTTTGATTTGAAACATTCGTACACGGTCGATGTGCTAAAGAAAAGAGTTTTTAAGCACAATGACCGGTTTTTCAAAGGTATCCGTCAATCCATAACCTGAACCAGGATTGATTCAAAAGATTGAATCGCTCCATTGTTTCTGTTCAGTTGTCACATGGTTGATCTATTGAATAGATCTCACATGCCACCCACCAGGAGCTTATTTGATGTTGGCTCCAGAAGGCTTTCCATCTTCATTGTGAATATGTTTGCATATCACTCAGATGTTCTGGCAATACCACAAGGAGACTAAGGAGAGGGTCTCCTTCTTCAATATCAACAATCTCTAAGAGAAAGTCGATAGATAATGTAGGTTCCCCGTGAGAATGAAACAAGCCCTTTTAAGAGGAACTTAAGTGGTTTGGGAAGATGTAGTGCATAGCGTCACTGGGTCCATGACGTCTTGTCTTCAATACCGATGTTACCATCAGTAGCATATGAATTGTACCCGGTTTCTGCCCTATGGTTGAAGAAATGGAGGGCTATTTCTTTTCACCATTTTCTCATTCAATTCTTTTTCATTCTTCAACCCCTTCAGTGCTTACCGAGACTTCATAGCAAGAACCTTGTTGGGTTTATTCTAGTACTTGCTCTGTCTCAGTCCGCACTCTTCCCATATCTCATTTTTCTCTTTTTATCATCATACCTAAGAACTCTATACTAACTAGTGGATAGTCCCTGGGTAGATCCCTCCGGTTCTGGCGGATCATGGGAACAAATACCTAACCTTATCATCCTTATATCACCGTACATAAAGTAAAGTTGGTCGGTCTATTTGGTATTGTTCATCTGCCATTTGGAACCATTTGAAAATCAATCCAGATACTTGTGATATATTATCAAAGCATTTTGTACCTGAATTGTTTTTGATATTTTTAGAATAAGAGCTCCCCCTCAACATGTGCATCAAATGTTTGAAATCGTTTTGCACACGGAGGCAAGAGAAAGAATTTAACTTCTTTGATTACCATTTTCTAAAAGATATCAACATCACTTCCCTGATCAAAACAAGTAGATAAAGCATTTTCGGGAAGGATGAGGTTTTCACAATTTTGCTCCCCCTCAATATGTGCATTAAGATTTGAAAAGATTTTTGCACATACTAGAGGGAACATGCACATTGATATAAATTGATCACGTTTCGGATCTTTGTGGTTTAAGATAGATGCTCCCCCTCAACATGTGCATGGAAAATTTGAAATCGTTTGTCACATGTGGGAAAGAGAGCTTGTACATTCTTATAAAACCATTTACTGAATTGTCAGTTTAAATTCAATTTCAATCACAAATTCTCCCCCGATCACAAATATCAAATCATTTGAGATTTGTGATCTCTGTAGATTTAAATTGATTTTGAAAGCTTTTTAAGGAGAATTGTGACTTGATTATGAAAAACGTTTTAGCTGACAAGAATCGGATATTAAGACTTTAAACTCCATTGATTAAACATGCATGAATATCTTTTGAAAACAATTGAATGACAAATAACTTTTTAATTTAATTGAAATCATTCTCCCCCTCAATCAATGACATAGGTTGTTGATTGAGAGATAGATATTTTGACAAATAAGTCCAGATGATTATCAAAAATAGAGTCCGAGTTATTTTTCAAAACAGTTTAGTTTTCAGCAGAAAAATGTTTATAGAATCAGAGCATGGAATTTGAGAACATGAAAAAGCATGGCTCTGTTCTTTCTTTGAAAAGCGGGTTACTGCCTGAAATGACAATAAACCATTGTTTCTCTTTCTCCCAAAAATATATATTTTTTTTATATGAAAATTCGAACAACATCTAAAGACCCGTGTCATTCTTTGAATGACAGCACAAAGACCGTAGATATTATCGAACTGAGAAAAACATGAACAATTGACAAAATTTTTGAAATTTTTTCGACTTTTTCAGATTTTTATGGATTTTGAAAGTTTTATAATTTTCTATTTGATTTTTGAGGGTTTTATAATTTTGTATTTTGTTTTTAGAATAGATATATACAAGAGGTAGATGAAGATAGACCTTTACTCCTCGTCTTCCTCCTGAAGAAGTTTGAGTGTTTCTGGTTGAAGGCTTTTCAAGCCAAGTCGTGGAAGAATAAACTCAATACGTTCTCTTGGAAGAGCTTTGGTGAAGATGTCTGCTAACTGGTATTCTGACCTCACAAAATAGAGTTCCACCACACCTTTATCCACTTGTTCCCTGATGAAATGATGTCGAATGTCGATATGCTTAGCTCTTGAGTGTTGAACGTTATTGCATGAAAGAGCAATAGCACTTTTTATCACAGTACAGAGGGATTTTGTTGAATACAAAGCCATAGTCAGTTAATTGAGATCTCATCCAAAGGATTTGAGCACAACAAGATGACATGGCTATGTATTCTGCCTCTGTAGAGGAAATAGAAGTACTCATTTGTTTCTTTGAAGACCAGCTCACAAGCTTATCACCCAAAAACTGAGCACCTCCAGACGTACTTCGACGAGTATCTTGACATCCTGCATGATCAGCATCTGCATAGGCTGTTAATGACATACCGGTGTCCTTCGGGTACCAAAGTCCCATATTGATGGATCCTTGGAGATACCGAAAGACCCGTTTAAAAGCTTCAAGGTGCCTTTTAGTAGGCTTAGCTTGGTATCTAGCACACATGCATACAACGAACAAGATGTCTGGTCTACTAGCTGTGAGGTACATCAGGGATCCAATCATACTACGATATTTTGTTTGGTCTACCATGATCCCTTAGTGGTCCTCATCTAGTTTAGTTCGTTCAATCATGGGAGTGTCAACAGGGTCACTTGAATCAAATCCAAATTTCTTTAACATTTCATTTGCATATTTAGATTGATTTATGAAGATGCCTCCGGGACTTTGTGAAATTTGTAATCCCAAGAAAAATGACATTGTCCCATCATTGACATTTGAAATTTTGAACCCATTTCATTTGAAAAACGGTCACACTCATTGGGATCAGTCGAGGCAAAAATGATATCATCAACATAAATTTGAACATGAATTAAATGTTTGCCTGACTTCCTGGTGAACAATGTTGGATCAACTGCTCCTTTGCTGAATCCGGTAGATAGAAGAAACTTTGATAGTGTATCATACCATGCCCTTGGAGCTTGCTTTAAACCGTAAAGAGCCTTCTTCAAACGATAAACGTGAGAAGGATGCTCTTGATTCACAAATCCTTCAGGTTGGCTGACGTAGACGACTTCTTTAAGATCTCCGTTCAGAAATGCCGTCTTTACATCCATTTGATAGACTACCATGTTCTTACTAGCAGCATTAGCCAAAAAGATTATGATTGCCTCGATTCGAGCAACAGGAGCAAAAGATTCTTCAAAGTCAATACCCTCATCTTGACGGTATCCTTTAGCAACTAATCGAGCCTTGTTCTTCAACACATCACCATGCTCATCAAGTTTCACTTTGAAGATCCATTTTAGAGCAATAATCATAGCACAATCTGGAGCAGGTACTAACTCCCATACATCAAGTCGATCAAACTCATGAATTTTTTCTTGCATGGCATTGAACCAGCTATCTTCATTCATGGTGGTTTTAACATCTTTTGGTTCGATCTTAGAGAGTACTGAGTTGAAGAAGCACCATAAGGCATCGATTGCAAGTTGTTTCCGTGTGGATACTGGACGAGAGGGATTTCCAATGATGTTGTCTAAGGGATGATCGTGAGTCCATTTTCTAAGGTGTTCATGTGGAAGTTGTTGAGGGACTGAGGTAGCAGAGTCGATGTCTCCTGAAGAAAATGGTTCTGATGATGATTCAAGAGCAAATATGTTTTCAAATGGAGCATCTTCAGGAGTAGCAAAGGGATTAACTTCATCATTGATGCCAGAAACAGTTCCATGATGTACATTCGAAGATTGATGATTTGTTGATGAGACTGAGTTATCAGCAGCAGGTGCTTCTTGACTTAATGATATTGAGACTGAAGGATTGACTTCATTCTCAGGGATATGAGCAGCCTCTGTTGTGGGAATTGTCAGTTCAATAGCACTTGGCTCATAGAGTTCATCAAACATCGGATCAAACAATTTCTTCAAATCATCTTCAGTTGGAGGTACATATGGAATAGCTGGAGAGGAATTTGGTACAAGGGATGAACCAATGAGACTATTTTGAAGTGCGGGTCCTGAACTTGATTGTCCAGGAGCCATTTGACCGGTCAGCTCATCAAACGTAACGTGAATTGTTTCCATGATATCTCGGGTTCTCTTATTGTAGATTCGGTAACCTTTTCTGTTTGGTGCATAGCCTACAAATACTCCAATGTCTGCTTTGGCTCTCAGTTTTCCTAAATCTTGACCATCATTAGTTGGATAACATAAAGAACCAAACACACGAGGTATTCTTGACCATCATTAGTCGGACGATTCGAACTGTTTTGTTGAGTCTGATCTGAAGTTGTTTAATGAGTTTAATGATGACATCTGGAGTTTCGTCCTTTGTCCTCAAAAACTTAACCCAAGTGAATCGGGAGTAGTCATCAACCACTACTAACACATATCTCTTCCCATTAATAGTTTGCACTCTCATTGGACCGCACAGATCCATATGAAGGGTATGAAGAACTTCCATTACAGAGTTTGTGGGTTTTGGTTTGTGGGCATATTTCGTGCTTTTTCCCAATTGACAAGCTGAGCAGAGATGATATTTTTCATATTTTAATCTGGGTAAGCCTCTGACTAGATCCTTTCTGGAAAGGTTGTTTATGGTACCAAAGTTCAAGTGATTGAGACGACGATGCCATAACCAAGACTTTGTTTTAGAAGCCTTTGACAGCAAGCAGATTGGAGAGGACTTCATCATGTCATCAATACATATGGTGTATAGGTTTGAACCTCGGGTACCTCTTAACAATTCTACACCATCAAGTTGTCTAACGAAACAAGTATGTTTTCTGAAAGCTACTTCTAGATCGGAATCACAGAATTGACCAACAGAGAACAAATTATGACCAAGACCTTCCACATAATATACCCTGGAAATTATACTTTTACCAACCACATAATCTCCATAACCCATAATAGCTCCAAAATGGTCGTTCCCGAATCTAACTGTCCCGATGAATTTACTCACGAAGTTCATGAGCCACGACCGGTCGCCAGTCATATGCTTGGAACAGCCTGAGTCCAGGTACCACAGAACGATTTGAACGATCTGCAGTTGAACACAGACAAGAATGGATAACTGGATAATTGGGATCCCCATGCAAGAATGGGTTCCATTTGGTTAGTAACAGTGATTGGAACACCCACATCAGAAATAGAAATATTCATATCAGAAATTGAGGCAATGGAATCATTATGAATAGATGCAGTACTAGTGTTCGTATTTGCCCTATTCAAAGTATGTTCACTTCTTAAGGGAATAGTTCTACCAGTAGGCATCCATTTTATAGTGGGCATTGACTCATTAACCTTATAGCCAAAAGGTATCCATTGATAACCTATCTTACTAAATGTTCTTCCTGTGGGTTTCCACTGTTTTCTAACTCTCTTTCGCCTTTGCCTTTTAACCTTTTTAACATGATTGTTTTCATTAGTAATGTTAACTGGGGTTATGACAGCATTCGACAAAACATTCATACCACATTCATGATTAGAAACAGAATTCAAGTAGACATCATTACAAGGAATGCAAATAGTATCAGAATTCGAATTAATTACAGTACGCCTATGGCTAATACTAGAATCAACATGATTCGTTTTATTCGACTCAAGCATAAAGTTCCTAGGTTGGTCTTCTACTCTCTTCCAATGCACATTCTTAGCTTGCGAGGTCCTATCATTCCTTGTATTGTCTTGAGACTTTGACCTGCTCGCTTTAATGTCACTGATTACTCCTGTAGAGGGAATGGGAACATTAGTTGGTTTTGCTACTCTTTGCATCTCCTGTTTAGATGTTCTGGGATCTGAATTACATGCAGGCACACTAAGGTTCACTTTCTTAACACTAGAAGTGCTGGGATTTGTACGCCTAGAAGGCACACTAGAGTTCACTTTCTTAGCATTGACAGATCTGGAATCTGAACTACTTAAAGGCACACTAAGGTTCACATTCAAAACATTGGGCATCGAACATGGAATCAAAGGATTAACTCTCTCACCTATGGACTTTGGGCATATTGTGATTAAGCATTCTAGAATTTCTTGAGATCGTTTGGCATATAAGCATGCATGCCCAATTGCATTGTCAAGTGGTTTCTCTAATTTATCCTCTTCAACAATCTCACGTAGACATTCTAGACAATCCTTAAGGGATGAGAAATGTGTTTGAATAACAAGTTTGTTATTCCTAAGATGAGGGGGAACATATTTCACAGACAAAGCATATTTATTACAAGAGTGAACCTTTAATACACCATTCTCCCCATTGGTCATTGGCATTTTCCCTTTTACCTGACTCTTCAGATTCTCAATTTCCTTTCGCAATGAAGCTATTTGTTCATGATTTTTGTTACGAGTGACCTTTATTGATTCAAATAACTCATTGAAATGACGTTTAACCTTTTCATTTTCTTCTAGAAAACTTTCGTTTTCCTTTTGTAATGCATTTACTAAGTTTTGAAGATGAAACGTTTGAGAATTCTGAGAATCTAGAGGAGGAGGCATTTGGGAGCCTGTCATATTGTTCGTTTGACCCTTTAATTGAGAGATTTGGGCTTTCAATTTTCTGATCGTGTTGCAATGAGCTTGAATCTGTTCATCACGTTTGTTAATTTGAAAAACTGCATCAAACTCTGGAGCATCTGAGGATGTCTTGATATTTGAAGTTTTGACATTTTCTTTAAGATGTTGATATTTTAGTTGTAAATTAAAATGCTCAACTTCTAGTTTAGAAAAATGTTTAACCAAATTGTCGTGATCATCCAGTTCAATTTTCTCATTTAGTTTAGAATTAGTTTTTTCAAGCTCAATGACACGATCATGGGAGACTTTCAGGGCAACAGATAATCATGAAATTGGGAAGCATTAATAGAACAATTTGTAGCAGTGAAAAACACATCTTGAGCAACACATTCAGTAATAAGAGTCTCATTTAATGTATGCAAGTTCTTTCTCTCAATCTCATTATATTTTAGTGCTCGCTCATAGTCACTAACCTCAACTATCATTGCATCAAACTCCTTTTCCATTTCTTTAATGTCTAAGTTCATTCCCTTTTTAAGACTTTCAAAATGATCTTTTAGCTGTTTAAAGAAAGGCATGACTTCAGTTAAATAACATTCTTTCGTTTGCTCAAAACCCCTTTCCCCTTCAGTTATGCCAGTGGATGTGATCCTTTTCTTATAAGTTTTCTCAAAATCAACAAATAGTTGAAAAATAACATATTGACTGATTAAGGTCTTGCTTTTAGTGGCAATAGTCCTAGGAACTAGATGCATTGGTGTATTAGGAGGATACACAGTCGCTCTAGGCATTTTCCTAAGGGGAGGGTTG
The DNA here is from genome assembly GCA_019973895.1 of Chrysanthemum seticuspe. NCBI lineage: Eukaryota > Viridiplantae > Streptophyta > Magnoliopsida > Asterales > Asteraceae > Chrysanthemum > Chrysanthemum seticuspe. Next base: position 270,248,641 of record BPTQ01000009.1, read on the forward strand.
GTTTCAACAATATTTTCAGCTTTCTGCTTATCTAAGTCCATTTTCCAGAACACTTGTTCAGGAGTTAACAATGTCTGAGGCTTAAACTTGTTTAAGGCAATCCAATTCTCCTTTTTGTAATCATGGGGTGTGATAATTACTTTATTTTCTTTACATTTTGGATCATCTAGTTTCTTGTTCATCTTTTCCCTAGTGACTTCATCTGATTTCTTATCTTCCTCTGAGCATTCAACGCAACTAGGTTTCTGTCTAGGTTTAAGGATTTCATTACCATCATAAATTACCTTATGTGCAATTCTAGCCTTTTTAATGACCTCAGGATTAGGTTCCTCAACAAGGGCAATGTTATGCTTGTCGCTTAAGACTCTATGCTTAGTGATCATGTGAGCAGTCTGAATGGTGTTCCCTTGTATGTACAACTTGTTTTCAAGTTTGTTTTTCAAAGTTTTCAGATTAGAAAAATCTTTCAAGAGTTTTGATTCCTTAGCATTAAATTCTTGCTTAAGCATTTTCACATTTTCTTGAAGTTCTTGTTTTTGCTTAGCAGTTTTAGAAAGCTTTTCTTGCAAGGAATTTAACTCTTGTTTTAATACTTCTTCTCTAAAATTACCTTTTCTAATGATTGTACGCACTTGGTCATCCATTTCCTGCTCACGAGTGGTCAACTCAAACTTAGCTCGTTGTTCATAAATGGCAACCCGTTCTTTATAGGCATTCAGTTCAGAGACAATAGAATCATCAAGGGTACATGCAGTGAATTCATCAACGACATAGTCATCATTGACTGCAGAAGATGCATTACTTGGTACAGTCTTAGTTTCACTTTGTTTCACATATTGATCGTATGGGACAACATTACTATTACCCATATTATCAATATCTGAGTCATAAATCTCAATAGATTGTACATCATTATGCATCTTTCGCTCATCAATATCATCATATAGTTTTAATACCTCTGAGATGATTTTGTCTTTGGATGGTCCAGTTTGTGGTGAAGAAGAGACCTTAGGAGAGACCATTGGAGAAATGCTAGCCATGAAAATTGTTTGTGCAGAAGGTTCATCATCAACATCAGAATCGTATGCATCACAATCAGCTACTTGAAAGGCATTCTGATGATTATGATCTATCTCTTGAATCGGCTGTTCATCAACATCAGCATCATAGGTTTTGGCATTTCCTTCAGCAAGAAATAGTAACTCCTCTTCATCCAAAGCTGCTCCATTGTCTTGAGCTTGTACTAGCAGCATCTTATCCCTGAAGTACTCAGTATTCTGTGGACGTTTTGGAGATGTGCAGTTCCTTGCAATGTGTCCCTCACCACCACAGTTATGGCATTTGATCGGCTTAGCTTGACTTTGATTTCCATTCCTTCCCCGATTCTGATTTGCACCATAACCTCCACCTGCTCCATCCTTTCTTTGATCAATGCCTTTCTTGAACTGGCTGCCCCATAATTTTCCCATCTCTGATCAAAGCATGATTGTGAAGATTGGAGGCGGTTCTGATCTCATTGTTGGTGTGAAGTCTGTTAGTGTGAGGTGAAAGTGTCATGTTCTCTTTAACCATGAGTGCTAGTTGATTGATGAAATATTCCATGACAGCATTAGCATCTGGTTGCTTGAACCTTGGATCAGGAATGAGTTTGTGATTACCATCTCCCGTGGGTACAACTTGAGAAGCTTTGGTGGTAATCCCAACATTTGTGTAAAAAGCAGTTGAATCATTTGTTGAGCTTGTTTCTCCCTGAGCTTTGAACTGATCAAAAATCCTCTTTTCAAACATGGCATGTCTCTCATTTTGAAGAAGGAAGGCATAGAGTTGCTCATAATTCGTATTCTTCAATCCTTTAGTGAGCTTCACAGAAGTGACAAATTTGTGCCATTCGGGATTCATGTTGTTAACAAACTTTGAGTTCAGCTGAATGTTAGGCATAGTCATTCTGATGTTCCTCATGTCATTCACCAGCTTATGAAATCTCACATAGTACTCATAGACACTCTCATCTGGTTTCATCTTGAAGTGCTCAAATTCATCATACAACTGTGATTCTCGGTCTTCAACAGTTAGATCAGAACCAGAGAGAAGCATCTTGACATTATCCCATACAGATTTTGCCTCGGTGTTGTGATTGATAAGCTTGTAGATGTCTTTTGGTAGGCCTTGCAGTATAATGTTAGAAGCTCGGATATCTGCATCGAATCTCTTTTTCTCCTTATCATCGAGCTCATCATACATCTTTGGTCTGTCCATTCCGTAAATCAAAGTTCCATCTTCAGCAGTATCAAGTACATCTCTAGTAGTCTCAACCCGGTAAGGTCCTTCATCAATGGATTTGAGAATGTTAACCACATTTTCTTTTCCAAGACAGTACAATCTGATTCGTTGAGCCCAAGAATCGTAGTCAGTTCTGTCAAGCATTGGTGGACGAGTATCCGAGCCAGCTGCTTGAACATCCTCGGCAACAGTGGAAATGATTGTAGAAACGTTGGAAGACATGTTAACAGATTAAACGGGATTTTAAAACTCTATGATTAAACCGGGAAATAAATTCTTTCACGGGATTTTACTGAATCAAGAGAAAACCGTATTCAAAAGATATCACCGAAGTCGCTAGGAAAACTGTGAACCAAGTCGCTAAGTGCTAAGTCGCTATAGTTCCAAGTCGCTAATATCACAGACAAGTCGCTATATAACAACTCGCTAAGATTCAAGTCGCTAGCAAAATTTTGACAGCAATTCGCTAAGATCCAAGTCGCTAATATGTCAAGTCGCTAAATAGCAACTCGCTATGCACCAAATCGCTAACACCAAGTCGCTAACGAACAAAAGTACAAGTCGCTAACTTCCACCAAGTCGCTACACGTAGTGGAGAATCCACTAAGTGTACTGTTTGTCGGCTTGTCTCACTAGACAAGTCGCTAATCCTAAATCGCTAGCAACACAAACTGCAACTCGCTACCAAATTCTAAAGCAAGTCGCTAGCAAGAAAACTTATCTGTGGCTCAAGTCGCTAGCATGAAAAACCCATCAACACCACTTTTCAATCCAAAAACAATCCAACCACGATGATTTAAGCCTTCTAAATCAAAACCTAAACACTTGTGATGATTCTAAACACAAAAGTACAATCAAAATCCAAACTTTAACACTAGAAATCAACCAAATGATGCAAAAACCACTAAACTTTTTCAAACTCAAAAACCACCTAAAAACCACTAGAAATCCAAAGATATGTAAGAGATGATCTAACCATGGCTCTTGATACCAATTGAGGGATATTGGATTTCACAAACACACTAAACCATAATCACAAGTGGCGTACAAGAAGGTTTTAGAGAGAGAAAGTTAGAGGTTTAGGGAACTTAGTGAGAGAAAGAAAAGATCTTATTATGAGCTCCAACTCTCTACCTTAGAAGGTAGAGAGTATTTATAGTCTTACAATAAAACGCCACACAACGGGCTGTGGATCAGGCATACAGTGGGTAAAGACCCGTCCGTCCTCCACGGTGTTACTTAACTAAATACTACTTAGCTTAAAATAACTACGACTACGAGCTTTATAACGATTACATATACTCCACGGTGTTACTTAACTAAATACTACTTTTTCTTGCGTTTTCATCCGTTTTTATACGTTTTTTTTAAATATTATACGTTTTCAGCCTTTCGATATGTTTTAAAAATAGATGAAAACGTATTAAAACATAAGAAAACGGATAAAAATGGATGAAAACTTATGAGAACGTAGAAAAACGAATAAAAACGGACGAAAATGGATAAAAACGTATTACGCGGATGAAATTATATGAAAACGGATAAAAACGTATGAAAATGTATAAAAACGGAAGAAATGCGGATGAATACTTATAAAAAAGGACCAAAATGTAAAAAAATATAAGCAAACGAGCGAAAACATATTAAAACGGATGAAAACGTATGGAAACATAAGAAAAAAGGATGAAAACGTATAAAAACAGACGAAAACGTATAAAAACGGATGAAAGCGTATAAAAGCCGACGAAAACGGATAAAAACGTATAAAAACGGACGAAAACGTATAAAAACGGACGAAAACGGATGAAAACGTAAGAAAACGTATAAAAAAGTGCCTAAATTCGAAAATCTTTAAATTATAAACGTCCGTTATGATAAAGGACTGACGAGGCAACGATTGTTAACCAAGAGGGCTAAAAGTGTAAATTATAACGGAACTTAGTTAACAGCAGTTAAATAAGGGACCATAGGTGTTATTCTTTTCAGAGATAGGGACTTTCCATGCAACTTTAAACTTTCAGGGACTGTGAGTGAAACTTTAGACAAACCTTAGGGACCATCCGTGTAATTTACTCTAGTTTATAAGTAATTATGCAGTGTTAATTTTGGAAAGCGTGTATTTTTATTTATGTTTGTCTAACTGAAATAGTCACAAGAAATTCTATCGTGCGTTTGGTATCCCACTATAAGAATGAGACTATTACTATGAAAGTGATTAAAGTGGTTTGTTTAAGATGAGGTGATCCACCATTATGGTAATGAATGATAGATATAACTATGGTACACGCATTAATTGAAAGCAAATGTTAAACTAAAACGAGGAAATTTCAAACAAACTTCAGGTAACTAAAATTAATAATATAACTTAAATTCAATAAAAAGTATATAAAAAAATGGCTAATGTAGTGAGCTGGGATTCGAACACGTGACCTCACATTTAAGACATACACTACTCAACCAACACAACCATTCAGCCATCTATCATCTTCTTCAATTACAATATACATATCATGAAATGATAATCAAGATGTTTCAGTAAGGCAACAAGACACGCAGAAAGTGTATTTGGTTTCGTTACTTTCTTTCAGAATATAGAAAAAGTGTTTTTCTAAAAATAAATGCACCGATTACTTTCCCTTACAACTTTTTATCATTTTGTTTTTTTAGTTGCTTAATACTTTATCTTTCCATGTAAATCTTTACTTTTTATCATTTGTAATATCAGTGAGTTAGTAACAAATTTGGTGAACATCAAGATAGTTGGAATTCATTGGGTCAATATGGTGTTATGATTTACCATTATAATTTATAGCGTGATTATTGGTCAAGGTAGTGTAACCAAGGTCAAGGCGGTGAATTTTTTCTTGTAAGACTATGTTTATTAATGGGTTGACAACTCAATGAGTTGCCCAAATAATAATATTTTAATCAAAATTCTCAAATTCTTTCACAACCAAGGTCACATGTCAACTTAGATTGCCAACCTTCAATCTGCCAGATGACGGCTAATGAATGACTATTTGTTTTATTTTTTTTTTGTTTTTAGTATTTATTATTTTATAAAAGAATAGATTGGTTGTATGTATTAGTTGGGTTGGGTTGTTGATAAAAAGGTATATATTAGTTGTGTAGATGAAGAAAAGAAAAAATAATATTTTAGTAGAGATTGGATCGTGATAGATTGTTGATAAACATAGTCTAAGAGCACACGGTATGCATTACATTTAACATGTCATTCGTCTCATTTACGTATTATTGGTGAGTCAAATGGTACCGTCACTTTGTGCCATTGGTGAGCCAAACACATCTGAGCCAGTGAAATAGCTCAAGCCATTTGTTTATTTTGTGTTTTTATTTTTTTATTGTGAGTGAGCGGGTATTTCTAGTGGGGTATTTTGTGAGACCCAATAACATGTTAGTGGTGTGTTATGAGGGAGGGCGTTTTAGTTATTGGTGTGTTCTTGGAAGATGAATGATATAGCGCTGATGTGGCATATCAATAACGTGTTATCCATCATTGCGATACCTTGTGCTCTAATAAGACTAATAACATATTTATTACTAAAGTTTTTGGTGATGTTTCGTGTAGGGCTGAGCATCGGTCCAAAACCGACCCGACCCGACCCGACAAAACCGAAAACCGAAATTTATAAAAAACCTAAACCGTACAGATGGGCCGTCGGTTCAGTTTTGTGTCGGGCCGTCGGTTCGGTTCGGTTTAGGTGTATTTAGGTATGTTTTTGTCGGTTTTGGGCTGAACCGACCCGACCCGAAACGAAAACATGTAAAACATGAAATCGAAACCGAACCGACGGGCTATCGGGTCGGGTCGGTTTTTGTCGGTTCGGTCGTTTTGTCGATCCGGTTCGGTTTTGGACCTTTGATGCTCAGCCCTAGTTTCGTGTTATAACTCCAAGTGCTTTGACCAGTAAAAATTATTATTTTATTGAGTTTAGAGTTAATTACATAAATCGTCCTTGTGGTTTGGTTAAAATTACGGATCTTGTCCCTGTGGTTTTTTTTAAGCGGGTCACGTCCCTGTGGTTTATCAAAGTTACGGATCTTGCTCAAATTTTGACCCACTCGTTCAAAAGGACGTAACTTGACATGATGAACTAATGGAAGGTTAACCTTGTAATTTACTCTTAAAATAGAAACCACAGGGACGATATATGTAATTTACTCTTAAAATACAAACCACATGGACGATATATGTAATTTACTCTTACAAAAAATTTAAAAAAAAAAATCACTAATTTTATTTTACGAAAATATTTTAATTTTATTATAATAAATTAAAAAAAATTAAAAAAAAATTGTTAACAAAATAATACAAAATTTAATAAAAAAATCATTTTACTATAACACTTAAAAAAACTGTTTATTTAAAAAATTAATTATATTATACTTTTTTATAATAATTAAAAAAAAAAAAACTTAAAAAAAATTAATTTTGTTAAAAAAAAATGATAAAATAAAAAAAAAATCGTATAAAAACGGATGAAAACGTACAAAACGAACAAAAACGCATTAAAACATATAAATGTTCATTTTAATGCGTTTTCGTACGTTTTTTTATAAAACCTACGAAAGCGTACAAAAACGCATTAAAACGGACATTTATACGTTTTAAAAAGGACAGATATACGCATTTGAACGGGCATTTATATGAACATTTTTTTTCCTTTTTATAAAAACGGACATTTATACGTATAAAAATGGCGCTTTCGTCCGTATAAATGTAATTACATTTTTTTTCCTGTAATATTTTTTTGATTTTATTACAAAATGTAATTAACTCTTAATTTTATTATAAAAGCAGATGAAAGCGCCATTTTAATACGTATAAATGTCCGTTTTTATAAAAAGAGAAAAAAAATGTCCGTATAAATGCCCGTTCTAATGCGTATAAATGTCCTTTTTTAAAACGTATAAATGTCCGTTTTAATGCATTTTCGTACGTTTTTGTACGCTTTCGTACGTTTTATCAAAAACATACGAAAACGCATTAAAACGGACATTTATATGTTTTAATGCGTTTTTTCCGTTTTTGTACGTCTTCGTACGTTTTCATCCGTTTTTATACGATTTTTTTCCTTTTTTTAAAAATGGACGAAAACGTATAAAAATGACGCTTTCATCCGTTTTTATATAAAAAAAATTAAAAAACGATTTTTTCTAATTTTTTTAATTTATTTTAGAAATGAACAGATTTTGTTAAATATTATAGTAAAATGAGTTTTTTTTTGAAAACTTTATAATATTTTTTTAACAAAATTATTTTTTTTAAAGTTTTTTTTAGTTATCATAAGTTTAATATAATTAATTTTTTAAATAAACAGTTTTTTTAAGTGTTATAATAAAATGATTTTTTTAATTAAATTTTGTAATATTTTTTTAACAAAATTTACTTTTTTTATAAAGTTTTTTTTTTTTTTTTTTTTTTTTTTTTTTTTTTTTTTTTTTTTTTTTAATATATTATAATAAAATTAAAATATTTTCGTAAAATAAAATTAGTGTTTTTTTTTGTTTTTTGTTTTTTTAAGAGTAAATTACATATATCGTCCTTGTGGTTTGTATTTTAAGAGTAAATTACAAGGTTAGCCATCCGTTAGTCCATTATGTCAAGTTACGTCCTTTTTAATGAGCGGGTCAAAATTTGGACAAGATCCGTAACTTTGAGAAACCACGGAGACGTAACCCGCTTAAAAAAATCACAGAGACAAGATCCGTAATTACTCTATATACTATAGAGCAAGACACAAGTTTGCAACATTAATTGCTATCTATAGCAATTTGGCAAAAATAGCCCCTAAGGTTTAGGTGTCGTTGCGAAGTAAGTCATGTAGCATTAATTGCTATCTATAGCAATTTGGCAAAAATAATCCCTAAGGTTTAAGTGTCGTTGCAAAGTAAGTCCTGTAGCATTAATTGATATTTATAGCAATTTGGCAAAAATTGTTCCTAAGGTTTAAGTGTCGTTACAAAGTAAGTCCTTTGTAGCCACGAAAATAGTCCCTAAGGTTTGAATTGTATTTGTAAAGTAGGTCCTTCAAGGACTAACCAAATAAAGTTTGTAGCATTAATTGCTATCTATAGCAATTTGGCAAAAATAGTCCCTAAGGTTTAAGTGTCCTTGCAAAGTAAGTCCTTTGTAGCCACGAAAAATACTCCCTAAGGTTTGAATTGTCTTTGCAACGTAGGTCCTTCAAGGACTAACCAAATAAATAGACAAACAAATTTTCCGGTCATTCATCAGTTCCAAATTCACGTCTACAAAAGCAATCCCGCTGTATCGCGCGGGTTTCCACACTCGTTTTAACTAAACCACAAGGACGATTTGAGTTTATTAATAAATCGAGTTTTTACTGTAAATTGCTCCTTCTCACCTACACCTCTTCTTGCTCACGTGACACTTACCTTACCTAGACGCCTTGTTTAGAGATTTTGCGATGATTTGCCAACTTTGTGATTTTGAATATCTACTTTTGAGCTTTGTATAACCAGCAAAACATGACATAGACAACATGATCATACGTGAGTGATAATAGGAACTTTTATAAAACTGATAATGACAATAGAAGATAAAATAAAAAAAAGTGGCGATATATGGTCCAAAATCTTTAATGGTGGCGCAACTTGAAGAAGCACAAAACTGGGACCTTTTTATCATGTACAGATGCACTAGTATGTTCAAGTGGGAATTCAGTTGACTTTGCTTTCGTCATAAACATAGTGTGATCTTTGATAACTACACTAACACCAAGAGCTCTCGGTACGCTAAGTTGTGTGGTGGCGTTTTCATCAAAACGTCACGTGAAAACGCGAGACCCACATCATTTGTGGCGTTTCATGTGTCGAGCCATTTGGGTTTCAGCCCAAATTATCTTTTTCTTTTTTAGTTGATTATGTGTAGGTTAGAGGGTATCTTATGACATCAGAAACAATGATGGGTTTTTTGTGCGTTGTAATAGATTTTGGTGTTATGAAAAAAAATGCTGAAGTGACATCACTTTATCTACAGCACCACACGACGGCACCACAAGATACTTAGTGCTCTAAATATGTTAGAATTCAGTAGTCAATCTTGACCAGTTTAAAATTGATCTATCCACGTCTCGTTTTAAAATACAACAAGAGACGACATTTTGGTTGTCGTTCTTTAAAATGGGGCATTTTTTTTAACGCACTCATTCAATTCGAAAATTTGAACCAAGTAAACTACGCGCTTGAAAGCTCGTTCCAAAGTTGTCACTTGTACAGTTTCAACGTGCGTATTGGAGAATCGCAAAGCCGCAAATAGGTTACACCTTGAGGTTAAGCATGATTGAATTGCTTTACTAAAGATAACAATAGAGTGTACTAGTGATATGTGTGTATTTACAGATTGAAAATCGATTGTTCAATGATGATTTATCTTAGCGAGTACCTTTCTTTAGGCAACCATGGTGCAATGTCCGCATAGCCTCTAAAGATGATACAAGATAGATATCCATTTCATTATGTTCACTAACTTACGAGAGAAACAGAAAGAAAAATGAGAACACGTATAAATATTATATGACGTAACATAGCTATGGATGTAAAAATGGTCTTGCACGTTAAATTTTGAGTTACGCATTTGACCTAGAAAATTTACCAGTCATGTTTTTTAACAATTGTATTCCAATTATAGTTTTAGCTAAATAAGTTGGCACGACTTCCAAAAAGAGAGCTATAGAAAAATTTGATAAAACAATCTTGACTTGTTCAATTCCATTTAAATAGTTTTTCTAGCAACTTTTTCTTCTTTTCATACTATCCACTTGATTTTTAACTACTAAAATAAAACAATTCAAACTGTTTGTTTCCTTTTATTTTCATTGTAATTTTTAGATGTCCTATGTAATCGAATATTCTATTTCTTTTTTCTAAACTATGAGATATTCTTAGACATGTTATAGTTAACTTTAAAATACCACATAATTTTGTGTACCAAACAATAAGTAACCATTAAAAGTGTTTAATTAGGATAATGGGTCATGCACATGATTTAGTCATTTTGGATGTTTGGCGAAATAGGTTATAGATGGGGTTGGAGTTTATATTATAAGCCGAAAGCTTGAGCTTATAGTTTTAGAAAGTTTTTTAGCGAATTAGTTGGAACTGAAGCTTATTAATGTAAAATCACATTAAATTCATATATGCTTTCAGCTTTTACGTGATAATCTATTATATTTTGAAGGGTATTTAAGTAATTCAATTAGCTATAAATCCTCATAAGTTTTTTTTAATTAGCTTAGCTTATGAAAACTTATGGCTTGTAAAAGCTTTCACAAATTTATGTGACAAATATTACTTATTTTATAAGCTAACTTATTACTTATTTTATAAGCCAACTTATTTAAAAGTTTAAGTTCTTGTAAGCTCTTACGATCGTCGTGTCAAACACATCATTAGTGGCATTCATATTAATCTCTAATTATGGGCCACTAACACACCCCAATATCATTATCTAATTTTTATTACAATATTGATTATTAAACCACTACAAATCTTGTTTCTTTCAAATGTTATTGTCATGCATGGACACTTGAACATTCTTTAGCATATTTATGTAGCTATTGTGTTTTATAATGTTATAAAAGCACGTCTGATCTACTTAGTCTGAGTGATAAACTTTTAAGGTGTAAAATAATTGGCTGATGATATTTATGTCAATTCAACAGTTATCGGTGATAGTAACTTATTCACAAACCCACACACAGAATATATCTATACATATATATTTAACTACTAGCGATCTAAAACTTTAAGTCATCAGGTGCATATATATATATATTTTTTTAAAGTATAAAGAAAATAAAGATGAACACGACATGTATTTCTTTTGACATATTAGTGGACTAACTAAACAAGACATGTGTTTATGCGACACAAAATTACTGATCAGGTTTATTTCGGAGAAATGGGGAATTTTAACGAAAATTTGCACTAGACTGCGAACATCCATCGAGTTTTCGTGAACCCGAAAACCCCCTAGCCCGCCCCCGTCTTTAACCGAGACTTGAACTCAAAATCTTTAAGGTAGTAAGTCGGCATATAATGCTAGACTAAAGGTCATTTGGTATCATTGCCAGAAATTTATTAGTACGTTGTGAAGAATGGTAGTGAGATTAGGATATATAATCAGTGGTCATTAGTATTTCTTTTGTTAAATCTAAATAATGATTATTTAAAATGAAATCCATATAACACGTTTTCTAAAGTTAATAAGTGGTAGTGAAATGATGGTTTGATTGATGAATAAGTTTGCAAAAATGTCAAATATACATGATTATATCAAGGTAAAAGGTAAAGCAAACGCACATAATAGTAAAGTAACCAGTAAAGTAACTCCCAATACCGTCTTTCACGGGTTGTGGGTCTCAATACCGTCTTTCACGGTTTATGGGGAAGGTTGAGATATAGACAGTCCTGCCCCTACCTAAGGTAGAGAGGCTACTTCTAGTTCCACCAAAGGTAGAAAAGGACCTCCGGCCTTGCAAAGGGTAATGATCGTAAACGCACATAATAGTGTTACAGTCAAATGAATGAACTCTTTGAATAAGCTGATCATTTTAGTTTTGAACCCACTTGCCAAAAATCAGTAACGCTTATTTTACAGCTTATTTTGTTAAAAAAAATCATATAATATGCACAACATCAAAGAAAAGAAAAACCAAAATTTCTGTTATGCAATTATATGTTATATTATTATGTCACGAGTTACAACTGCAAAAAGTACCAACTATCATCTCTACAGCTGAGATTTTATTTCGACACGATAGTCTAACACAGAAGATCGTAAACTAGGGTTGCTAATTTGTATACTCGAGGGTAAGCAGTGACCTAAACATTCTTAGCTTTCCAAAAATGGGACGTCATCAAATTTTCTTTATCATCGGACTTGGACCCGACCTGAATGGGGTATACCTTTTAAATTTACAGCAGCTTTAATTCTGTACTTGCAATCAAACGAAAAATTTCCCATCAAAACCGTGGCTCTTGCTTCATATACAGTCCCCTTGATGTCTCGTGCATCATTCTCTGTAAGTATCAAGATACACAGTCAAAACTACCGTCACGAATTCATTTATGGGGATGCAATGCCTGTTTCTCTTTTTGACATTCTTTCACCAATACCAAGCCAAACATATGGGTGTTTGTATAAGATGACATTTTTGTGAAGAAAGAAATAGTTTGTGAAATGGACATATAAGTGTCTAAGATTAGGCCAAAATAGGGGTAGCTATAGTACCCACTTATTAGTGCTTGCAATAATAGTATAATTAGATAATAAGTTCCCTAATTGCAAATCCAAACGCTTCCTATCTAGAATCATACTTTTGAATGCTGCAAAAAGATTGTCATAATAACTCAATCTTCGTTACCTGACTTGTAGTAGGCAAAATATTATGAGCAAGATCCTCATTTAGCGATACAGGCAATGGCGGTCCAGGTATATACCTTATGCTGCATATTTATTTAGATAAACCGCGCATTAGCAACGAAAAAATGGAAATAATAATAAGCTAAGGAGCATTTCCCGTACTCGTTTAAGATGGCATTTATATTATTCTTCATGTGGCTGAAAAGGTCTAAATTTTCCTGCAGCTGCTCGTGACACAAGATTAATTAGCAATAGTTTAGACTTTAGACAATGAATTCTATATGATCAAACAATATATGTTTGTAAATGTCAAAAGAATAACATACTTTCATTGAAGAAATATTAGCTGAGATCTGACCAAGAACTTGGTTATTTTGTTCAAGTAAGTGTCGTATTGAGCCATTTAATGCTGCATTAATGAGTAGAATGTATTCATCATGTTAGTGAAATCCTCAAGACTTGCAATTCGAAACTTGACAGTTATGAAAATCTTTAACAAGCACTTGATGTCACCTTAGCCCATATAGGGTAGAAGCGACAATGGTGAGTCAGTTAGTTATGAACGTGTTACATATAAGCTGTCTTTAGCTCAGGCGGGACAACTGCAAATTTTATGCTATAAAGGGAACATGTCGAATGGGTTGAAAGTAGCCCAAAATCTACTTTTCAAAGAAGATAACATCCTATATCGTTTTATTCAAAGTTTATGACTTTTACCGTAAAAAATAAAAATAAAAATTTGTAATCCTAATAACCACATTGATTAAAATATCTAACATAAGGCAAAAAATTTGGGTCAGCCCGAACCTGTTTTGACCCTTACCCAGACCCGAGAGAGAATGGAAACCTTTACACACAAGAGTATACACTTTCAATACCAACTTACAAGATAGGAAATACAAATGTTTCCCCCAACAATATATAAATACAAATTTCCAGAGCCTTCCATTTCCAACTAATGGCCCAAACTCAATCATATAGATGGCCGCTTGGTTGAGTTTATTTCATCATGTAATTGTGGGAATAATTATGTCTAAGCTCCTTTTAAAATAAGAACAAAACACTGACCTTCAAATGTAGTACCGTCAATCTGGGCCCGATTATTCATGGTAACAGAAAACGGGGCAACATTTAATGTTGGAGCTGATGACATACTTGGCTTTGAGAATGATTCCAACAAATCCTGAAATCATATGACGATCAGAACACTGATTTCTTTACAAAATAAGGCATCATTACATGGAAGAAAGAAAACCATACTTGGGTGTGTTTTTTCTAGGTTTTACAAAATAGTTAATCCGTTAATTATAGTTATAGACACTAAATTGTAAAATAAGAATCTAAATCTTTAAATAAAACGATTCAGAGGTTGTATGAACAAAGAATGGACTTTTGGCCACTTTCAACCTGTTTGACTCATTCTACCTATTTGAACCATACCCCCCTTTAGCTAAAAGAAAATATATGACCAGTCGTAGGTAAAGCACAACCAGAATAAAGAATAAACCCTATCATACATAAATGGTTCAAACTTGTCACCACTAATACCTTCTTTCCAAAACCTCAAAATCCATGTATTAAAGAATGTCAACAAATTACATGTATACTTATATTACTATGAGTGCCTTAACATGAATACATGACAGAGCATTTAGTAATCGCTACTACTATAACAAAAATAAAACTAAACATGAAAAAAAAAAAAATACTGTACAATTTTGAATATGAAATTTTCCATACAACATACACATAAATTTCAGAAACGATTGTTTTTTACGCATTAACTTTACCAACAGAAACACATCTTTTTATGTTTTGTAGCCTAAGGAAATGGCAAAATACTAGAAAATGTATAGTGGCATAATAAGTATACCTGCTTGTCTTTCAACTTTTTTCCCATATGCGGATCATCCGGTTTCCTTCGTTTTCTCTGTCAAGGATCACATCTAGTTAGGCATGTTAACAGTAAAAGAAATAATAAATACAAAAGCATAACTTGTTAAGCAGTTTCTTTGATTGTCTAAGTTTTTTGTGAAACTGCTCATAAATAATGTGTGTAATATCATTGCCAAATGTTGTATGATTATGACAATAAATGGTTTGAATAAACCCATTAGAAGTTTGTATTCATGAATGTACACTTCAGGAGACTTTTGAGTTTTGACTAACCCATTTCCTTTTTAGCCAATAATTTTTATATGGCCAATCAGTGATAATTAATAACACGAATCGCCATATTCTTACATAGGTCGACACTGCACCTTTAGGTCAGCCATCCAATACGGTCACAAGAGCGAAAATTTGGAAATTTGGTATCATTATAGATTCTAATTTCAAACTTTAAATCAATGAAAGGCGATGAAGATACAGTAAAAATATATAAAAAGCTCACCGCCATCCACCTGCACCGCATGGCAACATCACGAACAGTTTTATCACGCAATGTGGCAGCAATCTTGATATACCTCATGATACTCGGTTCATCCGAAAATCTACATCGTATATAATTTATAAATTATAAAAATAACATACAAATGCCCATTGGAAAGAAGTAGACATCTTTAATGCAAATTATAATCAGCCCACACTTAAGAACACACACTGAGTATTTGGGGAGAAAAAAAAAAGAGAATATGTGTATTAAGAGTTGATGCTATCTGACTAAAAAGATTGCAACATGAGGATAAGGTTTTGAAGTTCAAGTCTTTTTTCTTCTTTCCATATATGTTTAAGCATTAAGTAATTATAAAAGGTTCATGCAATCAACCTTTTTGCCGTTAAAACTAGATAAACGTGAAAGTGTGAAACTACTCTCTTTGGACAATCTTATCCTATGAAGTTGAACCGGCTGCTATAACATCTATAGACAAACATAGTCTAGATATGTTATTCAGTTTTATTACCAAAATAAGCAATGACGGTAATTCCATAATCAAAATAAGCAATGATAGATACATTATTAAAATATTTAACAAAAATATTTTCATTTCTAGATAGACCAATGAGCAGGGATTGCAAGATATGGATGCACATTTTGGAGAAACAGTTGCCTCACAAAAGAATAAGACTTTTACATATTTAACTATTAACTAAGTATCATTTAATTTGTGTCCTATTAGAATCATTAAAAATGTCGTGTTTAGAACACGATCTCTAAACCACATTATGGATGCACATTTATGATCGCTTTACATTGATCAAGATTAATTCGTTAGATTTAAAGCAGTCGTATGACCACAATATCCAAACGAAAATCCCAAGTGCCTGCTATAAAGATTATTAATTTGCTCACATTATCCTAATTAAATATATGTTCAATATATGCTTATCGCTCCTCGACCGAATGGATGGTCTAAACTCTAAACTAACAAATAATCGAGTTAAAGACATACCTACAATAAAAAATTAAAGCTCGGGAATACGCAAAAGTAAACTTGGAACAAAATACCTACATGGAAAGTCCTTCTTCCAACTTATGTTGTTCTTCAACCGACCACTCGACAGCCAACCCTGCATCATGCTTCAACCCCGGAAACGAACCACCCGAGTTATTCCCAGATTGCGTAAACCCCGAACCACCAATACCTATACTAGAATTCCCTAAATACCTTGTACTACTTGTTGTTGCAGTTGCTGCTGCTGTACTAGCATTCAGTAAATAATTATCACCCATCATAATCATATTAGATGTGCTCTCTCCACCACTCGAATTAAACGATATCGCGTGCCGATTCACCGCAGAACTCAAATTTCTATCATACTGAAACCCACTATCCATTTTTCAGCAAAAACCACCAAACTGAAACCCTAAACCCAATTTCTCAATTGATGGCATAAGCCCATAATAATCAAATCAAATCATCAATTAATGTACTAAGCACCAATCTTAACAATAGCCCTAAATCAATTTTAAACTATAACAGCTAATTGAGCTCAATTTGATGCATTGAACAGTTCAAGCCCTAATTTCTAAATTGTTCAAATTGTAACAAGATTTAATAAAGATTGGTGCAAAATGATCAGAATCCAAAAGGGTGTCTGAAATGTGAAAGCTTTAGTGATAAAGATCGGTATAATTGTGTTACCTTTTTGGCTAATCAGTCACTACACATTCTAACACAGAGTGTAGGTTGATTGCTTTTTTTTTCCTTTGTGTTTGTTGCTTAGTGATCACTTTTGGAAATGTAGCAAAACCATGTTTGTATTTGAATACTTTAATCGTTAAAACTTAAAATTGTAAAAATAGAAAAAATAAAATGGATTTTATGCATAAACTGATGGTTGTACTTCGTGGACACCCGAACCGACACAAACCGACTTGAATCGAAAACTGAAAATCGGTAAAATCTAAACCGAGAATCGAACCGAAGTTACTCGGGTCGGTTCGGGTCGGTTTTTCGGTTTTTGGCTAGAACCGGACCGAACCGAAAATCGAAAATCGGTAAAACCTAAACCAAGAACCGAACCGGAAATACTCGGTTCGGTTAGGTTCGGTTTGGTTTTATTCGGCTTTGACGGTTTTGTCAGGTCAATTCGGTTCTTGGTTGGTTTTGCTCAGCCCTAATTTCGTGTTGTGAATTGTATAATTATTTTATTGTCTAGTAATAAATAATATCTTTTGTTTACAACATATAATTTTAGAAAAGTATAATTGTTTATCTAAGCATTGATCACTTGAAAAGTTTACCGAAATTGAAAACCGGATCAAACCAATTTGATCAAATCGAACCGACCAAAGACTAGTTCGGTCATTAGTTTTGATTTGTGGTTTTCGATTTGGTTCGAGCTAAAACCAAAAAGCTATCTAAACCGAACCCAATTAACACATAACTGAAACTGACTGGATATATATGTTTTATTATCGGTTCTCCATTCCAACATGTTTTAGTTACTTCGAGTAGGGTCAAACTGGTTTAGTTGGTTTTGACTTGATGCGGTACCTTACAATAGTTACATCCTGAATCAAAAAGGGGTTATCAGTTATGTTATCCCAACCCTTGACATAAAGGGGTTAGGGTACAAAAGATTTCTTTTGTCCTCTCATATTACAGTACAACACAATTTTTTATCAGTTTCTATTTCGTATTTTTTGTCCGTTTTAAACTTTTGAATTATTAAACTTTATATTTTATGTTCCGTATTTTCATGTTTATAGTAATTTTATATAAACCAAAAAAGGGTATCATTTGTAGAAAAATGATGGTTTGTGTAACTTGTCCTATCAACAAGATGTCATCTTTGTTTTTTTGTTTTTTTAAAATTAAAATAAAATAAAATAAAATCAATTTTAATTAAAAATAATAATTCGATCGATTAAAATTATAAATTGACAATTATTTAAGAATATATTAATTTAACAAGGTATACATATATCAAGGCGAAGTATTATTATAGTTAAGAGTTTGATGTTGAGTTCTTCTTCTTGTTGGTTGGTTGTCTGGATCATGGAAATGAATAATGGTGCAAATCCCAATAAGCATTCAATGTCAATAATTGTATTGTCACCATTCCACCAATGATGATGACAATGGTGTTGTGTTTCTCACCAAACGTTAAATCATAAGTTTGTAGCCAATTGAAGACAATGTCGTGAACAAAATGTTTTTGAGCTTTGATACATGGACCTAATTAAAGAGGCCTAAAAAGAGACCTAATGCATAAATAAATTGTACAATAATAAATGAATTGTACAGTACTGTTATTGTACAACTCATTTATGCATTAGGTCTCCTTTTAGACCTTTTTAGTTAAGTCAATTAATCATTTTTCAATGTTTTCTTTTTCATATTTAAAGATTGAAATATAATGTTTTCATGTATTGTTATTACCTAAAGTACAACAAAAAAATTATTTGTATTTATTATAGTTCCTAAAAATACGTGTTTATAAAAAGTTGCATAAGAAAAGTAAATAAATTATTTTGATTTGAAAACAAAAGAAGTTGAGAACCTATGTGTGCGTTTAGTTAGAAGAAAAGTTTTAATTTTTTAATTTTAGAATTGTGAAAAAAGAAAAAAGAATTAAAATTTTCACAAGTTGAAATAATATTGTTTTATGTTCTCAAAAAAAAGGGGGGTGTTTGAAGGGAAAAAAAGTAAAATACCTCATTTTTTCAGAAATTATTTTAAAGGAAAACAGAAAAATTGAAAACCAGTGTAGCTACACTTTTTTTTAATTTTTTTCAACAATTTTCAAAAAAACTAAATTTCTCACTTTTTAATTTTTAACTAGAAAAATAAAATCTCAATCTACATTTCTCTAATTTTCTCTCTCTAACAAAAAAAGACGAGATTTCTCAATCTGCTATTCAAGTATCTTATTTTAACTCTAAGCACATTGGTAACATCTCCACCTTCCATCCTCGCCGTCGCCGCCCACCGTTGCTAAAACATGAAAATAAAAATATAACTTCATCTAAACGGGTTTTCAAACTTCTTAATTTTTCTCTACAGAGAAAAAAAATCCCTCTCAAATAAACTAGAAACGGAAAAATACGAATTTTTTTTATACAACTAAATGTTACCTATGTTTTGTAGTTTCCCTTGTTAAAGTATGGAATGCAAATTTTCTGTTTTGTAAAGAATTTTATTGGAGACATTTGATTTGAACGCGATCTCTCTATTTTTCTTATTTTGTACAAAACATTTTGTGAAAAAAAGTGAGTTTTTTCCTTTTAACTAAACGCAACCTATGATTCTATGAACCCGCTATTGTTCAACCATGGCCGAAAGAGTTATGTCTAGAAGTACATATTAGTATTCATGGTTTATTACATTCTCATCAACATGAAATCCAGATAGTGTTGAGGTAAAAATCTGTATTTACCCGAACAAACTAAGATCCTTCGGCTAATCCTTCGGCAAAGCTCTTTGGATTAGGACCCTTCGGATCTGTGAACACAAAGAAAACACGCGTTAGCCTCGCCTAGGGTTTTATCCCTAGACCAAGCTCCGGCGTGAGAATGAGTATGGTAAAATGTCAGAGTGATATGTAAAAAATGGGGTGAGAATTAGTTAACCTTGAATGCAGTAACTTGGCTCCTTTTATAGATGAGAAGTTTTGTCCTCATCCGAAGGTCACGTGGGTGATAGTGACTCTTTCGGGCGGGAGTTGACTTTGCTCTGTTTGGAGTCTGTCTGAAAAAGGTTAGTAGTTCTGATCAAGATTCCCTACCTTTTATACACGGTGATGTCATATGTCCGTTATGTCTAACCCTCCGGTATATACTGATTTAGCTTTGCTTGGTCTAAATTGGCTTGTATGTTTTGCCCGAGGGATTGCACATTGTGCCGGGCGGTTGTGCCTTTGGGCCGGAGAGTTAGGCCCTTCGGCAGTTTGCTTATGTGCAGGGGAGTCGTCTGCTGGAACATACGCCAACATGTCCCCCCCAGTATCATGTTAATGGATGTATTCATTATATGATATTAGGAGTATGTGGTGATTTCCGGCGAGTATTGCTCCGTCCGTTCTTCTTCTTTCCTGCTCTGTCCGTTCTTTTTTTTTCTTTTTTTTTTTACTGTTCAGATTGTGACACGTCAGCAAGACACGTGGCGGTGGTGATGACACGACATCAGGACACGTGGCAGTAGACGTGTGATGTATGGTGATGATGATGACACGTCATCGTCTGACACGACGGGACGTTTCATCTACCCTTCTTTTGCCTATAAATACCGCTGTCATTTTCATTTTTACCACCGTAAAACTTTTCACACACACACCTCTCTACGTTTTTTGGCCGAACGGTTTCTTTGCTCTTCGTCTACTATCCAGTCACTCTTCTAGTTTTCCTTATTTAGATTTTAGGGTGTATTCATTCCCTTTCGGCTATAATGTCAGAACCGTCCGGTTCCTCATCTGCTCGTGGTTCTGACCCTGTTTCTGAGGGACCGTCGCAACCAAAACCTAAGTTTGACTTAGATAAATATACTTCGACCATGACTGATAAGTCATTACAGTGGGCCGTTGAGGAATTTATGATACCCTCTGATCTTCACCCGAGGCTTCCACCGGCCGATTTTACGATGGGGCAATTGGGAGATGATGCCATAGGTTTGTATTTAGAATATTTCATGGAAGGGGGGATTTCCGTACCGTTTTCTAGTTTTCTTTTAGATGTTCTTCACTATTATAAAGTTCATATCTCCCAATTAGTGCCGATAGGTTTGCATAGGGTTACCCTTTTTGAAGTATATAGCCGTAGCCTTCACATCACTCCTACAACTTCCCTTTTCCGAGCCTTTTATAAATTACATAAACAAAGCCATTGGTTTACTTTTGCTAAACGGGACGGCAAGAACCGCCGAGTTTGTTTTCAAGAAATCTTGTCTTCGTTGAAGGGTTGGAAACGACAATTCTTTTTGATTGATCGTCGGGTTGTACCCTTTGCCATGCCGTGGAGGCATCCAGATTCAGATGTCTCCGACCCTTTTCCTACTGGAGAGTTTTCTGTGCCTCAAGCAGATTTGTTATTTGCCAATATTATTGATTTGATAAAGATACCACCGGGTTTCTTGTATGCCGTTGGGTTATCCTCCAAATGGAAGTATCCGGGTTATCGGGCGGCTCTGAAGGATGCCGAGGGGAATGGTACTTGGCTTTGTGTTTTATATATTTAGTTAGGGGTTTGTGCCTCCTAAGGTTTTAATAGTTTGTCGTTTGTTTCGCAGCTTTGACCATGTCGGACTATTTGATCAAACCGAGGTATCGAAAAGGGGCAGTTATGACACAAGGAGAAAAATATCGAGAGGGGCAAGCTCATCTGATGCACGTCACAATTCCTAGTGCAGCTGGTACTCCGGTGCCTCCCAAGATTGCTGCTATGAAAAAAGTTGAGGTGGCTGACCAGAAGGTCTTGGAGGCTAAAGAGAGGAAGAAAAGGGCCGCGGAGGCCAAAGCTGGAGGCGTAAAGCCGCGCAAGCGCCAGACCGGAGAAGGTGGTTCTGGGCAGCTGCGGCGAAAGAGAAAAAGTCCTACACCGGTTGTTAACTTGGATTCAACCACCAACCCTATGCCTCCAACCGTTGAGAAGGAAAATCTGGAGGGTCATTCTAGTAACCGGCTGGAGAATGCTGATGCCGCTGGGAATGTCGGGGCGGATCCCCAAGATCACGAAGCCAATCCTAAGGATCATGACACTGAGGCTTCTCGTATCGTTGAGCAACCTGCTCCCCAGGAGAATGGTGAGTTGGTCATAATTGTACTCCTTCATATCGCTGCTTTTGCCTTGTGTGTTTATCGTTTCTTGTATCTTTGAAGTGTCTTCTTATCCTTTGCGCCGTGAAGGTGGGGGTGGCGACGAGGAAGAGGGGGCTTCGTCCAGTGCCACTTATGTGCCGGGGTGGTCGATTAAGAAGGACGAGAGGGTGAAGGGTTATGAAAAGTATAAGGATTTGATGGTTTACTTGCCCCCTCCTGCTGAAGAGGAATATATGCAAACCCTAACGGACGTCGAGGCGGTTCAGAGGTCCTGGGCTATTTTGGCTAGGGGTTCTCTTTCTTTTGTTGACCTGCTCGTCCGCTTAGAAAATCTCGATCTCAAGCATAGGGAACTGGCTGAGGAGCATAAGGGATGTGAGGCTTCTGCCAAAGATAACTTTGCTTTTTTGAGTAAAACACTGAGGGAGTTGAAAGTTGCCAAGGATGAGTTGGGTGATTGTTCTGTCCGGGAGGAAGGTTTGAAGAAACAGGTACGTACTTTGGAGGCAGAGAAGGCCGAGTGGTTAAAGTTGTCTCTTGCTCAAAGTGAGAGGATATCTAGTTTGGAGAAAGAGTTGATGGAGACTAAGGGGGCTTTAAAAAACGAAGAGGAGGAGAATGCTGCCCTCCATAAAGAACGTACCGAAATAGCCGTGGAGGCTGGGAATTTGGAGATTGCTCGGTCAAATCTTGTTATGGATTTCGTTCCTACTTTTGTGGCTCGCCTTCTCAGCAGCCATGAGTACAAAGCTTACTTGGCTGCCCCCTTCAGTCTGAGTGGGATGGCCGGATGGTTAGATGGTGTGTCTATAGGTCGTTCGGAGGCGGAGGTGAAAAAGATTTTAGAGGATATTGAGGACCTGGATTTGGACGCTCCTACCAAGTACTTTGGCCATGTATGATGAGCTCTTTGTTAGGGATTATCCTTATGTTGCCAAAGTCCGAAATGCTTGTCACCGTCCGGTTGCTGAAATAATGGCTTTGATGCCGGATCCTGCTCCGGAGCGTCCTGCTGAGGAAGGAAGTGGGGAGAAAAGAAAAGACGGGAAGCCTAATATTCCTCTCAGTTGAAGTTTGTCTCTATTCTTTTTTAACTTGTTAATCATGGACATTCTTGGGAAACTTGTAATATTGATGAAATGTTTGTAATGTTACTGAACAATGTTGTTTTCTGCTTCTTTAGTTGATTGATGAAGTTCTTTTTAGCGTTTTTTATTTTATTTCTGAGTGCATGTCTTGGTGATTCGTCCTTGCCTTCGTGCAGAGTATTGGTCTTTCTTATAAAGTGTGAATCATTCGATAGTCTTATGGCAACCCTTTTTTGGGTATGAACCATTTCTTTTGTTACCTCGACAACCTTTTTTAGGTATGAACCTGATAACGCTACACGCGTCGTTCGGGGTCAAAGGAAATTCCTTTTCTTCGAGCAAGTTTTATAACACCCTAGGCAGTGAACCTAATCGTTGTAGTGTAGTAATTAGGGTAAGCCACGGGTATTGATATCGTTCTCTAGGGGAATAGGAATGCTAGTAGGGAGTTACTACGCTAAGGTTAAGGTTGAGGAAGATTATTTTTTATCTTTTTATATTTTATGAAAATGGAAAGGTACGAATCTCGGGTATTGGATTTGGGGGGAGGGGTTGGTATTTCTACCGATTACTCTACTATTATCTAATTATCTAAACTAAGGTTGTGGGAGTCTATGTCTAATTAATGTGTGCTCGTATGATAGTTTAAAGATGTGTTTACTTAGTTTGTATTACTCCTTAATTATCTCCTATTGATGGTTGAGTGTCACGTCTTATTCCTAGTTGCGTTGTGTGTCTAAAGTTGTAGGGTATGCGTTTCTCCCTAACTCTTTCGAACTTACCAAAGGGTCTTGTCTACAAACCCACTAGAGATTATAGACTCCTACTCTAAGGCGCTCTTCGGATGATTTAGCCTACAATTACTCAGGTAATTATACTCTAAGGTTCACAAAGATGAATCAAGCATTAAGTGCACAACGAATGACCTATCGCATTACTAGATCATTAATCAACTAAGATAAGAAACAACCAATCAATATTTAATAATTAAGTTTCATACTTCCTAAGCAAACACACAAATAAATTAGCCGGACATGGAGAACATGCAAGCATACACACAAATAATCAAAGACATAATTGAATTAATGAAGTAAAGACTTATCTTGATGTAAGATAGGGTTTAAAACCCTAAAATACTGTACAAGACACCTTAGGTTCGGTTTTAGGTTTTTACTCCAAAGACTCTCCACACAAAGACTGAAAAATTCGGATTCTATATATAAGATTACAATTGCGACGGCGTCACCTTATGTTTAGTGACGTCGTCGTGTCGCCGCCATTAGGGTTTCGTCTTGGCCACGTTAACCTTGCGACGGCGTCACCTTATGTCCGTGACGCCGTCCTCTTCAGCTTCTGACGTCGTCTGGATTGCATCTAGGCCGTTTGAGTAGCGACGGCCTACTCTTTCACCACTAGACGCCGTCTCTTGAAAATACGAGTTTTGGGTTCTGTCCCGTCACAATAATTTTGGGACGGCGTCGCCAATAGCACCTGACGCCGTCGCCTTCTACTTTCAGCAATTGTGAGTGTCTCGATTTCGACTTTGGCCATTTTCTTCATATATTCGCGCCTTTTCGTCCAAATAAGTGCCATTCCAGCATTTTACCTTCACGAGACCTAAAAAGTGAAAAGGAACGATATTAAGCAATAACGGATACAAAAAGTGATCAAATAAGGACTTAAACGACCCCTCAAAATGGTACCTTTTAAAACCTTATCAAATATCCCTACACTTGTTATTTGCTTGTCCTCAAGCAAATGTGCTTTTAGCCAATTAATTTATAAGTTAGGGGTCATGAAGCATTAATTCAAAACGGTCCACAACACATATAAGCCCCGCAAAAGTCATAACAAGCACGGAAATTACATACTAGCACCTCACATGGGGTGTTTGGATACTCACATCTCTCTCGGGTGTATAAATGAAATATAACAATATAGGAAATGGAAGATAAACACTCATTAACCGGTCCTAGTACATAGATTACCATAGGCTTGAGAATAGATCAAACCTCCATCGCTTTGGCGTAAGCACCTAGGAAAGACTATCAAAGAGGTCTTTAAAGGGTTGTAACGTTAGGCTTACGGTAGGGAAATAAGGGTTTGGTGGGATAGGCTATTTAGTGGTGGTAAGTCAAAAATCTCTATGTTAAATGCATATGAAGAATGGCGTTGCTAAGACAAGACTCGACACTTCTAAACTCTAGATAACTGAAATAAACAAACATAAATTTAAAGGATAGATGTAGGATGGTAGCCCGTATTTTTTTTTTCACTCTATTTTTTTTTTCTTTTTCTATTTTTTTTCGATTTTTTTTTTTTTTTTTTCATACACTTTTACTCTACCATCCTCTAAGATAACATCAAAATACTAGGGATTTATAAGCATATCCCTACACTTGAGTTTTTATTACTCTAATACTAATTTGACCTGATTTGAAAAGATCAAAACACTTGGGGTACATTATTACGCAAACAAAGGGAATTTGAATTTAACGTTCCCTTCCCGTCATTTCATAAACTTTAACTTTTCCCATGAATTCCAATCATCCCAAAACTGTATACAAAGGATATGACTCGACTTAGCAACTTATGCAAGCAACCAGATAATTGAACTAAGGGTTTAGGGTGATAACAAATATTTGCACTAAAAGTGAGTGCATAAGGGGTAGGCTAAGGCGATTTGGGTGTATATTTGGGGGTGGGGTGTAAACAATGCTCTTCATTGATATTCCGGAAAAACCGAAATATCACGAGAACCGCGAAAAGGATAGGCTCTGAGGGGTTAACTAGGGGTATCGTGTACTAAAGATGAGTACAACGCAAAGGTGTGGGGGAATTACTCAACCGAAGTGGAAGAAGTAATTATATTACAGGTATCAAACAAGGGTTATCCTAATGCCTCTTATCATTTATTTATTCCTAACTACACAAGTGTAGCCTCACTTGCGATCTCGGAATGCATCACAAAACAAGTTCTAGAATCTAATATACTACCGGTACACACTCTAAGCATTAAAGATGAATGCTTTAATTCCTACTAATCTAAGGGCGATCCTCACATTTTGGTGGAATTTGGGTGGTAAAGGGTTTTTGTGCTAGTCATGCAACTTCCTATCCGTGAGACGCTTTTGTTAAGACTAATGGCCCACTCCTATATATTATGAAAAATTTTAAATTTGGTGCCAAAATTACCCTAACCGACATTTTCTCATGGTTTATTACACAAATACAATTGGACAAAGCAAATAGTCAAGGATAAGCATAGTTTCAAAGTTCCCATTTTATTTTCCCTCCCTACACTTAAACTGAACATTGTCCCCAATGTTCCCCGAAAGTATCAAAGTTATGATAAAAGAAGGTAATTAAAAACGAAAGAAACTAGTACTCCCCTGATTAGCTCGGTAGGATCCGTGTATGAAGTAGTGGTTAAATCCTTTCCAAGAAGAATTTATGCGTGAAAAGCTCCTCAATCTTATGTAACTTCTTCTTGATAAATTAAACCTGCACACTTGAAGAAAACAAACAAAACCTTCGCGTAAAATCGGCGGTAATAATATATATAAGACTCGATTTAAACTAGGATATAATGCTTGTGGAATGGATGTTTACAGAATTTCTAAGAAAATTAAGACCTGGAAAATTCCAAAAATTTATAAGTAGCTCAGAAAACGAGAAAAAGTAATCTGATGTTTTTACTCCTTCCTGACGCCGTCAGGTTGCAATCCCGACGCCGTCAGGTTATCCTGACAAAAACTGGTCTGCGATTTTCTGGAAAAAATTCTGGAAAATTTACATCTTTAGAATCTGGAAAAATTTCTGCAAAACATCCATTATGACTCGATACAAGCATTTGACTCGAACAAACAAACATAAATATCTTTTAGTTAATTGTTATTCTCATGTTTACGTTTCTTTTGAAAACGTGTGTAATCCTCCCTACACTTATCCCTTATGTAAAATACCTTTATATGCAATTAAGACGAAGTTAAAAACAAAATAAAGCATTTTTACAAATTTAAACATGAGGATAAACAATTAATAAAAGATATATGACACTAACAAGCAAACAATTAAGCATGGGTTGCCTCCCACGAAGCGCTTTTCTTTATTAAAGAGTCTTGTAGCTAGACTCGTAGTCGTGCTCCTACGTACCGATATACGTAAGTCTATCCTCAACAATGTCGTAAGGATCAAACTTATCATTCAAGTTCCTAGTAGTACGTTCGGTTAAATATGCCTTTTCAAACATCTCACCATCGGGATCATAGATTTGTATCCTAATGTGCCACCTTCCATTACCATCACTAGGCGGTCTATTCCAATTCCACATGTGTTCGGATTTCTCAACTATCCACTTATTCATGATAAGGTTAACGGGCAAGCTTCCTAGGAACTCGGTCATCTTCCTAAATACTAAGGCGTCCTCGAACGGGTTCACTTCTATGTCCCTAGCCATTTCTTGTTCTTGGAAAGTTGCTGCACTAGCAAAGGCCTTATCTAGATAAAAAGGTCTTTGGGGGCCTATGATGTTCTTATCAATCCAAGGTCCATATCGAGAAGGCTCTCTGTCCAACCCTATCTCTTGTGGCATTTCCTCATCCTTATAGTATGTATGCTTTTTAACATCATAAACGGATCTAGCACTCCCCTCTCCTACCACTATTTTGGACATCTTACAATCGATGATGGCACTAGCGGTAGCTAAAAATCCTCTTCCAACTAGTAATGGGCATGTCGGGTCCTTATTCATGTCTAGTACATGAAAGTCGGCCAAAAGAGTCAACTCTCCTACATGTACTACCATGTCCTTTATTATTTCCACCGGACGTGCTATACTACCGTCCGCTAGTCCTAAGATAGTTTCCGTTGGTTCAATTTTACCTAGGTTGAGGCTTCTATGAAGAGACAATGGAACGAGATTGATGCATGATCCTAAATCGGCCAGAGCATCGAGTGGCTTGGAAGTTCCAAGTCTACACGGAAGAGTGAATAGCCCGGGATCGTCTAACTTCTTAGGTAAGTTGTTTCGCACAAAGGCGGACCCATGTTTTCCAAGCCTAAGTTCTAACTCATATTTTTCTTTTAAAGCATTATAATAAGGTGCATGAGCTAAGACTTCAAGAATCGGTTTTTCTTGATGGAGTTCCTTGTACTCCTCCTCTAAACTAGGTTTGGATTCTTGGCTGACGGGTTTCTCAAGAGTAGGCTTTACCAAAGGTGCCGGGCCTTGGTATCTCTTGGATGACTTGGAACCCTTTTTGATAGCATTTACCAAGTGAACCATTGGGTGAGAGGGGCATGGATGTGAACTCTCCCATGGCGAACTGGAACATGAAGTCGATGCAATCGAATTCACTTTTGGGTTCTTAATGGTATCACTTGGGAGTGCTCCAACTTCCCGCTCATTGAAGGCTTTTAAGAGGGCATCAAGCTTGGTTGTCATCTCGCTCTGTTTTTGCTTAAAATCGTCTTCAAGCTTATTCAATCGAGTTTCTTGGGATGACAAAAATCTAGATGCAATTGCCTCAAGATTAGTAGGGTTCCCGGTATAAGAATTGAACCTATTAGGCGAACTAGATGAGCTTTGGGGTGTGCTTGAGTTTTGGTTCCATTTAAGATTAGGGTGATTTCTCCATGAGGGGTTGTATGAGTTTCCTAAGTTGTTTTGTTTGGGTTTGAAAGTGTACCACTTCTCTCCCGCTCCGTCGGTACGTATGGAGGCGTAGTCCGCAAAAGCTTGTTCGGAGAGCCTTGTGCAATCACGAGTGTCATGGGGACCACTGCATAACTCACAAGGTAGAGTGATTTGATTCACTTGTCGTGAGGACTTAGGATTTTTGTAAGAACTCATGAGGAATTTAACTTGATCTTCAAGTTCGATCATCCTACGGTCGGGAGGAGGCAAGGAGATTGCCTTGACGGTTTTGGGCAGCTCACGGGGGTCATCCCAACTTTCGTTGTCATAGAGGGCGAGGTCCTCTATTATTTCCCATGATTCTTCTGCGGTGAAATCACAAGTTTTCCACCGGCCGCTTGGTCAATGGATCGCTTAGTGGGGAAGTTGACATGATCATAAAAGATTTGGACTTGGAGCCAAAGATCAATGCCGTGATGAGGGACTTTATGAAGTAAGTCCTTGAATCGGGTCCATGCTTCGTAGAGAGATTCACCTTGACGTTGTTGGAACATCAAGATGTCATTCCTAAGCTTAGTGGTTCTCCCCGGTGGGAAAAATTGAGCAAGGAAGCGAGAAGTAAGATCATCCCAACTTGAGATGGAGCCGGCGGGAAGTCGCTCAAGCCAATTACTAGCTTGGTCCCGTAGAGAGAATTGGAAGAGACGCAGGCGCGTGGTCTCCCGAGTAGTAGCATCAAGGTCGATGGAATCGACGATTTTGAGGAAATCCCTCAGATGCTGATTTGGATCTTCGGAACGAAGTCCATGGAATGCACATCCGTTTTGCACCAACCGGATGGTGTCGGATCGCAGGGCCGTAGTTTGGGCTTGGTCGGGAAGCTCAATGGTGTTCCTATAGCCTAGGTGGCTTGGTCTCGAGTATTCACCAAGAGTACGGGCTCTTGGCGGGTCATTTGGTGGTGGGTTGATGAATGGTAGTGGGTTATCACCTTCCATGATGAAAAGTGATGGAATTACGAATACAGGTCACAAAGAAGGGGGATAGACTAAGAGAAATCTAAAAATGAGAAAAAAGTTTACTTGATAGGAATCAAGTAAAGAAACCTAAACGAGGTGGACTACTAACTAGCTATTCTATTCCCCGGCAGCGGCGCCAAAAACTTGATAACGCTACACGCGTCGTTCGGGGGTCAAAGGAACTTCCTTTTCTTCGAGCAAGTTTTATAACACCCTAGGCAGTGAACCTAATCGTTGTAGTGTAGTAATTAGGGTAAGCCACGGGTATTGATATCGTTCTCTAGGGGAATAGGAATGCTAGTAGGGAG
Source organism: Chrysanthemum seticuspe (assembly GCA_019973895.1). Classification (NCBI taxonomy): domain Eukaryota; kingdom Viridiplantae; phylum Streptophyta; class Magnoliopsida; order Asterales; family Asteraceae; genus Chrysanthemum; species Chrysanthemum seticuspe. The sequence continues at coordinate 270,278,583 of BPTQ01000009.1, forward strand.
TTACTACGCTAAGGTTAAGGTTGAGGAAGATTATTTTTTATCTTTTTATATTTTATGAAAATGGAAAGGTACGAATCTCGGGTATTGGATTTGGGGGGGGGGTTGGTATTTCTACCGATTACTCTACTATTATCTAATTATCTAAACTAAGGTTGTGGGAGTCTATGTCTAATTAATGTGTGCTCGTATGATAGTTTAAAGATGTGTTTACTTAGTTTGTATTACTCCTTAATTATCTCCTATTGATGGTTGAGTGTCACGTCTTATTCCTAGTTGCGTTGTGTGTCTAAAGTTGTAGGGTATGCGTTTCTCCCTAACTCTTCGAACTTACCAAAGGGTCTTGTCTACAAACCCACTAGAGATTATAGACTCCTACGCTAAGGCGCTCTTCGGATGATTTAGCCTACAATTACTCAGGTAATTATACTCTAAGGTTCACAAAGATGAATCAAGCATTAAGTGCACAACGAATGACCTATCGCATTACTAGATCATTAATCAACTAAGATAAGAAACAACCAATCAATATTTAATAATTAAGTTTCATACTTCCTAAGCAAACACACAAATAAATTAGCCGGACATGGAGAACATGCAAGCATACACACAAATAATCAAAGACATAATTGAATTAATGAAGTAAAGACTTATCTTGATGTAAGATAGGGTTTAAAACCCTAAAATACTGTACAAGACACCTTAGGTTCGGTTTTAGGTTTTTACTCCAAAGACTCTCCACACAAAGACTGAAAAATTCGGATTCTATATATAAGATTACAATTGCGACGGCGTCACCTTATGTTTAGTGACGCCGTCGTGTCGCCGTCGTGTCGCCGCTATTAGGGTTTCGTCTTGGCCACGTTAACCTTGCGACGGCGTCACCTTATGTCCGTGACGCCATCCTCTTCAGCTTCTGACGTCGTCTGGATTGCATCTAGGCCGTCTGAGTAGCGACGGCCTACTCTTTCACCACTAGACGCCGTCTCTTGAAAATACGAGTTTTGGGTTCTGTCCCGTCACAATAATTTTGGGACGGCGTCGCCAATAGCACCTGACGCCGTCGCCTTCTACTTTCAGCAACTGTGAGTGTCTCGATTTCGACTTTGGCCATTTTCTTCATATATTCGCGCCTTTTCGTCTAAATAAGTGCCATTCCAGCATTTTGCCTTCACGAGACCTAAAAAGTGAAAAGGAACGATATTAAGCAATAACGGATACAAAAGTGATCAAATAAGGACTTAAACGACCCCTCAAAATGGTACCTTTTAAAACCTTATCAGAACCGTTCGGTATTTATATGGCAATCCTTTTTGGATATGAACCATCTTTGTATTACCTCGGCAACCTTTTTTAGGTATGTACCGTTCGGTTTTTATGTGGCAATCATTTTTGGATATGAACCATCTTTCTATTACCTCGGCAACATTTTTTAGGTATGAACCGTTCGGTTTTTGTATGGCAATCCTTTTTGGATATGAACCATCTTTGAACACTGACCATTTTTCCCCGGAGGTCGCGAGCCTATCGGGGGGATCACTTAATAATTATGTTCAGTAAACAATTTAAGTGCGGAAAATTGCTCCTCCGGTGCCCGGGGAGCTATACTTTTCATTAATAAATAACTTTAAACAATCGCCTCATGGGCTTAAGGGTTACAATGTTTTCCTTATCTTACAAGAAACATTTTCTTAGATTCACCGCGTTCCAAGTGCGGGGGACCTCCTTTTCTTCAGTTTTCTGTAATTTGTATGAGCCGTTGTCGTATGCCTCGATGATTCGGTAAGGACCTTCCCAGTTTTGTCCCATCTTCCCTTGGTTTTCTTGTCTGCTGGCTTCATTTTTTCGGTAGACGAAGTCTCCTACTCTGAATTTTTCACCTCTGACCCTTCAGTTGTAATATTGCTCCACCTTCTTGTTGTATCTTGCCTCCTCGACAGCTGCTGAGTCTCTCCTTTCTTCCAGTAAGTCCAGATTTAAGCGAATTTCCTCTTCGCTCCCTTCTTCTATCATCATCATCGTTCGGAAAGTGGGCATGCCAATTTCTGCAGGGATCACTGCTTCGCTACCGTATGTTAAGCTGAACAGTGTTTCGCCATTGCTCGTCTTCAGGGATGTCTGATGAGCCCATAAAATGTTTGGTAACTCATCGACCCATCCGGATATGCTTCTGCCTAATCTCGTTTTGAAACCATGCATCAGGCTTTTGTTTGCCCGTTCTGTTAGGAATTGGAAATTCCATGATAAAGTGTCGGTCACCCCAATTATAGTCTAGCATAAGTTAGCTCGTAGACTTGTCGTTATTTACGTTATTTATCAGTTTATTGGTTAGTTATTAGTTTAGTTCTAGCGTAGTGTAACACCATGGAGAAAGGACGGGTCTTTACCCACTGTATACCTGATCCACAGGCCGTCAGGAGGTCGTGTAGTCTTGTAACTATAAATACCCCTTCCATCCTTGGAAGGGGTGTGGCTTGGAATCTAACCTTTCATTTTTATTAAACCAACTCTCTACCAAGAACACCATCTCTCTACTTTCTCTCTCTAAAATGTCTAACATGTTTTTCCATCATCCAAGACCACCCGAATCATCAAACACAATAATATTACGATCCTAAAATTGGTACCAGAGCCATGGTTGTTGTGTCTTGATGATTTTTTTGTGGTTTTGATTTATGGTTTTAAACTGTTTTGTGTAGTTTTTGTGGTCGGATTATTTTGTGGTCGGATAATATTTTTCGTATCATGTGGGTATCTTTTGGTCAAAAACTTCATGTGATTTTTTCAAAATCTGTTGTGTCACTTTCTTTGTCTCAAGTCAGTATCTTCGTCACTTTTACATGAGTTTTGTTCAAGTTTTTATCCGTGAATGAATCTAATCTATTTGTGGTCAATCTGCCAATTTCTGTTTTGTCAAACCATGGTCAAAATGGTTAAAATGATGTGCTATTCTGCTCTTTCTGGGTCTATCTTTGAATCTGGTCAGGTTTTTGAGGTCATAACGGGTCTAAAATATGCAACTTTATGACATTTTTCTGGGTAAGTATGAAGATGATTAGTCGGAAAACTCGTCGGAAAATCCTAGCGACTTGTTCTTAACATGTCCAGATTCAGTGAGCTGGAAAAAAAAAAACAAAAGGGGCCTAGCGACTTGCTATTCACTTTTGGTAGCGATGTGATATTTATCAAGTAGCGAGTTGACACTAAAAGGTAGCGACTTGTATCATGTAAAAATGTAGCGACTTGACTATTGACTATTGAGTCAATAGCGACTTGTAAGGTTATATGGCTTAGCGAGTTGTACTTTGAATATGCGACTTTGTGACAGAAATGAAGAAGAAGAATGACAAAGAACTAGACCTTGACCACTTGACCACAACACAAATACCAAAAAACCATACACCAAGACATCAAGACTTCAGGTTCAACATACACCATCATCAGTCCATTTTTCAGTTTTATTAATCATGAAGAACAATGTTTAACATATCCGAATCTATTTATTCCCACATCACAACTTCACCATCAAATCCCAAACCTATCCTATCCTCCATCTTCTCTAGCACCAACAAGACTCAAAACGAAAAAGATAAAAAGATCTCAGATTTCATTCGTGTTTGTTAATGAAATATAAAGACAACTAGGGTCTTTAACACGAATACTCTATCATCATCGATCTAATGTACTTGAAGACCCAGCTTCATTTAATATTCGAATTAAAACGAATAGAGTATTAACAATTTCGTTAGTCTCTATTTCTTTGGTTCGTTTAATGACTCAACACAAAAAATGAAACCTACCTTGAACCTTTTAGGTGGTGTCGAAGGCTGTCTCAATAACCGTAGCCATCCCTGTGGCGTTAATGGTGAACTCGTGCCATCCATGTGGCCATCTCTAACCATCTCTGTGGCTAGATGTCCTTGAACATCACATACATGGTTTGTTAATGACTTATTGTGTTGATGTTTGTTTCGTTATATTGCAAGAGATGGAGAAGAGATTGGATTTGATGAGTGATTTTGGAATGATATTTTTTGTTAACTGATATGTGGAGAGAGGCGGCGAAGGTGTTGAGGAAGATTAAGGGGAAGAGTTTAGATCTTGATTTGATATGGTTTGGTGAGAGAAACAATGTGGTGGGAGGCGGATGGATTTGTTGAGTGTGATTAGGGTTTGGGGATGCATTTGTCTGCACTCACAAGTGAGTTTTATTAGGGTTAGTGGATGTGTGTGAGTATGTCTTATACCCTAATATTAGGTATACTTGTGTGTTTTTAACCGGGCCTTAACTATTGTGGAGTGAATATGGGCCTCAGTTCTTTAACGCATGATTCATTATTATGGGCCGAACAATGCTTAATGGACGAGATTGGGCTTTGATTATCTTTGAATGGGCCGAATATCTCTTCTATTAGACCAGGCGTGATTAATGAACACATTGGGCCATGTTTAATGCATTAATTTGTCGTGGACTGAAAGATTAATGTTGGACTTGCTTTCATCAAATATTATTTACGAAACTTTGGCTTAATGATTAATATTAGTCAAAATGTGTAATTAATATTTGGTTAATGAGTGGTATAATTGGTATGAAAATTTTCACGGAAAGATACATAAGATCACGGCTTGAGCTTAAATGGATTATTGAAGGTGGTGACCTCACTTGAGCTTTGGAGTTTGAATAGATTAATCATGCTTTTCGTTTGGAGGTTGATATAAAATTTGGATATTGTCTTACAATTTCAATTTTATCATAACGAGAGTATATGTGATTGTTATACAAGTCCGTTTGAACATTGGGCCCTGAAGCTTGGAATTGTATAAGGGTTGGATGGTTTTGCAATTTTCGTAAGCTTATGTGTGCATTTTTTTTAATTGACAAAAATGAGAATTTGGATATTGTGAGACTTGCTAAGTGATGAGTTTTGTCAACGAGTTTTGATGATGAGATATGTTGTGCGGATTTGATACTTGGTTTATACGTTTTCACAGAAGACAATATGTCACGGCTTGAATAGTTTATTGAACAAAGTTGACTACGGGGTTGTTTGTACGATATTTCTTAATTGGGTTTGAAGTGAAGTTTTCCGGACGCGTTTACTTATTTCGTCTTCTTTCTTTCTACCCTTCCGCGAAGATGAATTGTTTGGGCTTTTATTGAGGGTGATAAAGACTTGGCTATTTAATTACGTTTGTGATTCTTTCTTGTTTAACCCACAACGTAACTATCGCTTCGGTGTCTCACTCAGTTGAGAATGTCAAGAGGTTTTGTACATTGGGTACACCGTTTCTTTTTCACGAGGATTAGTACAAGTTTTAAGTAACAAATCTGGGGAATTTTACTTTATACTCAAGTTTGGCATATCGGGTTTACTTCTCCATGTTGTCACTATAGCCGACAGATTGCGTGTATGATGTGTTTACCAAAGTGCTTATTGGATGGTTGATGTTATTGGTGAAGTCGGATAATGAACCGTTGATGAACCGCTGCATGTTCCCCTAAAACAGATATTCACCGAAACCAAAGTTGTCATAAAACATTCAAGCTGATATTGTTTACGGTTTTGTCTTGATTTTGTAAAATACCGCGAAAGAACCTATTTCTCGGTTTAAATCATAGACTTGTAAAATCCCGTGACAACGGAAACATCCTGGTAATTGTAAAGTGCATTTCCGGATCTATCTTACGGTTTATTCCTGGTTTTGTAAAATCCCGCGAAAGAAACTATTTCTCGGTTTAAACCATGGAATTGTAAAATCCCGTAATGATGGAACCATCCTGGAGAATGGAAAGTGTAATTCTGGATCTTATCTGATGCTGGTGCTACGGTTTCTACTTCAAAGAAGGAATAAAAGGGTGTACTTCATGAATTGGGTGTGTGTTTGGGTTGTCTTCATGGCAGTTTGGTTATTACATGGTTTTACGGGGTTATGTGCTTTTAACCATGGTCGGGATGAAACTGTGGAAAACTAGAAGGGGGGGTTGAATAGTTTTACCAATTTAAAACTTCCTTTTAAATATTTAGATCAACTTATGTCAATCTATTTGATTGTTTATGTTGGACGTTGATAGATAGATATATAAACGTATAATGAAAGATAAAGAGTAAGAAGCACATCACCACGACACAAGTATTTATAGTGGTTCGGCTACAAGGACACCTTCCTTGCCCTACTCCACTCCCTGAGTCACCTACTCGAGAGTTCGTAAACACTACACCAACTCCTTATGGCGGAGAAGCCTTCACAACGTCGCTTAACCTTTTTCCGGTACAAAGCTAAATACCGAGTTCTTTCACACCAAGGCGAACCACACCTAACACAACGTCGCCTACCCTTTATACGGTGCTAGGCTAACCACCGAGTTCTTTCACACCTTAGGAGAACTAATCCTTCACAACGTCGCCTACCCTTTATTAGGTACTAGGCTGTAACACCCCAAAATAATGGTTTGCAGTGGAAGTAAGAGTTACCGGGGTATTACTCGATTGGTACCACAACACAATGTATATAACAACAGTTTAACTTGAGAAATCGTATTTCGTAAAGATTTATGTTTACATCTTTCAAAATATATATTATAGAATGTAGGCCCATAAAAGTATTAAAGTGGTCCCAAAATTTATATCAGAGTCTTCTATGACCAAGCCATGCCAATGCCCAAGCGCCTCCAAAGTTTAGCTAACGCCATCCTGAAAATACATGCTAAAAATGTCAACACAAAGGTTGGTGAGTTCACAGGTTTTAGAACACCAAGTAGTTTCCAAAACAGTAATATCAATTGGTTGTCAAAGTTTCGAAAGGGTCCATTATGTATGCAGCGCGTTCATGGCATAAAGGTTCCACTACTTAAGCCGATTCAGCCGAACTGCCCCTACGCACAACATGCTCTAACCTAGCATGAGAACTGATTCTATGCACCCCGGTTAGTGGAGTGAGGGGATGGCTCTACCCCTAAATAGCGCTATCCATAGACATCAACGGCTCGTCCCGTACAGTGGGAAGGAGTTAATAAGTAGTGTAGTACCAGGGGACTTTACAGTCGTACATATATATATATATAGGCGCCAAACATAAGCATACATACCAGTTTACACAGTATAGCAGAGCATAGCTCAGTAAATTAAATCCGTTCAGTAAATCCATAATTTCATGAATGCACAACCAATTTAGTTTTAAGTAATCATAGCATGCTTTTCACCCCAAAAGAGTAAAACAGTAAAATGGGGCTGTGAAACTCACCTTAGTCCGAAGAAATATAAGAATCACAATTAACACAACTGGCATCGAGAAATGTAACACAATAGTATCACAAGGTAGCAATGCACAACGATACGGAATCGGCGTAACCTAATAGATATAAGTTTGTCTCATAATATGATACGCGAATAGTAATCAATATGTACGAGTTTCAAAATATAAAACGTTTTAGTTTTCGTGGAAGTTTCGTATCAACGTTTGAAAAATGTTTATTTTCATCATTCGTGTGGTGGTTTGAAGATCTAGACTCGAAAACACATATCGAAGTATAAAATATATAGTACACGTATGAAAGAAAATAAACATGTAAGGATCGAGTAGCAATCAAGTTAGATATAAATAGATTAGTTAAGTTTAACTAATAACTAGTCTTTAGAAGTTTACCTTATATTTATTGGTTATTGGTTTTATAGTCCGATAATAGTCTAATAGGCAATCGATCGATATTTTAAGTCCAATGTCTCAAGTCTATCATGAGAATAATAATCCGTTATGTCCAAAAATATGTCCGATTATATAGTCCAAATAATATCAATTCATTACGTTTAATATGTCCAAGTCCGATAGTCTAAATAGTATCAACTTGATATATGTCAAATATATATATTCCGATAGGGTTTATAGTCCATTAATAGTTTGTAAATTATTCCAATATAATCCAACAGTTCAATTCCTAAGTCCACTTAATAATCCAATAAGTAGTATAATAATCCCAAGTTCAATATCCAAAACCTTTGTCCAATGCCATAAATATATATATATAATCCGTCATTAGTTAGCATGTCCAAATAATGTCAATTTATATAGGTTCCATGTCCAATAAGTTTGGTCTAATAATAATTTATTAGTCCTATAATATATAAAGTTCAATGTTTACTGTTGTGAACCAAGAGCCAAGAATTATTAACACAAACCTTAGTGGGTTTTGTAGACCCACACGCAAAAACCAAAACAACCACACTTGTGATGTTTCTTCTTTGAATCGAAAATAACAAACAAAAACTACAACTCTTGCATGTTAACTATTATATACCGAGAACAAAATGAGTCCAAAATAAGCTAAACACAACCAGCCAAATAAGCATTCTCAACTTAAGCTTCTAAATTCTATAACAAGTACGAAGAAGGAACATAAGGTCTAATAAACATATACCTCTGGGTTTCACTAATATGTCCGAGACCAACAAACACACCCTCGTCGGGCTGTGATTGACACAACCAAAACAAATGACCCTTGTGCTAGTTTCCAGTCAAGAACCGAGCCATCAAACACACCCTCTTGGGTGTTGGCTGCGACAGGAAACGAACCAGACACACCCCTCGCTGGGGCTATGATACGTAAAACAAACACCCCTTATGGGTTGCAGCTGAGCCGAAAACCAAGGCAAACAAACACGCCCTTTGTGGGTGTTTTTCTTGTTAAACCGAAGGCAGTACCACCCTTGTGGTGGCTCGTAAACTCGAAAAAAGCAACAAACAATCCTACTCCAAATAAGTTATAACATGATTATATTTGCAAAGAAATAAAACCGGTTTAACCATGAGCAGTCCATAGCTGCCATACGGGTCAATCTAAACCCACTTGGGTTTATCCACTGACCTGAGACCATGTCGAGAACCCAGATGGCGTTGACCCAAAATCTTAAACGAGTTAAATTTCGACCCGTTACAAAATAATTTAACAAACGCCCTTTTTAGTGATCTCACCACACGATTCTTTATCAAAACACGTTTTTAATCTGGGTCTTATACCACACAAACCTTCAAAATGTTTTTATCTAAATTTTAAATCCACGAAAACTATATAAAACATTTTGTATCCGAATTTAACAAGAGGAGTAAATTCAAATAGGTCATGTTCGGCATACCAATGATACGAGGGAGGAAGAAGAGATGAAAATGGCGATGGTGGTGGCTATGGCTGATTCGCGGACACAACAAACCTGGTGCGATCCTTCTCACTAAACCCTTAATTAAACAGACCCTGGCTTCTCCGTGATGATGATGGAGGCTGGAGTTGATACCGGTGGCGTGGCTGGGAGGCGGTGGAAAGGCGGTGGAGAAGAGGGATGGAAGATGCGTGTAGTGAGAGAGAGAGTGGGGGAGATAATAGGATAGGATCTGGATTTTTATTTTCTAATTTTATATATAAAAGTAGTGATAAGGCGGTTGATCCATTATTGTACCGTGTACATCGTGTCCCGTTGAGCAAAAACGTAAAAGCGTGTACCTTGGTTTAGTTTTTGCGAGGAATATATATATATATTTTAAACGTTTTCATAATAACAATATAAAAACGAAATTATCAATTCCAGAAAATAATTATCAGGATTAAACCATAAATAATGCGGTGTCGGTTGCGCGTTATATGTAGTTTTCACGTTTTACGAGATAAAATCTCGTTAAATAGAAGGAAGTGAACGAAAACGTTTAGAAATTAATAATTTAAATCAGAATGAATTATTTATCTTGAGAAGTTACCGGTTAACTACTGATTACAATTATTTCGTTTACGTTACTAGAAAAGTCAAAAGTCAACTTTAAAGTCAAAGGCTAAAATAAACCTTATGAAAATTTACTTTTCATTAGTTGGTTTTCTTAATCAGATAAGCTGATAACGTTTTACCTAAAAACAAATTGATGTAGTAGAAAATAGATAAATATTCTTTTATTAGGATTTTATATTAGTTTAATACAAGGTAAAATTTACCGGTGGTTACATAGGCTAAGTACCTAGTTCTTTCACACCTTAGGTGAACTACACCTTCACGACACAACAACTAGTCTCAAGGAGATCTACTCCTTGTTACAACACCATCAAGGATATCACCATCCTTGTGTCTAAACAAATACATATATGTATAACGATGCACCTCATCGATTATACGACCTAGGCATTCTTCCCATATGCTACTTGATTTGATTCTTTGGCATCCTTCACTAATGCCTTTGATACGACGCTTGGCACCCTTCACTAATGCCTTCGTCTTGACACCTTTAGCATCCTTCACTAATGCTTTGACACGGATGATGAGCACCTTTCACTAATGCTTTCATCTTGACACTTTCGACATTCTTCACTAATGCCTTCAACCCAACATCTATGGAGAAAGGAAGAACTATCAACAAGATAACCTTAGTAGTCTTGATGATGACGAAGCATGGCAACTCATGGACTTTGAGCTTGCACGTCTTCAAGAGGTGGTGATCTTTCCTTTAGGAGGAACCTAGTAGATCACACAAAAACAAAAGACAAACTACATAGATCACTTAGATCTGAGGTTAGAGGGTTAGAATACTTTGGGGGAAGTTTATATGAAAAGCACACATAGAGAGGAAGAAATGACTCTCTATTTATAGAGAAAATTCTCTTCTGTTTCCCCGGATCCCACGGATCCCTACCACAAGGGATCCGGCTAGCACAAAGCTAGGGATCCGTGGTCCGCTCCTCTTTACCCATGGGTATTTTTGGTTAAAGGTCATGGGTCATGGGTTATGGGTTGATCCATGGTTTTCTTTCTAGATACAATGTACTTGGTTAAGTGGTATATATAAAACCATGGGTTATGGGTCAAAACCATTTGCTAGTATTTACCCTTTTTGTATATACTTGTATTTACCCAATTTAGCATACTTAGTTTTTACCCATTTTAGTATACTTAGTTTAAGTATATGTTTAACCCAATATGTAAACACTAGTTGTTGTACATATGTATCTAAATCATAGAATCACTTATACTTGTTTTAGTGTTTTATGTGAAAGCGTAAGTGTGTTTAGAAAACTATTAACTCAAACTATTTACGTACTTTATTTGTTTCGTTAAAATGATTTTATATTTGTTATCAACAAAATATTAGAAGATCGTAAAATATAAATAAACGTTTTCACGGCTTATTTGTATTAACAATTTCCCCCTTTTTGTTGATGACAAAACATAAAATTATTTTAAGGAAAAATCTAAAATTCGTAAAAGTTTGAATTTGTAGTTTTTACTTTCTTCTCCCCCTTTTTGTCGAAACAAAAAGTGTTAAAAGAAACTAACACAATTTTATAACAAAAAAATGTTAAAAATGTAAAGAGAGCAAGTGACGGGAATGGTACTCGTCTTAGCTCCCCCTTGACGAGTCCATCCCTTTGAAAGGGCGTCAAGGTCATAACGTAAAATAGACTAATTGTGTTTGCAATCAAGTTTGCAAATGGTTCGTCTAAGTGACGAGAACGTGCTCCCCCTTAAATATTGCAATGTTGCAATGGGGTGTCATGAAGTGTAACCCAAAATAGGATTAAGTTTGCAATTAATTTTGCAATGTCATTTGACACAAAGCTCCCCCTAGCTTTATGGTGTCAATATCTTCATGTGTATTTTGAATAAATACAAAACAAAGGTTAGAGAAACAAGAGTATAGTGCATAATTTCCTGCAAAAGAGACTCAAGTTAGTAGAAATTTGTGCTCCTGTACCACGGATCCCACGGTTCCCTTCAAGGAGGGATCCGTCTAGTTATCTGGAGGGGATCCGGCTATCTGTTACAGTTTCTTCAGCAGTGAAGAAATGTCAAGGAGTGCTATTTGAGGGAATGAGATAAATGTACAATAAAACAAGCACAACACACATAATAATCATGGCATATAAGTATTCATTCAATAAAACAAGAGATACACAACCAAGTCTCTAAAAACTAAGAGAATGAACTAGCCAAACAAGTGCCATTAATGCTAATAAGTTAACCCAAACTTAAGATTCGACTAAAAGCTCAATGATGATCAAGGATGAGAAAGGTTTCCTAAATGTTCTAAGTTTGACCTTTTGAATATGATGCTTATTGTAGTTTAGACTTGTTAACCTCTTCGAAACGTTCGAGGAGGTGATAAAACATGAAACGTTGCTCTTCACGTAGTTCATGTATCAACTTTTCAACATGTTTACAATGATAGTAATCCTTGTCATGTTTTTGGGTTTCTTGAGGTGAAAGTTCAAGTGAAGTAGATTGAGGATTTTCAAATGAAGGAGGATTTGGTGGAGGCTCATTAAGTGGTGACTCTACAATGTTTGAGGGTAGAGGTAAAGAGGTATCAACCTCCATTTGATCGGGTGGTTGCTTTTGATGTCTTCTCATAATCCAAAATGGACTATTGGGAGGAATAATAGAGTTTGCTTTTGGATCAAGTGTTGATTCAACACTTTGATTTTGTTGCTCAATCTTTTCAAGTGAGTTAGTTGGTAATGGTGAAAGATGAGATGGCCAAGAAGGTAAAGCATCTACATTGTGGGAGTGTGGAGATGATTGGGAGATGGCTCTAGGTATTAATGAACTAGGTTGAGTTGTGGAGGGTATGTTTGGTATAATAGAATTTGGTGATGAAATCTTAGTGAGAACACTTTTCTTGGGAATTAGTTTGATTGGTTTTCTTGGTGTAGGAGAAATCCTAGCATAGGTGGACTTAACCAGAGATGATTCGGTTGAGGAAACTTCGTGTATGATTCTAGCAAGTTTCTTAGGTTGTTTTTGAGTGGATGAGTAAGCACTAGGAGCTTTTCTCATGATGAAATGACTAAGGAGGATGGTTGTAATTGCTGATAATAATGTTTGTGTTTGATAACTAAAGTGTTCTTGGTAATGTGGGTTATAAAGGGAAGAACTTTGCAATTGCATTTAAGACTTAATCCACTAATGTTCTTGGAAATGTGATGATTGACATGCACAAGGCTGAGATTCAGAGGTTCACTGATCTAGGAACTCATTTAAGATGAGATGAAGTGTTTGAGTTAGGAAGGTGAGTTGAAATGATTGTTTTAGCTATGTTTGGCATAAACTGTCACCCGGATCCCACGGTTCCCTCCTTGAAGGGATCCAGCTAGGCTAATCCTAGGGATCCGGATCTCAGCAGTTATGACAGGTTTGCAATGAGGTTTCTGGGAGCTAAGGCTTATCTAATTTTGAATGTTTCAGTTCTCCTAAGGGTTTAGGATGAAGGGGTTCTTGAATGATTAGAGGTAATAAGTGTTATAGCAAATGATTGCTCTTTATGGAAGAAGGATGGGACAAGAAGACTACCAATGGATGTCCAAGGATAACACTAAGAGTTATGAGGGTGTCAAGTCATAATAAATGATCCTAGTGATCAGGTTTTAGCTTGAGGTGATATTAAGAAAAATTCTTAAAAAAATTCAAGAATTGAAAAAACTAATTTTTGTCGTACCTTGAGATATAAAAGACTAGAAGCAATTTCCTAAAATTGTTTAGCTTGCTTTCTTAAAGTGTTTTGAGAAATAGTTTTTGAAGCGGAAATATGGTGAGTTTTAAATGTGTTGATAAAATCAGACTAAGGTCTTAAGTAAGCCTTTAGTGAATCTAAGTCTTTCTCATCCTTGAAGTGGACTTAGTTGGGTTCTAAAACATATGCCGAGCTAATGTGATGTTATCCAGAAAGCAGTTTTGATGTGCTGAATGCTGCATTGTTGATCTGATGACACGGATCCCACGGTTCCTTCAAGTGAAGGATCCGGCTAGGCTAATCCTAGGGATCCGGCATCTGCAGATCAGAATCAACATAGAACCTACATAGAAAATGATGTGCAGATTTTGTATACTATAAAATCTATAAAACAAACAAATAGGAACAAGCAAGTTATCATAAAACATCACTTACAAGGTAAAGTAACAATATCCAAAATACCATAAACTAAAAATACTAAAAGAGAGATCATTCAAACATAAAATAAATGAAACTAAGCACATTCCTATTGTCTCTTTCGTCAGTTCTTCCTTTTCCTTTTTGACGGCTTAGTGAGATTGTAAGCGAGGTTTTGAATCATGCCTCTTATTTGTTTAAATTCCGCGGACTCGTTTGGAATGATTGGAAGTTGTTCGTGGTATTCAAGGATTTCCAATTTGATATTGGATACGGGGTCGATGTCTACCTCATCTTCTTCTTCTTCTTCTCCGGCCGAGGAGTCCGAGAGAGCTTCAGGTTTATCTCCATTGACCATGAACCGTTTAGAGGGTTGTTTGGTAAGAGGTACCATGACGTGATCGGAAAGGTAATGATCATCGTTGATAGGGGATGGTTGCAATGTACTAACATACTTACAAAGTCGTGTTAGGAGCATACCATATGGGAGTACCATGTTGGAAGCTTTGAATACCCCAGCCATTCTCCTTACCATGTAATAGGCAAGATTAAATGGCCTTTGGTGGGTAAGACAATAGATCATTTGCACAAGACATGCGTTTGGATGATCTTTGTTTCCAACTAGGCTAATGATGTTTTCCCTAAGGATTTCTTCCCATTTTCTAAACATGGGATGCATTTCGAAAAGTTCCATTTTAAAGCGATCACGGTGAATGAGCTTTTTGTTACGATCATAACGGGATTGGTCGGTCCTAATTTTAAAGATAGTATCACGAATGGTTTCGGGATTGTCGAGAGGAGTGTTATAAAGAGGCTTAGGATCAAGTGCAAGGTTTTGAACGTTAATTGCCCAATCTTGAGAGTACATACAAATTTCTTCACAAGGAATGCGAAGAATTTGAGCAAAAGTGTTGAGAGGAAGAGTAAAGTTTTGTGTGTTGATGATAAAGGCGATTGAGATGCTATTATTGGTGTTTCTAATGATCCTAAAGCTTTTGTAAAACTCAAAAATGAAAATCGGACAAATTTGTTCATCAATGTCAAGAAGACAATCAAAGTTGATTGTCGAGAAAACTTGACGAATGTCGGTATCTTCAAGGAAACATTCCTTGACTACACGACCTTCGTGAATAAGTCGTTTTGTGAGGCTTTTGAAAATTTTACGGTTAGTTTTGGTCAGACCCCTTTTACGATAGTAATGAGTAAGGTAATGGACGGTGTCATGATGATCTTGTTGAGTGGCTTTGGGCATGGTTGGTCCTAAAAATACAAGTTTTTCAGTTAGGTTAAATTGGTTGATATGGGTTTATGGTTTTGATTTGTATTAACAATGTTGTGAACACAATGTGATTTAAAAACCCCTTTTCATGATTAATTTGAGAAACCCTAATTAATTGATTAGAAATTAAGAAACCATAAACCCTTGAATTAAGATGATGAAAATTAGAAAAAGTTAATGTAATTACTTACAATGGTGTTCTAGGAAGGAATACTTGAAATTATGGAAGCCAATGAGGATTAATTCAGTAGCTTGGTCGTTTTTGTTTTTGTGTGAATAGAGGGAAAGTGATCAGTGGTGAAATTTTGAAAGCGTATAGCTGAGTTCTGTTCCACGGTTCCCCCGGATCCTTTGTATTTGGGATTCGGCTAGTACAACTAGAGGGATCCGGCTACTGTGAACAGAAAAAGGGTTGTTTGGCATTATTTTTGTAGTAGGCTTATAAACTATCTTACAAAAATAGTTTGGAAGTATTTAGATGAAGATTGTTATTGGATGACTGCTTTTGATGAATCACATATCGAGGGTTCATATGTGACGACGGCGTTAGTTTGACGAATCAAAAGGAATACTATTCCTGATGAAGAAAAAGACGGAAAAGTGACGAAAGAGACTTCTAACGATGCTAGTGAATATTAAACTATGAAATAAATTGAACTCATGTAACCTATCTAATGAAAGGTAAAAACATACCTCTATGCTTCTTGGTTTGGCTTAATACCAAAAATACTTCATGAGCTTTTAAAGTAATCCTTTGTACTTGGTGTACGTAAGTTATGATTACTTTATAGATCCTTCCTTGAATGTTGTCTTCATTATTCTTTGAAGATTATGGAGAGATTCTAGCATGAAGATTTCTTGAAAACAAGAGTTGTTAGAATGATCTATCAATGTCCAACAAAATATTTTAAAAGAAAATATGACCTAAAAAAAAATCCTTCTTTGTAGTTTTCAAACATACACGGATCGTATCAAGTCTTTAAAGTACAACATACTTTAAGAACCTTGGTAACGAAGCTCTGATGCCAATTGTGGAAAACTAGAAGGGGGGTTGAATAGTTTTACCAATTTAAAACTTCCTTTTAAATATTTATATCAACTTATGTCAATCTATTTGATTGTTTATGTTGGACGTTGATAGATAGATATATAAACATATAATGAAAGATAAAGAGTAAGAAGCACATCACCACGACACAAGTATTTATAGTGGTTCGGCTACAAGGACACCTTCCTTGCCCTACTCCACTCCCCGAGTCACCTACTCGAGAGTTCGTAAACACTACACCAACTCCTTATGGCGGAGAAGCCTTCACAACGTCGCTTAACCTTTTTCCGGTACAAAGCTAAATACCGAGTTCTTTCACACCAAGGCGAACCACACCTAACACAACGTCACCTACCCTTTATACGGTGCTAGGCTAACCACCGAGTTCTTTCACACCTTAGGAGAACTAATCCTTCACAACGTCGCCTACCCTTTATTAGGTACTAGGCTAAGTACCTAGTTCTTTCACACCTTAGGTGAACTACACCTTCACGACACAACAACTAGTCTCAAGGAGATCTACTCCTTGTTACAACACCATCAAGGATATCACCATCCTTGTGTCTAAACAAATACATATATGTATAACGATGCACCTCATCGACTATACGACCTAGGCATTCTTCCCAAATGCTACTTGATTTGATTCTTTGGCATCCTTCACTAATGCCTTTGATACGACGCTTGACACCCTTCACTAATGCCTTCATCTTGACACCTTTAGCATCCTTCACTAATGCTTTGACACGGATGATGAGCACCTTTCACTAATGCTTTCATCTTGACACTTTCGACATTCTTCACTAATGCCTTCAACCCAACATCTATGGAGAAAAGAAGAACTATCAACAAGATAACCTTAGTAGTCTTGATGATGACGAAGCATGGCAACTCATGGACTTTGAGCTTGCACGTCTTCAAGAGGTGGTGATCTTTCCTTTAGGAGGAACCTAGTAGATCACACAAAAACAAAAGACAAACTACATAGATCACTTAGATCTGAGGTTAGAGGGTTAGAATACTTTGGGGAAGTTTATATGAAAAGCACACATAGAGAGGAAGAAATGGCTCTCTATTTATAGAGAAAATTCTCTTCTGTTTCCCCGGATCCCACGGATCCCTACCACAAGGGATCCGGCTAGCACAAAGCTAGGGATCCGTGGTCCGCTCCTCTTTGCCCATGGGTATTTTTGGTTAAGGGTCATGGGTCATGGGTTATGGGTTGATCCATGATTTTCTTTCTAGATACAATGTACTTGGTTAAGTGGTATATATAAAACCATGGGTTATGGGTCAAAACCATTTGCTAGTATTTACCCTTTTTGTATATACTTGTATTTACCCAATTTAGCATACTTAGTTTTTACCCATTTTAGTATACTTAGTTTAAGTATATGTTTAACCCAATATGTAAACACTAGTTGTTGTACATATGTATCTAAATCATATAATCACTTATACTTGTTTTAGTGTTTTATGTGAAAGCGTAAGTGTGTTTAGAAAACTATTAACTCAAACTATTTATGTACTTTATTTGTTTCGTTAAAATGATTTTATATTTGTTATCGACAAAACATTAGAAGATCGTAAAATATAAATAAACGTTTTCACGGCTTATTTGTATTAACAGAAACCATTATCATAGTTCACTTAAAACGTCAAAGGAGGCTATACTTGAGCTTTCAACAAGAAAATGTGTCAACGGCGTTAATTCATTATTATTTATTTGAGGCTGAAGTGAAATATCACGGGTGAGTGCACTTAGTATCTGAAGGTATCGGGGATGGTTGGATGAAGATTCTTCATGATCCTTGTTCGAGCTTATTATCAAAAATGAAGACTTGGAAATCTAGTTATTGTTGGGTATCTTTTACCTTTTCTTGTACCACTTCGGGGAATCGAGCTCTTACCACCACAAAATAACTATCACTTTAAGGAGTTACGTTGTAGTGCTCAGTCTCACATTCAATTGTGGTTTTCCAAGAGGTGATGTACGTCTTATACTTGATGGTTGGTTGGTTGAAGAGTATAGAGTACTTAGAGAGTACTTAGAGATGCTAATGGAAATCGGCACCGCTCTTTGTTACATATGTGTAAGTTTAAGTCACGAGTTCGGGTTAGTTTACTTCAGGGTCAAATTCATCATACTGGGTTTTCTCCATCAGCTGTCACGACAAAGAGCCTACTGAATGATAATGGGATTGGTTACATGTTTTTCCAAGAGAGAGATTTATGACGTATGAACACAACAGTTCATGCCTCGTACTCTAAAGAAAAGAAATGTGTACGTTTCAGTGCGCATTATCTTCGAAAGAAGAGAAATCTTCTTATGACGTTTGAACACAACAGTTAAAGCCTCGTACTCTAAAGAAAAGAAAAGTGTACGTTTCAGTGTGCTTTATCTTCTGAAGAAGATAAATCTTCTTATTTATGACCATTCTCATCAACATGCTTCACACTTTTTCCATGCGCTTCAGTCATCAAGTGAACCGGGCTACCATTGATTGTTTTCTCATTCCACTTGCTTGATTATAATGAAGATGGCGACATCATGTGCTAATTTTACGGGGGAAAAGTGTGAATAGAACACTTGGATGATATTCACTTATTTAATCAAGAATGGCAACTCCGTATGCAATTCTTGAGGGGGAGAAGAAGTGTGAATTTACTGCATGGTTGATTGATTTATGAGAATAAATGGTCTAACGGCTCCAAACTCATGTAAGAACCGAGCCTCTTCTTATCGGGTCATCTTTACATGGAGTTTCTTCTTATGAGCCGTTGGTTGACATCTTCATACGGACTGATTTTGATTAATGACAAAGTGCTTCCAGTTGCGAGGCTGATTTCTTTGATGAACATCTTTCTGTTCTTGTTTGTTTGGGAGGGATTTTAGTTAAGGATATTTGCTACATATAAGGTAATTGGAACGCATTTGGTGAGATGAAGATGTTAACTTTCTATTCCCCAACTGGACAATCTTGAAGAAGGTCGAGTCTACAGTCGGTTCTACACTTTCTGCTGCGTGTTAGAAGACTAAAGACGAGTTGCATTTAACAATCTAAAGACTTCTTCTTAATCTGAGCTGTTATCAAACAGATTGTCAGTTTAGGGGAGAGCACTAATTGGGAGAGAGTGAAAAGTCAGATTTAATCCCCAATTAGACTTGCTCATATTATTCAGCAAGTTGATTCTCACATATATATTTGTGCCAATGGTATTCTTCTCAACAAATTTCAAGTATTTGGGCTGATAATATGTTGCTGATTCTGAAGTGTCAAAACCAGCAAGGGGGAAGGAGACACGCATCTAAACGTGAGTAAACATTGATGAGCTTAATACTTCTAAGTGATTGAAGATATCCCGGGAAGACGAATGTCATTACCGCAGAGACACTCAAGGTTTGACTCATGGCGTTTAGTGTTCTTATTCCAACTATGTGGGGGAAGAGATGGAAGAGTTAGTTTCTGATGATAAAAGAGGTACACAAGTGTGTGATGATGCTATCGCATTCATCAGGGGAGAGAGATTGTGTACATTGGGGACGCTCTGCTGTCTCACTTGAGGGCTTAATCTGTGATTCATAGATATAATCACTTATTCCGGAGTTGACATCCGCAGAGATTGTCATCCGCAGAGATAATCAGTGATTCGGCCTGCTTCTTCAATGTTATCGGTTATTCTCTCTTTGGGTATTCGGGTACTTCGGGTTCTTGAGCTTCATACACTTTCTTCAGGGGGAGAGAAAAGTATACATCAGGGTTATTCTTTGGCTATTGGACTTAATCTGCTACTTCGATGGTATAAGTTTCTTTGTCTTTGGGTAATTGTGTATTCGGGTTCGTGAGCTCTAGTCTAAGAGACTGACTGCATCAATTCATCTACATGGGGGAAGTGGTCTCTTGACAACTGTTTAGTATGGATCGCTTCAGACTTCAGTGGAAATGGAATTTGAGAAGATTGTTCAAGTGTGGGATGATTCTTTGCTGTTCTACTTGATGATATAACCCCGAACGGAGACTTACAATGATCCTTCTTATATGGAGCAGCAAGATCGATGATATGGTGTGCATCCTTGTGCATCTGGCTAAGGCAAGCTTGAAAGAAAGCTTAGAATCTGCTCAATAAGAAGATTTACGGTTTGGGGGGAAGCTACCAAAGTCTCACTTTCGAGTGGCTCAATTTCTCTTTTTGATTCAAGAGTCTTGGAAGCTTTGGTGGTGAATGTTTAAGAGATGATGACTTCTATCTTCTACAATGGGGCTGCTCGATATCCTTATCTCGGTACTCGTATCATCATCTTCTTAAACTATATCATCTATTCTATCTGTAAATAATTATTAAAAACCAAAATACAAAATTATAAAACCATTAAAACAAGAATAGAAAAATATAAAATCTTCAAAAAACCCATAAAAATCAGAAAATCTGAAAATACCAAAAATATTGTTTTTTTAAGACATGTCTTCTGGTATCGATAACATCTGCGGTCTTAGAAATGTCATTCAATAATGGCACGGGACCATAGATGAAGTTCGAGTAGGAGGTGTAAATATTTCTTTCTAAACATGTCACAAATCAAATGGCTTACAGTTATTTCAGACTGTAACCCGTGCTTAAACCATGGTTTGCTATTATTTCTGATAGCAACCCGCTCTTCTAGAAAGGAAAGTGCTGCGCTAAACCAATTTTCAAATATTTCATGCACTTATCCTAAAAACTATTTGAGGAAAGTATGTCGAAGGACTGCTGTTCCTACACAAATGTTTTTCCATCTAAAATTCTTCAGAAAAATATTTGTTGTTTTCAAAAAGTAGTGGTAAATGAGTTGCTTGAAAATCAATCAGATTCAGAGTTTTTCGTAATAATTGAAAACTCAATCAATGACTTCTGTGCTTTTAAACTTTTCAGAAAATAAGTCATTGATTGAGGGGGAGAATGTTTTCAAATTTACATCATTTAACGGGCTTTCTTAATTATCCTATATGCTTAATTAAAAATCATGTTAACCTACGTTGAAGGACTAGGTGCCTAGGATATGATTGTTAGGATTAGATGATTAGATTTTGATAAACACATTATTCCCATACATTTGAATGATCTTATTGATATGTTGAATTGACTTTTATTAGTCGATTGCTGTTTGGGTGATGTCGACCACCATATATCTGTATGTGTGTTCACTAACGTATGCAGGTATTTTGGTATATAAGAATGTTCCCGATCTGGATCCCACAATTGAAGATGGTTGGATGCCGAAAGGAAAGGGTAAATATATCTTGGGTTGACAAATGAAGAAACGGAGCTTAATTGGACTTCTATGGAGTGTTGTCATGGAAAAATGCAACGTAAGAGGTCTCACTGCATCAGCAGATGGTTTTCTTCTAAGTGATTGAAGAAACGGAGCTTAATTTGACCTCAGTTGGCATTAAAATGCAACGTAAGAAGTCTCACTACATTAGCAGACGGTTTTTCTTCCAAGCCCTACAGCAACAACATAAGCTTCTCAACCGCCTAACGTATCTTTGTGCAGGATACCATTTTTAAACAATTAATTTTTTTTTGAATAAATTGTTTTGAAAATGGAAAATATTGTTTTGAAAATTAATTGGACTAAATTTTGAAAATCACCGGACGTCATTGTATAAAAACTTAAGTCACTCAATCATCGACTACGGTCATCAATTGAGGAGGAGAGTGATTTAAATTAAAATATTTTCAAACGATATTTCTTCATAAAAGGTCCGGGTTGTACAAAAACAAAGTGGTGATCTAAATATTTAATGTTATGTCATGGTATGATTTTCTTTAAAATTCAAAGATATGTCAAAATGAAATTTTTTCTGTTCTTGTTTGATTGTGAAATTATTTTATTTTACTTAAAGATCTCTTAAAACAATCATACTTGACACTAACAATCTTTAATGTCTTAAAATGGTCCTTACCAGTCATTTTTCAAAATTAAATTTTGTCACGTCTTTCCCCAAAATCTTTTAAATGATTTAAATCAATTGGGATAACAAATCTCAAAAGGTTTGAAATTTTTGATCGGGGGAGAGATAGTGATTTAAATCTCAAATCTGTTTTAATGGAATTGGTTTTAGTTCTTTATAGGCACTCCCGCCTCCATGTGCCAAACGATTTCAAATACACAATGCACATGTTGAGGAGGAGGATTTATCCAAAAACAAGATGAGCTTTTAAATCAGGCACATATTCTCCCATGTTTTCCAAACCGTATTAAATCACTTGGGATCCAAAATCTCAAATGGTTTGATATTTTTGATCGAGGGAGAATTTGTGATTAAATAATGAAATTTGATAAATGATGATCGTTTTGATTCAAAGTGCAGGTTCTCTAATATGTGCCAAACACTTTCGAATCTCGAAGCACATATTGAGGGGGGGCATTTCAAAAGAAAATAAACTATCGAGGTACAAAAGCTTTTTAGAAGTGATTATAAAGTACCTTGATTGAGTTTTCAAATGGTTTTTATTGGCAATCGTGAAAATTACTTCAAAAACCTCTTGCCTCTATGTGCAAAATGATTTTCAAATA
Source organism: Chrysanthemum seticuspe (assembly GCA_019973895.1). NCBI lineage: Eukaryota > Viridiplantae > Streptophyta > Magnoliopsida > Asterales > Asteraceae > Chrysanthemum > Chrysanthemum seticuspe. The sequence goes on from BPTQ01000009.1 coordinate 270,301,359, forward strand.
TCCAACGCACATATTGAGGAGGAGAATTTACCAAGAAAATCAAATGGCTTTTTCTATGAAAATTGTGATAAAAGAAAATATTTCAAATTTCTCTTGCCTCCATGTGATAAACAATTTCTAAATCATATGCACATGTTGAGGGAGAGGTTTTCTAAATGATCAAAAACTATTAAGGTACAAAATGCTTTGATCTCGTATCAAAAGTACCTTGATTGACTTTCCAAATGATTTTTTAATTGGTTTCGAGAAGGAAAGAACAATACCAAAAGACCGACCAATTTACTTTATGCATGGTGTTATAAGGACGGTTAGGTTAGGTATTCATTCCCACGATCCCGCCAGAGCCGGAGGGATCTACCCAGGGACAATCCACTAGATAGTGTAGAAGTCCTTAGGTATGATGAAAAAAGGAGAAAAATGAGATATGGGAAGAGTGCGGACTGAGACAGAGCTAGTACTGGAATAAACCCAACAAGGTTCTAGTTATGAAGTCTCGGTAAGCACTGGAGAGGTTGAAGAATGAAAAATAAATGAATGTGAAAAGGGTGAAAAGAAATAGCTCTCCAATAATTCAACCTTAGGGCAGAAACCGGGTTCAATACATGTGCTACTGGTTTTACTAAGGTAACACTGGTATTGAAGACAAGACGTCATGGACCCAGTGACGCACTGCACTAAACTTCCCAAGCTACTCAAGTTCCTCTTAAAAGGGCTTGTTTCATTCTCACGGGGAACCGACATTATCTATCGACTTTCTCTTAGAGATTGTTGATATTGAAGAAGGAGACCCTCTCCCTAGTCTCCGGCATAGGAAATCAAATGTGCACAATTGAGTCTAGAGCCAAGAGATCATCCACAATATCTCATTAGGACACAAAATTTGTTAGAATCGTTGCTCTAGGTTTATTAGACCTTATCTAGGATAATCAATAAGCACAAATAACAATGAACAACAATATGTATGCACAGCGGAATAATCAAACTATCATTGTTATTATTAAGGTTTCTTCGTCATCATCATGTGTTTTACAAAACACATCTACAGCCCCAATCTTAGACGATCAACTCTAAGACGGTTACAATCTAACATGGATCAATGATCCTTGAGGCTAAACACAATAAGTCGACTACATCAAAACTCTAGGCATCCCACGCCTAGGTTTTCCCACACACACACTTTGTCTGATGTTTACATTGTTTGACATACATAAAACCTAATTCCCTGTATCTCTTTATATAATAGAGATACTAGGGTTACAAATGACTACAAGGGACTAGATAATAAATACTTCTTTAGCAAGTAGGTCCCTTGTCTTTCTTTGTCTTCAATAGTCCTTCATCTTTCATGTATTTTGTCTTATCAACTTTAAATATAGTTCCCAACAATCTTCCCCTAGTTGATAATGACAAAACCAAATAAGCACGAACAAGTATGTCATGAAAGATAAATGAACTTCCCCTTAAACATGTAATCACCAAGAATCTTCAAGTTGCAGCTTCCAAGTACTTCTTCCCCTTTTTGTCATAATCCAAATAAGGAATGTAAGCAGTAGAAACTTCCCCTTGAGTGATGCATGTAGATGGTTAAACATTGAACAATAAGCTTCCCCTAGAGAATATGTTTACCATCTCTTGAATCTTCAATTCTATAAGCTCCTTGTAATGATCACTTGTGAAGAAAACCAAATATAACGAATTTGTTGAAGAAGTAGAATATCCCAAACTTGTGTCTTATGTCTTGTACTATCCACGTGACGTCGAACTTATACCACAACAAAAATATAAGTAGATTGAAACCTCTTGACAAAATCCTCATCGATAATGAGACACTGAGCACTACAATGTAACTCCTTTAAGTGATAGTTAACTAGGTCTTCATCCATCCACCCCTTGACCTATGAAAACTAGATTTTGCAAGTCTTCGTCAACATCCTTTAAGCACGAACAAGTTATCTACAAAGTGTTATACTCACTTTGAGATATGATAAGAACACAAACCTGTGAAACTCAACTACAGCATCAAATTAGTGATAATCAACCTTCTTCGTAATCAATAATTCAATAATTCCAAATATAAGCTTTTTGACGTTTAAGAACAAATAACCAAAATCCACTTGTGTGTGTGAACCAAATCCCATGTGTGTGTCGTCCAACAAACCCATGAACTATCCGACATCTGATAAAGCAAGCAGTAGTAATGATATCTCGGATAGCTCTAACAGTAGAAACCAATCTTCTCGGACAATATAAGCAATACAAAAATTTAACTTTATACGCATGTGATCAAATATTGTCGCAAGCTACTGTCATGAATCAATGAATAACAAATGTACATATAATAACATATGGTAGAATATTTGCCATTTGTAGGACCTAGTAGCTTGATTCCATGAGAAGTCAACATTGTCATAAGGACCAGTAGTACTTAACCAAAAGTTGAGCATTAGTAAGGGAACCAAACAGTACAAACCTTCCTTCAGTCGCTATCCAATATTGTATGCACTGAATTCACCGTCCAAACCAATTAATAGATTATACCGACCATGCATGAGCACCGACCAAAGATGAATTGAACGTTATAATTCAACCAATCAGTAAGAATATCCCAACAATCTTATACTTACCGACCCACTATAATATATTTAATCAATCAATGATAAACTACTGATTAATTAAACGTACCACATATTGATCCAGTAATTTGCAAAAACAGTACTATCCGTTATCAAGCTTCAATATAATGTAACTCACAGCAGCAGATTCAGAGAAAGTAGCAGCAGTAGGTTCGAGATAGATAGCAGTGGTAACGAATATGAGCAGTGGTAACTAGATAACACAAGCAGTGGTTACCTTTCACGAGCAGTGGTAACGATCATAGCTAGCAGTGGAAACACGCATAACTAGCAGTGGAAACAATAAACACTAGCAGTGCTTATGTAACTCTCCAATCAATTTGCACATTAGCTCCATTCTCCATTGGCCAATCAATAAACATTACAAAGTTGGGACCATAATAGCACAAATTTGATGAACAGCAACGTAACCATAAATCTTATTCTAAGGTTTCGACCAGTTAGGGTTTCACACACCATCAAATTATGAATCCATCACATGAAGTAATGCACATTCAGAAAACCCTAAATAGCAATATTAAGAAACCCTAAAACCAAACTGATCATGAATGCATTAAAGCTGCTCACCAAACAACTTATCATTGACTTCCATAATGATGTAAACCATAAGAATAAGGAAATCAGAAAAACAATACCTCAAAAACCTTAAAATTTGACTTTGAAAAACTATGTCAGCAGCCAACTTCGACAGTGAATAACTTTCGCATAACAACTCAGATCGACAATCCCTTCGGTGGAAAGTTAGATGGGAATATAAAAAACGTCCACCAGAAATTTTAGCCCGATCCAACGGTTAACGAAAAAGTTATACCTGTTTGAAAATTTTTCTGGATTCGAATTTTTCTTCTTTTCGCCATATTCTTCGAGAAACCTTGTAGATCCTAGATATCGAGAGCCACCCGCTCTGATACCACATGTTAGAATCGTTGCTCTAGGTTTATTAGACCTTATCTAGGATAATCAATAAGCACAAATAACAATGAACAACAATATGTATGCACAGCGGAATAATCAAACTATCATTGTTATTATTAAGGTTTCTTCGTCATCATCATGTGTTTTACAAAACATATCTACAGCCCCAATCCTAGACGATCAACTCTAAGACGGTTACAATCTAACAGGGATCAATGATCCTTGAGGCTAAACACAATAAGTCGACTACATCAAAACTCTAGGCATCCCACGCTTAGGTTTTCCCACACACACACTTTGTCTGATGTTTACATTGTTTGACACACATAAAACCTAATTCCCTGTATCTCTTTATATAATAGAGATACTAGGGTAACAAATGACTACAAGGGACTAGATAATAAATACTTCTTTAGCAAGTAGGTCCCTTGTCTTTCTTTGTCTTCAATAGTCCTTCATCTTTCATGTATTTTGTCTTATCAACTTTAAATATAGTTCCCAACAAAATTATTGAAGACTTGCTGTTTCACACAATGTGGAAAGTAAGTATATATTAAGAGTCCTACGCATTATCCTTGTGGTATTGCCAGAACATCCGAGTGATATGAAAATATTCACGATGAAGATGGAAATCCTTCTAGAGCCAACATCAAACAAGCTCTTGGTGGGTGACATGTGAGATCTTTTCTAAAGATCAAGCTTGTGACAACTGGATAGAAACAATGGGGCGATTCACTCTTGAATCAACCTTGGTCCAGGATTAGAATTGACGAATACTTTTGGAAAACCCGTTCGATGTGCAAACCTTCTTTTCTCTAGCACGTCGAATGTGTACTTATGTTTTCAAATACAAAAAGTATCTCTGATTGAAAAAAATACTTTTGGAAAAACCGTTCGATGTGCAAATCTTCTTTTCTCTAGCACATCGAATGTGTACTCTTTTCAAATACAAAAAGTATTTCTGATTGAAAATTGATCTTTCTCATAAAACCTTCGTCGTATTGCAAAATTCTTTCTTCTAAGCAATACGCGATTGTTTTTTTCAAATCATTTTTCATCAATCAGTGAATCTCAATTTGCTGGTTCACTCACTCCGTGTTGTCTTATTTGAGATGTTCCGGTTTAAGAACGGCTAGAACAGCTGCGAAACCCCGTTAAGGAGATTCTTCGGAATTATACCTGATCACAGGCAGTACTTGTACTGATCAACGGGGAACCGTGGGCCGTGTACCTCAATTCAACGAAAGTGATCAAAGACACTTTCGTGCCCTTTATTGCTAACTGTCGTATGCAGGTACACCCCGACGATTGCAGCTGATCAAAATTGAGGAGTCAATCCAAAGCCGTATGCTCACAGCATCCACACTTAATTGAAGAAATCATGACTTGTGCATATCTACAGAACCTGGCTCTGATATTTTTATATTATGATTCCGCTACGCCACTACAAATATCATGAGCCAGTAAAGCTTCCGCTACTCTGATGAAAAGATGTCATGATCCAGAAAGTGTGAGCATGTCGGACCAAAAGTCACAACATCACATGATGGCAATACAATAAAGGGTGATCCAGAGATTTACTGTGGCTGATGATCTCAATGAAAGCTCGAAGATCATCAAAGATGTGGATCAGTTCAAAGACCTCCACTCAAAGTACAAAACAATGCGGACTTTGAAGAATCGCTACAAAAGCACAAAGATTGCGGAATTGAAGAATTGAAGTCTACGAGCTCCAGAACAAAGTTATGAATAGAATGCTAGGATGCAAAATGTATTTCATGGGGTGACCTCCCTTAGGGGGAGATTGTTAGGAATTGGAAATTCCATGATAAAGTGTCGGTCACCCCAATTATAGTCTAGCATAAGTTAGCTCGTAGACTTGTCGTTATTTACATTATTTATCAGTTTATTAGTTAGTTATTAGTTTAGTTTAGTGTAGTGTAACAGCGTGGAGGAAGGACGGGGTCTTTACCCACTGTATACCTGATCCACAGGCCGTCAGGAGGTCGTGTAGTCTTGTAACTATAAATACCCCTTCCATCCTTGGAAGGGGTGTGGCTTGGAATCCAACCTTTCATTTTTATTTAACCAACTCTCTACCAAGAACACCATCTCTCTACTTTCTCTCTCTAAAATGTCTAACATGTTTTTCCATCATCCAAGGCCACTCGAATCATCAAACACAATAATATTACGATCCTACACGTTCCACCAGACCATTGGCTTGAGGGTGTGCCACAGCAGTGTTTATCTGTTTGACATTAAGCTTTTCGCACCAACGCTTGAAGGGGTCATGGATGAAGTTGCTGCCGTTGTCAGTTACAATTATATGTGGCAAGCCGAAGCGACACACGATATTTTCCCATACAAATTTTATGACTTCCTTTCCTGTGGTCTTTGCCAGGGGTTTTGCCTCTATCCATTTTGTAAAGTAGTCGATGGCTACGATGACATACTTTACTTTCCCAGGTGCTTCGGGGAGTGGGCCCAATACATCCATTCCCCATTGGAAGAAAGGCCAGGGTGACATGATAGAAGTCATAAGAGTCTTAGGTAATTTAGGCATCGGGGAGTGTATTTGGCAAGACTCGCATTTTTGAATGACCTCTCTGGCATCCTTATGCATTGTCGGCCAGTAATATCCTTGTCTGATCAGCTTTGCCACCACGGATCTTGGACCTGAGTGCATCCCACACACCCCCTCGTGCACTTCCCTTATCACATAATTGGCCTGTAATGGACCCACTCATCTTAACATTGGGCCCAAATATGATTTCTTGAACAGTACTCCGTCTTCCATTGCATAATGGGGAATCTTCATCCGTAGGGTTCTTGCCTCGTTTTCATCATTCGGCCATCTTCCTTCGGCGATGCATCGGATGATTGGAGACATCCAGTTTTCATCCTCTTCTTCCACTATTGCTCCGACGACCTTTTCCTCCGTTGATGGTGTTTCCAACACTTCTACAAGTATTTCTTTGGTCAGATGGTCGAATGCAACTGATGCTAACTTACTTAACACATCGGCCTTCTGGTTCTGTGCCCTGGGGATGTTTTGTATTCTGAACTGCTTAAAACATCCAATGTACTCCTTTGCCTTAGCCAAGTATCTTGCCATGCTTTCCTTGTAAGTGGTGAACTCTCCGTTGATTTGGCTTGACACTAGGTTGGAGTCCACTTTAGCACTTAGTACTTGAATCTTCATGTCCTTGGCTATCCTTAGGCCGGCCAGCAATGCCTCGTACTCCGCCTCATTATTGGTGCTGGGGAAGTTCAGCCGAAGGGCATAAGTGTACTCTGTTTGGTCCGGGCTGATCAACACCAGACCCGCCCCGGAGCCTTTCTTGTTAGACACTCCGTCTATGAACAGTGTCCATTCTTCCTCTGCGGTTGAGATGTTGCACATTTCCTTGCTCTTTCCTTGTCTCCCTACTTTGCCGACAGGTATTTCATTTATGAAATCTGCCAAGACCTGTCCCTTGACGGCGTGCCTTGGGATGTAAGTAATTTTGTATGCTCCCAACTCGACTGCATACTTCATCAACTTCCCCGAGGATTCGGGTTTGTTCAGCACGTCACGAATGGGCTGGTCTGTGATCACTTTAATGGGGTGGGCTTCAAAGTATCTTCGGAGTCTCCTGGAACAGTGCAATAGAGCCAAAGCTAATTTTTCCAGGGGGTATAATTTCGTCCGGCTTCGTGGAGTGTTCTGCTGACATAGTGCACCGGCATTTGTTTACCCTTCCTTTCTACCATTAACACTGCGCTTATGGCTTCCTCGGCTGCCGCTAGGTACACAAAAATATCTTCTCCTGTTACCGGGGCGGTTAAATTAGGCAGTTCTAAGATTATGCTCTTCATCTTCTGAAATGCCTCTTCGGCCTGCTCGCTCTATCGGTACTCACTTTGGTTGTCTTTCGTGATGTTCTTTAACGTGTTGAAAAAGGGCAAAGCTTTTTCAGCCGATCGAGAGAGGAATCTATTCATGGCTGCGGGCTTCCCGCTAAGAATCTGCATTTCCTTGAGTATCCGGGGCGATTGCATGTCGGCTATCGCTTTTGTTTTCTTCGGATTGGCCCTTATTTCTTCAGACGTAACCACGTATCCGAGGAATTTTCCTTCTTCAACTCCGAACGAACACTTTTTCGGGTTAAGCTTCATGTTGATTCTTCGGAGGTTATCGAACGTTTCCGCCATGTCTGTCAACAACTCTACTTCACTTCTGCTCTTGATTACCATATCGTCAACATACACCTCCAAATTCCTGCCAATTTGCCCTTTGAAAGTTGATTCTACCAACCTTTGATAGGTTACCCCGGCGTTTCTTAAACCGAAGGGCATTTTGGTATAGCAAAAAGTTCCATGCTCCGTGTAGAAGCCTGTCTTCTCTTCATCTTCCTTGGCCATCTGAACTTGGTGGTACCCCTTGTATGCATCAAGAAAACACTTGTATTTGTACCCCATCACAGACTCTATTTTCCAGTCGATCTCTAAGAGTGGGTAGTAGTCCTTTGGGCATGAAGCGTTGATGCTTTTGAAGTCCATGCACATTCTCCATGTTCCGTCCAGTTTCTTTACCAGAACCGGGTTGGAAATCCATGTGGGGTATTTTACTGCCCGAACTTGTAAGAAATTGGATTTCACATACACATCATAACATTAACACAATGAGCACATAGATGGTTTTAGAGAGAGAAAGAGTGGGACATTCTAGTAAGAGAAACTTGTAGAATATTAGATTACCAAAGAACATCCAACCCTCTACCTTGCAAGGTAGAGGGTATTTATAGGTTACAAAGTAAATGACCTCCTGACGGCCTGTGGATCAGGGATACATTGGGTAAAGACCCGACCTTCCTCCACGGAGTTGCACTAAACTATTTTAAGTTACTAACTAACTAATTAACTACATAAAAACGTAACTAATGACAAATCTACGAGCTAACTTGTGCTAGATAATAGTTGGGGTGACCGACTCTTCAATACTGGAATTATCTAATTCCTAACAATCTCCCCCTAAGGGAGGTCACCCCATGTTTTACATTACAGAACCTAACATTCTATTCTTGACTTGGTTCTTGAGCTCGTAGACTTTCATATATCAACATCGTAAACTTAGAGCATAAGTGGTGCAACTTCAAAGTCTGCATAGATTTGTACTTTAAATTGGAGGTCCATTTCTGATTCACGTGATAGTAAATATGAACCAGCTTTTGAGATCATCAGCAATCAAAAATCTTTGAGACATCCATTGTGGTGTTGTGACTTTAGGACCGACATGCTCACATTCTGGATCATGATATCTTTTCATCAGAGTTGCGGAAGCATTAGTTGATTCATGATATTGACAGCAGCGTAGCAGAAGCATGGAGTGAAAATATCAGAGTCATTGATGCACTAATCATGATTTCTTTTGAGATGAATGTGTTAAGTGAGCATGCGACTATGGATTGACCGCATCATTCTGATCAGCTGCAAACGTCGGGCGTACCTGCATACAACAGTTAGCAATAAATCGCACGAAAGTGTCTTTGATCACTTTCGTTGAATTGAGGTACACGGCCCACGGTTCCCCGTTGATCAGTACAAGTACTGCCTGTGATCAGGTATAATTCCGAAGAATTTCCTTGACAGGGTTTCGCAGCTGCTCTAGCTGTTCTCAAACCGGAACATCTCAAAGAAGATAACACGGAGTGAGTGAACCAGCGAATTTTAAGTCCACTGATTGATGAAAAGATATTTGAAAAACAATCGTGTATTGCTCAATAGAAATTGTTTTTGCAATACAGCGAAGGTTTTATTGAAAATCAATTATCAATCATAAAAACACCTTTTGGTTTGAAAAATAAGTACACGGTCGATGTGCTAAAGAAAAGAGTTGTTAAGCACAAAGACCGGTTTTTCAAAGGTATCCGTCAATCCCTTACCTGAACCAGGATTGATTCAAGAAATTGAATCGCCCCATTGTTTCTGTTCAGTTGTCACATGGTTGATCCATATAATAGATCTCACATGCCACCTACCAGGAGCTTGTTTGATGTTGGCTCCAGAAGGCTTTCCATCTTCATTGTGAATGTGTAAACACATCACTCAGATGTTCTGGCAATACCACAAGGATAATGCGTAGGACTCAAGATATAATCTCTCTTTCCACATTGTGTGAAACAGAGAGTCTTCATTGAAAGTGTCCTAATGAGATTTATTGATGGTCTCGTGGCTCTAGACTCAATTTGTGCATATTTGGATCCTGTGCCGGAGACTAGGGAGAGGGTCTCCTTCTTCAATATCAACAATCTCTAAGAGAAAGTCGATAGATAATGTCGGTTCCCCGTGAGAATGAAACAAGTCCTTTTAAGAGGAACTTGAGTGGTTTGGAAAGTTGAAGTGCAGTGCGTCACTGGTCCATGACGTCTTTGTCTTCAATACCGATGTTACCATCAGTAGCATATGAAGTGAACCCGGCTTCTGCCCTAAGGTTGAATAAATGGAGGGCTATTTGTTTTCACCCTTTTCTCATTCAATTCCTTTTAATTCTTTAACCCCTTCAGTGCTTACCGAGACTTCATAGCTAGTACCTTGTTGGGTTTATTCCAGTACTAGCTCAGTCTTAGTCCGCACTCTTCCCATATCTCATTTTTCTCCTTTTATCATCATACCTAAGGACTTCTACACTAACTAGTGGATTGTCCCTGGGTAGATCCCTCCGGTTCTGGCGGATCATGGGAACACATACCTAACCTTATCATCCTTATATCACCGTACATAAAGTAGAGTTGGTCGGTCTATTTGGTATTGTTCATCTGCCATTGGAACCAATTGAAAACCATTTGAAAATCAATTCAGATACTTGTGATATATTATCAAAGCATTTTGTACCTGAATTGTTTTTGATATTTTTAGAATAAGTGCTCCCCCTCAACATGTGCATCAAATGTTTGAGCGTTTTGCACACGGAGGCAAGAGGAAGAAATTACTTCTTTGATTACCATTTTCTAAAAATTATCACCATCACTTCCTTGATCAAATCAAGTAGATAAAGCATTTCCAGGAAGGATAGGGTTTCCATAAATTTGCTCCCCCTCAATATGTGCCTCGAGGTTTGAAAAGAGTTTTGCACATACTAGAGGGAACCCTTTATCATCAAAGGATTAGAAGCCATGTGATCAAGGTACCTTAAAATCATTTAAAGTTGAATTTGCAAAGATTTAAGTGTTGTGTACCCTGATGACTTGAATTTGCAAAGAGAGTTCTCCCCCTTAATATATGCTTCGAGATTCGAAAATTGTTTAGCACATATAAGAGAGAAGTTTGCACACAAATTGGTCATCTTATCTTTTAACATCTTTCATATTTATATCACATTTTCTCCCCCGATCAAAAATCTTAAATCCTTTGAGATTTTGGATCTCAAGTGATTTAAATATGTATGAGGTAAAATATTTGTAGGAGAAAAATGTGTCCGATTTTATATGATCAAAAATGGACAACACAGATGTTTCCCCTTTTTACAAGGGGAAACCATAGTACAAATCCTAGCACTATTACATGTATTACAGTTGTTCATATTTATTACACCACATATTACACATAGTTAAAAACACACCATAAACAGTATCCCGAAGAAGTCTTCATTCAGTCCTCTGAAGAAGTTTGTAGTGACCATCACGAAGCCTTCCACCAACAAAACTTTCAAGGCTGCGGAAGATCCTTCGTGTCTTGAGTCTTCGTCTGATTGCAGCAATGAAATGTTCACATCTCTTCACGTCATCCTCAGTCCAAAAAATGGTTTTAATCCAAGATTTCATATCAAGTTTGGCTTCTTTCACTCTGGTGTCAAGTTCTTCTTCGACCAATTTGAGCGTACCATCACTAAACTTGTAGAGTTCACATAGACGCATAAGCATACGAGATCCATATCTGTCGGTGAAGATGAATGCTCTAGGGGTGTCAAGGACTTTGTATTCTCGATGAAATTCATGCCCAGTTGCATTCCATTGAGGACTTGTAAGGTTGATCCTGGTTTGGTAGCTTTCAATGCCAAGCTGAAAGTCCTCAACTCGTTTTCGAATGACTAAGCCCCTGATCCAAAGAGTGACAGCTGCAGAGAGGGCCTTTTTCTCACGTACAGGTAAGTGCTCAAGGTGTCCTTGAAGATTTAAGAGATAGAGATCTTCGAAATCATTTGGCAGAAGATGTTTGAAGTCGTTCTCTTCAATAGTATACACTTTGAGGTCAGCTCTTTTAAGGACAATCTTCTTCAAGTACTCATATCCATAGATAGGGAAGATCTCTACACTAACAACACTTAAGATTTGCAGCTTTGATCTGACATCATTGCGTCTTTTATCAGCACCATGTCTTTCGATGTAGAACTTCTTCTTTTTGAACCACCAGTGAGAAATACCATAAGAAGCTGCAATATCATACTTTTGTTCTTCATTCGCCCAGAATTGATCAGGAACCATCTGCTCAAGCCCCTGATCGGAGTAGGTTGCAGCTTTCATCTTTGATATTGATAGAGCAGGTTTTCTTTCAGCAGAGCGAGCACACAGATAGTCCAAGTCGTGATTGAAGAAGAATTCTGCCTGAATGGTCATCTGACCAGGTTCACCACCAAGAGGAAGAGATTTGTTGACATTGAAGCGACTGATTTGATCACTGACTTGGTCATTTAGCATCTTATGGCATTCTTCCATCTGATATTGAAGATGATTTGCATCTGAGTGGAAGACTTTGACAATTTCGTAAGCTTGACCTTCAAGATCTCTTGGTGTTATGGATGAGATGCTCTTCCGTTCACAAAACCATCTAATGAAACTTCCCATATCACCAGTGTAGTGTAGAAGAGAGTCTTCAGCTGGAATTTCTTAATTATTGGTGATAACTGATGCCCAATTGTTGTCAGGAATCATAGAGTCAGACTCTGGGATGGTCCATGTGGGTTCTGGAGAAGGAGGTCTATCTTCCACAATGCAGCTTTGAATTGTGTCTCTTGAAGGAGCAACTCTGGATGTACTAGTGCGATTCCCAGCCATGTAAGAATCAAACCAGTCTTCTGAGGGCTTAGGAATATGCTTTGTAGATGCATCATCTTCATCTGGTTCTGAGTCCGCCATGACATGCGACTCTTCGTTAACCATTTGATCATCAGGAATAGAGGTGGACGTGGATGTGAACCTTGAATCAACTGTCGTCCAGGCATCAGATTTTTTCTGAGTACTCTGTTCTTTTGTAGGATCTGATTGACTGGAAGATTTTGGCGGTGATGATGGTGGTTGTGATGGAGGTGTGTTGGTTGTTGTAGAAGGATTACCAGATCCAGAAGTTCCAGCGCCCCCCGTTGGTGGTGGGGGTGGAGGTGGATCTTTGCGATCCTTCATCAATGCTTCCATTACAATTGTTCTCCTTTTCTTTTTAGCTTCTTTTTCTCCGACATCAATCTTAAACTGCTCATAATTGTCGAACTTAATGGATTCTTCAAGTGCCTCATAGAGTTTACTGTGAACCTCATGCTTGTCCTCTTCAGCCTCATACATCCTTTCACACAGAGCTGCTCTCATATCGGTGATGGGGAGGTCCTTGAATCATCTAAGAAGTGGAGCCTCCATAGCCAATTCCACAGCATCCTTGACTTCTCCTTCAATAGCGGCAGTAACCCCTTCATTGAAGTTGAGGTGCTCCAATCTATAGACACGATCCACCAGAGAATCAACAGATTTAGGAAGTTGCCTTTCCAGAGCTTCTATCCTTTTAATGGCTTTATCCAGTAGTTGATCAGAGGTGAGAATCTGTGGAGGGGAAGCTGGTGGAGCCACCTCATCTGCAATTGTAATGACAGGTTCAGGGGTTGGTGGTGTTTGTACAGTTGAATGAGTAGGAAAGGGGGGTGGTGGAAGTGCAGTTGATAGTGAAGATGCAGTCATTGGAGGAATAGTTGACGTATCTTGCTGAATGCTGACATTATACATGGATTGAGCAGTGTCTAAGGATTTGTCATTAATGAATTGATCACCAAAAGAGAAATCTTCATCAAGATTCTTAAGTGAGGATAGAGAGTTAGTAGACAGATTTGGTTCATCCATCTTCAAGGTCTCATCAGATCTTGTCTCAAGGTTCTCCTGCGAGCCTTTTTGTAACAGAGTGTCAACATTCAAGCCAGATTGAGTCTCACCAAGTGTAAGAGATTCCTTAAACGTTTCAGGCACCTTGACCACTCCAGATTGTTCTTTTGCATGAGATGAATCTGTTCTTCTCTTCAGCTCATATTGATTTGTGGTGCTTGATGGAGATGATGAGATAGTTAACAACATGTGAGTAGCTTGTTCAGTTTCAACACTTGCAACTCCTTTACCCTTGTCATGTGTAATTGGGGTTGTTTGTCGAGGTAGTTGAGCGGGTTCTCTTAACACAATTCCACCTACTGGAGCTTTCATATTCTGACTTTCAAGGCTTTGCTGAATTCCAAGTTGCAGATCAGCATCATCTTCATCAGTTAACCTGGTAACATTCCTTGGTATCTCAGTGTTCTCACCAATTTCCTTTTCCACTTTCTTCCTTTTTACTTTCTGCTTCTTGGATGCGGTGTCAGACTGTTGTGACCTTTCAAGTCTCTTTTTAGGAAGAGAGGCATAGGATGCTTGTGAGGCTGACTTGGTCATGGGAGAATTTGGTTGTAGAGGAGAGGGTGTGACATCAGCAGAGAGTTTGGTTGCTCTTTTCTTGTATTGCTTGAAGTAGTCCTTCTTCTTGATATCTTCTGTGAGAAGACAATCAGGAATTGGCAATCCAAATACTTCTTTATCCGTACCTCTAGGAACATATTTCAGGTTTCCTAAAACAAATTCATCTTCTACTTTGTGTAAAGTTGATTCAGACCTAGGAGTGAAGTTGTGATTTTGTTGCAAATACTGGATAACAAGCTTAGAAAATCTGATGCTGGGAATTACAAGCTTGTTCTGTTTCTTTCGACCTTGAGCATTGTTCTGGAAATAGGTTCTATCAGATATGAATGTGTTCATTGATAAAGAGAATTCTTCCCAAATACGACCTGCGACATTCACATCAACCCTATTAACGATTCCCCATAGGATTTGCAAGATAGGAATTCTTACTTTATCGAACCCTGAAGTTTTCCCAGATAAACATAAGTTCAGAATGGTTGTAATAGCTCTCCAGGGTTGATACATGTGTCCGGTGATGATGTCAGATGCTCTTGAAATACTATTCTGATAACCCAACCCAATTAGAAAGACAATCAGATCGTCAGCACCAGGTGGAGATTCAAAACAAAAGTCAGGGTTACATGGCGTGATTCCAAGAGCCTTGCTCAGAATATCAGAATCAATTGTGAACTCCCTATTATCCAGTTTGCAAGAGTATTGTGCTGTGATTTTGTTCCATTGAACGGTGTTCCAGAATTGTTGAATGTAGATGGTAGGAATTGAGCATTGCTTGGTAATAGCTCCGAAGAAGTTTGTGTTTTTGAGGATGTCAATAGAAACTTTGAGTATCGGATTTTGTTGGAGCCTTTGTAGGTCCACATAACAGTTGCTTTTTCCTATAGCAGCCCATTGACTTCTGGGAAGGATTTCTTCGTCTGAGAGAACTTTGGATGATGCCGAAGGGGTAACACTCTTTTCTGGGATTGAACTTGCCATTGATGGTCTGAGTTATCATACAATCAACAGTAGTGATTGGGAACAGGTTAGATAAATGATAAATGAGACAATGTTGAGAGCACCCTTATGACATAGACACATAGAAGTAGTAACTCAGAAGGAGTCCCCAAAACACATACAGAGAAAGATTGAGTAGCACAGGTTTCAGATATATGACAACTTTCATAAGTGAGATATTTTAATGAAGTATAATCTTACAGATAAATAATCACATGACGAGTTGATAAGGGATTAACAGGCAAACGAGTGCATAGCAAAGGGATCATGTCATGAGCCAAGATACAAATGTAGAAGTGATATAACCGATATGCATGAGGAAAAAGGAAACTTTTGGTTGTCGTGAGAGAAACCAAGTACCTTTAGCCTAAACAGACATGTCATAGCAAATTACATGGAGTATGTTGACGCAACAAGTTGAATTAGGAGATCCTAAGTGTTGTGAGAATGATATCAACTTTAGCACTAAACCTTTGAACATTTTAATAACCCTTGACCCTAAGACTAATTCGCAACATGAAAGTGAACAATGTTGCAAACTTGTAAAGACAAGTCGCCATCTAGAGCCACAGACAAGTCGCTAATAGTTTAGCACTCTAAGTCGCTATGCTAATTCGCTACCTTGTAACGACAAGTCGCCATGAACAGTAACTAACCCAAGTCGCTACAAATCAGTTAAATAAGTCGCTAGGTTATTAATTCGCTAACTTGTGAAGACAAGTCGCCATGAACAGTAACACACCCAAGTCGCTACAAATTCGTTAACTAAGTCGCTAATGTTACTAATTCGCTAACTTGTAAATACAAGTCGCTAACTACTAACTCGCTAACCAAGTCGCTAGAATATGGTGAACTAATTCGCTACAGAAACGTAGTCGCTAATAGAGTGCTAACTCGCCATGAAGAACATTCAAACTAAGTCGCTACCAAGAACAGGTTAAATCGCCAACAAGAACACTCATAAAAAAACCCAACAACCCAATCCGCTAACCATTCATCATCAGATCACGAAGACACATTTTCAAGCAATCAAGATACTATATTCCAAACAATTTGACCACATTCAATCATTAGAATAGCAACAAATACACGATTTCATGATAAGTCGAACCTAGGTGGGAGTCAAATAATCTCAAGTCGTGAGCTCGAAAGGATCTGGATAAAAAGACATGTTAGAAACTGGACACAAAAGCTTAAGAGAACAAAGATAAGAGGGAATCGAAGCAAACCTCTTGCTAAGTCGCTAGGATGAGCAAAGTGACGAAGAGAAGAAAAACGAGAGAGAAAAAAACTTGTTTGGGAAAAATGGTAACTCGCTAACAGGTAATTCGCTAGGGGTATACAAACAATCTTAGGCAGTATGACACAATTGGTCCTTGTGGTTTTAACATGAGGTGAGGTAATTCGCTAATGCAACATAACTTTCACTATATGACAAGTTTAGACCCTATGGTATTGATGAACGAGTGGTAAGTTGCTAACACGGATTAGACAACGTCTCTAGCATTGATTATCACATTGATCACCATGAATCAATTAAACATTTAAACACATAGGCAATTACTACGAAGGCACACAAGGAAAATATCATGAGCAAGATACAACCACAACCTATAACTGAGAGAAACCCATAACCAGATATTACAAAAGCATAACCAGTTAGTCACACAAGCAGGAAACCACCACAACATACAAATAAGCAAACATCATAACCAGCACAGAAGCCAATGGCATATAAAACTAATCTCCCCCTTAATCAATGTCATCAAAGATCATTGATTGATATTAACCAATCCCATTATAACATCCAGAATATATCATTTGTTCAAACTTCATCTATGATCCCGTGCCATTATTGAATGACATTTCTAGGACCGTAGATGTTATCGATAACAAGGAGTATATTCTTTATTAGTTTGAGGAAAATGATAAATTTTGAAATAAAAAATGACATAATATTGTGTAAAGGAGTATAATTTTTTTTTAACTTTTTTTTTTTTTTTTTTTTTTTTTTTTTTTACACAAATATATAAAAGAGCGAGTCCTGGTTCAAAATGAATAGGAGTCAAAGTAAGAAGTACATCAACTCTTGCAAGCTATAGCTCCTGAATGAGCTATGTTCATATCTGAGGGGAACCAAGTCATGAAGTTCCTGATTGAGTTGAGCATTGTGCCTGAAAAAGACTGAGAGCACATTGTACTTGAAGCACATGTAGACTTGTACATGGAAGGGTTAGTGACATGTTTAGTCTCACATTTGGATGCATCATAGTATAATCCAGACGTATCATTAATGGGGATCCTATTAGGTTCTACATTCTTGAAAAGTTTACCTGTGGGAATCCACTTGAGGCATGATCTAGGAATGTAAGTTCGTTTAAGTCCTGTAAACTTAAATAATCTGCCAGTGGGAATCCATTTGAGACCACAGTAAGTTGAGCTAAATGAGTGCACAACCTTGTTTTGACTATTTGTCCTATTGTGATCAGAGAATTTCTTTGGGGATTGATCTGTCAGATGATGTTTTGCATGAGACCTAGTTAAACTTATTGCATTTCTGATCAGTGAGTGTTGACCATTAATCCTATTTTTGGGATTCATCATATCTGAACTAGGCAATGAAGTGACTGGTTTTGACAAAACAGACTTATTATCAACTTGGGATGTAAGCTTAGATTTCAATGGTTTAGCTCTTTCAGACCTAAAGGCATTAGGTTGTTTAATAACTGTTCGTTTCAAGTGATTCTGAACATTTGACTTGCCCAAAGTTGAAGGTTTTGCAAACTTAGTGTTCATCCTATTTCCAGCATACTTCCTGAGCTCATTTTTTAGGGCAACAATATTGAAGCTCTTATCCTGAATTTGTGCTTTGAGGTCATCAATATCTTTCATCAAGAGGTTAGATTGATTGACTAACTTAGAGTTTGTTTCCTCAAGGTTAATTCTTAAATGCTCATTTTCTCTTAGAAGGTTGGACACACATAGAGCTAGTTCAGAATTTCTAGATTCTAGTGCATCACTCATCTCATGACAGTCATATTTCTGGGCTTCTGAAAGAAGTGATTTCAGATTGCCTATGGTCGAATCTTTGTCCTGAATCTGGGATTTTAATTGATTAATTTCAAAAAATTCTCTAAATTCTGGAAGTTCCTGATTAGTACACGGTTTTTTTGCATAAAACATTTCTTCCTTTTGTTGTATTTCAATTTGCAATGAGATACAGTGTTTTTCAAGAATTGAAAATTTGTTTGAAAGCTCATCATATACCCTTTTTTCAATCATGTTACTTGCATTAGATTCAGGCAAAACAAAGACTGATTCCACATTGTTATGTTCAGAGTAAGAGTCATGTACCTTTTTATGAGAACTTGTGTGATCAGATACGTGTACCTTATTGATTGATACCTTTTCTGACTCTGAGATTTTGAGATCAGTGCTGTTCTCTTCATCCTTTTCCATTACAACTGAGATTCTGCAGTCAGTGTCTTCTGCTGGTTTAACTGGAATGAAGTATGACACGTCTTCATTGCTCCATGGAAACTCTTGGCACTCATTTAATTCATTCTGCTTGTTATTCTCATTAGCAGCTTCCTTGATGTATGTTTCCATATTACTCATAAGTTGAATAAATGAGTTTCTGAACTCATGAATTTCCATTCCCGTGTGTTTCTTGAACGAAATTCCAGTCATGATATCATCAAAATCAGAGGAGTATTCTTCCCGGATGAGTGGCTGAAATTGATTGATAATGGTTTGGAGAGCAGCATGTGAATCATCAGTTGAGAACTTTTCTTTGGTAATTTGAAACCTCAGTCGTTCTAAGTTAAGTAACATAGTTCTTGTCAAAGTAGAAAAATCCTGACGGAGGATGGCACAACTTGTTCGATCCATGGTTGTAGATAAGAGTAATTTGAGAAGCTGACTGAGATGTTGAAACGGCTCACTGGTGCATTCCATATTCTTAGCATCATCTGCAGACATTAAGAGTGACTTATTTGAGTTGTTCTGATTGATCGATACTGAATCATTAAGTGTGTGGCCTTCAGATAGGCATTCTGTTTCACTATTCTGTGCTGTGTCATAGAGAGCAAGTACTTTGGTGATTAAAGGATCCGTGATGACTGACATTGTGTTATTATGAATTACTCCCCAAGTCTCTAGAGATTTAGAACCAACTCGCTACCAACTAAATAGCAATAATCCCAAGTCGCTAGAAGATACTGCACCAAGTCGCCAACACTTAATTCGCCACCCCACTAAGTCGCTAGAGTTCCAAGTCACTAGCCAGATGTAAGTCGCTAAGTAGTAACTCGCTAACACTCAAGTCGCTAGCAAAATTTTGGCAGCAATTCGCTACTCAAGTCGCTAAAGATGCAAGTCGCTAAAGAGCAACTCGCTACAGACCAAGTCGCTACCACCAAGTCGCTACCCGTAGTGGAGAGTCCACTACTTGTACTGTAAATCGCTAGATCTAACTCGCTAGGTCTAAAACTGTAACTCACTATAAATTTGTAAAGCAAGTCGCTACGAAGAAAGTAGTCCGTGAGCTAAGTCGCTAGCAAGAAAAAACCATATAAACATCACTTTTCAATCCAAAAACAACCCAACCAAGATGATTCAAGCTTACCAAATGAAAACCTAAACACTTGTGATGATTCTAAACATAAAAGTACTAACAAAATCCAAGCTTTAACACAAGAAATCAACCAAATGTTGCAAAAACCACTAAACTTTTTCAAACTCAAAAACCACCTAAAAACCACTAGAAATCCAAGGATGTGCAAGATATGATCTAACCATGGCTCTTGATACCAATTGTAAGATATTGGATTTCACATACACATCATAACATTAACACAATGAGCACATAGATGGTTTTAGAGAGAGAAAGAGTGGGACATTCTAGTAAGAGAAACTTGTAGAATATTAGATTACCAAAGAACATCCAACCCTCTACCTTGCAAGGTAGAGGGTATTTATAGGTTACAAACTAAACGACCTCCTGACGGCCTGTGGATCAGGGATACATTGGGTAAAGACCCGACCTTCCTCCACGGAGTTGCACTAAACTATTTTAAGTTACTAACTAACTAATTAACTACATAAAAACGTAACTAATGACAAATATACGAGCTAACTTGTGCTAGATAATAGTTGGGGTGACCGACTCTTCAATACTGGAATTATCTAATTCCTAACAGAACTATCCCTGCTTTCAACCATTCTTCTACTTCGGTATTGATTGTCTGGGTTTTCTCAGCTGAGAAGGTTTTCTTTTTCTGGGCTATTGGCCTGTCATGCACATTGACATTTAGTTTGTGCTCTATAATTCACCGGGGAACTCCTGTCATGTCGGCCGGTTGCCATGCGAATATATCCTTGTTGTTTTTCAGTAGTTCCACCAGTTGCCTTTTGCACTCTTTGGAAAAATTGCCTACGACGATGATCAGTTGTTCAGGAAACTTAGGGTTTATCATTACTTCTTCTGTTTTCCTGCAAGGCTCTTCTTCTTCCTCAGGGTACTCCTTATTCTTGCTCCCCGACCCCTCCGTCATGAACTGTTTTTCTAACCTTCTACACTCAGAGATGATAACTGATCTGATAACAAGGGTTGCAACTCCCCTCGGTGTTGGGAATTTTATCATGGAGTGGATGGTTGAAGGGATTGCTCTTAATTCTCTAATGCCTGATCGTCCCAGAATAATGTTGTACGGAGAGGGGGACCTTATGCAAACGTCATTATCGCTCGGCGATACAAGCCATCGTTTCCAAAACAAACATTTAGGTCTATCTTCTCGAGGGGTCTGATTGCTTCGCTTGAGAACCCCACTAGTGGTGTGTTTGTTTCTCTTAGTTTCGCTTTGATTTCCGAGCACAAGTTCTGAAAACAGTGTTCATACATTACTTCCACAGCTGCTCCTGGATCTACATACCCTCCTCATGGTGTATCCTTCCACATCTGCTTCAATTATCAGCGGCTTTTCAGAAACGTCTCCAGGTAGGATGGCGGGGGGGGGGGGGGGGGGGGAAAGCTATAGAGACATTCATCCAGTCTTCCTCTCGGTTGTTGGTCTTTCATTTTTCTGTCTTTGCCTCCGCTGCATACCATATTTATCACCCTTCCTCTGCCGGGCTGATTATCTCTAGGGGGGGGGGTTTCTTCCTCTTTGCCTTACGTCCTTTAATAAATGATCCAGTTTACCCGTCTCTAGAGCCACTTTCAGTTGCTCCTTGAGTTGGTAGCAGTCATTGGTGAGATGACCCTTCTCACCATGATAATCGCAGAACTTATCTAAGTTTTCCCTCCTCGGTGCCCCTTTCAAAGTTGGGGGTAATGGCAGCTTTAGCTGAAGCTCTGTTGCTTGAATCTCCTTAGGTGCTTTTGAGAGAAGGTTCAAATCTATTGCGCGGGTATCTTTCCTGTAATGGTTTCTCCGGTAGTCGCTTCTGTGGTCGCCTCTGTAGTTATCCGTCCTTGCCGGGTAATAGGGGTTGTATTGACTGCGGGATTTTTGTTATGTTCTTCGGTCTCCCCTCCGCTTGTCGGGGAGATTTTCCATTTTGGAGGTTCGATCCGACTAACTACCCGCATATGACTTACGGTTCCATTCCCCTTTAGGGAGCTCCGTGGTGTTGTAGGCTTCCTCCGAACGTACAAAATAGTCTACCCTCTTCATCATTTCTGTAACTGTCTTGGGAATTCTTTCCGAGAAACGCTTTACTAATTCCGGGCACTTGCTTCCGTTAATGAATGAGGATATCTACATTATTTTCGGCACACCAGGGATATAGCTAGCCTCTTCGGTCCACCTCTCCTTGAATTCCGGCAGGGTTTCATGAGCCTTCCGCACGATTTTTGTGAGTTCCATCGGATCTTTAAGACACTTTCTCCTGAGCGCGAATCTTTCAAGGAAACTCTCTCTAAGCTCCTCCCAGCTGTCTATACTACCATTGGGTAATCGCTCGAACCATCCACTTGTCGGACTGTCCAAAGTTTGTTGGAACATCCAGCACCATACCGGCATCGGCCATCCGCCATGATTGGCTGCACCGGTGAAGCGAGTGACATGATCATCCGGGTCCGAGGATCCGTCGTAAAGCTTTATGTTCTTAGGTAACTCATGTCTTGGTCCGGCGAACTCTACGATCCGTCGCGTGAACGGGGCATCTGGGGGCGTCCTTATATGGTTTGTGCAAGTCTTCCACGACCTGCTTTCCTTTCGGATCCTTTTCTTTTTCTATTTCTCGGGCGGGCTTTTCGGTTTTGTCGCCGAAATCGATCCGTATGGGCTGTAACGGACTTTTTTCTTAGGTGTTATGTTGCTGTATCAAGGTCTTTAGTGATGATATGTGGCTTAGTATTTGTTCTTCTAGGTTAGGGGGGTTGTTTCCGGGTGGTGTTTCGGTGGAGGGACCTGGGTGTGTTACGGTGGTAGGACCAGCCATTTTCTAGCTTTGGTAGTTCGAATAGCGGTCTCACGGATGGCGCCAATTTGTTGAGGTAAAAATCTATATTTACCCGAACAAGCTAAGATCCTTCGGCAAAGCTCTTGGGATTAGGACCCTACGGATCTGTGAACACAAAGAAAACACGCGTTAGCCTCGCATAGGGTTTTATCCCTAGACCAAGCTCCAGCGTGAGAATGAGTATGGTAAAATGCCAGAGTGATATGTAAAAAATAGGGTGAGAATTAGTTAACCTTGAATGCAGTAACTTGGCTCCTTTTATAGATGAGAAGTTTTATCCTCATCCGAAGGTCACGTGGGTGATAGTGACTCTTTTGGGCGGGAGTTGACTTTGCTCTGTTTGGAGTCTGTCTGGAAAAGGTCAGTAGTTCTGATCAAGATTCCCTTCCTTTTATATACACGGTGATGTCATATGTCCATTATGTCGAGGGTTATGTCTAACCCTCCGGTATATACTGATTTAGCTTTGCTTGGTCTAAATTGGCTTGTATGTTTTGCCCGAGGGATTGCGCATTGTGCCGGGCGGTTGTGCCTTTGAGCCGGAGAGTTAGGCCCTTCGGCAGTTTGCTTATGTGTCAGGGAGTCTTCTGCTGGAACATACGCCAACAGGTAGCAACTATACCAAAAAGAATCTACCAAACCTATATTGACCCGTAACCAAAAACAGATGCAAGACTTTCGAGTCATACGTGTTCTTATGATGCTTGAGCCTAGATTGTGTAATCATATTCTAAGTTCATTATCTTTAACCAGAAAAGACAAACTCATATTTCACCAATCAAATTTAGTAATGTAGTTTTTGTGTTTTCTTGCTTTGTTTTATGCCTTAGAGATCCAATTTGTTCTCTTCGACTTGATTTTTAAATAATTTATTTATTTATTTTTATTTATTTTTTATTTTTTATTTTTAAAGAGAGTAAGAAGACGATTGTCCAAAAAAATATATAATTATTTTAAAGGCAAGTTGAATACGGACTTGTTTGTTTGTATGAATGGAACAATTATTATTTAATTATGAATACAATTATTGAGAAGTTTAATATTAGTAAGCATTTTCTATATACTTTTATATGCACTTTTTATTGTATGTCAGAACCTTTTTGTGTATTTTTCGTGTTATTTAATTACACGTTGTCATATTTTATTTTTCTGTTTTGATAAGTAAATTGTTTTTTTTAAAGAGAATGCAATAAATTACTCAACCAACTGTGGACAATTTTTCCTATTAAAACTTTACGTTTTTCTCTTGGTATGTGTACGCACATATGTATGCAAAGATTGTAGGTGTTCAAACACAATTTTGTCTTTTTATTAAACCAAATTACTTTATTTGTTTCCAAATTTTTATCCAAAGATTTTATCTTTACATTTTAAGAGCTTTTAAAAAAAGTTGAAACTAAAAATCTACACTTATGTTGAAAGACATCAAAATGCATAGATGGAGAACAATATTGAAACAAAAAAAATAAAATAAAAAAATCAATTAGTAATCACTAAAAAAATATCCTTAATGTGATATTGATCATGAGTTCACGATGAGCAAGTTTTTCACTATGTATTTTATTTTCTTTATTCATGGCGGACTCTGAATGAAATATTGATCGTGAGTCTTTTTTCTCACCCGTTGTCGGTATTATGCTATTACTCAATAGTGAAGACCATGAGTTTACTTGGACAACTAATTAGAGAGTGATTGAGTTACAAGATTTAGAATCAGAAGCCTTGTTGGTGCAATTGATAGAATAGAAAATGAGTCCTATATGTTTAATATATGTCTTATAGGGTTACTTGCTTAAAAATTACTCTCTCCATCTTAAAATTATACTTCATATTTTATTTTCGGGATGTCTCAAAATAATTGTTTACTTTCTTTTTTAAATAAAAACTAGATAATTTAGTGAAAAATATTCTATTTGAGTGGTTAGAAAATTAAAGTGGCTCAACTTTCATTAAACTATGTAATTTTTGTCTTCTGACAATAGTTTTGAGACGGAGAGAGTATCATATTTGTCACTTTTTGTTAATGTGTGTATTTAATTTTTTTTTCCTTATTGTGTGTCATGAGCTTTCAAATTTTGATTATTCTGTATATTTTGTGACTATTCTGTTACGTAAAATGATTATTTTATGCTTTAAAAAAAAAAGTAAGGGTAAAATAGTAATAAAATATACACAATAATCGAAATTTGAAAGTTTATTACACACAATAAGAAAAAAAGTTTAATACAAAAAAAAAAAAAAAAAAAATTGTGAAAGGAGAATTTTTATATAATCACAAAAGAGTTACAACTGCAATAGTAAAGCAAAGACAGGTCCTTTGCAATACCCATTGGGCCTAATCTATAAAAAAAAACTTACTACCAAAGCCAATCATTAAACTATAACATTTGCACTATACTAAGAAAAAACTATACAACTTTAGTATTCATGTACAAGCCATTGTCGGCCTCTGCAGTTTCAAACCCCATATTGCCTAAACTTCTTTCACTGTTGAGGACTTTTTAACAGTAAGGCTCATCATCCTTGATTTTGACAGCTTCTTTAATGATAGTCAAGACAGATCTCTTTTCTCATTCTTAAATAGTCTACTATTATGCTCCTGCCATATGTAGTAAACAATTGCTGCACACACAATTCTTCTTAAGACACTCCAAATATTGTTGTTCTTTGGCATTCTAATAAGTTCTTTAACAATTGCATTCCAATTGATTGAGAATTTCATATTGAGCATCTTCTGTACTTCTATCCATATTTCTTGGCCATACTTACAAGAGAAGAACATGTGAGAATGGGAATCAGGAAATTTGTTGCATAGGGCACATTTCAGATCTTCATTAGGTTTCCACATTAAAATTATGTCTTGGGTTAGAAGTTTATTATGTAAAGCTAACCACATAACAAAAGCATGTTTTGGTATGCATTGTGAAAACCAAGTCACAGATGACCAATTAACTTTTTGTTGGGATTTAGAAAATCCATGTTGAAGTGTCGGTAACCCCAACAATAGTCTATCATAAGTTAGTTCGTAGACATAACGTTATTTAGATAGTTTACAGTAGTATAAGTAAGACCGTGGAAGAAGGACGGGTCTTTACCCACTGTATGTCTGATCCACAGCCCGAAGGAGGGCGTAGAATATTGTATAAATAGCCCTCACCCCACAAGGGAGAGGGTTGGATGTTTACAAGTTAATCTAACCTTCCTTTTGTTTCTCTCTCTACAAACATCCCATCTCTCTCTTTCTCTATCTAGACTATACACGATTCTTAGCTTGTTTGATTGTGGTGTTATGATATCCAATAGATTAAAATTGATATATGAGCTTATGGTTTGATTAGCTAGGTTGTATGTGCGTTTATCTTGGTGGTTTTAGATCAAAAAGTTAGTTTTGGAAGGTTTTTGGACTCATAAGTGACTTCCTTTGATTCTCATGGTTTTTATGTTAAAGTAAGTGTTTTTAAGATAGTTATAACCTTCTAGGATCAAGTTGTGCAAAAGAAACCAAGCAAAAACGTTTAAAAGGGTGAATTTTAGGTGGTTTTAGGTGAAAAAGGGTACTTATTCTTCTATGCGGTTTGTCTCTCGTATGCATTTCTTGGCTGCGGTTTGTCCCCTTACAGATGCAATTTGATCAGTTCTGAGTGCGGTTTGATTATTTTAATATTTTCGGACTGCGATTTGTTAGGAGAAAGGACAAAATTACTGTACGAGTGAAAGTGACACGCGGTTTGTGACACTGCGGTTTGGGTTTTTCTGCGATTTGATAGGACTGCGAGTTGATTGCTGCGGTTTGGTAATCCTGCGATTTGATTGCTGCAGTTTGGTAATCCTGCGTTTTGGTACTGCGGTTTGTCACTGCCTTTTGTCTACCATGTGGTTTGTCAACACTGCGGTTTGGTGAAATTGCATTTTGTCAAGGATTGAGACTTGTAATTTGATTCAAACGTCATCAAATCACAATTTAACGTAATTCACCTAATCCGATCATTCCAATATCCCTTTTAACATACAATCACTAATCATTGAATCGATCCAACTGTTATCATAACACGTTAAAATTTACAACAACATCATGTCTTACACTCCTGATTCAGTGATTTCGAAAGTACTCAAATTGTATGATGTTGTAGACAACCATGAGAATATATGCTACACTGAACGGTTAAAGATGATTGAATCAATTAATGAGGATGTGAGATCTCCGTGTTCAGATTCTGAAGAGAGAGAAATGCACCAGTCAAAGTTATAGAATGCTCTTGAAAAAGAAAAGGAAAGTTGCATTGAACCTTATCGACAACTTCATTCACACCTCAAGTTACTTCGAATTGACGACAAATACACAATGGGAATCGAACGAGCAGTTATTACACTTTTCCATCAAGAATTATCATCGATTACGGGCACATTGTTCTTGAACTTGGAACAATTGGAACAACAACTTGACAGAGAAAAGGTTCAAAAAGCAAGTTCTAAGGCTGCACTTCAGGTGATCCACATACAATTTCGGTCATTTCTCAATGGTGAATACACTTCGGATTATGATAGACATATGACTGAAATGTCCTTCAAGAATGTTGGGAATTATATTTTGTAAAATAGATTTAAGTATGTTTAAGTATGTTTAGTGTTAATTTTTGTAGCTTTAGTAGTTAAATCTGGTAGACTAGAATTAAGTCTGTTGGTAGTTAAGTCTGCGAGTACTAATGGAGTTAAGTTGGCAGAACTTGTAGTTGATAGTT
The DNA here is from genome assembly GCA_019973895.1 of Chrysanthemum seticuspe. NCBI lineage: Eukaryota > Viridiplantae > Streptophyta > Magnoliopsida > Asterales > Asteraceae > Chrysanthemum > Chrysanthemum seticuspe. The sequence continues at coordinate 270,328,788 of BPTQ01000009.1, forward strand.
AAGTCTGTTTATGTCAAAAACAGAATAGTTTGTTAGAGTTATATTATGAATAGATATGTATGTGTAGAGATATCTTAGGAAAAGATATCTTTACCCTTCTACAAGTTTGTTAGTAAATTAGGGTTTCCTTGGAGTATAAAAAGATCCCTAAGGTGTTAGGTTAATGTACGAGTTGTAAGCATTAGCCTTTGAGCAAATTAATAGAAAATACAAAGTTAGTTATTCTTGTGTTCTTCATACTTTGTGTGTTAAGATTCCGCATTAACATATTAAGCTTTTGTAAAGAGTTCTTCATATAGTAATTTGGATTTATTCAAGTTTACTATTAGTCATTCAATGCTACTTGGATCCATAAACTTTTGGACTTACAAATGGTATCAGAGGCTGTTGAAGGACTCTAAATTGAAGAAACAAAACTCACCAACAATACTCATCTCATCTCACTCAAAAATCCTAAAGAATGTCTCATCATGATGATTTCTCAAATCATCTTAGTGATGAAGAGGCTACTGACCATGAATCTGAAGCATCAGAAGCAGGATCTAAGAAACAACAACAGAAACAACAAATTCCTGCAACAACTATCTCCAACCTCAAACTTCCTATTCTGGAAAAGGAAGAGTACAACATCTGGGCCATGGAGATGGAATATTATCTGGAATATGTAGATAATAAGGTCTGGAAAGTGATCCAGAATGGGAATTCAAAGAAGAGAATTTCCAAAGGTAAAGATGGCATAGTCAGGATTCTTCTACCAATCTTTGCTGCAGATATACTTGTTGTAAAAAAAGAAAGAAAGGAAAGAACTCTCTTATTGATGGCTATACCAAAGGAACATCTCAGAAGGTTCCACAGTATAGATGATGCTAAAGAGATATGAGAGGCTATTAGAATCAAATTTGGAGGAAATGCTAACTCCAAGAAAATGCAAAAAGCTGTTTATAAACAACAGTTTGAAGCGTTTACCATTAGAAATTCTGAAGGCCTGGAGAAAGGCTATGACAGATTCCAACAACTCCTATCACAGTTAGAAGTACATGGATCTGAAGTATCTAATGAAGATGCAAATATGAAGTTTCTCAGATCATTGCCCAATGAATGGTCAAACCTTGCAATGATCATGAGAATTAAGGAAGATATTGACACTCTGTCAATAGATGACTTGTATAATAATCTTAGAGTTTATGAACAAGACATAAAGGGGAATTCAAGAGCTTCTTCAAGTGACAACAACGTTGCTTTTGTCTCTCGAGGCAAGAGCACTAAAACCAAAGTTAAGTCTGGTAGTGGTTTTAGTTCTGGTAGCTATACAGTTTCTGGTATAAAGGAAAAGGATAAGGCTACTGGTTTTGCTGATAAGATAATCTACTCACTATTTTCTAATCAATCTGAAAATATTCTAAATAAAGACTTGGATCAGATTGAAGATGAGGAGATGGAGGAAATGGATATAAACTGGCAATGTGCCATGATTGCCTTAAGGATGAAGAAGTTCTTCAAGAAGACTGGTAGGCAAGTCCGTTTTGATGGAAAGAGACCAGTAGGATTTGACAAGTCAAAGCTTAAGTGCTATAGGTGTCAAGAAAGGGGCCAATTTGCTAAGGAATGTACAGTAAAGGAGGCCAATGAAGAAAAGAAAAGGGATTCCTTTTATCCTAGGCATGTTGAGAAGGAAGACAAGAGTCAGATGGGGCTGCTAACTTTGGAAGCTAGTGATTAACTGGGGAGAGCATCCTACTGAGGGGACAGAAGTCAATCATGCTCTCATGGCCATAACCTCCAGCAGTGAGGTAACTTTATGCTCAAAAATTCGTACTGATTCATATAATAAACTGCAATCTTTTTGTGATGAACAGATGGGTCAATTAGGTGATCAAGAAGTTAAATTACTTGCTTATGAAAATGCTGTTAAAACATTAGAAAAACAAGTAAATACTCTTCAAAAACAGAATGCATCTCTTAATGAAAAGCTTACTTTCCAAGAAAATAAAATATTTGAAAAAGATGAGAAGCTTAGAAAATATAGAGGAATTGGAATGAAGGAAGTTAAAGATAAAGAAGAGTTGCAAAGAATAGTTGACTCATGGCAAAATAGTAATAAAAATCTGTGGAAGCTAGTAAATTCAGGAATGAGCTCAAAAAGTAAAATTGGTTTAGGGTATGTGATAAAATCTGATAAAGAAGTTTTAGAGTATGAGGAAGAGGTGATGGAAAATGTTTTTGTTAATTCAAAAGGTGACTTTGAAGGTAAACCTATATATCATAGATTTGCTAAAACTAACAAGGGAGTTCCACCACCAATTAATGATGATTATACTCCTAAACCTGAAAAAGAATATGATGAGTCCTTATTTGACTATAGAAAATGGAAGAACCCTGAGACTCTTGCTTCTCAAGACTATTCCATTGAATTTACTAACTGTCAATCCAATGACAGTAAAGGATTCTGATGGATCTAAACACACTCCTTGTGTTGGTGATACTTTGAGTTATATTAATAAGCACGCGGAATATACTTAGTAATACTTATAAGATGGTTTATATGGTGTAATGTAAGTGAGAACAGAATAACACAAAGCTCTAATATTATTAAGAAATAATACGAGTGATCTTGCTTATCACTAGGGTTACACCTTGAAGCTTATATGAATAAAACGTATTCTAAGCAATGACCTAGGATTTCCTTTTATAGCACAAGGAGTCCTTTACAAGATAAGTATAATCCTAACAATATAGAATCTACACAAGATCTTTTCTATACTTATCAATACACGGATACATAACAATTATCCTAACAGCAGTGGTAATATTATACTGGCAGTGGTAATGAGTTTCCACTGCTAGTGTAATCTTTAGCAGTGCTAACCACAAGCGTATCAGTGGTAACTGCTATCTTTATTCCCAACAATCCTCCCCTAAACTTATGATTTCTCTGCAAATCAATAAGTTTCTTCAATCTGAATCTTCGGTAAGGATTTGGGGAATTCTTTCAAACACTTCTCTTTCTTCTTAACTCCTGAATAGCTCTTGAACATTGATCTTGAAGCCTAAGTAACAATGATCTGACCTTCTCATTATCTTCATGAACTCTTATTGTTGTACACAACAGCACAGTGAGAGTTCCAGCTCTGAGTGGGTATTCTTTCTCAGCAAACATAAATGCATCCACTCCATCTGCTGTAGAAACATGATAAACTTCACATGAATCATAATAAAACCATTTAGTACCAGGACATGAGCATGAGAATTTTCAGAAATCATCATCAGTATCTGGTTCTTAGAGCCTTCTTAGATTAACCCATAACTGCATTTCCTTCCTATCTTTAAGATCTTTAGCATCAAACCTTTCTTGAACTAATCTCCACAAAGTATCCAGATCACGTCTTTCACATGCTTTGATGAGTTCTTCAAATTGAATGAATGCTGAAGTTTCACTACCTAGCCTTGTAATCTTCCATGTTGGAGCAAAATTGCTAGCAGTAAACACTTCCCAATCAATGATAGGATGTCTGACTTGCAGTGGTTTAGGATAAAAATCTTCTTTATCTATCACAATCATTTCAGTCAATTGTTCTTCAGTGAATTTCTCAATTGGAACTTCTTGTTCTTCAACAAACTTTGTTTTCTTATGTGTCTGAGATTCACTTTCTTTGGCTTTTCTCTTCAGATGAGGATATCTTCTTTCTTCTTCTTCAGTGTTCATAGGAATAAAATCTTTATCTTGTCTTTGAACTCTGTAGTAAATACCTTCAACTTTATCGTCACTCATCCCTTTGAATTGATGCCTTTTCCAACCACCAACTTTGCAACAATAATCTTTCATCATTGAAATCACCTGTGCCTTGGTTGATTGTCTTGGTTTCTTTTGACCCTTCTTGACTGAAACAATAGCATCTTGAAGTGCTTGATTATTCTTCATTTGAATGAAGTCCTTTAACTGAGCAGTTCTTTGTTCTTCAGTTAGGAGATGAGTTTCAATGTGTTAAAAAGGCTTGTTTTAAATGTGGTAGTTTTGAGCACTTACAGAGAAACTGTTATAAAAACCAACCACAAGTTTGGAATCATTGGAGGAGGGTAAATCATCAAAACTTTTCGAAGAAAACAATCCCTCCTCCTAACAAAAATATGGTTCCCAGAGCAGTGTTAATGAGAAATGGTAAAACAAAATCTATAATCACTGCTGCACCTAAATGGGTTCCAACCACTGCTAAGCGAAATGTAACCACTGCTAAGCAAAATCTTTCCACTGCTAAGCAGAATATCACCACTAATTCAAAAGAAGTTTTAAAAATTCTAAAGGTAATAACTGACACAATGGTTGGAAACCATTTTTATGCTGTTAAGGCCTCAGCTAGCTGGCAATGGAAGCCTAAGACCAAGGTTTTACATCATGCCAGTTGTGCATCAATGGACCTAAAGAAGTTTGATTATGTTGATGCACAGGGCAGACCCAAGTCAGTATTGGCTTGGGTCCACAAAAGGAACTAACTTGGTTAAATTCATGTGCAGGGCAATCTACAAGATGAGCTAAAAGACAAAGGAATTTTTGATAGTGGTTGCTCTGGGCACATGACATGGGATGAGAGCAACCTGGAGGATTTTGAAGCTTATGATGGAGGATATATGGCATTTGGCAATGATCCAAAGGGTGGAAAGATACTTGGCAGAGGCACAATCAGAATAGGGAAATTAGACTTTGAAAAGGTCTATCTGGTACAGGGACTAAAGTACAATTTATTCAGTGTTTCTTAAATATGTGATAAGAAAAACTGGGTACTTTTTGGGGAAACTAAGTGTGTGGTGTTGTCTCCTGATTTGAAAATGCCTGATGAAAAGTATATACAGCTTAGGGTTCCTAGAAACGAAAACATATATTGTTTTGATCTTAAAGATGTTATTCCTAATAGGTCCTTAACCTGTTTGTTTGCTAAGGCATCAGTAGATGAGTCTATATTGTGGCATAGAAGGCTAGGACACCTTAATTTCAAAACTATCAACAAACTGGTAAAGGGCAACTTAGTGAGAGGGTTACCTTCTAAGGTTTTTGAGTGTAAAGAACTTTGTATGGCATGTCAGAAAGTAAAATAACATAGAGCCTCTTGTAAGACCAAAACTGTAAACACCATTACACAACCACTGTTTATGCTTCATATGGACTTATTTGGACCTACCTTTGTTAAAAGTTTGAACCATAAGAAGTACTGCCTAGTTATCACTGATGATTATAGTAGATTTTCTTAGGTATACTTTTTGGCTGCTAAGAGTGAGACTAGTGAGATCCTCAAAAGTTTCATTACTAAGATAGAAAATCTAGTAAACCATAAAGTCAAAGTAATCAGATGTGATAATGGAACTGAGTTTAAGAATGATGTGATGAATTAGTTCTGTGTGTCTAAGGGTATAGAAAGACAGTTTAGTGTTGCTAGGACACCACAACAGAATGGTGTAGCTGAAAGGAAAAATAGGACACTAATTGAGGCTGCTAGGACAATGTTGTCAGAATCTAAGTTACCAACTACCTTTTGGGCTGAAGCTGTAGGCACTGCATGTTATGTGCAGAATAGAAGTAAGGTAGTGAAGCCTCATAACAAGACCCCCTATGAGCTGTTACATGATAGGAAGCCTATGATTGCATTCCTAAAACCTTTCGGCTGTCTTGTTACTATCTTAAATACCATATACTATTTAGGAAAGTTTCTAGAGAAAGCAGATGATGGATACTTTCTGGGCTATTCTTCACATAGTAAAGCCTTTAGAGTATACAATAGGAGGACCAGGATTGTAGAAGAAAACTTACATGTTAAGTTTAGTGAAAAGACTCCTAGTGTTGAGAACAAAGGACCATAATGGTTGTTTAATATTGATATGCTAACCAAATCTATGAATTATGATCCTATCATTGCAGGAACTTCCACTAATGTTGATATAGGTTCACCAAAGGATTTTGATGAAGAAACAAATTCTAAGGAAGCTGATTCTCTAAAGGAGTTATATTTGGTTGAAAAGTGGAAAGCTGGTTCTGTTTCACCCATCATTGAAATGCAGGGTCCCACTGATGATGATGTTTTGAATTCTGAAAGTAAGGTTGATCATCATCAAGATAAGGAAGAGTTGTTGAAAGATAATTCAGTGTCGGTAGAAGAAATTGAAAGAAAGAAGAAGCATTCTGAAAGCACTGCTAAGCCAAATGAAAGCACTGCTAAGGTTAATAAAACCACTTCTAAGCCAATCTCTACCATTGCTAGTACAAGTGCAAACACTGCTGCAAGTACAGATGATGATTCTTACTTTGGAATCCCTGCCAAGCCATTGTTTGGTGATGATGAGTATCCCACTGAGCCTGACATGCCTGATTTGGAAGAAAGGGATACTCCTACTGATGATGAAAACTTGGATGACTACATCAACGATACTGATTTTACTAATTTAGACACAGTCATCACAGAGAGTCCAATTCCTACTACCAGAGTTCATAAGAATCATCCCAAAGAGCAAATTCTTGGATATCTGAATACTCCAGTTCAAACAAGAAGCAGAGCTATGAACAAACAACCTTTTTCTGAACAAGGTTTGTTTGCCAGATCACTTCACAAAAGGAACATTCATAAATATTTGCAAAATTGTTTGTTTGCTTGTTTTCTGTCTCAAAAGGAACCCAAGAGAGTTGAAGAAGCTTTATCAGAAGAAAGATGGGTTGAATCAATGCAAGAAGAGCTATTGTAGTTTAAGCTTCAAGAAGTATGGACATTGGTTGACCTTCCAAATGGAAAAAGGGCTATTGGGACTAAATGGGTTTTCAGAAATAAAAGGGATGAAAGAGGTATTGTGGTGAGGAATAAATCCAGGTTGGTTGCTCAAGGATACACACAAACTGAAGGTTTGGATTATGATGAAGTGTTTGCCCCTGTTTCCAGAATTGAAGCTATAAGATATTTTTTGGCATATGCTTCATACAAGAACTTTTTTGTGTATCTGATGGATGTTAAAAGTGCCTTTTTGTATGGTACTATTGAAGAGGAGGTTTATGTTTGTCAGCCTCCTGGTTTTGAAGATCCTGCTCATCCTGATAAGGTCTATAGGGTGAAAAAGGCTATGTATGGTTTGCATCAAGCTCCAAGGGCATGGTATGAGTGCCTTTCTACTTATTTGATGGACAATGGCTTCAAAAGAGGGTTTATTGATAAGACTTTGTTCATTAGGAAGCTAAAGGATGACATTTTGCTAGTTCAGGTTTATGTAGATGACATCATCTTTGGCTCAACCAATAAGGAGCTATGCAAAGACTTTCAGAAACTTATGCATGACAAGTTTCAGATGAGTTCCATGGGAGAACTCACTTTCTTTTTGGGACTGCAAGTTCAACAGAGGACTGATGGTATCTTCATTATTCAAGACAAGTATATGGCAGATGTTTTATAGAAGTTTGGGTTTCAAGATGTTAAGAGTGCTAGTACACCAATGGAAACTCAGAAACCACTGCTGCCTGATGATGGAAGTCCCAAAGTTGATTTGAAGCTGTATAGATCCATGATTGGATCTTTGATGTATCTCACAGCATCTAGGCCAGATATAATGTTCTCAGTTTGTGTGTGTAGAAGGTTTCAAGTCACGCCCAGCACAACACACATGAATGTTGTTAAGAGAATTTTTAGATACCTTAAAGGTCATCCTAAATTGGGCCTTTGGTATTCTAAGGATTTTGAATTTGATTTGGTGGCCTATACAGACAGTGATTATGCTGGTGCTAGTTTGGATAGGAAGTCTACTACTGGTGGATGTCAGTTTTTGGGAATCAGACTAATTTCATGGCAGTGTAAAAAGCAAATAATTGTGGCCAATTCTACAACTGAAGCAGAGTATGTGGCTGCTGCTAGTTGCTATGGACAAGTGCTTTGGATTCAGAATCAATTGTTGGACTTTGGGTACAATTTCATGCATACTAAGATTTACATTGATAATAACAGTACAATATGCATCATTAAAAATCCTGTTTTACATTCTAGAACTAAACATATTGAGATAAGGCACCATTTTGTTAGAGATTGTAATGAGAAAAGGTTGATTCAAATGGTTAAAATCTATACTGATTTCAATGTGGCTGATCTTCTCACTAAAGCTTTTGATGTGGGGAGGTTTCAGTACCTTGTAGTTAGTATTGGAATGATTAATCTCTAAATCTGAAATTGTTTTGTAAAAGTTTGTAAAATTTTGTATTGTTATTAGTTAATCTGAGTATTGCTACTTTTGTTTTAAACACTGCTAGTTCTGCTGCAACCACTGCTTGTTTCTTTGTGTTCCCACTAACCATTTTGCAGAGTCATGAAACAAAATCACTGTTAGAAGAATGCAAGAGACTTAAAAGAAAAGACATGGTTTTATTATTCATATTTCATAAACTACATACAAGATGCAGTGGTTACAACCATGGCTACCAACTAACAAGAGACTACATCAGAAAGTGCTCACACAACCAACTAAGAACACGAGCTTCACATCTTCTCCCCCACCATCCAAGGCTTCCTTGGAAAGGCCCACTCAGGCATCACTTTTGGTACCCTACGCCTATCAATCACCCTCCACACCTTTGGACATGCAAGCCCAATCACCTTTCCTCCAACAGGTGGTGAGGATGATGAAGGACCCTCTGATGGTGGTGCTGTCAACAATGGTACCATAGGTGATGCTTGTAGCTTATCAGGAGGGATTATTGCAGCAAGGGGAGGCACACTCAAGACTCTTGATGAAGTGTTATCATCTGTGCTTTCATTTGTGTCATCATCTGAGCTATCTTCTTTGATAATGGCATCCTGAGGTACTGGTTGGAGAGATGATGGACCAGCAACTGAAGGGGTAGTGCTCATGGCCAACTGAGTTGTTTTTCTTGAAGAAACCTCTTCAAACACCTCTCTCTTTGTTCTACCTGGATTGTTCAGAACAAAATGGCAAGCATCATCATCCCAAACACTATCAGAGAATGAACTATCTGATGAAAGATTGATAGGATTGGAATGGCTCATGGTGATTTTTGGTAAAGCAGATTTTGAAAGATTTTTAGAGAGAGAAGTATTGGTGTGTTAGTACTATGGGAAATATGTTCTTTGTAATCCTTCATATTATTGCATAATCTCACTATTTTTGGCCTCGATTTGGTTGCTGTTATCTTGGTCAACTGATTGGAGTTTGGTTGCTGTATCCACTACTAGGGCATTTTCAACCACTGCTAGTGGTTTTCAATCCACTGCTAGTATATTGCTGATGATGGACACTTGAGGGGCTGTTTTGTAACTTTGATGATAATGTATACATTCCCCCAAATCATTGCCAGATCATTTCATTGATCTTTAAATCACTTCCAATTGGCGCTCAACATTAACCCTAACCACTCCCACCTGCTGATTTCACAAATCCGACATCATATCTTATAACCAATCACAATGCCGTCACTATATTCCAAACCCCATAACCTAGTTGCTTATTTGGTCAAGAACAATCACTCAGAAGGTTTTCATGACATGATTGATTTCATTAATCACACTCCTGTACACTTTGCACTCACTGTAGCACCCACTATTCTTAAAGCATATGTACATCAATTCTAGGGTAATGCTAAGCTTGAAGAGAGAGATGGTGTAGAATTTTTTAGTACTGTTGTGGATGAGAATGAGGTTTTGGTTGATGAGGAAGTTCTTAGAGGTATTTTAAAATTGGATGATGCTGATGGTATAGTTAATCTTTCTGATGATGCAATCTTTGCTGGTTTAGAAAGGTTAGGTTATACAAGAAGGGGAGACAAGGTAAAATTTCTGAAAGGTTTGTTTTCTACTAAATGGAAGTTTTTGATTCACACTTTATTGATGTGTGTGAGTAACAAGACCACTGGGTTTGATGAATTTCCTTCCAAAATTACAACTGCAATAATCTGTTTATCTGACGGCAGGAAATTTAATTGGTCTAGGATGTTTTATGAAGGGTTTGTGCAGAATATTAGGAAGAAGGGTAAATTTTACTTGTATCCTCGGTTTGTTCAACTAATTGTGGATAGTCAAATAGAAGAGCCTGTTGAACATAATAGGAAGTATGAGGTGCATTATATGCTTTCTAAGGTTTTTGCACATATGAGGAATCAGAATCCAAATTTCCAAATAAGAGTTGTCCCATTGTTCCCACACATGATCAATTTTCCTGATGTTCCTGAGTTTGATAATGATCCTGAACCCCAGTTCAATGAACCTGCACCCACTGCTATTGAACCTGAACCCACTGCTAGTCAATCTGGATCTACTGCTAAACCTATTTTGTGGACTAGGAGAAGGAAGAGCACCAAGCTACCTCAGGCTGGTGTTAGTGGTGTAGCTCATGAGGCTGTCACAAGTTGTGGAGGTGACATGATTGGAAGGGCTTCCACTACTAATACATGCTTGGATGCTGGCCAGGACAGTGGAAACATATATAAGACCCAACCTTTGGCAACTCATATTGTGGAGAGTTCTCAAGAACTCAACACTTGTGGAGGAATCCCTGGCCAACTGGCTCAATCAGGGTGCATAGATGATCATGCTAGGTCTGGTGCTATGTTTTCTTTACCCAAGGATTCACCTCTCAGACCAGTTAACACAGGTCGAAGTGATGAGGGTAGTTTGGAACATGATGTTGAATTGACGGCTAATAATCAGGTACATGATAACTTTTCCAATGAACCACCTCTCGGACCAGGTAACACAGGTCGAAGTGGGGAGGATATTCTTGAACAATTACATGAATTGACGGTTAAATGTACAACTATGGAGAATACAATCTCAAGTCTTCAGGGGTTAGCTGTGTTTCATGGAAAAGAGATAAGGAGGTTGAAGCACATAATGTTTGTGCTGGAAAAAGTTAAAAGACCTGGGATTGCTGCTTTACAAAAGGTTAGGATTCAAAAAAAGAGGGTGGACTCCTCTAAGGATGTTATTTTGGAGGATGTATCCAAACAGGGGAGGAGTGAAGGCATGAATTCAGGGGAGGCTGTTGGTGTGCTTATGGATGAGGATGTGGATAGTGGAGATCAAGGAGAGCAATTTGTGGTATTTGATAAAGATAGGAATGAAGCTGTTCTTGAAAGTTTGAAGACTGTGGTAGAAGAAGAGGTGATACACGACACAACCATTGACAGTGTGTCTGCAACCACGACTGATTTTCTTGAAACCACTATTGCATTTTCCAATAAGGTAACCACTACCACTCCTACTTTAGTCTTACCCACTTCTATTACAACCACATCTATAATTGTCACAACCACCTCTGTATCACCACCTAAATCAAAAGAAGTTGAGAAGGAAGTTGCAAGTACATTGATCAATCTAAGCAAAACTTCATCCAGTTCTACATCTATCATTGTATCTGTTCTTAAACCTACCGCACCTAAACCTTTGAGTAAAAGTTTGATTATTGGTGAGCCTTTGAAGAAGAAGGTGTCTCAATCAGACATTGGAAAGGGAAAAGGTATTGTTGAACCTGTTTTGAAGTTTAAGAATAGAAAAGAACATATTGCTTATGATGAAGAGTATACAAGAGGTCTGTAAGCTGAAGAAGAAGCAGCTGTAGAGAAAGAAAAGCAAGAAGAAGAGGAGGCTACTCAGAAATGGTTAGCTGAATGAAATGAAACACAAAACTATCTTCAAGCTTCTAATGACATACAAAATGAGTATACTACTCAAGAATGGGCATTGTTATCTGTTGATGAAAGAGCTAGAATCTTGGGTGAATGGGCTAGAAAGATCAGTAAAGAGAAGAAGCAAGTTCAAAGAAAAAAACCTCCTACAAAAGGTGAAATGAGAAATGTGATGATGAAAATTATCAAGAATTCAGGTATATATATTTCTGAAAATCTAAGTAAGTGTTCATTTGAAAGAATTCATGAAATTTATCTGAGGTGTATGAGGATTAATGAGGATTTTAATCCAATGAATTTTGAAAGAGAAGAAGAGTGGATTAAAAGTAGACAAAAGAGAAAATCTGAGATTCAGGAGACATCTGGTTCTAAAAGACTGAAAGAAGTGAATGAAGCTGGTAGTCAAATTATTTCTTATACATTTGAGCTTAATGGAAGTGAAGGATGTTGGAAAATTCAAAGAGTCAGTAATGAAGTTTCTGAGTTTGATAAATTTTCATAAATGCTTCAATATCTGGATAGAAATGATTTGATGAATCTTTGGAAGCTTTACAAGAGTAAATTTGGTGATGTATGTCCAGATGATTGTCATGAGAGAAGGGTGTATTATCAATTGAAGATCTTGTTTGAACCTACTCATGATGAACCAGAATGGAAAGGACTCTACAATGGTCAAGTTACAAGATGGTTTTTATATCAGTCTTGTGGAGTTCATGTGCTAACAGTTTCTGGAGAAGTTATTCATATGCTTGTAGAAGGAGATTATCCTAAATTGAATAATTATCCAGGAGTTATTACTCAGATGGTGAAGCCTGGTGGTTTAAAGATGTTGAAACCATATGATGATCAAGCTTACAGTTTGTTGCTAAAGTATGAGCAAATTCTTAAAGCTAGTAAGTGTTTTGATACATCCTCCAATTAAGAAGTTTTGAGCTTAAAGGAAACTTGAGAATTCTATTTGAATGTATCAAGTGTAGGGGAGGATTGTTGGGTTTTAAGTTCTTCAGAATAAGAATTATTCTAAGTGTTGGAACCACGACTAGAGTTGATGAAACCACTGACAGAAGAATGAATCCACTGTTGGAGTTAAACCACTACTAGTAGTATATGTAACCACTGTTAATGTATTGTAAACACTGCTAGTTGTTATGTCGGTTTAATGTTTTGTATTAGATAAATATGGAAAAGATATTTATCTTGTAGGTTACGTATTGTATTATGTAAAGGACTCCTTAGCCTATAAAAGGAGGTCCTAGGTTAGATTAGATATACGTGTGTTTTATATCTAAGGTCGATATACTTCAAGGTTGTAAACCCTAATACTGATTAGAGTATTCGTTATTAATATAATTGAGGTGTTTAAGAGTTATTGTTATTGTTCTTCTTCTTAAGGTTGAATATTAAATTCCGCGTAATATTTAACAAGTTATTATCAAGTCAGTTTCTATAAGGATTGTTAGCTCAACTGGGATCAACAAGAAGAAGTCAAGTTTGATTATGTTGATGCACAGGGCAGACCCAAGTCAGTATTGGCTTGGGTCCACAAAAGGAACTAACTTGGTTAAATTCATGTGCAGGGCAATCTACAATTGTGGTATCAGAACTGTGCATCAAAAGAGTTTCGCTTGTTTTGTCAATTCTGCTCTGATACCAATTGTGGAGTTTGATAGACTCCATGGACCGTTTAGAGCGCTAGGGATTAACAATAACAAAGACTATAACATGCACAGCGGAATAAATTAATCAATACTTTGTTATTGAACAAGGTTTTTATCATTATCTTTAATACATAACATTCACTACGCGCCCCAATTCTAGATGATCAATTCTAGAACGGTTACAATCTAACAGGGATCAAGGTAAACCTTGATTACCTTGGAGCGTTACACCAATTAATCTAGTCTAGGCGTTTACAATGAACCATACGCCCTAGACACACACACACACATTTACTAGACGTCTACATTATGGAAGACTTAATTAATAAAACCTACATCCCATGTCTTCTTTATATATTAGAGGATTAGGGTTTACAAATCTCTACTAAGGACTAAATAATAAATCTTCTTTTGCAAGCAAGTCCCTCCATCTTTTTGTAGATTTCCTTCTTGTCACTTTAAGCCCCTGATGTTTCATTCTTTATTGTTTTGTATCATCGAATCAATAAACCCAACAGATTCTGTGAGAAAAGTTCTGAAACCAGTGTCTCAGAAGATAAGACCAGTGAGTACTCTTTCTGTCAATCTAATGATAGTGAAGGACCCACTGAAAGTATCTCTGAATGTTCTCTAGAACTTAAGTCTGAACCCATAAAGATCTCTAAACCAGTTTTAAATAGTGAGACTTATGTGCCAAAACAAATTGAGCCTGTCATTTTTGTGTCTAAACTAGAAACAGTTAAACCTAGTTGTGTCCAAACTCCTAGGCAACAGACTAAACTTGAGACACCTAAGATTGACAAAAAAGACTGGAATAGGTTAATGTAGAGAGAGTTTGGGGATGAATACTCTTTCACTAAAAAGAGTTGTTTTGTATGTGGAAGCCTAAGTCATTTAATTAGAGACTGTGACTATCATGAGAAAAGAATGGCTAAGGAGTCTGAGTTAAGAAAGAAAACGGTTGTACACACTGAAAATATTCCTATTAAACCAGTGTGGAATAATGTGAACATGATTAACCATGCTAATAAGTTTGTTACTAGACCAGTACCTGTTAATACTGGTAGTACTTATGTTAATTATGTTAGACCAAGGGTGGGTACTGGTGTACAAGTTAGTACTGGTAAGCAAAACTTTAATATAGGTAATATGTTTAGAGTTAATACTGGTCATGTTAAGCCTGACCAAGCTAAAGTTAATTCTGGGTATATGAATGTTAAATCAAAACCTACCAGTCCTTCACCACTCCTAAGTTTAGAAAACCACAGGTGAACCAGTTTAATCAAAGACTTCATTATAGTTCTCACTCACCTGTAAGAAGACCAATGACTCAAAATGCAGGTCAGATGTTTCAATCTTATGCTGCAAGGGGTAATTGGAGGACTGCTGTTAAGCCCTTAGCATGTTAATCTTGGAGACAGACCAAACCAAACTTCAAGTATAATAGTGGACCCGTTTCTTTTAATATTGACAAATTTAAAGGTCCATAAGGCAGACCCAAGCCTCTACAGGCCTGGGTCCCCAAGAGAAACTAATTTCTCTTTTCTGTGCAGGAACATCCTTATTTGAACATTAAGTTAATACAAATAAACCATAAAAACGTTTATTAATATTTTGCGATCTCTTTGTGTTTTGTTGATAACATATATAATGTTGTCTTAAGTATAATTATAAGGATACATGTGATTTTTGTAAAGCATTTACATATAATCTTTTAAATACAAAAATGTAGTAACTAAAGCATTTGTTGTAATAGTTAATTAGGATGGGTAAAAATCACAACCCATGGATCTTAACCCATACCCAAAGAGACTTGATACAATGTATACTTAGATACATTGAATATAGATATAACCCATGGACCAACCCATGACCCATAACCAAAAAACCCATGGGCAAAGAGGAGCGTTCCACGGATCCCTAGCTTTGTGCTAGCCGGATCCCAAGTGGAAGGGATCCGTGGGATCCGTGTGAACAGTGAGGAAATTTGCCTATAAATAGAGAGCCATTTCTTCATTCTAACTCACCCCTCTTCTTACTAAATCTCTCATACACTCTCATTCTCTTCTAACATATAGATCACTTGATCTAGAGAGTTGTTCTTCTTTTCTTTCTATTTGTGATCCTCATATAGGTCCTTCTCTAAGGCGAGATCACGAGCATTCTACAAGTCATCCAAGCAAGGGGTCCTTGATTGATTTGTCACTCCGCAAGATTTCTGTAGCGAAGATCTTGTATTTGATATTTCACATATTTGTTGTGTAATAGTTGTGTTGGTTTGGTCCACCGTGCTACGGACTCGGTATCTAGCTTTGTACTGGATAAAGTGTAAGCAACGTTGTGAAGGCTTCTCCGCCAAGTGAAGGAGTTTGTTGACATAGTGCTTGAACTCTCGAGTAGGTGACTCGGGGAGTGGAGTAGGGCAAGGAAGGTGTCCTTGTAGCCGAACCACTATAAATCGGTTGTGTCATTTCTATCCCTTATCTTTGTTTATTTACTTACATTATCATTAGATCTATACGTTCTCAACATCCATACGATTTCACATAATATCGAATCTAAAGTTTTTGAAATCAACTTAAAATCGGCAAAACTATTCAACCCCCCCTTCTAGTTTTCCACAATTGGCATCAAGAGCTAAGTTTATAAAAGTTTTAAAATAAAATTGTATTTTAAAAACTTTTCGATCACTATGGGTTCTGAAAATTATAAGGAAGGGCAATCTATGCAACGACCACCACTACTTGAAACTAATGGTTTTATATATTGGAAAAATAGATTCGAAACATATGTGAAGTCTAAAGATATTGATCTTTGGTACATTATTGTTGAAGGTGATTTTGAGGCTACCTCAAATGATGATAAAGGAAATTTAGTTCACATACCTCATGATAAACTAAATGATGAAATGAAGAAAAAGCTTTCTAAAAATAGTGAAGCAAAAATGGTTTTATATAATGCTTTACCGAAAAAGGAATTCGAAAGAATTTCTATGCTTAAAACCTCTAAAGAAATTTGGAATTCTTTAGTTGTAACTCATCAAGGCAACCAACAAGTTAAAAATAATAAAATTGATCTATTTGTTCAACAATATGAACAATTTTCAATATCGGATGAGAAAACTATAGATCATTCATTTGCTAACTTTAATACTATTATTACATCTTTACAAGCACTTGATGAATCCTTTTCTAGCCGTAACCATGTTAGGAGATATCTAAGGGCACTTCCATCGAAGTGGAGATCCAAGGTGACGGCAATCGAAGAGTCAAAAGATTTGACAATCCTCACCCTCGATGAACTCATAGGCAACCTAAAAGTCTACGAGCTTGTCCTTGCTAAAGATTCCGAAGCCTCAAAGGTGAAAGAGAAACACAAATCTCTTGCCCTTAAAGCCAAAAAGGTTTCGAGTGATGAGGAGAGCTCATCTTCGAGTAGTGACGACGAAGAGTACGCTATGGCGGTAAGGGACTTTAAAAATTTCTTTAGAAGAAAGGGTAGATACGTCAAACAACCGTATGACGATAAGAAAGGCTTTCGGAAAAACAAAGAGGACGAAAAGCCAAAGGATGATCGTACTTGCTTTAAATGTGGGGACCCAAACTACTTTATTAGTAAGTGTCCTAAACGGGATGATCAAAAGGCATTCGTGAGCGGCACGTGGGGAATGAGCGACGAGGAGGACGAAGAAATTTGTCTCATGGCAAATGACGAGGTATGTCACGAATACTATAGTAGTTCATCACTTGATGACGACTCATTGCATAATGAATATGATAAACTATGCAATATTAGCTTAAAACTAATTAACAAAAACAAGCTTTTAAAGAGTCAAAACCAACGTTTAGATAAAGAAGTCATAGAATTAAAAGCAAAACTAAAACGTTTGGAAAAGGGTAAAATAGCAAGTGGTGAATGTGAACTTTGTGTTCAACTTCAAACACTAGTTGATCATTTAGATTCTAAAATTGCTAGAATGAGTACAAACACCTTAGATACAATACTCGATGGTGTTAAAACCGGCAACAACCAAAAGGGTCTAGGCATACAACAACTTGATCCATCAACTAGTGAAAGTAAAGAAACAAAATTTGTTAAAGAATTAGAAAAACCAGCCACTGTTGTGGCGGATCCCACAGATCCCCTAAAAAGGGAACCGGCTAGTGTACAAACTGGGATCCGTGGATCTGCTGTGACAACTAGTGGTAATAACATAGCTTCATCATCTAGAAATGAGTTCGTTATCGTAAATAGGAAGAAACCAACTCATGTCACCATTAGACATCCACCTCCAAAAATTAATCCTACTTTTGCAAGAAACAAAGCACCATCTTTTCAAAAACATAATGCATCTAGGAGACCTAATAACGTTTATCCAAGAAGTAACCATCAAATGGGATGGAACCCTAATATGCAAAATGGTTTCTCTTTTCAAAACTTTGCTCCATGGAATGCATACTCATCTTATCCATACATGTCTAACATGAATGGAATGTTTAACACTAATGGACCCATGAATAAATGGGGACCAAACTTTTGAGTTTATTATTGTTTTAGGTATGCTTAAAGGTCGACCTAGACCCCGATGAATGGGTCAAGGATAGCGGGTGCACGAGGCACATGACCGGCAATAGGGATCTATTCTCCACATATGAATCCGTAAATGGAGGTAATGTGGTGTTTGGAAATAGCAAAAGTAGAATCATCGGTAAAGGTACGGTTTCTAACAAATCTCTAACCATTAACGATGTGTGTCACGTAGAAAACCTAAACTTTAATCTCTTAAGTATAGGACAAATATGTGATAAAAAGTGCAATGTACTTTTTATCGAAACCGGTAGTAAGATACTTAAAAATGGCATAACCATAGGAAGAGGAATTAGGAAACATGGAGTCTATGTCATTAAAATCGGTAATGAACCTAAAGACAAACTATGTCTTACCTCTATGGATGATACTTCGACCTTATGGCATCGAAGATTGGGTCACGCCAACATGCGACTTCTTCAATCGCTATCATCCAAAGATCTAGTAAGAGATCTACCTAAGTTAAAATATGAACATCATTTTTGTGATGCTTGTAATGTAGGAAAACAAGCTCATTCGAGTCATAAAGCTAAAAACATGGTGTCCACAACTAGGTGTCTAGAATTACTTCATATGGATTTATTTGGTCCATCCGCTATCCAAAGTTATGGAGGCAACTACTATACTTTGGTAATAGTGGATGACTACTCTAGGTATACTTGGACAAAATTTTTAAAGAACAAAACGGAAACCTTTAACTATTTTGAAATATTAAGCAAAAAGATCCAAAGACAACTAGGAAAACCCATAGTGTCTATTAGGACGGATCATGGTAGCGAATTCGATAATGAAGTGCAATTCGGAGCCTTTTGTGACGCTAATGGTATTACTCACAACTTCTCGGCTCCACGCACTCCACAATCGAATGGGGTAGTAGAAATAAAGAATAGAACCCTTCAAGAAATGAGTAGAACCATGCTTAACGAACAATCCATACCTCAAAAATTTTGGTGTAATGCTGTTGATACCTCAACGTACATACTCAATCGAGTCTTAATTAGACCAATCTTAGGTAAAACTCCATATGAGTTACTCCGAGGCAAAAAGCCTACTTTAAATCATTTTAGAGTCTTTGGAAGCAAATGCTTCATTCTTAACACTAAAGATTACCTTACAAAATTTGATCCTAAATCAACCGAAGGTATCTTTCTAGGTTACTCGCCAAATAGCAAAGCTTACGTTATATTAAACAAAGAAACAATGAAGGTAGAAGAGTCATTAAACATAAAATTTGATGAAAGTCAACCCAAACCCTCTCCACCTCTTGTCGATGACGAGATCATAGAAAGTGAAGCTATTGTAATTAAGAAAAAGATAAATGAAGAAGAAGAACCTTCAATTAGTGAAATCACAAACATTAAAGAGTCCAAAGATCACCCCGTAGATAAGGTCATAGGAAAGCTAAACGAACGAACATTAAGGTCTCAAGTTCAAAACCAAAGTAGCTTATTTTGTTTTGTTTCAACTATAGAACCTAAGAACACACAAGAAGCCATAAAAGATGAAAGTTGGGTAATGGCTATGCAAGAAGAATTAAATCAATTTATTTCTAATGATGTTTGGACACTTGTCCCTCCACCTAGTAATCAAACCATAATAGGAACAAAATGGGTGATAAAAACAAATTAGATGCAAATGGAGTAGTATCTAGGAACAAGGCTAGACTCGTTGCCCAAGGGTATAACCAACAAGAAGGAATAGACTTTGATGAGACCTATGCCCCCGTGGCTAGATTAGAGTCTATAAGAATACTTCTTGCGTATGCTTGTGCTAATGATCTAAAGCTTTATCAAATGGATGTCAAAAGCGCTTTTCTAAATGGTCTTATTAATGAAGAAGTATATGTAGCTCAACCTCCGGGCTTCATCGATTTTGAAAAACCCAAACACGTTTATAAATTAAAGAAAGCCCTTTATGGTCTTAAACAAGCTCCAAAAGCTTGGTATGATAGACTCAAGTCCTTTTTAATTAAACATAACTATACCATGGGGTTAGTTGACAACACACTTTTTACTAAGAAAAAGGAGTCACACATAATCATAGTACAAATATACGTAATGATATTACATTCGGATCCACTTGTCAAGACATGTGTGATGATTTCTCTAAAATCATGCATGACGAGTTCGAGATGAGTATGATGGGAGAACTTAGTTTCTTTCTTGGTCTACAAATTAAACAAGTAGAAGATGGTATCTTCTTCAATCAATCTAAATACATCAAGGAGATGTTAAAGAAATTTGGTCTAGAAGAGTCGAAACCAATTAGGACACCCATGTCATCCGACACCAAACTCACAAAAGATGAAGACGGCGAATCCGTAGATAATACTAAATATCGTGGCATGATAGGTAGTCTTCTCTACCTCACGGCAAGTAGGCCGGATATCATGTTTAGTGTCTGCTTATGTGCTAGGTTTCAAGAAAACCCCAAAACTTCACACCTAGAAGCCGTAAAAAGAATTTTTAGATACATTAAGGGTACAACACAATTAGGATTATGGTATCCTAAGGGCACGGGTGTAGAAACAATTGTATATGCAGATTCTGACCATGCAGGGGATTACGTTGATAGAAAAAGTACTAGTAGGGTGTGTACTTTCATGGGATGTTGTTTAACATCGTGGTTTTCTAAGAAACAAACGGCTCTAGCAATATCAACAACCGAAGTCGAGTACGTCTCCGCCGGCAAAGCATGCCAACAAGCACTATGGATGAAACAAGCGTTAGTAGACTACGACATTCATCTAAGCGACATAGCCATTCTATGTGATAACAAAGGTGCCATCGACTTAAGCAAGAATCCGGTATTGCATTCTCGCACCAAGCATATAGAGATTCGTCATCACTTCTTAAGAGACAATGTTCAAAAGGGGAACATTTCTATTGAGAAGGTAGCATCCGAAGATAACATAGCCGACGTCCTCACCAAACCGTTGAAGCGGGAACAATTCAACCTACTTCGTCTTGGTCTTGGTTTAATGGAACACACGTCGTAATTTATTTTGACTCTACAAGGTATGTAAACACTAGCCTTCTTTCCTCTGAGTCTAGGATCTCTATTTCACGCACAACTCACAAACAATACGGGAATTTTCAAAACCCAAAGATAAGTTTTCTTTTTACTTATAGCTTTCCTACTTTTTATATACACATTTTCAAAGAAAACCTACTTTCACAATGTTTTCTAAAAGGATGATACCTTCCCGTATCAATTTCACAAAAGCAATTTCTCACGTCTAGGACAAATCGCTTTTTCATTATTAATACAAAGTAAAAACCCGTTTTCATTGCATCTAATGTCTTTTGAATGCTAAAGGGGACACATAACTAATATATGTTTTCGGGTACATTCATTTAAGCTACAATGAATTAGGAGCATTGACAACACAAGATTACGTACTTATGTACTAAATATGTGTTTTCGGGTTATCTCAATAGGATACTTTTTATACTTTTAGTTTAGTTTTTATTTCTTTTTAGGGGTCGAGATAACCGCAACTCCAAATAGTTTGCATATAGGCACACAATAGGCAAAAATATTTCCAAAAGGAGAATTTTGTACTGCCTGAAACACCAGACCCACAGATCCCAGCATTCATGCTGGACGGATCCCTCATGGGAAGGATCCGTGGGATCCGTGTATACAGAAGTTGTTTTCAACTTCAATTTTTGTCATTTTGGTTGAAAAATCCACATTTGTCTTATTTTTGGGAGTATGTTCTTTAATGCTTGTGTTCTCATGATCACATGCCTTTAATTCATATCTAATCATTAGATTTTAATCCACATTTTGGGTCAAGCATTCATTACAATGTGTTGTTTTTCTATATATATAACTCCCAAAATGCTTGCATACTCCATCTCCTTCTCACAAACACACTTCATCATGTCATCCAAAAACCCTTTAGGAGAATCATCTAGTACAAACAATCATGATATCCAAACCTTTGTAGTTCCACCATCCAAAATACCACAATCAAATGCTAGGATATCCGCACGGATTAGTATCCGATCTTGTTGTTTAGCAAAACCAACATCAAATGATTCATCCTCAAATAACTCACCACAAGATGCTTCCATTATAGCACCACCCTCATCACCAACAAGTACACCAACTTCATCACCACCTAAAATAACTCTTTTGGAACCCCTTAGGACTCCAACAAGATCTACCCAACCTAAAGAAAAAGAAATAGTCTTTTCCACACCCCCCACATCACCAAATACTATTTTTCAAGATCTTGAAACATCACCACCTCTAGATCCCATCACATTACAAGAACATCTATGTTCTTTTCCACCACCACATACAAACATTCCGGATTTTGATCCATATTTTCCTATTTTTCCACCACAACTTCCGCATAACTCAAATCAAAACAACCCGGAAAACTTCCGCACTCATTACCCACATCATTTACATTGTGAACATTGCCAATCCACTAGGGAAATTGCAATAGAAGTTAGGGAAGAAATGCGTTTCATACTCAACCTCATCCTTGATCGCATCAATACAATTCCTCATCAAAAACTCCATCCATAACCTTATGCAAGCATGGAAGGAATCTCTACTACTATTTTTCACTTTTAATATCTTTTTGTCATTTTCAAGAACAAGTCTTGTTCTTATTTTTACATGCTTGTAAGTGGCTTAACTACCACTACAATTTGTCGTTTTATTACAAGGCCTTGTTTACATACCTTGGCTCCATATCTTGTTTCTCGACAACCATAAGATCAATTAAGCATGTTACTAACTTTCTTTTGTAGATTTTTTTCTCTTGACGCCCCAAACTAGGGGGAGCTACCGTCAAGGGGGAGTAAGTAGACTACTTTTTCCTCCAAGGGTTAACTTTTTGTTTCGACAAAAAGGGGGAGAAGAAGTAAAACTTAGGAGCTTTCAAAACATACATCTATTCTTAAGTTTTACTCATCATAACATTATATTTTGTCATCAACAAAAAGGGGGAGACTGTTAATACAAATAAACCATAAAAACGTTTATTAATATTTTGCGATCTCTTTGTGTTTTGTTGATAACATATATAATGTTGTCTTAAGTATAATTATAAGGATACATGTTATTTTTGTAAAGCATTTACATATAATCTTTTAAATACAAAAATGTAGTAACTAAAGCATTTGTTGTAATAGTTAATTAGGATGGGTAAAAATCACAACCCATGGATCTTAACCCATACCCAAAGAGACTTGATACAATGTATACTTAGATACATTGAATCTAGATATAACCCATGGACCAACCCATGACCCATAACCAAAAAACCCATGGGCAAAGAGGAGCGTTCCACGGATCCCTAGCTTTGTGCTAGCCGGATCCCAAGTGGAAGGGATCCGTGGGATCCGTGTGAACAATGAGGAAATTTGCCTATAAATAGAGAGCCATTTCTTCATTCTAACTCACCCCTCTTCTTACTAAATCTCTCATACACTCTCATTCTCTTCTAACATATAGATCACTTGATCTAGAGAGTTGTTCTTCTTTTCTTTCTATTTGTGATCCTCATATAGGTCCTTCTCTAACGCGAGATCATGAGCATTCTACAAGTCATCCAAGCAAGGGGTCCTTGATTGATTTGTCACTCCGCAAGATTTCTGTAGCGAAGATCTTGTATTTGATATTTCACATATTCGTTGTGTAATAGTTGTGTTGGTTTGGTCCACCGTGCTACGGACTCGGTATCTAGCTTTGTACCGGATAAAGTGTAAGCAACGTTGTGAAGGCTTCTCCGCCAAGTGAAGGAGTTTGTTGACATAGTGCTTGAACTCTCGAGTAGGTGACTCGGGGAGTGGAGTAGGGCAAGGAAGGTGTCCTTGTAGCCGAACCACTATAAATCGGTTGTGTCATTTCTATCCCTTATCTTTGTTTATTTACTTACATTATCATTAGATCTATACGTTCTCAACATCCATACGATTTCACATAATATCGAATCTAAAGTTTTTGAAATCAACTTAAAATCGGCAAAACTATTCAACCCCCCTTTCTAGTTTTCCACACATTAGAGAAAGAGGAATCTTTGACAGTGGATGTTCTGGGCATATGACTGGTAACAAGGATCACTTGGAGGAGCTTGAGGAAGTCCAAGGAGTTTCTGTTACCTTTGGAGGCAGCATAGGCTAACCTATGCATAGTTAGACTTTTATGAAAGTATTATGAACACCTGTGTGTTGGTGTGATTTGGTGGTTTTGTGAACATATTTTGATTTTTTTTTGCTACAATACCTTTGGTGTGCGTGGACAATTTTCTTTGGTTTCTTTATGAATTAATTGTGGTGGTTTTGAGTTAATTCTGCTTTTAAGACCAACATATTGTATTTCTCTTGGTTTTAGACTAATTTTTCAGGGAAATGCAATATCTATCAAAGATAGGAGAGGTATGGAAGCTATACTGACGGAAGTGCTACTATTCAGAGTTAAAACTGGTGATGTCACACTTAAGTCTGTTTGACTATTCTAAGTCTGGTAGTGAAAAAATATTACTGTTTTTACTGTATAAATAGTACCGTTACCTACTCTTAGGCGGTAAGAAGTATATATGTTAGGAATTGGAAATTCCATAAGTAAAGTGTCGGTCACCCCAAATATTATCTAGCATAAGTTAGCTCGTAGACATATCATTAGTTACGTTATTTATCAGTTTATTAGTTAGTTATTAGTTTAGTTTAGCGTAGTGTAACACCGTGGAGGAAGGACGGGTCTTTACCCACTGTATACCTGATCCACAGGCCGATAGGAGGTCGTGTATTCTTGTAACTATAAATATCCCTTCCATCCATGGAAGGGGTGTGGCTTTTCTTGAATCTAACCTTTCTTTTGTAAAGCAACTCTCTTCAAGGAACCTCCTCTCAACTCTCTTCATCTATCTCATGAGTTACAATCTGTCTTGTGCGTTTTTCACTTGTACCATCCACTGTTTTGAGTTAATGTATTGTCCAAATAGTTTTTTTTGGTAATAATCTTTTGAGACAACTTTGTATTCCGTGAACCTGGTCTACTCGTGGTAAGATTTATGGTCTCAAAATTTTCATTGAAAAAAATGGTCAAAAAGTTGGTCGAAAAACTCGCCGTAGCAAAATGGTCATTAAGGGTCAAAACTGTTGAGTTTCTAAGCAGATTTTCTGGGTTTAAAAGTAGATATTTCAAGGATGCGAGTTACTGTTTCTGTCCAGATTCTGTGTACTCTAAGCGAGTTGCACTTGCTATTGAGCAAGTTGCTATAGAAGCGTGTTGTTTAAAGTCAAAAGCGAGTTGTCATGCTGCATAAATGAATGCGAGTTGCCTACTAAGGTCTAATGCAAGTTAGACAGATGAGTGTTGGTCAGAAGCGAGTTGGGTTTGTGGTTCAGTTTCAATGTGAGTTACTTAACTCGCATATGGTTTATTTGCACGTGCTTTGAGCGAGTTGCTGTTGTTGCGAGTTAGGTATGATGAGAGTTGGGTATGATGAGAGTTGGAAGTGATGCAAGTTGTACAAGTCATAAGCGAGTTGGACAGTTTGTGGGTGATGATGAATGAAGCATAAGCCTCATGGCTAGGTAATCAACATCAGACAACAACAATCATAAGCAGATATGCAAACAACATCTTTAACCACCACATCAACTAATAACTAACAAATCCATCTATATCAGTAAATACATCCATCAAATCTCAAAGCATAACCTTTCACATTGTTTCGATCTCTGTCCCTACTCCCTTTGTGATAAACTCAGACACATGGTCCAGCTAACTAAGGAAATCACATCATTGATCCAAGACTTTACTTTTCGAACTAAAACTAAAGAAAAGATTTAAACCATGGATAGGTTCAATCTTTCCTCTTGTTCGGATATAAGGAAATTAACAAAAGGAGTAACTAGATCTCAGTTTGTTTCCATTCGTGTTAAAAAACTCAAATGATAAACCTTTACAGATTTTCATTCTCACGACGGGAAATAATGTCATCATCGATCTATGAACAAATGTTTCACATGTATGCTAAGTTTTGTTTGATCTCAGCCATTCTCTTTCTTAATCATGGTAATCACAAAGATATCAAGACCTTTTAGGTCAGGCTCACGAAATAGAGAGTTGCATCATCGATCTATATTCGAAGTTTCTACTTCTAACTACTTGTACGAACTATGAAACGAATTTAACTATTGAAGTTAATTCTCTTTTCATATGTTCGTGGGTACGAATCCATAACAAAACAATAAAATGGTGCTATAGTCAGTAA
This sequence comes from Chrysanthemum seticuspe, assembly GCA_019973895.1. Lineage (NCBI taxonomy): Eukaryota > Viridiplantae > Streptophyta > Magnoliopsida > Asterales > Asteraceae > Chrysanthemum > Chrysanthemum seticuspe. The sequence continues at coordinate 270,354,928 of BPTQ01000009.1, forward strand.
ATCACCTACCTATGAACATTGTTGTGATCTCAATGCCGTTTATTCAATCCGTGCCATCCCTGTGGCGTTGTTAATAGGCTCAAGCCATCCCTGTGGCGAGCGTGTTTGATTCTTTAAAGATGTGTTGTGCTTGTAAGCTTGATACGTGAGATGAGGTGGGGTCGAAATCATTTGTGAGATTTTAGAATCTGTTTGGTGTGAATCAATTTGAAGATGGGAGAAATTTTAGGAGGAGGGCGGATGTTTTTGATGTATTAGGGTTTGAACAGGGTTATTAGGGTTGTATGTGTGAGAATGCAATGTTAAATACCCGAAGTCTTAGGGCAGCTTGCTTTTGATATTGAATCAGGTAATGGGCCGATCGTTTGGTATTAAATCCTTGTCTTGGGCCCAGAAATGTGTTACTGACTTTTGAATTGGATAATAGATTCAATGATGGACCGTATGGTATTGGGACGAAGGTTGGATGGGCCTAAGGATGAATGGGGTTGTTTAAATAGATTTGGAGTAAGGCTTGAACGTGGATTTTGATGGGTATGCACTGATCGTGTACACACTTTGTGGTACTTGGACCTTTACTATATACATCAAAAAGTTTGATACTTTGGGTATGCAAATCGTTTTCTGTTCTTCAATTTGATAAATTGGACCTTGTACACGTTTTACTAAGTATGACCCTGTAACATAAAAGTATTGGTGGGCTTGGATCGAGTGTTTGTATCGAGTTTGTGAGAATTGATTATTTGACAAAGACCGAAGATAATGATGGACTGGAAGGAGTTAGTGATTTCTTCATATGGACGTTAATAGCCCAAGAAACGTATGAACCATGGATATGAATTTTGCAATTTATTTTGAACCAGGAAATATGTAACTTGGATGAATAGATTGATTCTCATGGACCGGGCCTCGATTATTACACATAATCAAGTTTAGGCCGCATGCATGACTGGGTCGGAAGGGCTTCTCAAGATTTAGATCTTATGAGGTTTGGATATTATAAGACGTGTTGAAGAAATTTGATGAGATTTGTTGAGATTTGGTTGACTACGGGGTTGTTTGGACGGTATTTCTTATTTGAATTTGAAGTGAGGTTTTTCCGGGCACGTTTACTTATTTCGTCTTCTTTCTTTCTACTATTCCGCGAAGATGACTTGTTTGGGCTTTATTGAGTGTGATACAGACTTGGCTATTTAGTTACAGTTGTGATTCTTTCCCGCTTAACCCACAAAGTAACTATCACTTCGGTGTCTCACGCAGTTAAGGATACGTCAAGAGGATTTGTACATTGGGTACACCATTTCTTCTTCATAAGGATTAGTACAAGTTTAAGTAACAAATCTGCGGAAGTTCACTTCATGATCAAGTTTGACATATCAGGTTTCCTTCACCAAGTGGCCACAGCAACAGCTGACAGAATGCGTGAATGATGTGTTTTCCAAAGTGTTTAGTGGAGGGTTGATGATATTGTTGATGTTAGATAATGAACTGCTGGTGAACCGCTGCATGTTCCCCTAAAACAGATATTCACTGAAACCAAAGTCGTCATAACACATTCAAGCTGACATTGTTTACGGTTTTGTCTTGATTTTGTAAAATCCCGCGAAAGAACCTATTTCTCGGTTTAAATCATAGACTTGTAAAATCCCGTGACAATGGAAACATCCTGGTATTAGTAAAGTGCATTTCCGGATCTATCTTACGGTTTATTCTTGGTTTTGTAAAATCCCGCGAAAGAAACTATTTCTCGGTTTAAACCTTAGAGTTGTAAAATCCCGTAATTATGGAACCATCTTGGAGAAGAGAAAGTGTAATTCTGGATCTTACTTGATGCTGGTGCTACGGTTTTTGCTTCGAAGAAGGGATAAAAGGGTGTACTTCATGAATTGGATGTGTGTTTGAATATTCGTCATGGTAGTTTGGTTATTACATGGCTTACGAGGTTATGTGCATTTAACCATGGTTGGGATGAAACCATTATCAAAGTTCGTTTAAATGTCAAAGAAGGCTAGATTTGAGCAGTTAACTAGAAAAAGTGACAACGGCGTTAATTCAGTATTATTTATTTGAGGTTGAAGTGAATTATCATGGGCGAGTGTACTTAGTATCTGAAGGTATCGAGGATGGTTGGATGAAGATTCTTCATGATCCTTGTTCGAGCTTATTATAAAAAACAAAGACTTGGAAATATAGTTATTGTTGGGTGTCTTTTACCTTTTCTTTTACCACTTGGGGGAATTGGGCTCATACCACTACAAAATAACTATCACTTTAAGGGGTTACGTTGTAGTGCTCAGTGTCACATTCAATTGTGGATTTTCAAGAGGTAATGTACGTCTTATACTTGATGGTTGGTTGGTTGAAGAGTATAGAGTACATAGAGAGTACTTAGAGATGCTAATGGAAATCGGCACCGCTCTTTGTTACATATGTGCAAGTTTAAGTCACGAGTTCGGGTTAGTTTACTTCAGGGTCAAATTTATCATATTGGGTTTTCTCCATCAGCTGTCACTACAAAGAGCCTACTGAATGATAATGGGGTTGATTACAAGTTTGCCAAGAGTAGATGAAAAGAGAGAGATAATGACGTATGAACACAACAATTCATGCCTCGTTCTCTAAAGAAAAGAAAAGTGTACATTTCAGTGCGCTTTATCTTCCGAAGAAGAGAAATCTTCTTATGACGTATGAACACAACAGTTCATGCCTCGTACTCTAAAGAAAAGAAAAGTGTACGTTTCAGTGCGCTTTATCTTCAAAAGAAGAGAAATCTTCTTATGACGTTTGAACACACCAGTTCAAGCCTCGTTCTCTAAAGGAAAGAAATGTGTATGCTTCAGTGCGCGTTATATTTGCAAGAAGAGAAATCTTCTTATTTATGACCATTCTCATCAACATGCTTCATACTTTTTCCATGCGCTTCAGTCATCAAGTGAACCGGGCTATTGTTGATTGTTTTCTGATTCCACTTTCTCAACTATAATGATGATGGAGACATCCTGTGCTAATTTTGCGGGGGAGCAGTGTGAATAGACTACATTTGGATGATGTTCCCTTGTTTAATCAAGAATGGCATCTTCGTATGCAATTCTTGAGGGGGAGAAGAAGTGATTCTGCATGGTTGATTGACTTATGAGAATATATGGTCATACGGCTCCTAACTCATGTAAGAACTGAGCTTCTTCTGATCGGATCATCTTTACATGGAGTTTCTTCTAAGAGCCGTTAGTTGACATCTTCACAAGCTGATATGAGTTTATTGACAAAGTGCTTCTGGTTAATGCTTCACGTGCACATCAACATGATGATTCCGAACAACCTTCTGTTCTTGTTTGATGTGATTGTTTGCTTGGTGTTACCATTTCGTGTGTTCGCTGCGAGCTGATTGCTGATTTCCTTGATGAACATCTTTCTGTTCTTGTTTGATTGGGAGGGATCTTAATTAAGGGTATTTGCAAGATGTAAGTTAATTGGGATGCCTTTTGGTGATGTTCTTGTGTTTTGGTGAGTTGAAGATGTTAACTATCTATTCCCCAACTGAACAATCTTGAAGAAGGTCGAGTCTACAGTCTGTTCTACATTTTCTGCTGCATGTTAGAAGACTAAAGACGAGTTGCATTTGATTATCCAAAGACTTCTTCATTTTCCGGGCATTGTCAGTTTAGGGGAGAGCACTAATTGGGGGAGGGTGAAATGTTTGATTTAATCCCTAATTAGACTTGTTCACATTATTCAGCAAGTTGATTCCCACAATAGTTCAAGTGTTCTTCTCAACAGATTTCTAGTATTTGGGCTTTCAAATAGTTGCTGATTCTGAAGTATCAAAACCAGCAAGAGGGAAGGAGACACATATCTAAACGCGAGTAAACTTGATGAACTTAATACTTCTAAGTAATTGAAGATATCCCGGGAAGACAAATGTTATTACCGCAGAGAAACTCAAGGTTTGACTCATGGCGAGTAAACTTGATGAGCTTAATACTTCTAAGTGATTGAAGATATCCTGGGAAAACATATGTCATGACCGCAGAGAAACTCAAGGTTTTACTCATCAAGGCATTTAGTGTTCTCATTCCAACTATGTGGGGGAAGAGATGAAAGTGTTAGTTTCTGAAGATGAAAGAGGTACACAAGTGTGTGATGATTTTGATGTTATCACAATCATCAGGGGAGAGAGATTGTGTACATTGGGGATGCTCATCTGTTTTACTTGAGGGCTTAATCTGTGATTCAGAGATATAAATCACTTATTCCGGTGTTGACATCCGCAGAGATTGTCACCCGCAGAGATAATCAGTGATTCGGCCTGCTTCTTCAATGTTATCGGTTATTCTCTCTTTGGGCATTCGGGTACTTCGGGTTCTTGAGCTTCATATAATTTCTTCAGGGGGAGAGAAAAGTATACATCGGGGTTATTCTTTGGCTATTGGACTTAATCTGCTACTTCGATGGTATAAGTTTCTTTGTCTTCGTGTTGTTCCCCGTTCACTATCGTTTAAAACAGTTTAAGTTTATAAAACAAGTTAATAGTGAATTATGACTGAAATTAACATAAGAAAAGCACACTAAGTAATTTTCAATGTCATATTCTTATTAGAAATAAATCAACAAAGAATACGTTACCCAAGTACTTGCGGAATAGTACTTGGGATTGAAATAACAAAGTTGAGTGACTCCTCTCTAAGCTCAGGCTAAGTCTGAGCACAACTCTTAGAGCTCACTGAGCTATCTCAGGAACTAAGTTGTATTTGGAGGAGTGAAAAGATGGCTTGCGTGTATGTGTGTTTTTACAATTCACAAGCTTAACCTTTTCACTCCATCTCTTATGCTATTTATACATGTATGATATTTGACTCTTTCCTAAGTGACAAATTGACATCATACAGAAGACAAAATACTGATGTATTTTGTCTCTGTTTACAAAGACTATTCTAGGTAAGAGACAAGACTACTTTCCTAAGTTCAGTGATGATATTGAGCCTGATCTTTTGCCATTCAGGGAAAGTTGACTTTGGTTGATAAGGACTTCATCTTATCTGATTCAACCTTTTCCTGCCTTGTCCCGCTCTTTCTTCAGTCTTTACATCCTTCAGTCTTCTACTTCAGTTTGTCTTCAGTGTAAGAGTTGGAGAGTAGTCTTAGGGATTCAGTGAGTTATTGTCATCACTCACTGAATCCATCATCTTCTTCTTGACTCAGTCTTCACCCTTTAAGTTCCGCCTTACTGAGTGGAGAGACTTCTTCTACGCCTCGTACTGAGTATCCCGAAGATGACTCACTGAGAGGCTATGCACTCAGTGACCTGATTAGTGTTTAACGGACTAAACACTTAGGCTATTTTCTATTCAAATCCTAGATTACGGGGTTTGGGTATTTATTGAACCCAACAGTCTCCCCCTATTTGGATATACAAATAGCCTAAGTGATTGATCAGTGTAAGTGAGCAAATGGCTTCTTTTTGAGGAGTGTTTCTTTGTCAGGGTGCTCTCTTATCTTGGCATTCAGGTCTTGGCAGAACCTGATGTTTGCTGGGGTTTGGATTTGAGAGGCCACTGGTATGTAGCTCAGCATTACAGCCACACCAGCCTGATCAATATCACTCCATCTTTGAAAAGCAGGGTTTCCATAGACATCAATGTGGAAAAGCCCTCTTTCAGGCTTCTCAATCACTAGACAGTTCACAAATTTAACCCCTTCAGGCAGCTCCCTATTACATTCCAGTCCAGGCACTTTAATCTCAGGTTGGAACTCAACTCTCTTCCTTTTTCCAGTGGATGATTGTGGTTGAGATCCTTGAGGTGCAGTTAAGGCGGGCTGAATTCCCAGTTGCGCTGGACAATCCCTCAGTCTTTCATATATTTTACTGAGCATTTTCATCAGGTCCTTAACCACCGCATTTTTCTTCTTTTCAATAATTGGACCAAGTTCATCGAGTTCAGTGATCCCGAAGTCAGTGAATTTGAGAGGATCATGAACTTCGAAGTGCCTTTTATCATCCCTTCTGTAGACGTTTATGGCCAGAGGTTTGGTATTAGGGATGATTCTGACATCTGTGATCTTTTCAGGAAGCTTTCGGCTTGTCATTGTCCAGTTGTAATCCTTAATTCTGCTTTGCCTGAGAGCTTCAGTTTTCTTCTTCTTTTCTTCCAACTGTTTTCTCATTGCAGTCATCTGAGCAGCCTGAGCTTCCTTGAACTTTTGTCCTGCCTGACCCTTTTGGAGCTTGCTTGGATCTAATCCCATGTTTTCAGCTTCTTCGGCGACAACCTTTGCCAGTGCTTCTGTGTTCTTTTTCTCTTCCTCAGCTAGTTTCAATCTTTTTTCTTCTTCAGCAAGATGTTTACTCAGCTGTTGTGGTGTGAGCAGGTACCCAGTGTCGCCGATTTTATAGGGAATCTTCTCAGGCTCAAAAGTTACCATTTTGCCTTTTCCTTTGTCCAGGCCTGAGGAAGATGAAGTTGCTACCATGGGTGGTGGTGTTGATATTGGAGTGATTACTGTCAGTGTTGTTGTTGTTGATGTTGTTGGTGGGATTGATGAGATAGGTGTTGCTGAGACTGGTGGGGATGATGAGATTTGAGCCACTGATGTTGATAGTGTTGGCTCCTCCTCAGTGTGAGAAGGAGGTTCTTCAGCAACATTCTCCCCCTCAACTGTTGCCGGAGCTTCAGTGAGGGCAAGAGTTGGAGTTTGTGCTGAGGGGGACTGAGCAGCTTGACCCTTAAAGGCCTGATAAATTTCTGAGATCATAGCCTTGATGTCTGAAGTGTCAGATTGAATACTAGTGACTTTAGTTTCCAAATTAGCCTGAGAAACTTCCAGAGCTGTCATTCTGGGCCCAAGATTCCAGGCCAGAGATGAGGATGCCTGAGCCAAAGTAGCCACCTGCGTATTCAAAGAGTCCAATGTAGCTTGAAAAGACTGGACTGAGGATGGAAGACCCTGAACATTTGTAGACTTGAGCATATTGAGCAGTTCAGTGAGGTTTGAGGATTGTTTCAAGTACACCTCAGTAGCCTCCAGCACTTTAGAGTTGACTGCTGGGTCTTCTTTGAAAAACTCCCTGATTTCATCTATCGTGGTACCTACACCCTGAAGATGCCTGAGGAATTTAGCCATGTTTTCATCCAGTCGGTGAATGTTGTCATACATCAGATCCCTGTACTCATGAACATTTTCATCAAAGCGATGTACCTCAGCCTTTAGATCAGCATAACTCGCAGCAGCCTCAGTGTGTTGTTCCCACAATGTGTCAGTGACCCTAGAGTATAACCTTCTTGAAGCTTTGGTGATCCACTGAACGAGCTGTCTTTTAGTAAGTGGGAGAACATTATCAAATCTTTCAAATTCATCAGTGGAGGAAGAGGAGTCATCATTGTCAGGCTTGACTGGTGATTCAGTATGCTCATGTGGATCAGGCTGAGGCTCTTGTTCAGCTTGAACCTTAGCGTCCATTTCTTCTCCAGCTGATAAGATTTCATCATCAGTCTCAGCAAGCTCATCTTTAGAAAATAATATCCCAGTGACATCAGCAACAGTTAACCAAGGGTTGGTGATGGGTTCCATATCAGCGGGTGGTGTGTTTCCCTCTGAGTCTTTGTCCCCCGTTGACCCCTCGGACACTAGTGGGCGTTTCCCAGTGCCTTCGCTGGAGTCAGGATTGGTTGTGGGTTCCGTATCGGCGGGTTGTTCCTTTCCCTCCGAGTCTTTGTCCGCCAGTGACCCCTGAGACACTGGTGGGCGTTTCCCAGTGCCTTTAGCAGAGTCAGTGATAGTTGTATCCCTATCAGCGGGTTGTTTGATTTCCTCTGAGTATTTGGGATCGATCAGTGTACCCTCAGACAAAGGCTTGGATTTGCTAATGTCATCACTGGGCGTTGTGGAAGGCGCTCCCCTACCAACGGGTTGTTTGTTTCCCTCTGGATCTTGGGGAGTAGTAGGTGTGACCAAGGGTACTGACTGTGATATATCAGTGTCCTTCGTTGTCACTGGGGTGGTTGTTGCCTGGTCAGTGGGTGTCTGTTTGGTCTCAGGCTTTTTGTGCCTCTTAGGCTGTGCTCCTGAAGCCTCAGGGCCCTGAGACTTTGGTTTAGTCTTAGTCCCAGTCTGAGACTTCCCCTTTTTCTTTTTAGGAGCAGGGTTTGGAGACACTGATCTACTTTGATTGTTTACAACAATCATGTGGGCCGTCAATTCAATGGGAGTGACAAGGGATGGGTCCTTTTAAAAATTTGATGGTCTCAGGATGCCAGGTAAATTTACAAATTTTTCATCCTGAGTATAATTTGAACCCAGTAACGATTGCAAAGCACAGGAGACAAACCTAGGATATGAAACGTACTTCGTCCTAGTTTTGCTCTGTAGCTTCGTTACGAGATCACTGTAAATGATCTCCCCTATGTCGACAGTGACCCCATTCATCAAGCAGTATGCCATCATCAACTGAATAGAGTTAACTTGTTCAGTGGATGAGTGGTTCCCGCCGAGGACCTGAATCAAAAAAGTGAAGAGGATCCTCCAAGCCATAGGGAATGAGCTTTTAGTAACTGGGGTCTTGTCCAAAAAAGTTTGATCTAAAACGATTTGTTTTAACCCATCCTTCACTGTGGAGGGTTCAGGATGGGCGACATAAGCACCTTTGTTATAATCTAACCCTGTTGAAGTGCAAAATGTTTTGTAATCCAGGGTTTATTGTTTCCCCCCATTTAGACTGAACCTGATGAGATACTCCCTGAGAGGTCTAAGGTTATTCTCATCAGTAGAAGGTGTCGGGTCAAAGGCTCTAGATGTAGCCCAAAACTCCCTGAGGTAGTTTGGGTACACTACTGAGGGACATTTTACAAAGGCCGTTTTGAGTGGGCAGTTGAATAAAAATTTTATAATGTTTTTATAGGTTGGGATATTTTTAGGATATTCAAAATTTCCTATGACATTATTTGTTTTAAATTCAACGTTAGTAAGATCCCCTACCCACTGGGAAGCAAACTGGAGAGATTGTGTTCTAGCCATTTCCATTAACAAAGATTTTAGGGTTTAAAAAATGTTTTGACTAGAACAATCAAAGTATTTAGATCTCTTCAAGTTTGTGATGAAAAACTTTTGTAAATGTTTACAAGGAGGGTTTTTCCAAAAGAGGTTTTGAAGATATTGAGAACACACAAATATTTCTGGATTTGAGAAAGAATTTTGACAGAGTTTAGTTGCAGAAAATAATTTGTGTGTGTTTGTTTGTGTTGGAAGAGGGTATTTATAGAGTGATAAGAGGGGTGTTTTGTGCACAAATGGGAATATTAAGAGTCGGTTTTGAAAGACGTTTGAATTTCCACATTTAATGCTACCACTCCATTACCCGCAGTAAAATCCGTTTTTCAAGGGAACAGTTGCAGTGCACAGTAAAAGTGCACTTTTGCAGAGATAAAATATCAATTTGATATTTTTGTGAGAGGCATTAAATGCCAAGTGGGATGAAAGTAAGACAAAGAGACATATATTCCTTTATTAAATTGGCATAGTTACCAACCTAGGACATTTAAGTAACTGATACTTGGATCATTTAGTTACTCATTCAATGCTTTTTGTCAAGTGTCAGGGACCCTGAATGAGTCTTACTTATTCAGTGAGAGGTTGGTTTTGGATGTTTAGGGAGAATGAACCATTTCATAGAACTCACTGAGATTGGTTTTCAGATACTTGGATTTCAATGTCAAGCATTCCTAATTCAGCTTTCAGTCTCCTGAATGTAGGTTCATCCAAGGGTTTGGTGAAGATATCAGCCAGTTGATATTCAGTAGGGATGAAATGTAGTTCAATATCTCCTTTCATTATGTGATCCCTGATGAAGTGATATCTGATATCAATGTGTTTGGTTCTTTGGTGGAGGACAGGGTTGTTGGAGATTGCAATAGCACTAGTGTTATCACAGAAGATGGGCACCATTTTGTAATGGATGTCATAGTCACTGAGTTGACTTTTCATCCATAATACATTGGCACAACATCCTGCTGCAGCTACATATTTAGCTTCAGCTGAGGACATTGCCACTGATTGTTGCTTCTTTGCACTCCAACAAACCAGTTTTCCTCTAAGAAATTGACAGGACCCTGAGGTACTTTTTTTGTCCATGTTGCAGCCAGCATAGTCAGAATCAGAGTAACCCTTGAGATCAAACCCTGAGCATTTTGGATAATAGAGTCCAAGGTTTTGGGTTCCTTTCAGGTACCTGAGTATTCTTTTGGCTGCAGTGAGGTGAGATTCTTTGGGATTGGACTGATATCTTGCTATTAAACAGACTGAAAATTGTATGTCTGGTCTAGTAGTGGTTAGATACATCAGTGATCCAACAATCCCTCTGAAATAAGTTTGATTGACTGATTTCCTAGTGAGATCAGGTCCAAGGTTGTTAGAAGGGACCATTGGAGTCTTTACTGAGGCACAGTCAGATATCTCATATTTCTTCAAGAGATTTCTGGTGTATTTCTCTTGACTGATGGATATTCCTTTATCAGTTTGCCTGATTTGTAGTCCAAGAAAGTATGTGAGTTCCCCCATCATGCTCATTTCAAACTTCTTTGTCATCAGTTTTTCAAACTGTTTGTAGAGTTTGTAGTTTGTTGAGCCAAAAATAATGTCATCAACATACACTTGGACCAGTATCACATCCTGCTGAGTTCTATAGACAAACAATGTGTTGTCTATCTTTCCTCTGACAAACTTGTTTTGTATCAGGAAGGCTGAGAGAGTTTCATACCATGCCCTTGGAGCTTGTTTAAGTCCATAAAGGGCTTTGTCAAGCTTTCAGACATAGTCAGGGAATTCACTACTCTCAAAGCCTGGGGGTTGCTGAACATACACATCTTCCTTGAGATCACCATTTAAGAATGCACTTTTAACATCCATTTGGTAGACCCTGAAGTTCATGTATGTTGCATAAGCAAGGAAGATCCTGATGGCTTCCATTCTTGCAACAGGAGCAAATGTCTCATCATAGTCAATGCCTTCTTGTTGACTGTAACCTTTGGCTACAAGTCTGGCTTTGTTTTTAATGACAGTGCCGTTTTCATCACTTTTGTTTCTGAAAACCCACTTCATTCCTATGACTACTACATCCTGAGGACATTTGATCAAGGTTATGACTTTGTTTTTGTCAAACTGTTGCAGTTCTTCTTGCATGGCCTGAACCCAGCTTAGGTGTTTAAGAGCCTCAGTGACACTTTTGGGTTCTATATCTGATAGGTAATCAGCATATAGACATTCATTAGCTGAAGCTGCAGTTAGATTAGCAGCCATGCTTCTAGTGAGCATGCCCTTAATGGGTTCACCAATGATGTTTACAAGATCAATGTCCTGAGATCTTGTCCACTTACTTTGTGGTCTGGGATCTGAGCTTGAAGATGTCACTGGGAGTTCAGATGTGAGTTCAGGTGCAAGTGCCACAGAATCATTTAGAACATCTGTAGAGATGTCTTGTTCAGGGTGAGGTTCATGAGTTACAGGTTCCTGATCATTTGAATCAGTGTTACCTATCCCAGCAGGGACTGACTGATTATCAATGAACTCACTGATGGTTGGTTGGGGTAGGTTGTGAGGTAAGACATAATATGAGATGTCAGCATCAGCTTGATATGAGGAATTGAATTCAGAGTTGTACTTATCAGGAGAATATCTTGATGAGTTATCAATTCCTATTTCCTCTACTGAGGTGTTGGTGAACCTGATGCTTTCAGCACTGTCATCAAAGGTGACATGAAAGGTTTCCTCAACTTGTTGTCTCCTTGTATTAAAAACCCTGAAGGCTTTGGAGATCAGTGAGTAGCCTAAGAAGTATCCATCATCAGCTTTTGCATCAAACTTGCCTAGATGATCCTTGTGGTTATGAATGAACACATGACATCCAAACACATGAAAATAGCTGATGTCAGGAAGTCTACCTTTGAAGATCTCATATGGGGTTTTATTATGTCTTTTGACAATGATTGACCTGTTTTGAGTGTAACAGGCAGTTTTGACTGCTTCATTCCAGAAATGCTTTGAGAGGGCTGGGCCATTTAACATAGTTCTAGCAGCCTCAATGAGATTTCTGTTTTTCCTTTCAGCAACCCCATTTTGTTCAGGGGTGTATGGAGACGAGAAATTTTGAGAAATTCCTTTTTCATCACAGAAACTCTCAAGCTCTTGATTTCTGAACTCAGTACCATTGTCAGTTTTGATTTGTTTAACTGTAATGTCATTCTGGTTTTCTATCTTCCTGATGAATGACATTATTGTATCATCTGCCTGACACTTCTTGGAAAGAAAGTATACCCAAGTGTATCTTGAGAACTCATCAACAATGACAAGTGTATACTTCTCATGCTGGATTGATCTGGGACTGACAGGTCCAAAGAGATCCATGTGCAGGAGGTGAAGGCAGCTTTTGATGGAGAAATTTTGTTTGGTTTTGAATGATGCTCTGTGGTGTTTACCCTTTTCACAGGCAGAGCATGGTTTGTCTTTTGCAAAAACCAGTGATGGTAAGCCAAGGACCTTGTTTTATTTTGCCAAGTTGTTGAGGTTTTTGAAGTTTAAGTGTGAGAGTCTCTTATGCCACAGCCAATTGATAGTTTCAGTGGCTTTGGCAAAGAGACACGTGGTATGCTTACACAGCGTGTTCGGGGTCAAAGGAACTTCCTTTTCGTCGAGCAAGTTTTTCAACACCCTAGGCAGTGAACCTAATCGTTGTAGTGTAGTATTAGGGTAAGCCACGGGAATTGATATCGTTCTCTAGGGGAATAGGAATGCTAGTGAGAAGTTACTACGCTAAGGTTGGGGTTGAGGAAGATTATTTTTTATCTTTTTATGTTTTTTTAGAAAAGGAAAAATACGAATCTCGGGGTTTGGATTTGGGGGGTTGGTATTTCTACCGATTACTCTACTATTATCTAATTATCTAAACTAAAGTGGTGGTAGTCTATGTCTAATTATTGTGTGCTCGTATGATAGTTTAAAGATGTGTTTACTTAGGTTTTACTACTCCTTAATTATCTTTTATTGGTGGTTAAATTGTCACGTCCTTATTCCTAGTTGCGTTGTGTGTCTAAAGTTGTAGTGTATGCGTTTCTCCCTACTCTTTGAAGTTACCAAAGGGTCTCATCTACAAAACCCACTAGGGATGATAAACTCTAACTCTAAGGCCTCTTTGGATAGTTTAGCTTACAACAACTCAAAGTGCTATAACCTAAGGTTCACAAAGATTAATCAAGCATTAAGTACACAACGAATGACCTATCGCATTACTAGATCATTAATCAACTAAGATAAGAAACAACCAATCAATATTCAATAATTAAGTTTCATATTCCCTAAGCAAACACACAAGTAAATTAGCCGGACATGGAGAACATGCAAGCATACACACAAATAATTGAAGACATAATTAAATTAATGAAGTAAACAACTTATCTTGGTGTAAGATAGGGTTTAAAACCCTAAAATACGACCTTGGTTCGGTTTAGGTTTTACTCCAAAAGTTTACCCAAAAGACTACTCTTAAAACTAAAAAATTAGGATTCTATATATAAGATTACATGTGCGACGGCGTCACCTTATGATTTGTGACGCCGTCGTGTTGCCGTCATTAGGGTTTCGTCTTGGCCAAGTTAATCTTGCGACGGCGTCACCTTATGCTTGTGACGCCGTCCTCTTTAGCTTCTGACGCCGTCTGGATTGAATCTAGGCCATCTGAGTTGCGACGGCCTACTCTTTTAAAGCCCGACGCCGTTCTCCAAAAACTAGCAATTTCTCTTCTGAGTCGTCACAAATTCCTCCGACGGCGTCGCAGATTAAGCAGTGACGCCATCCCCTTGTAATTTAGCAGCTTGAGTGTCTCGGTTCTTGACTTTGGCCATTTTCTTCATATATCCGCGCCTTTTCGTCCAAATAAGTGCTATTACAGCAGTTTGCCTTCAAGAGACCTAAAAAGTGAAAAGGAACGATATTAAGCAATAACGGATACAAAAGTGACCAAATAAGGGCTTAAACGACCCCTCAAAAAGGTACATTTTAAAACCTTATCAAATATCCCTACACTTGATATTTGTTTGTCCTCAAGAAAATGTGCTTTTAGCCAATTAATTTATAAGTTAGGGGTCATGAAGCATTGGTTTAAAACAGACAACAACACATATAAGCCCCGCAAAAGTCATAACAAGCACGGAAATTACATACTAGCACCTCACATGGGGTGTTTGGATACTCACATCTCTCGGGTGTATATGAAATATAGCAAATTGGAAATGGAAGATAAACACTCATTAACCGGTCCTAGTACATAGATTACCATAGGCTTGAGAATAGATCAAACCTCCATCGCTTTGGCGTAAGCACCTAGGAAAGACTATCAAAGAGGTCTTTAAAGGGTTGTAACGTTAGGCTTACGGTAGGGAAACAAAGGGTTTGGTGGGATATGCTATTTTAGTGGTGGCAAGTCAAAAATCTCAATGTTACATACATACGAAGAATGGCGTTGCTAAGCCAAGACTCGACACTCTAAACTCTAGATAACTGAAATAAACAAACATAAATTTAAAGATAAATGTAGGATAGTAGCCCGTTTTTTTTTTTTTTTTTTTTTTTTTTTTTTTTTTTTTTTTTTTCATACACTTTCACTATACCATCCTCTACGATAACATCAAAATAATAGGGATTTATAGCACATCCCTACACTTGAGTTTTTATTACTCTAACACTAATATGACCAGAATTGAAAAGATCAAAACACTTGGAGTAAGTTATTACGCAGATAAGGGAATTGGCGTTCCCTTTTAGTCATTTAAAACTTTAACTTTTCCCATGAGTCCCAATCGTCCCAAAACTGTGTACAAAAGATATGACTCAACTTAGCAACTCATGCAAGTAATTAGATAATTGAACTAAGGGTTTAGGGTGATAACAATAATGCACTAAAAGTGAGTGCATACAAGGTAGGCTAAGGCGATTTGGGTGTACATTTGGGGGTGAGGTGTAAACAATGCTATTCATTGATATTCCGGAAAACCGAAACATCACGAGAACCGCGAAAAGGATAGGCTCTGAGGGTTTAACTAGGGGTATCGTGTACTAAAGATGAGTACAACGCAAAGGTGTGGGGGAATTACTCAACCGATGTGGAAGAAGTAATTATATTACGGGTATCAAACAAGGGTTATCCTAATGCCTCTTATCATTTAGTTATTCCTAACTACACAAGTGTAGTCTCACTAGCGATCTCGGAATGCATCACAAAACAAGTTCTAGAATCTAATATACTACCGGTTCACACTATGTAAGATATAACTTTTCACATACACATCAAACCATAACACAAAGTAGCATATAGATGGAATTCTAGAGAGAGAAAGTTAAAGGTTTAGGGAACTTAGTGAGAGAAAGTGAAAGATATTATTATGAGCTCCAACTCTCTACCTTGGGAGGTAGATAGTATTTATAGTCTTACATAAATCGCCACACATCGGGCTGTGGATCAGGCATACAGTGGGTAAAGACCCGTCCGTCCTCCACGGTGATACTTAACTAAATACTACTTAACTTAAGAATTACTACGACTACGAGCTTTCTAACGATTACATATACTTGAGGTGACCGACTCTTTAATACCGGGAATTTCTAATTCCTAACAATCTCCCCCTAAGGGAGGTCACCTCAATCATGTACCAAAAACACATTGAATACAACCAGATAATACATTAACATTGATCTTGCATTCTTGATGTAGTCCTTTGCTCCTAAGCTCGTAGTCATTGATTCTTCACATTGCATGTTTGGTTACTTCAAGTGGAGGTCTTTTACTGATCCACGTGATAGTCATTTTGAGCCATCTTTGAGATCATCAGCTATCAACAATCTCTGACACATCCTTTGTGGTGTTGGTATTATGTGATGTTGTGACTTTAGGACCGACATGCTCACATTCTGGATCATGAAATCTTCACATCAGAGTAGCGGAAGCATTTGTTGAATCATGATATTGGCAGCAGCATAGCAGAAGCTTGGTGTGAAAATATCAGAGTCATTGATGCACTAGTCATGATTTCTTTGAGTTGAATGTGTTAAGTGAGCATGCGGCTATGGATTGACCGCTCCATTCTGATCAGCTGCAAACGTCGGGTGTACCTGCATACAACAGTTAGCAATAAATCGCACGAAAGTGTCTTTGATCACTTTCGTTGAATTGAGGTACACGGCCCACGGTTCCCCGTTGATCAGTACATGTACTGCCTGTGATCGGGTATAATTCAGAAGAATTTCCTTGACAGGGTTTCGCAGCTGTTCTAGCTGTTCTCAAACCGGAACGTCTCAAAGAAGACAACATGGAGTGAGTGAACCAGCGAATTTTAAGTCCACTGATTGATGAAAAGAGATTTGAAAAACAATCGTGTATTGCTCAATAGAAATTGTTTTTGCAATACAACGAAGGTTTTATTGAAAATCAATTATCAATCATAAAAATACCTTTTGGTTTGAAAAATGAGTACACAGTCGATGTGCTAAAGAAAAGAGTTTTTAAGCACAAAGACCGGTTTTTCAAAGGTATCCGTCAATCCATATCCTGAACCAGGATTGATTCAAGAGATTGAATCGCCCCATTGTTTCTGTTCAGTTCTCACATGGTTGATCTATATAATAGATCTCACATGCCACCTACCAGGAGCTTGTTTGATGTTGGCTCCAGAAGGCTTTCCATCTTCATTGTGAATATGTAAACACATCACTCAGATGTTCTGGCAATACCACAAGGATAATGCGTAGGACTCAAAATATGATCTCTCTTTCCACATTGTGTGAAACAGAGAGTCTTCATTGAAAGTGTCCTAATGAGATTTATTGATGATCTCGTGGCTCTAGACTCAATTTGTGCATATTTGGATCCTGTGCCGGAGACTAGGGAGAGGGTCTCCTTCTTCAATATCAACCATCTCTAAGAGAAAGTCGATAGATAATGTCGGTTCCCCGTGAGAATGAAACAAGTCCTTTTAAGAGGAACTTGAATGGTTTGGAAAGTTGAAGTGCAGTGCGTCACTGGGTCCATGACGTCTTGTCTTCAATACCGATGTTACCATCAGTAGCATATGAATAGAACCCGGTTTCTGCCCTAAGGTTGAATAAATGGAGGGCTATTTGTTTTCACCCTTTTCTCATTCAATTCTTTTTAATTCTTCAACCCCTTCAGTGCTTACCGTGACTTCATAGCTAGAACCTTGTTGGGTTTATTCCAGTACTAGCTCAGTCTTCTTCCGCACTCTTCCCATATCTCATTTTTCTCCTTTTATCATCATACCTAAGGACTTCTACACTAACTAGTGGATGGTCCCTGGGTAGATCCCTCCGGTTCTGGCGGATCATGGGAACACATACCTAACCTTTTCATCCTTATATCACCGTACATAAAGTAAAGTTGGTCGGTCTATTTGGTGTTGTTCATCTGCCATTGGATCCAATTGAAAACCATTTGAAAATCAATTCAGATACTTGTGATATATTATCAAAGCATTTTGTACCTGAATTGTTTTTGATATTTTTAGATCGAGAACTCCCCCTCAACATGTGCATCAAGTATTTGAAAATGTTTTGCACACGGAGGTAAGAGAAAGAATTAACTTCTTTGATTACCATTTTCTAAAAGATATCAACATCGCTTCCTACATCAAATCAAGTAGATATAGCATTTCCGGGAAGGATGAGGTTTCCATAAATTTGCTCCCCCTCAATATGTGCCTCGAGGTTTGAAAAGAGTTTTGCACATACTAGAGGGAACCTGCACATTGGGATGAATGATCACGTTTCAAATCAAAGGTTTAATATAGATGCTCCCCCTCAACATGTGCATTTAAAATTTGAAATCGTTTGTCACATGTGGGAAGGACAGCATGTACACTCTTATGAAACCATTTACCGAATTATCAGTTTAAATCTAATTTAAATCACACATTCTCCCCCGATCACAATTATCAAAGCATTTGAGATTTGTGATCTCGTATAGATTTAAATTGATTTTGAAAGCTTTTAAGGAGAATTGTGACTTGATTGTGAAAGCGTTTGAACTGATAAGGATCGGATTTTAAGACGTTAAACTCCATTGATAAAACATGCATGTATATCTTTTGAAAACAATTTAATGCCAAATAACTTTTTGATTTAATTGAAATCTTTCTCCCCCTCAATCAATGACATAGGTTGTTGATTGAGAGATAGAGATTTTGACAAATAAGTCCAGATGATTATCAAAAATAGAGATCGAGTTATTTTTCAAAGCATTTGGTTTTCAGCAGATAAATGTTTATAGAATCAGAGCATGGAATGTGAAAACATGTTAAGACATGGCTCTGTTCTTTCTATTAAAACCGTGTTATTGCCTGAAAATGACAATAAACCATTTTCTCTTTCGCCCAATTTTTTTTTTTTTTTTTTTTTTTTTTTTTTTTTTTTTTTAATATAAAAATTCGAACAACATCTAAAGTCCCGTGTCATTCTTTGAATGACAACATCAAGACCGTAGATATTATCGAATCGAGAGAAACATGACAAAATGACAATATTTTTTTGAAGAATTTTTTTCGAATTTTTCAAATTTTTATGGATTTTGAAAGTTTTATATTTTTCTATTTGATTTTTGAAGGTTTTATAATTTTGTATTTTGTTTTTCGAATAGATATATACAAGAGATAGATGAAGATAGACCTTTACTCCTCGTCTTCCTCCTGAAGACGTTTGAGAGTTTCTGGTTGAAGGCTTTTCAAGCCAAGTCGTGGAAGAATAAACTCAAAACGTTCTCTTGGAAGAGCTTTGGTGAAGATGTCTGCTAACTGATATTCAGACCTCACAAAATGTAGTTCCACCACACCTTTTTCCACTTGTTCCCTGATGAAATGATGTCAAATGTCGATATGCTTTGCTCTTGAGTGTTGAACGTTGTTGCATGAGAGAGCAATAGCACTTTTATTATCACAGTACAGAGGGATTTTGTTGAATTCAAAGCCATAGTCAGATAATTGAGATCTCATCCATAAGATTTGAGCACAACAAGATGACATGGCTATGTATTCAGCCTCTGTAGAGGAAATAGAAGTACTCATTTGCTTCTTTGAAGACCAACTCACAAGCTTATCACCCAAAAACTGAGCACCTCCAGACGTACTTCGACGTGTATCTTGACAACCTGCATGATCAGCTTCTGCATAGGCCGTTAGTGACATACCGGTGTCCTTCGGGTACCAAAGACCCATATTGATGGTTCCTTGGAGATACCGAAAGACCCGTTTAACTGCTTCAAGGTGCTTTTTAGTAGGCTTAGCCTGGTATCTAGCACACATGCAAACAGCGAACAAGATGTCTGGTCTACTAGCAGTGAGATACATCAGGGATCCAATCATACTCCGATATTTCGTTTGGTCAATCATGATCCCTGAGAGGTCCTCATCTAGTTTGGTTCGGTCAATCATGGGGGTGTCAACAGGGTCACATGAATCAAATCCAAATTTCTTTAAAATCTCTGTTGCATATTTAGATTGATTTATGAAAATGCCTCCGGGACTTTGTGAAATTTGTAATCCCAAGAAAAATGACATTTGCCCCATCATTGACATTTGAAACTTTGAACTCATTTCATTTGAAAAACGATCACATTCCATTGGGTCTGTCGAGGCAAAAATAATATCATCAACATAAATTTGAACATGAATTAAATGTTTGCCTGACTTCCTGGTGAACAATGTAGGATCAACTGCTCCTTTGATGAATCCGGTTGATAGAAGAAACTTTGACAGTGTATCATACCATGCCCTTGGAGTTTGCTTTAAACCGTAAAGAGCCTTCTTCAAACGATAAACGTGAGTAGGATGCTCTTGATTCACAAATCCTTCAGGTTGGCTGACGTAGACGACTTCTTTAAGATCTCCGTTCAGAAATGCCGTCTTTACATCCATCTGATAAACTACCATGTTCTTACTAGCAGCATTAGCCAGAAAGATTCTGATTGCCTCGATTCGAGCAACTGGAGCAAAAGATTCTTCAAAGTCTATACCCTCCTCTTGATGATATCCTTTAGCAACTAATCGAGCCTTGTTCTTCAACACATCACCATGCTCATCAAGTTTTACTTTGAAGATCCATTTTAGAGCTATAATCATAGCACAGTCTGGAGCAGGTACTAACTCCCATACATCAAGACGATCAAACTCATGAATTTCATCTTGCATGGCATTGAACCAGCTATCTTCATTCATTGCAGATTTAACATCTTTTGGTTCGATCTTAGATAGTACAGAGTTGAAGAAGCACCACAAGGCATCGGTTGCGAGTTGTTTCCGGGTTGATACAGGACGAGAGGGATTTCCAATGATGTTGTCTAATGGATGATCGTGAGTCCATTTTCTGAGGTGTTCATGTGGCAGTTGTTGAGGAACTGAGGTAGCAGAGTCGATGTCTCCTGAAGAAGATGGTTCTGATGATGATTCAGGAGTAGCAAATATGTTTTCAAATGGAGCATCTTCAGGAGTAGCAAAGGGATTAACTTCATCATTGATGCCAGAAACATTTCCATGATGTATATTTGAAGAATGATGATTTGTAGATGAGAATGAAGGATCAGCAGCAGGTGCTTCTTGACTTAAAGATATTGAGACTGAGGGATTGACTTCATTCACTGGAATATGAGCATCCTCTGTTGTAGGGATCAGCACCTCATTAGTAATTGAGTCATACAGTTCATCAAACATAGGATCAAACAATTTCTTTACATCATCTTCAGATGGAGGTACATATGGAGTTTCTTGAGAGGAGTTTGGAACAAGGGATGAACCAATGGGACTGTTTTGAAGTGCGGGTCCTGAGCTGGAATGTCCAGGAGCCATTTGACCGGTCAGCTCATCAAACGTAACGTGAATTGTTTCCATGATATTTCGGGTTCTTTTGTTGTAGATTCGGTATCCCTTTTTGTTTGATGCATATCCTACAAATACTCCAATGTCAGCTTTGGCCCTAAGTTTGCCTAAGTCTTGACCCTCATTAGTTGGATAGCACAATGCACCAAACACACGAAGGAAATATAGATTAGGTTTTCTGTTGTGGACAAGTTCATATGGAGTTTTTCCATGAATAGTGTGAATCAGGGAACGATTTTGTGTGTAGCATGCAGTGGCAATTGCTTCAGCCCAGAGAAACATTGGAACCTTTGAGTAGATCAGCATTGTTCTAGCAGCTTCAACAAGAGTACGATTTCGTCTTTTAACTACACCGTTCTGTTGAGGGGTTCGTGGAACACTTCTTTGATGGCTGATTCCAACGCTTTCATAGAATTCACTAAGTTGTTTGTTGACAAACTCAGTTCCATTATCTGTTCTGATAATTCTGACAGTTTTGTTTAGTCGAACCTGCAGCTGTTTGATGAGTTTGATGATGATATCAGGAGTTTCATCCTTTGTCCTTAAGAACTTGACCCAGGTGAATCTAGAGTAATCATCAACCACAACTAACACATATTTCTTCCCAAAGATATTCTGCACCCTCATTGGTCCACATAAATCCATATGAATCATATGAAGAACTTCTGTGACGGAGTTAGTAGGTTTGGGTTTATGGGCATACTTCTTGCTTTTTCCCAATTGACATGCTGAACAAAGATGATCCTTTTCATACTTTAGTCTAGGTAAACCTACAACTAAGTCCTTTCTGGAAAGATCGTTGATGGTGCCGAAGTTCAAGTGATTGAGACGACGATGCCATAACCATGACTTTGTTTTTGAAGCCTTAGATAACAAGCAGATTGGAGAGGCCCTCATCATGTCATCGATAGAGATGGTGTAAAGGTTTGAGCCACGAGTTCCTTTCAACAGTTCCTTACCATTAAGATCTCTAACAAAGCATGTATGTTTTCTGAAGGCTACTTCTAGATCAGAATCACAGAATTGACCAACAGAGAACAGATTATGACCTAAACCTTCCACATAATACACTCTAGAGATGACACTATCACCAACAACATAATCTCCATAACCCATAATAGCACCGAAATGATCATTACCAAATCTAACAGTCCCGAAGAATTTGCTCACGAAGTTCATGAGCCGCGACCGGTCTCCAGTCATATGCTTGGAACAGCCTGAGTCCAGGTACCACAGAACGATTTGAACGATCTGCAGTTGAACACAGACAAGAATGGATAACTGGATAATTGGGATCCCCATGCAAGAATGGGTTCCATTTGGTTAGTTACAATGGTTGGACCACCCACATCAGAAATAGAAGCATTCATATCAGAAAGTGAGGCAATGGAATCATTGTGACTAGATGCAGTACTAGTGTCTATATTAGCCCTGTTCACAGTGTGATCACTTCTTAAAGGAATAGTTCTACCAGTAGGCATCCATTTTCTAGTGGGCATTATCTGATTAGTCTTATGACCAACAGGTATCCAATAGAAGCCTATTTTACTGAATGTTCTTCCTGTGGGTTTCCATTGTTTTCTAACTTTCTTTCGTTTTTGCCTTTTAGCCTTCTTAGCATGAGTTTTAGCATTAACAATATGAACTGGACAATTAACATCATTAGGCAGAACATTAACACCACATTCATGTTTAGAGGCAGAATTCAAGCAGACATCAGTACAAGGTTTGCAAATAGTATCAGAATTCGAATTAATTACAGTACGCCTATGGCTAATACTAGAATCAACACGATTCGTTTTATTCGATTCAAACTTAAAGTTCCTAGATTGTTCTTCTACTCTTTTCCAGTGCACATTCTTAGCTTGCGAGGTCCTATCATTCCTTGTATTGTCTTGAGACTTTGACCTGCTCCCTTTAATGTCACTGATTACTCCTGTAGAGAGAATGAGAACATTAGTTTGTTTTACTACTCTTTGCACCACCTGTTTAGATGTGCTGGGATCTGAACTATATGCAGGTGCACTACGGTTCACATTCTTAAGACTAGAGGTACTGAGATTTGTACTCCTAGAAGGCACACTTGAGTTCTCTTTCTTAGCATTGACAGATCTAGAATCTGAACTGCTCAAGGGTACACTACGGCTCACATTCAAAACATTGGGAATCGAGTGCATATCATATTTGGCCTTAGGCATTGAGGATGGAATCAAAGGGTTAACTCTCTC
This sequence comes from Chrysanthemum seticuspe, assembly GCA_019973895.1. Lineage (NCBI taxonomy): Eukaryota > Viridiplantae > Streptophyta > Magnoliopsida > Asterales > Asteraceae > Chrysanthemum > Chrysanthemum seticuspe. The sequence continues at coordinate 270,378,068 of BPTQ01000009.1, forward strand.
ACCTAATGTCTTTGGGCATATTGTGATCAAGCATTCTAAGATTTCTTGAGATCGTTTGGCATATAAGCATGCATGTCCAATTGCATTATCATGAGGTTTCTCTAGCTTATCCTCTTCAACAATCTCACGCAGGCATTCTAAGCAATCCTTAAGGGATGAGAAATATGTTTGAATGGCGAGTTTGTTGTTCCTTAGATGAGGAGGGACATATGTCACAGATAAAGCATATTTATTACAAGAGTGAACCTTTGATACAACATTCTCCCCATTGATCATTGGCATTTTCCCTTTTACCTGACTCTTCAGATTCTCAATTTCCTTTTGCAATGAAGTTATTTGTTCGTTGTTTTTGTTACGAGTGACTTTAATTGATTCAAATAACTCATTGAAATGACGTTTAACCTTTTCATTTTCTTCTAGAAAACTTTCGTTTTCCTTTTGTAAAGTATTTACTAGGTTTTGAAGATGAAACGTTTGAGAATTCTGAGAATCTAAAGGAGGAGGCATTTGGAAGCCTGTCATATTGTTCGTTTGACCCTTTAATTGAGAGATTTGGGCTTTCAACTTTCTGATCGTGTTACACTGAGCTTGAATCTGTTCATCTCGTTTGTTAATTTGAAAAACTGCATCAAACTCTGGAGCATCTGAAGATGTCTTGATATTTGAAGTTTTGACATTTTCTTTGAGATGTTGATATTTTAGTTGTAGATTAAAATACTCAACTTCTAGTTTAGAAAAATGTTTAACCAAATTTTCATGATCATCCAGTTCAATTTTCTCATTTAGTTTAGAATTCGTTTTTTCAAGCTCAATGACACGATCATGGGAGACTTTCACGGCCACAGATAGTTCATGAAATTTGGAAGCATTAATAGAGCAATTTGAAGCAGTGAAAAAGACATCTTGAGCAACACATTCAGTAATAAGATTCTCATTTAATGTATGCAGGTTCTTTCTCTCAATCTCATTATATTTCAGTGCACGCTCATAGTCACTAACTTCAACAACCATTGCATCAAATTCCTTTTCCATACCCTTAATATCAGTTTCTACCCCCTTTTTAAGACTCTCAAAGTGATCTTTTAGAAGTTTAAAGAAGGGCATGACCTCAGTTAAATAACATTCTTTCATTTGTTCAAAACCTCTTTCTCCTTCAGTTATACCAGTGGGTGTGATCCTTTTCTTGCAAGTTTTCTCAAAATCAACAAATAGTTGAAATATAACGTATTGGCTAATTAATGTCTTGCTTTTAGTGGCAATTGTTCTAGGAACAAGATGCATTGGTGTATTAGGAGGATACACAGTCGCTCTGGGCATTTTCCAAAGGGGAGGGTTTGTTTCAATAATATTTTCCGCTTTCTGCTTATCTAAATCCTTTTTCCAGAAGACTTGTTCGGGAGTCAACAAAGTCTGAGGCTTAAACTTGTTCAAGGAAATCCAGTTTTCCTTCTTGTAATCATGAGGAGAGATGATTATGTTTTTCTCTTTGCATTTGGGATCATTTTGTTTCTTATTCATCTTTTCCCTAGTGATTTCATTTAATATCTTATCTTCCTCAGTGCACTCAACGCAACTAGGTTTCTGCCTAGGCTTAAGGACTTCATTACCATCATAAAGCACCTTATGAGCATTTCTAGCCTTTTTAATTACCTCTGGATTTGGTTCCTCAACAAGGGGAATGCTATGCTTATCGCTTAAAACACGATGTTTCGTGACCATGTGAGCAGTCTGAATGGTGTTTCCTTGTATGTACAACTTGTTTTCAAGTTTGTTTTTCAAAGTTTTCAGATTAGAAAAATCTCTCAAGAGTTTTGATTCCTTTGCATTAAATTCTTGCTTAAGCATTTTCACATTTTCTTGAAGTTCTTGTTTTTGCTTAGCTGTTTTAGAAAGTTTTTCTTGCAAGGAATGTAATTCTTGTTTCAATACTTCTTCTCTAAACTTACTTTTTCTAATTACTGTACTTACTTGGTCATCCATTTCCTGCTCACGAGTGGTCAACTCAAATTTTGCACGTTGTTCATATATAGCAACACGTTCCTTATAGGCATTTAGTTCAGAAATTACGGAATCATCAGGAGCACATGCAGTGTATTCATCAAAGACATAGTCATTGTTGACTGCAGAAGATGCATCACTTGGTACAACTTTACTTTCACTTTGTTTCACGTATTGATCGTATGGGACAATATTGTTATTACCCATATTTTCAACATTTGATTCAATAGTTTCAGTTGATTGTACTTTGTCATGCATCTGTTGCACATCAGCATCATCGTATAGTTTTAATACCTCTGAGATTAGTTTGTCCTTGGATGTGCCAGCTTGTGGTGAAGAAGAGACCTTGGGAGAAACCATTGGAGAAATGCTAGCCATGAAAATTGTGTGTGCAGTAGGTCCATCATCTACATCAGAGTCGTATGCATCACAGTCAGCGACTTGAAAGGCATTCTGATGATTGTGACCTATCTCCTGAATAGGCTGCTCATCCACATCTGCATCATAGGTCTTGGCATTGCCCTCAGCAAGAAACATCAATTCCTCTTCATCCAAAGCAGCACCATTGTCCTGAGCTTGTGCCAGCAACATCTTATCTCTGAAGTAATCAGCATTCTGTGGATGCTTTGGAGATGTGCAGTTCCTTGCAATGTGTCCTTCACCCCCACAGTTGTAACATTTGATTGACTTAGCTTGACCTTGGTTACCATTTCTTCCTCGATTCTGGTTGCCAACATAACCTCTCCCAGCTCCACCTCTTCCCTGATCATACTGTCTTTCCTGAACTGGTTGCACCACGATCCTTCCATCTTTAACAGTGGCTTGATTATGTGGGTTAGATGCAGTTCTGAGGTTGTTGTTGGTTTGTGGGAGAGAATTCATGTTTTGACTAATGAGAAGAGCTAGTTGATTAATGATGTTACCCACGTGTGCATCAGCATCAGCTTGTTTGAACATAGGATCAGGGATTAGTTTGTGATTACCATTACCCAAGGGTATGACTTGTGATGCTTTGGTTGTGATTCCGATGTTTGAGTAGAAAGCTGTTGAGTCATTAGACGAGCTTGTCTCTCCCTGGTTGGTTTTGAACTGATTGAGAATCAATTTTTCAAACATAGCATGTCTCTCATTCTGAAGGAGGAAGGCATAGAGTTGCTCATAGTTTGTATTATTCAATCCTTTAGTGAGCTTCACAGCTGTGACAAACTTGTGCCATTCGGGATTCATGTTGTTCACAAACTTTGAGTTCAGCTGAATGTTAGGCATAGTCATTCTGATGTTCCTCATGTCATTCACTAACTTATGAAATCTCACATAGTACTCATAGACACTCTCATCTGGTTTCATCTTGAAGTGCTCAAATTCTTCATAGAGTTGGGATTCTCTGTCTTCCATAGTTAATTATGAACCTGAGAGAAGCATCTTAACATTATCCCAAACTGCCTTTGCATCAGTGTTATGATTGATCAGCTTGTAGATGTCTTTAGGAAGACCTTGAAGAACAATGTTTGAAGCCCTGATATCTGCATCGAATCTCTTTTTCTCCTTATCATCAAGCTCATCATACATCTTAGGTCTGTCCATTCCGTAAACAGGAGTACCATCTTCATTAGTATCAAGTATGTCTCTAGTCGTCTCAACTCGATATGGTCCTTCATCAATGGATTTGAGAATGTTGACACCATTTTCCTTTCCAAGGCAATACAATCTGATTCGTTGAGCCCAAGAGTCGTAGTCAGTTCTGTCAAGCATGGGTGGACGAGTATCTGAGCCAGCTGCTTGAACATCCTCGGCAACAGTGGAGATGACAGTAGGGACGTTGGTAGACATGTTAACAGATTATACGGGATTTTATAACTCTATGATTAAACCGGGAAATAGATTCTTTCACGGGATTTTACTAAATCAAGAGAAAACCGTAAACAATCACTCAAGTCGCTAGAAGATTATGAACTAAGTCGCTAGAAGATAATGCACTAAGTCGCTAGAAAATAATGCACTAAGTCGCTAACTCATAATTCGCTAGACAGCTAAGTCGCTAGAATCCCAAGTCGCTAGACAGAAAGCAAGTCGCTAAGTAGTAACTCGCTACAGACCAAGTCGCTAGCCAAATTTTGGCAGCAATTCGCTACACAAGTCGCTAGAGATACAAGTCGCTAAAGAGCAACTCGCTACAGACCAAGTCGCTACCACCAAGTCGCTACTCGTAGTGGAGAGTCCACTACTTGTACTTTAACTCGCTAGATCTAACTCGCTAGATCCAACACTGTAAGTCGCTACAAAAATGTGAAGCAAGTCGCTACCAAGAAAATACTCCGTGAGCTAAGTCGCTAGCTTGAAAAACCATATAAACATCACTTTTCAATCCAAAAACAACCCAACCAAGATGATTCAAGCTTACCAAATGAAAACCTAAACACTTGTGATGATTCTAAACATAAAAGTACCAACAAAATTCAAACTTTAACACAAGAAATCACCCAAATGATGCAAAAACCACTAAACTTTTTCAAACTCAAAAACCACCTAAAAACCACTATAAATCCAAAGATGTGCAAGATATGGTCTAACCATGGCTCTTGATACCAATTGTAAGATATAACTTTTCACATACACATAAAACCATAACACAAAGTAGCATATAGATGGAATTCTAGAGAGAGAAAGTTAAAGGTTTAGGGAACTTAGTGAGAGAAAGTGAAAGATATTATTATGAGCTCCAACTCTCTACCTTGGGAGGTAGAGAGTATTTATAGTCTTACATAAATCGCCACACATCGGGCTGTGGATCAGGCATACAGTGGGTAAAGACCCGTCCGTCCTCCACGGTGATACTTAACTAAATACTACTTAACTTAAGAATTACTACGACTACGAGCTTTCTAACGATTACATATACTTGAGGTGACCGACTCTTTAATACCGGGAATTTCTAATTCCTAACACACTATAAGCATTGAAGATGAATGCTTCAATTCCTACTAACCTAAGGGCGATCCTCACATTTTTGGTGGAATTTAAGTGGTAAAGGGTTTTGTGCTAGTCATATAACTTCCTATCCGTGAGACGCTTTTTGTTAAGACTAATGGCCCACTCCTATATGTCATGAAAAATTTTAAATTTGGTGCCAAAATTACCCTAACCGACATTTTCTCATGGTTTATTACGCAAATGCAATTAGACAAAGCAAATAATCAAGGATAAGCATAGTTTCAAAGTTCCCATTTTATTTTACCTCCCTACACTTAAACTGAACATTGTCCCCAATGTTCCCTGAAAGTATCAAAGTTATGATAAAAGAAGGTAATCAAAAACGAAAGAAACTAATACTCCCCTGATTAGCTCGGTAGGATCCGTGTGTGAAGTAGTGGTTAAATCCTTTCCTAGAAGAATTTATGCGTGAAAAGCTCCTCAATCTTATGTAACTTCTTCTTGATAAACAAAACCTGCACACTTGAAGAAAACGAACGAAACCTTCGCGTAAAATCGGCGGTAATAATATATAAGACTCGATTGAAACTAAGATATAATGCTTGTGGAATGGATGTTTACAAAATTTCTAAGAAAATTAAGACCTGGAAAATTCCAAAAATTTATAAGAAGTTCAGAAAACGAGAAAAAGTAATCTGATGTTTTTACTCCTTCCTGACGCTCCTGACGCCGTCAGGTTGCAATCCTAACGCCGTCAGGTTATCCTGACAAAAACTGGTCTGCGATTTTCTGGAAAAATTCTGGAAAATTTACATCTTTAGAATCTGGAAAAATTTCTGCAAATCATCCATTATGACTCGATACAAGCATTTGACTCGAACAAACACACAAATATATCTTTTAATTAATTGTTATTCTCATGTTCACGTTTCTTATGAAAACGTGTGTAATCCTCCCGACACTTATCCTTTATGTAAAATACCTTTATATGCAATTAAGACGAGGTTAAAAACAAAATAAAGCATTTTTACAAATTTAAACATGAGAATAAACAATCAATAAAAGATATATGACACTAACAAGCAAACAATTAAGCATGGGTTGCCTCCTACGAAGCGCTTTTCTTTATTTATGAGTCTTGTAGCTAGACTCGTAGTCGTGCTCCTACGTTGCCTCGCGCACGCTCTTGTGCTCATACTTAAGCCATTCCAACGCTCTTTTATTCTTTTTGTAATCATCTCCTAATTCAAGGCATTTTTTGTAATACCGCTTAGTTTTCTCATATGGGTACCTAAGCCCACTTTGCTTATCCCTTTCACTAAGCAATGGAATAGGGGTCATTCTATTACAAGCCTCAATGTCCTTATGTTTAAACCTAGGATGAGCGCGTTGCATTTGGTAGACGAAATCTTCAACTTCATCAGAGAATGTAATTAGACCATCAATCATCCGTTCATTCAACCTAGTCAATTTTTTGAAAGGTTTTCCAAAAATTACTTGAGTGAGGTCGTTATCAATAAATTCTCCTAAGTTTTCTAAGACCATGAACTCTACCAAATAAGCAAAACTTCCAACAAACAAGTGCAAATGAGTGACTGCTTCAACAACACTGTTCCCTTGATAAGTTAACTCATTGATCTTGATTTTATTGTATAAGTCTCTTGAGATTAAGTTCAAAGGCAAGAATGAATTCAAATAAGCATCGAACCCCTCTAGTCTTATTTTGCAAGGGAATTGCATGTTAAAAGGGGCCATCTTTCTCAATCCTACACCTAGGGTCAAAACATTGGGAGGGGTCTTCCTCAATTTCACAACTAACTTCATTAATGACCTCCCCGCTATCAAGTGCTTCACCATAATCAAGTTCCTCATCGAAATCAGAGTCATAGAAAGGACTTTGTTGTTGCTAATTTATCTCATTATGCCCTAGGTGATTTCCAAAATGGTGAATAGGTGAAGGGTTTTGTGGGATTGCATTCTCAACCTCGGGATTGGGAACGGGTAGAGTGAAGAATCTTCGGTGGAGGATACGTATCATGGTGAGTGATGGTTTTTACGAACAAAGGTCACGAAGAAGGGGAATAGACTAAAAGGAAGCTAAAAATGAGAAAAAAGTTTACTTGATAGGAATCAAGCAAAGAAACCTAAACGAGGTGGACTACTAACTAGCTATTCTATTCCCCGGCAGCGGCGCCAAAAACTTGGTACGCTTACACAGCGTGTTCGGGGTCAAAGGAACTTCCTTTTCGTCGAGCAAGTTTTTCAACACCCTAGGCAGTGAACCTAATCGTTGTAGTGTAGTATTAGGGTAAGCCACGGGAATTGATATCGTTCTCTAGGGGAATAGGAATGCTAGTGAGAAGTTACTACGCTAAGGTTGGGGTTGAGGAAGATTATTTTTTATCTTTTTATGTTTTTTTAGAAAAGGAAAAATACGAATCTCGGGGTTTGGATTTGGGGGGTTGGTATTTCTACCGATTACTCTACTATTATCTAATTATCTAAACTAAAGTGGTGGTAGTCTATGTCTAATTATTGTGTGCTCGTATGATAGTTTAAAGATGTGTTTACTTAGGTTTTACTACTCCTTAATATATCTTTTATTGGTGGTTGAATTGTCACGTCCTTATTCCTAGTTGCGTTGTGTGTCTAAAGTTGTAGGGTATGCGTTTCTCCCTACTCTTTGAAGTTACCAAAGGGTCTCGTCTACAAAACCCACTAGGGATGATAAACTCTAACTCTAAGGCCTCTTTGGATAGTTTAGCTTACAACAACTCAAAGTGCTATAACCTAAGGTTCACAAAGATTAATCAAGCATTAAGTACACAACGAATGACCTATCGCATTACTAGATCATTAATCAACTAAGATAAGAAACAACCAATCAATATTCAATAATTAAGTTTCATATTCCCTAAGCAAACACACAAGTAAATTAGCCGGACATGGAGAACATGCGCAAGCATACACACAAATAATTGAAGACATAATTAAATTAATGAAGTAAACAACTTATCTTGGTGTAAGATAGGGTTTAAAACCCTAAAATACGACCTTGGTTCGGTTTAGGTTTTACTCCAAAAGTTTACCCAAAAGACTACTCTTAAAACTGAAAAATTAGGATTCTATATATAAGATTACATGTGCGACGGCGTCACCTTATGATTTGTGACGCCGTCATGTCGCCGTCATTAGGGTTTCGTCTTGGCCAAGTTAATCTTGCGACGGCGTCACCTTATGCTTGTGATGCCGTCCTCTTTAGCTTCTGACGCCGTTTGGATTGAATCTAGGCCGTCTGAGTTGCGACGGCCTACTCTTTTAAAGCCCGACGCCGTCCTCCAAAAACTAGCAATTTCTCTTCTGAGTCGTCACAAATTCCTCCGACGGCGTCGCAAATTAAGCAGTGACGCCGTCCCCTTGTAATTTAGCAGCTTGAGTGTCTCGATTCTTGACTTTGGCCATTTTCTTCATATATCCGCGCCTTTTCGTCCAAATAAGTGCCATTACAGCAGTTTGCCTTCAAGAGACCTAAAAAGTGAAAATGAATAATATTAAGCAATAACGGATACAAAAGTGATCAAATAAGGGCTTAAACGACCCCTCAAAAAGGTACATTTTAAAACCTTATCAAATATCCCTACACTTGATATTTGCTTGTCCTCAAGAAAATGTGCTTTTAACCAATTAATTTATAAGTTAGGGGTCATGAAGCATTGGTTTAAAACAGACAACAACACATATAAGCCCCGCAAAAGTCATAACAAGCACGGAAATTACATACTAGCACCTCACATGGGGTGTTTGGATACTCACATCTCTCGGGTGTATATGAAATATAGCAAATTGGAAATGGAAGATAAACACTCATTAACCGGTCCTAGTACATAGATTACCATAGGCTTGAGAATAGATCAAACCTCCATCGCTTTGGCGTAAGCACCTAGGAAAGACTATCAAAGAGGTCTTTAAAGGGTTGTAACGTTAGGCTTACGGTAGGGAAACAAAGGGTTTGGTGGGATAAGCTATTTTAGTGGTGGCAAGTCAAAAATCTCAATGTTACATGCATACGAAGATTGGCGTTGCTAAGCCAAGACTCGACACTCTAAACTCTAGATAACTGAAATAAACAAACATAAATTTAAAGATAAATGTAGGATAGTAGCCCGTTATTTTTTTTTTTTTTTTTTTTTTTTTTTTTTTTTTTTTTTCATACAGTTTCACTCTACCATCCTCTACGATAACATCAAAATAATAGGGATTTATAGCACATCCCTACACTTGAGTTTTTATTACTCTAACACTAATATGACCCGAATTGAAAAGATCAAAACACTTGGAGTACGTTATTACGCAGATAAGGGAATTGGCGTTCCCTTTTAGTCATTTAAAACTTTAACTTTTCCCATGAGTCCCAATCGTCCCAAAACTGTGTACAAAAGATATGACTCAACTTAGCAACTCATGCAAGTAATTAGATAATTGAACTAAGGGTTTAGGGTGATAACAATAATGCACTAAAAGTGAGTGCATACAAGGTAGGCTAAGGCGATTTGGGTGTACATTTGGGGGTGGGGTGTAAACAATGCTATTCATTGATATTCCGGAAAACCGAAACATCATGAGAACCGCGAAAAGGATAGGCTCTGAGGGTTTAACTAGGGGTATCGTGTACTAAAGATGAGTACAACGCAAAGGTGTGGGGGAATTACTCAACCGATGTGGAAGAAGTAATTATATTACGGGTATCAAACAAGGGTTATCCTAATGCCTCTTATCATTTAGTTATTCCTAACTACACAAGTGTAGTCTCACTAGCGATCTCGGAATGCATCACAAAACAAGTTCTAGAATCAAATATACTACCGGTTCACACTCTAAGCATTGAAGATGAATGCTTCAATTCCTACTAATCTAAGGGCGATCCTCACATTTTTGGTGGAATTTAAGTGGTAAAGGGTTTTGTGCTAGTCATATAACTTCCTATCCGTGAGATGCTTTTGTTAAGACTAATGGCCCACTCCTATATGTCATGAAAAATTTTAAATTTGGTGCCAAAATTACCCTAACCGACATTTTCTCATGGTTTATTACGCAAATGCAATTAGACAAAGCAAATAATCAAGGATAAGCATAGTTTCAAAGTTCCCGTTTTATTTTCCCTCCCTACACTTAAACTGAACATTGTCCCCAATGTTCCCTGAAAGTATCAAAGTTATGATAAAAGAAGGTAATCAAAAATGAAAGAAACTAATACTCCCCTGATTAGCTCGGTAGGATCCTTGTGTGAAGTAGTGGTTAAATCCTTTCCAAGAAGAATTTATGCGTGAAAAGCTCCTCAATCTTATGTAACTTCTTCTTGATAAACAAAACCTGCACACTTGGAGAAAACGAACGAAACCTTCGCGTAAAATCGGCGGTAATAATATATAAGAGTCGATTTAAACTAGGATATAATGCTTGTGGAATGGATGTTTACAAAATTTCTAAGAAAATTAAGACCTGGAAAATTCCAAAAATTTATAAGAAGTTCAGAAAACGAGAAAAAGTAATCTGATGTTTTTACTCCTTCCTGACGCCGTCAGGTTGCAATCCTGACGCCGTCAGGTTATCCTGACAAAAACTGGTCTGCGATTTTCTGGAAAAATTCTGGAAAATTTACATCTTTAGAATCTGGAAAAATTTCTGCAAATCATCCATTATGACTCGATACAAGCATTTGACTCGAACAAACACACAAATATATCTTTTAATTAATTGTTATTCTCATGTTCACGTTTCTTATGAAAACGTGTGTAATCCTCCCGACACTTATCCTTTATGTAAAATACCTTTATATGCAATTAAGACGAGGTTAAAAACAAAATAAAGCATTTTTACAAATTTAAACATGAGAATAAACAATCAATAAAAGATATATGACACTAACAAGCAAACAATTAAGCATGGGTTGCCTTCCACGAAGCACTTTTCTTTATTTAAGAGTCTTGTAGCTAGACTCGTAGTCGTGCTCCTACGTTGCCTCGCGCACGCTCTTGTGCTCATACTTAAGCCATTCCAACGCTCTTTCATTCTTTTTGTAATCATCTCCTAATTCAATGCATTTTTTGTAATACCGCTTAGTTTTCTCATATGGGTACCTAAGCCCATTTTGCTTATCCCTTTCACTAAGCAATGGAATAGGGGACATTCTATTACAAGCCTCAATGTCCTTATGTTTAAACCTAGGATGAGCGCGTGGCATTTGGTAGACGAAATCTTCAACTTCATCAGAGAATGTAATTAGACCATCAATCATCCGTTCATTCAACCTAGTCAATTTTTTGAAAGGTTTTCCAAAAATTACTTGAGTGAGGTCGTTATCAATAAATTCTCCTAAGTTTTCTAAGATCATGAACTCTACTAAATAAGCAAAACTTCCAACAAACAAGTGCAAATGAGTGACTGCTTCAACAACATTGTTCCCTTGATAAGTTAACTCATTGATCTTGATTTTATTGTATAAGTCTCTTGAGATTAAGTTCAAAGGCAAGAATGAATTCAAATAAGCATCGAACCCCTCTAGTCTTATTTTGCAAGGGAATTGCATGTTAAAGGGGCCATCTTTCTCAATCCTACACCTAGGGTCAAAACATTGGGAGGGGTCTTCCTCAATTTCACAATTAACTTCATTAATGACCTCCCCGCTATCAAGTGCTTCACCATAATCAAGTTCCTCATCGGAATCAGAGTCATAGAAAGGACTTTGTTGTTGCCAATTTATCTCATTATGCCCTAGGTGATTTCCAAAATGGTGAATAGGTGAAGGGTTTTGTGGGATTGCGTTCTCAACCTCGGGATTGGGAACGGGTAGAGTGAAGAATCTTCGGTGGAGGATACGTATCATGGTGAGTGATGGTTTTTACGAACAAAGGTCACGAAGAAAGGGGATAGACTAAAAGGAAGCTAAAAATGAGAAGAAAGTTTACTTGATAGGAATCAAGCAAAGAAACCTAAACGAGGTGGACTACTAACTAGCTATTCTATTCCCCGGCAGCGGCGCCAAAAACTTGGTATACTTACACAGCGTGTTCGGGGTCAAAGGAACTTCCTTTTCGTCGAGCAAGTTTTTCAACACCCTAGGCAGTGAACATAATCGTTGTAGTGTAGTATTAGGGTAAGCCACGGGGATTGATATCGTTCTCTAGGGGAATAGGAATGCTAGTGAGAAGTTACTACGCTAAGGTTGGGGTTGAGGAAGATTATTTTTTTATCTTTTTATGTTATTTTAGAAAAGGAAAAATACGAATCTCGGGATTTGGATTTGGGGGGTTGGTATTTCTACCGATTACTCTACTATTATCTAATTATCTAAACTATGGTGGTGGTAGTCTATGTCTAATTATTGTGTGCTCGTATGATAGTTTAAAGATGTGTTTACTTAGGTTTTACTACTCCTTAATTATCTTTTATTGGTGGTTGAATTGTCACGTCCTTATTCCTAGTTGTGTTGTGTGTCTAAAGTTGTAGGGTATGCGTTTCTCCCTACTCTTTGAAGTTACCAAAGGGTCTCGTCTACAAAACCCACTCGGGATGATAAACTATAACTCTAAGGCCTCTTTGGATAGTTTAGCTTACAACAACTCAAAGTGCTATAACCTAAGGTTCACAAAGATTAATCAAGCATTAAGTACACAACGAATGACCTATCGCATTACTAGATCATTAATCAACTAAGATAAGAAACAACCAATCAATATTCAATAATTAAGTTTCATATTCCCTAAGCAAACACACAAGTAAATTAGCCGGACATGGAGAACATGCAAGCATACACACAAATAATTGAAGACATAATTAAATTAATGAAGTAAACAACTTATCTTGGTGTAAGATAGGGTTTAAAACCCTAAAATACGACCTTGGTTCGGTTTAGGTTTTACTCCAAAAGTTTACCCAAAAGACTACTCTTAAAACTGAAAAATTAGGATTCTATATATAAGATTACATGTGCGACAGCGTCACCTTATGATTTGTGATGCCGTCGTGTCGCCGTCATTAGGGTTTCGTCTTGGCCAAGTTAATCTTGCGACAGTGTCACCTTATGCTTGTGACGCCGTCCTCTTTAGCTTCTGACGTCGTCTGGATTGAATCTAGGCCGTCTGAGTTGCGACGGCCTACTCTTTTAAAGCCCGACGCCGTCCTCCAAAAACTAGCAATTTCTCTTCTGAGTCGTCACAAATTCCTCCGACGGCGTCGCAAATTAAGCAGTGACGCCGTCCCCTTGTAATTTAGCAGCTTGAGTGTCTCGATTCTTGACTTTGGACATTTTCTTCATATATCTGCGCCTTTTCGTCCAAATAAGTGCCATTACAGCAGTTTGCCTTCAAGAGACCTAAAAAGTGAAAAGGAACGATATTAAGCAATAACGGATACACAAGTGATCAAATAAGGGTTTAAACGACCCCTCAAAAAGGTACATTTTAAAACCTTATCAATAGTTCCATCTTGGGAGAGTGTTGACATGTCTAGCACATAAAAATCATCTCTCCTAGGAGCTATCAACACAACTTCCTTGTTGGCATTGAAAATGGTACCTTGTTTATCATTGAATTGTACAATGTATTTAGCATCACATAGTTGACTGACACTGATGAGATTGTATTTGAGACCATTGACGTAGGCAATTCTAGAGAAAACTATTCCATTGCAGTTTATTGAACCATAACCTTCAGTGGGACATGATGAGTTATCACCAAATACTACCTTGGGCCCTGGTTCCTTTACATACTTGTGCATATATTCCTTCATACCAGTCATGCTTCTTGAGCATCCACTGTCTAGATGCCAAATATGCTCCCTGGCATGTCTCTGCACAAGTAGTAAACTGAATTAGTTTCTCTTAGTGACCCACTTACTAGTGGGCTTGGGTCTCAAGGTATCTTTGAAATTTGCAATTGACTCATGGTCAGTGGTTGTGTGCATAGTGCTACCACAGGTTTTGCATTTAGAGGTTGAGGATGACTCAGTGACTCTGGGTTGTTTGGAATTTCTCCTTGCATGAATGACACTGTCATGTTGGGATGTCTCATGAGCTGGATTACCGCATATATCACAGCATGTATTCATGAGACAATCATCCTGATGATGATCATTAAACCCACAGTGAGGGCACAGAGGAAAAGGTTTTGCTCTATTCTTTGGAGCAGCTTTGGAGGATGAAGCATACTGATGACCAACTTTGGTATAGTTTGCTTGACTGACATACTATAGATGGTCTGCACTCGTGTGATCATCCTTTTTGCAGATCATGCAAAAAAGGATTCTATAGCAGTTGTCAGTGGTATGGCTGGTATAATGACACAACTCACACTTTTGTTTGTTTTTAGAGGTTGACTTAGACTTTGAGGAACTGGAGGAAGCTGACTTTGTCTCCTTGATTGGTTCAGGGACCTTTTCAATGGATTCCATTTTTTCAGTAAGCTTCCTCACTAGTTCAGTCAGTTGCTGAATTTGGTCAGCTTCAGTGGGGACAAAGGATGTTGAAGTCTCAGTAGGAGTAGACTCTTGTTGGATTAGTTTTGCTTGTCTTTGTAGGATGGTTCTACCAAGTCCAGACCTTTCTTTTGGTAAATGAGGATTGAATTGTAGGGGAGTAAGCTCAGAGCTTGGAGCAGCACCCTGAAGAGGTTTCACTGGTGGAAGCGGTGCTTGAGATTCTGCTTCAGACTCAGAGATATGTTCAGTACTACTGGGCACATCAGGGAGTCCAAGCATGCTCTTTAGAGCTTGACTTTCAGGCTCTAGAATCCTTCCAGAATCGAAATTCGGAAACTTACTCTCAGGATTAACTCGTTCAATCCAATCACTGGAATTGGGATCAGCCAACATATTTGTAATCATGCCACCAGACACAAATGGCTTAGGAGACTGGTCTTTGTTGAGAGAGTCAGGGAGATGATCTTCACCTATGACTCTCTTCTTGCTACTGGGGGCTCCCACAGCATCAAAGACCCTGGGATTCTTAGCAGTCCAACTATTAAGAATATCATTTGCCTTTTTAAGTTCATCTTGAAGATTCTGATTTCTTTTAACTAGTTCAGTGTTTTGAATTTGCAAAGTGACAGCCTCAAGCTTAGCTTGTTTTAAAATAAGCAATTCATCCCTACACTTATTCAATTCAAAACTTAACTTGTTGTACTTAGAAAAAAGATTCAGTCTTTGCTCTTCTACAAACTTAAGGTCTACATTTAGATAATTCATGTAAGACTGCCAATCAGAGTCATCATCCATAGAAAGTAAGATGTTTACCTTCTTCATTGTGATGTTGACCCATTCCCCATTCCTAGCATGATTCTTCCCAACAGCTAGCTTGTCCTCTTCTGAGAGAGCCATCAGAGCACTGACATGTACCATTTCATCATCAGATGAGATTGGCTCTTCATCCCAGTCAAAGGTTTCAGCAACGAGGCCTTTGTTCTTACCCTGCACAGTTTTAACATTTGTTGTTGTCTCTGAGGGACTGGCCTCAAGCAATGCAAGCTTAGCTTTGACTTTCTTATACTTAGCTTCAAAGTCAACAGTTTTGTTTTGATCAGATTTGTTTTGAAAATTTTGATGAGATTGATAGATTTTTGGTTGAAATTTGCTAAAGCCTGAGGACTGATTTGACCCTGATGGTTTATAAGAGGCTTCAGAAATTGTTTTTGAAAAACAGTCTTTTGCAAAATGACCTCTTTTGTGACACTTAAAGAATTCAGTGTCCTCATTTTCTTTGGCATTCGAAAAAACTTTGTTTCTTTTTATAAACCTTCGAGAGTTAGCAAGGAGTGCCCTTTCCTGAAATTCAGTGTTCAGGTCATTTAGGTACTCCTCACTTGATCTCTCATCAGGCTCATCATCAGAATTTTCCTAAAAATCTTGAACAACATTGTTAGAATAGAAAGCAGTTGATATTGGTGATGAGGTGGTGGTCAGGGACTTCTTGACTTCCTGAGAGTTCTTTAAGTCAGGGTATCGTCTGTTGATGAGATTTTCCTCATAGACAAATTTCCCATAAATTTCAGGAAGCTCAAGATTTTGGATATGATTAGCATTCCTAAGTCCCTGAGAGAAATTCAACCACTTCTCAGGGAGATTGTTGACAAAACCAACATTGATTTCATATTTGGACAACTTAACACCATCATTTGACAATTCATTTAAAAGAGTTTTGTACCTGGTGTAAGTTTGAGAGAGAGTTTCTGAATCCATAGCCATGAAGGTGTTATACTCAAGTTTCAGGTCCATTATCCTGTTTTCCTTGGTATCAGATGGTCCTTCATGACTATGAACTAGGTCATCCCAGGTTTGCTTAGATGTACTAAAGCTTATAACAGACTCCATAATATCGTCAGGAAGACAAGATATTATGATACTTTTGAGTCTTTGGTCCTGGTTGACCACTCTCCTTTCATCCTAGGTCCACTGAGCTTCAGGTTTGGGCAACCCTTCAGCAGTCTTTGGGACACATGGACCTTCATTTATACACTTGATATAATAAGGTTCCATCCCAATCAAATAGCAAAGCATTCGCTTTTTCCATTTGTTGAATTTGCCAACTTCAAGTCTAGGGGCAACAGCTGAATAAGCTCCACCCTTTTTATCGACTAGTTGGGGTACATCAATTTCAGCCATTTAGGATCCTAATTTAAAAACTTTTAGAGAGGCCTAAAAAACGAGTTTTATAATTAGCCTTGCTCCGATACCACTTGTTGTTCCCCGTTCACTATCGTATAAAACAGTTTAAGTTTATAAAACAAGTTAATAGTGAACTATGACTGAAATTAACATAAGAAAAGCACACTAAGTAATTTTCAACGTCATATTCTTATTAGAAATAAATCAACAAAGAATACGTTACCCAAGTACTTGTGGAATAGTACTTGGGATTGAAATAACAAAGTTGAGTGACTCCTCTCTAAGCTCAGGCTAAGTCTGAGCACAACTCTTAGAGCTCACTGAGCTATCTCAGGAACTAACTTGTATTTGGAGGAGTGAAAAGATGGCTTGCATGTATGTGTGTTTTTACAATTCACAAGCTTAACCTTTTCACTCCATCTCTTATGCTATTTATACATGTATGATATTTGACTCTTTCCTAAGTGACAATCTGACATCATACAGAAGACAAAATACTGATGTATTTTGTCTCTGTTTACAAAGACTATTCTAGGTAAGAGACAAGACTACTTTCCTAAGTTCAGTGGTGACACTGAGCCTGATCTTTTGCCATTCAGGGAAAGTTGACTTTGGTTGATAAGGACTTCATCTTATCTGATTCAACCTTTTCCCGCCTTGTTCGCTCTTTCTTCAGTCTTTACATCCTTCAGTCTTCTACTTCAGTTTGTCTTCAGTGTAAGAGTTGGAGAGTAGTCTTAGGGATTCAGTGAGTTATTGTCATCACTCACTGAATCCATCATCTTCTTCTTGACTCAGTCTTCACCCTTTAAGTTCCGCCTTACTGAGTGGAGAGACTTCTTCTACGCCTCGTACTGAGTATCCTGAAGATGACTCACTGAGAGGCTATGCAGTCAGTGACCTGATTAGTGTTTAACGGACTAAACACTTGGGCTATTTTCTATTGAAATCCTAGATTAAGGGGTTTGGGTATTTATTGAACCCAACACTTCGGGTATGTGTATTCGGGTTCGTGAGCTCTAGTCTAAGAGACTGACTGCATCAATTCATCTACTTGGGGGAAGTGGTCTCTTGGCAACTTTTTGGTTTGGATCACTTCAGACTTCAGTGGTTATGAAACTTGAGAAGATTGTTTAAGTGTGGGATGAAACGTTGATGTTCTTCTATTGGATGATATAACCCTGAATGGAGATCCTCGATTATCGTTCTTAAATGGAGCAGCGGGATTTATGATAATGGTGTGCTTCCTTGTGCACCTGGCTAAATCAAGCTTGAAATAGAGCTTCGAATCTGCTCAACATAAGGATTTTCGGTTTGGGGGAAGCTGCCAAAGTCTCTCTTTCTCAAAGGCTCATGTTCAATCTTTTATTCTGGAGCCTCGGAAGCTTTGGTGGTGGAAGTTTAAGAGATGACGAATTCTATCTTCTACGACGTGCTGTTCGATATCCTTATCTCGGTACTCGTATCATCATCTTCTAAATTATATCATCTACTCTATCTTTGTATATATTTTTCAGAAAAGAAAATACAAATATATAAAACCAACGAAAGAAAATAGAAAAATATAAAACTTTCAAAAACCCATAAAAATCAGAAAATTTGAAAATACCAAAAATATGTTTTCTAAGACATGTCTTCTGGTATCGATAACATCTGCGGTCTTAGAAATGTCATTCAATAATGGCACGGGACCATAGATGAAGTTCGAGCAGGAGGTGTAAATATTTTTTTCAAAACATGTCTCAAAATATGGCTTGCAGTTATTTTAGACTGTAACCCGTGCTTTATACTATGGTTTGCTATTATTTCTGATAGTAACCTGCTCTTTTAAAGAAAGGAAAGTGTTGCGCTAAACCAATTTTCAAATATTTCATGCACTTATCCTAAAACAATACAAGGAAAGCATGTCGTCAAAAGGACTGCTGTTCCTACACAAATGTTTTTCCGTCTAAAATTCTTCAGGAAAATATTTGTTGTTTTTCTAAAATGGTGGTAAATGAGTTGCTATTAAATCAATCAGTTTCAGAGTTTTCGTAAAAATTGAAAACTCAATCAATGACTTCAGCGCTTTTATACTTTTCAGAAAAATAATCATTGATTGAGGGGGAGAATGTTTTCAAATCTATATCATCTAACGAGATTATCTAATTATCATGTATGCTTAATTGAAAATGATGTTAACCTACGTTGAAGGACTAGGTGCCTAGGATATGATTGTTAGGATTAGAAGATTAGAGTTTGAAGAACACATAATTCCCATGCTTTATATGAACTGATTGATATGTTGAATTGACTTTTATTAGTCGATTGATGTTTGGGTGTTGTCGACCACCATATATTTGTATGTGTGTTCACTAACGTATGCAGATATCATGGATATAAGAATGTTCCCGATCCGGATCCCACTAATGAAGATGATTGGATGCCGAAAGGAAAGGGTAACTATTTCTTGGGTTGACAAATGAAGAAACGCAGCTTAATTGGACTTCAATGGAGAGTTGGCATAAATGCAACGTAAGAGGTCTCACTGCATCAGCATATGGTTTTCTTCTATGTGATTGAAGAAACGGAGCTTAATTTGACCTCAGTTGGCATTCAAAATGCAACGTAAGAAGAAGTCTCACTGCATCAGCAGACGGTTTTCTTCCAAGCCCTACAACAACAACGGAAGCTTCTCAACCACCTAATGTATCTTTGTGCAGGACAAGTAGTGAATGATACCATTTTTCTAAAACTTTGAATAATATTGTTTTTGAAAATGGAAAAATATTGTTTTGAAAATAAATTGGACTAAATTTTGAAAACCACCGGACTTCATTTTATCAAAACATAAGTCACTCAATCATTGACTTATGTCATGGATTGAGGGGGAGAGTGATTTAAAACAAAATATTTTCAAACGACATTTCTTCACAAAAGTTCCGTTTTGTTCAATATAAGTGGTGATCTAATGATTTAATGTTATGTCATGGTATGATTTTTTCTTTAGAATCAAGGTCTTTCAAAATGAATTTTTTTCTGTTCTTGTTTGATTGTGAAATTGTTTTGTTTTACTTAAAAGATCTCTTAAAAACTATCATACCTGACACTAACAATCTTTAATGTCGAAAAACTGTTCCTTATCTGTCATTTTTCAAAATCAAATCGTGCCACGTCTTTCCCCAAATTTTTCTAAATGATTTAAATCAGTTGGGATCACAAATCTCAAATGGTTTGAAATTTCTGATCGGGGTAGAGATCGTGATTTAAATCTCAAATCTGTTTTAAATGGAATTGGTTTTAGTCCTTCAAAGGCACTCCTGCCTCCATGTGCCAAACGATTTCAAATACACAATGCACATGTTGAGGAGGAGGATTTATCCAAAAACCAGATGAGTATTTAAACAATGCCACATTTTCTCCCATGTTTTCTAAACCTAATTAAATCACTTGGGATCCAAAATCTCAAAGGGTTTGATATTTTTGATCGGGGGAGAATTTGTGATTTAATAATGAAATTTGATAAAAGGTGATCGTTTTGATTTAATTGTGCAGGCTGCTCTCTCATATGTGCTAAACGCTTTGGAATCTCGAAGTACATATTGAGGAGGAGCATAACTATCGAGGTACAAAAGCTTTTTAAAGTTATTTATAAAGTACCTTGATTGAGTTATCAAATGGTTTTCTTAATGGCTTGTGTGATCGTAAATGTGCTTCAAAAGAACTCTTGCCTCTATGTGATAAAATGATTTCAAATATCCTATGCACATATTGAGGGGGAGAATTTACCAAGAAAATCAAACGGCTTTTTCTATGAAAATAGTGATCAAAGAAAATAATTTCAAAGTCCTCTTGCCTCCATGTGCTAAGCAATTTCTAAATCATATGCACATGTTGAGGGGGATGTTTTCTAAATGATCAAAACTATTAAGGTACAAAATGCTTTGATTTTATATCACAAGTACATTGATTGATTTTCCAAATGATTTTTCAATTGGTTTCAAGGAAGAATGAACTGTACCAAAATACCGACCATTTTACTTTATGTATGGAGTTATAAGGATGGTGAGGTTAGGTATTCGTTCCCACGATCCCGCCAGAGCCAGAGGGATCTACCCAGGGACAATCCACTAGATAGTGTAGAGTCCTTAGGTATGTTGAAAAAAGGAGAAAAGTGAGAAATGGGAAGAGTGCGGACTGAGACAGAGCTAGTACTGGAATAAACCCAACAAGGTTCTAGTTATTAAGTCTCGGTAAGCACTGAAGGGGTTGAAGAATGAAAAAGAAATGAATATGAAAAGGGTGAGAAGAAATAGCCCTCCAATAATTCAACCTTAGGGCAGAAACCGGGTTCAATACATATGCTACTGGTGTTTACTAAGGTAACACTGGTATTAAAGACAAGACGTCATAGACCGAGTGACGCACTGCACTAAACTTCCCAAGCTACTCAAGTTCCTCCTAAAAGGGCTTGTTTCATTCTCACGGGGAACCGACATTATCTATCGACTTTCTCTAGAGATTGTTGATATTGAAGTAGGAGACCCTCTCCCTAGTCTCCGGCATATGAACCAAATGTGCACAATTGAGTCTAGAGCCAAGAGATCATCCACAATATCTCGTTAGGACACAAAAATTAATGAAGACTTGCTGTTTCACACAATGTGGAAAGTAAGTATATATTTAGAGTCCTACGCATTATCCTTGTGGTATTGCCAGAACATCCGAGTGATATGTAAAAATATTCACAATTAAGATGGAAATCCTTCTAGAGCCAACATCAAACAAGCTCTTGGTGGGTGACATGTGAGATCTTGCAAAAGATCAAGCTTGTGACAACTGGACAGAAACGATGGGGAGATTCATTCGTGAATCAACCTTGGTCCAGGAAATGAATTGACGAATACTTTTGGAAAAACCGTTCGATGTGCAAATCTTCTTTTCTCTAGCGCATCGAATGTGTATTCATTTCAAATTCAAAAAGTATCTCTGATTGAAAAATACTTTTAGAAAAACCGTTCGATGTGCAAACCTTCTTTTCTCTAGCACATCGAATGTGTACTCATTCTCTAATACAAAAAGTATTTTGATTGAAAATTGATATTTCTCATAAAACCTTCGTCGTATTGCAAAACTCTTTCTTCAAGCAATACATGATTGTTTTTCAAATCAATGTTTCATCAATCAGTGAATCTCAATTCGCTGGTTCACTCACTTCGTGTTGTCTTCTTTGAGACGTTCCGGTTTGAGAACAGCTAGAACAACTGCGAAACCCTGTCAAGGAGATTCTTAGGAATCCTACCTGATCACAGGCAATACTTGTACTGATCAACGAGGAACCGTGGGCCATGTACCTCAATTCAACAAAAGTGATCAAAGACACTTTTGTGCGCTTTATTGCTAACTGTCGTATGCAGGTACACCCCGACGATTGCAGCTGATCAGAATTGAGGAGTCAATCCAAAGCCGCATGCTCACATCATCCACACTTAATTGAAGAAATTATGACTGGTGCATATCTACATAACCTGGCTCTGATATTTTTATACTATGCTTCTGCTACGCTGCTGCAAATATCATGAACCAGTAAAGCTTCCGCTACTCTGATGGAAAGATGTCATGATTCAAAAGTGTGAGCATGTCGGTCCTAAATTCACAACATCACATAAAGGTAACACAACTATGGATGATCTAGAGAGATTTACTGTGGCTGATGATCTCAATGAAAGCTCAAAGATCATCAA
Organism: Chrysanthemum seticuspe; assembly: GCA_019973895.1. Lineage (NCBI taxonomy): Eukaryota > Viridiplantae > Streptophyta > Magnoliopsida > Asterales > Asteraceae > Chrysanthemum > Chrysanthemum seticuspe. The sequence goes on from BPTQ01000009.1 coordinate 270,400,375, forward strand.
AGAGGATCAGTTAAAGGCCTCCACTAAAAGTACAAATCAATGCGGACTATGAAGAATCATTGCTAAAGCACAAATATTGTGAAATTGAAGAATTCAAGTCTATGAGCTCAAGAACAAAGTCAAGAATAGAATGCTAGGATTCGAAATGTAAAACATGGGGTGACCTCCCTTAGGGGGAGATTGTTAGGAATTGGAAATTCCATAAGTAAAGTGTCGGTCACCCCAAATATTATCTATCATAAGTTAGCTCGTAGACATATCATTAGTTACGTTATTTATCAGTTTATTAGTTAGTTATTAGTTTAGTTTAGCGTAGTGTAACACCGTGGAGGAAGGACGGGTCTTTACCCACTGTATACTTGATCCACATGCCGATAGGAGGTCGTGTATTCTTGTAACTATAAATACCCCTTCCATCCATGGAAGGGGTGTGGCTTTTCTTGAATCTAACCTTTCTTTTGTAAAGCAACTCTCTTCAAGGAACCTCCTCTCAACTCTCTTCATCTATCTAAAATGGCTTTCTTGTTTAATCATTGTCCTAGACCACCCGAATCATCAAACAACATAATATTCACGATCCTACAATATATATGGATACATTTTAATAAAATCTATATTTATCCATTATTTACTTTCTTTAAAATCTTTAAAAGTTCAAATCTTTTCTCTCGATAAAGTCTGTTTCACCAGCATTAACCCTATCTTGCGCCGCACTACCAGTACTTAAAATTCACCACATTCATGGCTCAATTGAAGTTTAATGACAAGCAAAACCAAGTAGGCTTCCTCAAGAAGCCAAATGAAAGCACAGGTTTCGAGCAAATTGTGGATTTCTTGAAGGGATCTCATATTCGGTATGCACTTACACATAATCCAATTATTTATATCTCTGCCATCAAGCAGTTTTGGCAGTCAGCAACTGTCATCACTCTTGATGATGGAACTATTACTTTAAAAGCAACCATTGATACTTTGGATTATACAATTACTGAGGAATCAGTCAAAAGTTATCTTTAATTGGCTGATGCCTCAGGAATTTCTATGCTTTCAAATGATGAACTTTATCATGGACTTCAAAATATTGGATATCCTACTGATGGCTCTTTTACTTTATGGAAAAGTCACTTTACTCCTAAATGGCGTTTTCTTGTGCATCATCTCTTGCATTTCTTGAGCTCTAAAAGTGGCGGATGGGATCAATTTGGAAGCACTATTGCTTCTGCATTGGTCTGTCTATCCACTGGTAGACTCTTCAATTTTTCAAAAATGATTTTTGATTCCATGGTTACAAATGCAAATAAAGAGAAAATGTTTTTTACGTATCCTAGATTTTTGCAAATAATTCTTAAAGTTGAAACATCAAACAAGCAACAATAAATTGCTGTAGCATTTACCAAAAAGATTTTTGCAAACATGAAAAGAAGCTTTGAAGGGGCACAAGAGCAACCACAAGAATCTGCATAGAGGGTACCCACTCCATCACCACAAAGGACACCCACATCATCACCCCAGAGGACATCTACACCAAAATCACCATAAAGAACACCTACTCCACCTCCACCTTCCCCATCAGTATATGAGGAAGAATCCCCTAAAATTCCTCAATCAAAACCTACAACACCCACTGCATCTGATCCATCTAATCTATCTCAAGAGGAGCTCATCAATCTAGTTCCCCAACTTCTGACTAGGATAGAGAAATTGGAGAATGATCTACATAGGTCAACTAAAGCTCAAGTTGTTACTGTGATCAGACTGGTTTAGAAAGTCAAGAAGTTAGAAGCAAAATTCAAAGCCAAGGGAATAAAGATCACTAATTTTGAAGGGGAAGAAAATTCTCCCAAACAGGGAGGAATATGGAGGAAGAGGGGGGATCAGAGTTCAGAACACCAAAGAAATCTTCTGAGGAGACTATCACTCCTCAAGGTCATGAAGCAGCTGAAATATTAGCCAAGAGTTTAAGTCAGATGAAAAGAAAATCAGAAAAAGAGGCTACAGGTTCTTAGGTTAAGTCTGGTGATTCTGCAATTAAGTCTGGTGATGATTTTGAAGTTAAGTTTGGCAATGTTGAAGTTAAGTCTGCCAGTGAAACTGTTAAGTATGGTGAAGAAGTTCCTCAAAGACAAGGCAAGGGAATATTGCAAGAGTTTTCTAAGCCCAAGAGGACCAAGAGACAGATCAGAGAGGATGAAGCATGCATGGCAGAGATTGCCAAGATTAAAGCTGAGGAAGAAGCTGCTGCAGCCAAGCTTGAAAGACAACAGATGGATGATGAGTTCTTGGCCAGAACTTTGCAGCAACCTCCAGAATTAACTAAGGAACAGAAGAAAAGACAGGCTGAGATCTTGGAGTCTGCTAAATATTACACAGATGAAGATTGGGATACCATTAGAGCTAAGATAGAGGTAAACAGGGAAATTCTACCTGACATTGGAGCTGAAGACTTTGCAAGAAAGATGGTAGATATGATTAATGAGAAGAAAAAGCAGCTAAGAGAACAGAGGTATATGGAAAGGAGAAATAAGCCTCTGACCAAAGGAGAACAGAGAGAGTACATGATCAACTTCATCAAGAGTCAGGGACATCCTAGCTGGAAGATTACTCAACTGAGGAAGCTGACATCTAATGAGCTTAAAACAGAATTTGAGAAGGTGGTGGATCAGGTCAAAAGGTTTATCCCAATGGATTCTGATATGGAAGCCTCTAAGGTCAAGAGGAAAGGGTTTAACCTTCAATATGAAGAAGCCAAAAAGTAGAAGGTTGAAGAGGTAGCTGAAGCAGAAAAGGTTGAGGATAATCCTAGTATTGTAAAGAAGGAAGAAGATGCTGAAGTTAAAAAGCCTACCATCAGGTGGACCAGGAAGAAGTCTCATGGAAATAAACCTTCCAAGAAAGAAAAGACTGAATTAAAGAAGGAAGTGGAGGCTTATATGGAGGACAAGGTTGAAGAGCCTCCATCTGAAGAGTTCACTATGGGTACTATCCCTGAGGGTCCAGTGGCTGCAAAGATAGCAAATATCAAGATCATCAAGACTGGCAGCAAGGCATCTTATCAGGTGGTAAGGGAAGACTATACTAGTACTGTATATGTTAACTTTCCTGGTTTGTTGTGTGATATGTCTAGGGATGATTTGTAGTGTTTGTATGCATTAATAGTGGAAAAGCATGGTAGTCAAGCACCTGAGGAGGATTTTGAAAGAGTGCTCTGGGGAGATCTAAAGACACTCTTTGAGCTACCTGATGCAGATAATGGACTATGGAAGCAGGCTAATGAGGAGCAAGTACTAAGATGGAGATACTTTCACTCATCTCAGGTTCATTGCTTGGAATTGGAAAACGTAATTGTTTATATGCTAACTGAAGTAGATTATCCACTTTCAAGTAAAAATTGTAGGGACGTGCTTAATAAGAAGCTTTTTGGTGAAATAAAAGATAATGCATGTTTTCAGCTTTTGAAAAAAACTGAATCAAAAGCTCAACAACAATAAATTTTAAATTGTGTTTGAGAGAATTTTCTTAAGCTGTTGAGTATAGTGTTTATAAGTTGAAAAATGTAATAAATGGATTTTGAGGGGTTTCACTAGGTGAAAGTATTTTGTACTGTCACAACAAATGGTTATCAGTTCACCATGTCTAACCCACACAAGAACTGACTAATCCATGCGCAAATGGCTCGGTAAAGATATCTCAAATCTGTTTATGGCTAACAATTTGTCAAAAATTGTATGGTGCTCAACTCACCATATCTTTGTGGATGAAGAGTTGGCTAGCCCACAAGATCATGGCTTGTGATAAAGGCAGTGGAAAACCATGACTAGTCCAAAAGGGTACAACCTTTGGTAAAGACTAATCAAATCTGTTGATAGCTGTTGATTTGCTAAAAATCAGATGGTTATCAATGTACCATGGTCTTATACACCAAAACATTGGTTACTCCAATAGTAATGGCTAATTGGTAAAGAGACATCAAATCCATTAAAATTTTCTATGATTCACCTCTTACAGGAGTTCGCACACCTGGATGTGATGAGAATAGTATGAAACTTTTATGTTTTGATATACAAATAGTCACAGATGCTGAAAAGAACATGGAGTGCTAATAAATTGCTGATCCAATGCTGCACAGAACACATAAGGAGGAAATTTTAAAGATGCAGCTTAACAATAATTCCAAGATCCTCAAGAAAGACAAAAGAACTTGAAGTTCACAAGTGAAGATCAAGTTAGGGGAGGATTGTTGGGAATTTTATTTTGTAAAACAGATTTAAGTATGTTTAAGTCTGTTTAATGTTAATTCTGAAAGCTTTAGTAGTTAAGTCTGGTAGACTAGAATTAAGTCTGTTGGTAGTTAAGTCTGCCAGTACTAATGGAGTTAAGTCTGGCAGAACTTGTAGTCGATAGTTAAGTCTGTTTATGTCAAAAAATAGAATAGTTTGTTAGAGTTATATTATGAATAGATATGTATGTGTAGAGATATCTTAGGAAAAGATATATTTACCATTCTACAAGTTTGTTAGTAAATTAGGGTTTCCTTTGAGTAAAAAAGGATCCCTAAGGTGTCAAGTTAATGTACGAGTTGTAAGCATTAGACTTTGAGCAAATTAATAGAAATTACAAAGTTAGTTATTCTTGTGTTCTTCATACTTTGTGTGTTAAGATTCCGCATTAACACATTAAGCTTTTGCAAAGAGTTCTTCATATAGTAATTTGGATTTATTCAAGTTTACTATTAGTCATTCAAGGCTACTTGGATCCATAAACTTTTGGACCTACAAAGAATCACATTGGGATGGAAGCAAATTTGTTCAGAGAAACATTAATCCAACTCATGGATAATGTTGAGAAGTATATTGAGGAAATTACACAGAATGATGACAAAGTGAATGAATGTCGGTTGCAATCGAGAGATAGTTGTGATAAGTCGGGTAATGTATCAATTAAAGGATCGGGTGTTTCTGAATGCAGAATATCAGAGACAGCAAAGAATGATGTTACCAGCTATTCAGTAACTCCGGTCACACAAGAAGTGGATGCTGAAATCACAAAGATAACTGAACAAGTATTAGGTGCTGAGGTATTAGTAATTGTTCAACATAATGCATCTACCAATTCTCTTGTGTAAACTGATCATGTCACAGAACATGACACTGTTAAATGCTATATGACTGAGGCTGAGTCTGTCATAAATTGTTACAAAACTAATGATGTGGTTGATAAGAATTTTTTTAATGAACTTTCAAATAAATTCTCAAAACTTGAAAAACATTGCATTTCACTTGAAATTGCAATACAAAGAAAAGAATAAAGTTTTCAAACTCAGAAACCATGTAAAAATCCGGAATTTCATGAATTTTTTGAAATAAATGATTTAAAAGCTCAGTGTCAAGATAAAAACTCGGCAATCAGCAATTTGAAGAAACGTATTTCTGATGTGCAAGAGAAAGTTAATTTGGTTACAAATAATCATGATGTTAATGCTATTGATGATATTAAAACAAGAAATGATGAATTAGCAATTTGCATGGCCAAATTACTTAAGAAAAATGAGTCTTTGAAAAAGCATCACATATAACTAAGTGACTCTATCAAAGAAGCTAGAACTAATTCATTGGAACAAACAAACTCTTTGATAGCTAAAATTGATGATCTCAAAGCTCAACTTCAGGATAAGAGTTTCGCGATAGTTGCCTTAAAGAATGAGCTTAGAAAAACTATAGGGAAGAGTGTGAACACTAAGTTTAAAAAACCATCAACCTTGGGGAAGCCAGTTTCTCATCCCATTAGAGACTGGCCTGTTGTTAGTCAGCCTACTACATTTATATCTGAAAGAAAAAAACCTTTAAAGACAAGGCTTGCCTCCCAAGTTGATGAGAACAAAGTTTTGTCAAAACTGGTCACTTCACAACCTAATCCCAATCTAATGAATGATAGTGCTCAGGCTAAAGCTCAATCTTCTAAGACTAGGAATGTAAGAAGATCCTTTAGTGCACTAAAAAAGTCTCAGAATACTAACCCCTCTCCTAAGAAAAGATTTAATGACAAAGTTTCAAAAACTAGGAATAGGAAAAAGGTTACATCTTCCACTGTGCCTAAGAAATCAAACACTCCTAGATCTTGACTTAAGTGTATACCAACTGGTAGAACGTTTAAGAGTGTTGGAATCACATGGATTCCTACTATCAGACTAACCACCAATGGCAACACTAAGGTTGATTGTGAAACTCCCAAAAGTCTGGATACTGTTGCTGCTAACCCACTTAAATGCATACCTTCTCGTGTTGTTAGTGCAGGTATTCCTCATTCTTTTGCAGGTATAATTCTTAACTCAATCAAGAAAAGACTCATGGTCTGGGTTCCAAAGGAAAAGAAGCCTCCTATTTCAGGAGCTCAAGCATGTCAGAATTGATGAGCATGTACTATGATTCCTGATCAATTCAGCTAACTCGTACTTTAACCCACTTCATTTAAGAGTATTTCCAACTCTAGTATACTCTAATCAATGTTCCACGTTGTAAATATATGATTCCTTGTAAATATTTTCATCAAAAAGCAAAATAGAAAATTATAAAACCATAAAAAAGCCATAAAATTTTGAAAAATCAGAAAATACCAAAAATAGTTTCAAAGGCATGTCTTCTGGTATCGATAACATCTACGGCCCTAGAAATGTCATTCAATAATGACACGGGTCTTTAGATGAAGTTCGAACAGAAGTTCATATGTGTTTTTCAAAACATGCCTACACAAATACTTTATTAATGTTTTTAATCAATGAAAATCATGGGCGCATAAATTTTTCAAAATCAATCAATGACTACTCATGCTTAATCAAAATCAAGTCATTGATTGAGGGGGAGAGTTAATATTCAAAATTTATGTATATCTGTCAAGCTGCTTTAACTTATTGAATTCTATCCAGGCCTTCTTACATGATGGGGTATCTATCTTTCATTTTGTCCAATCTAGTCTCATGAGCTGATTATGTGTTATATTTAGGATATTGATTGCTATCTGCTAACTGTTTCCTAGATATTCATGTAATTATGGTCATCCTGACTTGCTTTCCCGTGTTGTTCTCTATCTCTCAGTGTTCATGTAATGGTTTATAAGGCTCAAATCTGTAAAGATCATATCAAATATACACACTTAAGAAAGTAAAAGGTCTAATTGGATTGTGCATGATATTATTCAAGGTCAAGAGTGTCATTTTTCATGATAAAAGGGCCAAAATTGTCAAAAAATTATAATTATTAAAATTGAGAGTGAGATTTGTCTAATAAAATAAGTAATAATGCGTTTTGACAAATAAAGGACCAATTATGTCATTTCATAAAACCTTTGAGAGTTGGTATAAATGGAATGCGGTTTGTCAAAGTCATACTTTTCCAAATCCAGTCAAACTAAATGCATCCTTTTTCCTCTCCACTCTTCACTGCGTTTTGATTCTTGTGACTTTAAAATAGGTACAAACTGAATTGAAGGCTCGTCTCACTATCATGTTATATAGTAAATCATCATAAGACTAATTATTAATCTTAATTGCAGTATCTAGGTGCCTCTCATTTGAATTCCCCACTCGCTCAATAGGTTTGTCACTTTTCTTGTTCATGATTGCTGGGTTTAGGCTTTATATAGGTTGTAGTTAATTTTCATAGATAGTATTTTATTCCCCATAAATCATTTGCTCCTTGTCTGAGTTTCTTGAATTTGTGTTTGTTTGAGTGCGTTTTACGCAAGTGTTTGGTTAAATGGGTGTTGATCAGTTAGGTTTGGTTACTGGATATGATTAATTGAGGGTTCGACACTATCTGGTTAATTTGTTAAAGCCTTAGATCATACCTTTAACTTGTCAGCTAGTTGAGTGATTGAGTTTCTGGGTTTGCGTGAAGATGTACTTGAATGCGATTTGTTAAAATGGCTCTTGTCTGTGAATTAGGTTGAATGTTCTAGAGTGCAATTTGGTGTTAAATGCTTGGATGCGTCTCGTTAAAATTGTTCTAGAATGCGTTTTAGGTAAGACTTTTCTTGAAAGGACTTTGATTCTTGAGTGCGATTTGACGTTTTGTGCTTGAATGCGTTTTGTCAGACCTGATATTCTTTATTGCGGTTTGGTTATATTTGTCTCGGTGCGGTTTGTGTCTAAATGTCGTTCTTGCGGTTTGTCATGAAATAAATATTTTATTTGTAGGACCCACCTTGACTTTATTTTATGCACTGAGACTTATCTCATGCGACTTGTGTCATTGCGTTTTGTTAAACTAGTGCGGTTTGACTTTATGGGAGTTGACCTAGTGCGACTTGACTCATTGCGGTTTGACCTAATGCGTCTTGATTTTATGAGTTTTGACTTAATGCGGTTTGTCCTAAAGCATTTTGATATTCTGCGGTTTGTCATGATGCGTCTTGATTATAATGTTGTTTATCCTATCCGGTTTGATAAGTACTATGCGATTTGTGTGTTATGTGACTTGTCCATTCCATCCAATTGTTCAGTATGCGTTTTGTCCCCTAATGGTGTGTTATGCATTTTGTCCCATATGTCCTATGTATGTTGCATAGTCACCTCCTAAGACTTATCACATTTGACTTGATCATCACAAATTGACAAAATATTATTTTGTGTATATTGTAATAATGATCAATGTGACATAGTCCCGGGGGTGTCCCATATCCCGTTATGTACTTGTTATTCTTTGAACATGTCTTAGGATTTCCAATGCTTTGCTATTCAATCTCATGTGGTCCTAGTGTCCATTCTGTTATTCACATCTAACATAACAATTCTGCAAATATCTTTCTCTGTAGATATGTTTATTACAGAAACTATGGCTGATATCACTGCATCGGTTAACCAAGCCACCACTGCCCCACCTAGCACACGTACATATGATCAAATTCTTCCTCGAGATAACTGGGTGGCGATTGGGAGAAGCAACTGCTTTATTGACGTGGACAAAAACCAACCCAACCCTACCTACAAACTTGATGTGGACATACTGAAGAACACTAACTTCTTTGGTGCTCTGACGTTACGATCCACACCATCAATCTACATTCAATAATTCTGGGATATGGTCAAGTGGGACAAGATCAGTGCAGTATACAACTGTCAACTTGATGACACGTGGTATGAACTCACTGTGGACACACTCCGGGAAGCTCTTCAAATCACACCAGTGGACCAAGCTCACCCATTAACTTTTCCACCAACCACTGAAGAATTAATCGGGTTTGTCACTGAATTGGGATATCCGCATGTCATCAACAAGATCTTTGCAGTTATTACCAACGAAATGTTTCAACGATGGAGGGCAATCGTCACTATTCTCAATCTTTGCCTCATTGGTAAAACATCTGGATTTGAAAGAGTAAGAGCCCCAATTCTCCAAATCTTGTGGGGAGTGGTGAATCAAGCAAACATCGATTATGCTGAACTAATCTGGGAGGAGTTCACATTATCAATGGACACTTTCATTATTGACAAGCAAAAGACATTACAAAATATCAAAGGAAAGAAATATGTGCTCAAACGAGTGATCCCCAGCATCAGGTTTTCTAAGCTCATAATCAAGCATCTACAGGCAATCATCATTTCAACCCAAGGAGCGAATTTGCTCTTCATGTTGCTGAATCAGAGCACATTCTTGGTAATCTGAAGTTCGTGGCTAAGGGTACTACCCAGGAAATCTTTGGCAAGGCAATTCCTGACGCTCTAATTACATATGAGATTTTCAACGCAAAGTACTTCCAAGATTATCTAGATAAATCAACCAAGATTGACACTGGTGACTCACCCATTCCCACACCAACAAAATCAACAAAAACATCATCCAAGTCATCCTATGCCAACCTTCCCAAGAAAGGTCAAGATAAATCTACTACTGTGGATCCTTCAAAACAAAGCAAGAATAAGAGAAAGGGATGAGCAGGCAAGGGAAGAGGGTCCAAGAAACAAAGGACAAAAGTGGCTTTTACAGATCTTGATGATGTTGAGCTCTAAAAGGGCATTGATGCCAGTTTAAAGGAGTAAGAGGAGTCGGCTAGATGACCAAGGAAGGGTGTGATAATAAATGAACCAGAATCAGAGCCACATCACTCCCTTCCAAAGTTGAAGGTAAGGGAAAAAGAAAGGTGGTTGAGGAAGTTTTGCAGGCTGCTGAAATGTTATTGACAATATCCTCTCCAGCTCCAAAGACCACCACCCAATACGTGCTCCAGAAACGAAATACTGAATCATCATCTACACAGGAGCCAAGTGGAGCAGAAGGGGAACACTCTACAACTCCTAAACTCAATCTCGACTCCAGTGACACTGAGTCTAAGAATCAGGACAATGAGGGTGAAAATGTTGACATGACTGATCAAGAGATGCAGACGGAGACAATTACGGGAACCACCATCACTGAGAAGTCTGAATTAGGGGTTAAGGAAACCGAGACAAGTGTTCAAGATAGTGGGCTAGCAGGAGATGAATTTGTTCAAGAAGCATATTCGAATCTCCAAGAATCTCTTAAACAAAGAACTGATGATCACGTGCTCCTGGAGGAAACAAACAATTCATCTGAAACCCTTTCTTCGCTGAAAAACCTTGATACTGATTTCTCCTATGGTGACCAATTACTAGATGACAAACCGTCGGATACTGAAGCTGATAAATCAAAGGAAGAAAAGGAAGTTGTATCTATGTTCTATGTTACCATTCAACATGATACTTCGACCATTCCACCAATGACGGTTCCCACACCAACTCCCTCAGTAACCGCACCATCAACCACACTTCCACCACCCGTGACAACCGAAGCGACTACAACAACCGTCTCCACAACGTCATAGATATAAGTGAAACAACAACACCACCACCATCACCACCTACAAGCAAACCCGTCGAACAATGACTGGACGATGCTCTAAAACATCTTGATGCTTTCGAGAAGCAAAAACTGCCGGAAAAAGTTAAGCATCACGATTGTCGACAATCAAAACTGGAATGACTCAACTTTGACCATGAAGTGGTTAATGCTATTGAAGCTGAAGTGAAAGAATTGGTCGAATGGGCCATGAAAGCTCCTTTGTATACAAGGTTCAAAGACCTTCCTACATCAGATATGAAAGTGATTCTCCAACAAAGAATGTATGAAACTAATGAATACAAGGAGCACGAAGTCCATACGCAACTCTATAACGCTCTTCAGAATTCGATGGATCGTGATAACTATGTGCAGTACCTGAAGGATATAGGAGAACTCAAGGATAAGAAGAAAAGAAGACACGAGTTGCCTAAATCACCATCAGGAACACCTAAGCCACCACCTCCTCCTCCTACTGGTGGTGCTGGTTCGTCAGGAACAGGTGGATCTTCGGGAACTTTAGACACGACAAAGACCAATCCACCACCACCTACTCCACCGTCATCTAGTCAACTTGGTTCTTCAGCTGGTAAAGGTTCTCACAAGATGGCTAAAACCTCGGCTCATGCTGCCTGGACCACGGTTGACTTAAGGTTCACACCTATCTTCTCTTCCATTCCCGAAGGAAAAGAAATGAATGAAGAATCAACTTTTGATTAAGAGTCTGATTCAAAAGAAGAGGATGCTTCCACCAGACACATTCCTAAGGTGACACGTGACGACGGCTGGTGGAAAACATGTAACATATTGGATTTCACAAACACACTAAACCAATAATCAAAGAGGCGTATACAAGAGGTTTTAGAGAGAGAAAGTTAGAGATTGGGAACTTTAGTGAGAGAAAGAAAAATATTATTATAAGCTCCAACTCTCTACCTTGGGAGGTAGAGAGTATTTATAGTTCTTACATAAGTCGCCACCTACGGGCTGTGGATCAGGCATACAGTGGGTAAAGACCCGTCCATCCTCCACGGTGTTACATAACTAAATACTACTAAACACTAAATAATCTACGACTACGAGCTTTCTAACGAGTCTTTAATAACTGGATTTACTAAATCCTAACAATCTCCCCCTAAGGGAGGTCACCTCAAGATTACCTCAAAATTACATTGAACACAAACAGATATTACATTTAAAATTGATCTTGCATTCTTGATGTAGTTCTTTGCTCAGGAGCTCGTAGTCATTGATTCTTCATTATTGCATGTTTAGATAATCAATGTGGATGTCTTTAACTGATCCACGTGATAATGAGTTTTGAGCCAACTTTGAGATCATCAGCGATCATAAATCTCTGACTCTTCCATTGTGGTGTTGGTATTATGTGATGTTGTGACTTATGGACCGACATGCTCACATTCTGGATCATGATATATTCTCAACAGAGTAGCGGAAGATTTCGTTGATTCAAGATATTGGCAGCAGCATAGCAGAAGCATGGAGTGAAAATATCAGAGTCATTGATGCACTTATCATGATTTATTTAGAGATGAATGTGTAGTGTGAGCATGCGGTTATAGATTGACCGCTTCATTCTGATCATCTGCAAACGTCGGGCGTACCTGCATACAACAGTTAGCAATAAAGTGCACGGAAGTGTCTTTGATCACTTTCGTTGAATTGAGGTACATGGCCCACGGTTCCCCGTTGATCAGTACAAGTACTGCATGTGATCAGGTAAAATTCCGAAGAATCTCCTTGACAGGGTTTTGCAGCTGCTCTAGCTGTTCTCAAACCGGAACGTCTCAAAGAAGACAACACGGAGTGAGTGAACCAGCGAATTGAGATTCACTGATTGATAAAAAGAGATTTGAAAAACAATCGTGTATCGCTCAATAGAAATTGTTTTTGCAATACAACGAAGGTTTTAATGAAAATCAATTATCAATCATAAACACCTTTTATTTTGAAATATTTGTACACAGTCGATGTGCTAAAGAAAAGGATTTTTAAGCACAACGACTAGTTTTTCAAAGGTATTGTCACAATTCTCAATTTCCAGTCATTTCTCAAAACAATTCATGCTTCACAATTTCAACATTTATCGTAAACTAGGTTTACGTGTTCCAAACTCGCGTAACCTTTATGGTTTAGCGGCGAATTCATGATCATATCATCACGAACATTTCATATGGACTAAGATTAGTCTACATTTCATTAACATCATTTGCATCATATTAGTTCATTCATGACTTTGCATTTCACATTTAACGCGTAAATTTTATATTAAATAAACGTTATCGCGTGAGTTATTATTTTGAACATTTAATACGCTACTTCCAAAAATGATCCCGATATATTTTTATACTTACATTTAGTTTATAAAAACTATATTTTAAGTTTACTTAGTGTTTTAAATTTATTTTGCATATAAATCATTAAATTTATATTATTACGACGTTTTTCTTAAAAACTACTCGATAATTATTATATCACTCAAATTTTACAAGAAATGTATTTTTACAATTTTTTTTAACTACAATATACTTTACTTTGATCCCCTAAAACTTATTTTAATCCATATGACTCTAATATCACAACTATGTACAAGTTACTACAATTTCTACTTAACTACACAATTTTCTTATAATTGTTACAATATTATTTCACACAATTTAAAAGAAAAAAAAAATATCTTTGACAAATCCCTCCCCCTTGGCCGACCAAGGGGAGGGTGGTAATTAATGTTGGTATGGTTTCTTGAATGTATAGAATTATACACTACTTCAAAGTCCTACTTCATTATTTCATCTCATAATTCATCAAGTGTTAGCAAAAACTTTCTTTCTCTCTTTGTTCTTCTCTCATAACCGGCCATCTATAGGAGTCAAGAAGGGATCAAAAAATTTTCAAGCTCAAGTGTTAAAAACAATCTAGATAACACTCTTATTAAGGTTTTGAAATAAAAACCTATGGTGTTTAGGTTTAACCTTTGTTCTTTGCACCTCATCATAGTTTACTTGTAAGCATATCATTTACATTTTTCATTTTTCCTTATCATTTCATATTTATCTCTTCATTTTTGGAGCAAACATGCAAGACTTATGTTGATTTATACCATTTTTACATGATTTTTAGAGTTATATATATATAAAGGTCATCCTATAATTATTCCCTTGGTATATATTGGTCTTGATGATGATTAGGAACCCATGACACCCTAAGAAGGTGTATGGTAGGATTAGAATAGCTTTGGAGTTGATTTGAAGGGATTGGAATAGGTTTAGTACGAGAAAAACTATTTCCGACAAGTATAAATAAGGGTCTGATCTTATTTTGTTTTTCTGGAAAATCCGACAATAGACATGAGTTTTTGGCCTAGATATTTAGAAAATATACTTTAAAACGAATCCGTGGCCGCTTGAACGGATTAAAACGGAGTTATAACGAAGAAGTTATGAATTTTTCAAGTTTGACGACGAAATATATATTTTCTGAAATTTCAGCAACCTATTTTTATTCTGTACGAGTAAAAAACGAGCCTTAAGCTTTATAAATTATTTCGACTTATCAAAAATATATTAGTATACTTTGATACGAAGCTAAGGACATATAATACGTAGAAAACGGATTTGAAACGACCAAGATATACACGTTTTCATAAAATTGCCGTAACTATTAATTTTAGAGAAAACTATATTATTTTTACGAGACAAGTGTTACGGTAACTAAAACGACCATATTGAAGGCTGTTTTTAATGATGATGTAGAACTTTTTGTAACGAAATGTCTTCTAATAAAATCGAGATCATTAAGCATATTTTTCAAAACGACCAACCGTTTGTATAGCGGAGTTGTAATAAATTATTTACGGATGTTTAAACTTTGCCGAAACTCACTTTTTACACAACATTTGGACAAAATCACCATCTTTAACCCTTATTATCTTCATGTTCGAGACCTCTATGACGAAAACTCCTGTACTAAAACTTCTAGATTTTGATACAAGCTTTCCAAAACCGTCGAGTTCGTTTCCTAACGTGCGACGTACACCATTTTACGACTAGTTTTTCAAAGCCATTTTTGTCACTTTCATGAAATTTCCGACGACTTTATTTTACGACGAAAAGTCAAAATTTCACAATAAATCATTACGAAACTATTGTAGGATGACATTTTGACGTAAATACTTGTAAAGTGATTTAAGAATGGTCAAGACGTCAAAAGAGTATTTTTCGACGATAAGTATTATTTTCAAAACCCGTAAATGGTATAAATAACATACGAAATGCATGCATAACATTACATCATAACTCAAGTCATAACATTCAATTTAGGTTGAGGATAGTTTCCGAGCCTCACTTTCGTGCACTTCATTTTGTTAGCATATCAATCACACCAGGTGAGTTCATACCCCGCTTTTACTCATTTAAATTCCTTTAAACTATTTGGGGCGAGATATATGCTTATTTATCCAAACATTTTAACTCTTTTGCCAAACAACACTACTTATACTTTAGACATGATTGCGTTATATACTTGATTGGGTTATACTTGATTTCATATGCATACTTGGAACAAACATACAAGAATTAGTGGCTCCAAATTAAGTTGTTGGAAGGCTATTAATTTACAAACATACAAGAATTAGTGGCTCCAAATTAAGTTGTTGGAAGGCTATTAATTTACAAACATACAAGAATTAGTGGCTCCAAATTAAGTTGTTGGAAGGCTATTAATTTATAAACATACAAGAATTAGTGGCTCCAAATTAAGTTGTTGGAAGGCTATTAATTTACAAACATCCCAACACGAGTTGTTGGAAGACTCTTGTGGTGACATTTATACTTTTAACTACCTTACTGCGCATATTCATGATTGTCATTCTATTTTTGGCAATGGGTTGTGAACACACAGGTTGCAAGTTTTGTATGGGCGGAACTTGGAATTGAGTGGATTTACAATGCCTTTGCTGTGTGAACATTTCTCAAAGTATTTCAAATCATTTTGTCCCAAACTTATGAACTCACCAACCTTTGTGTTGACACTTTTTAGCATGTTTATCTCAGGTCTTAAGGTGATAGCATTCCATGGAGCTTTTGGGTCACATGGCATACATAGGAGTCTCGTGCTTTTAACAATTACCATTCGACATGTTTTGTAAACTCTTTATGTATTATCAAACCTTGTGATTCCTTGTTGTGTAAACTTTAACTTATTTATCGAATGGTAAACTTTTCAAAACGTCTCATTATAGAGGTCGTTTTCTGTATCCATACTTTGTGCTATGACGTTATACCCCAATGACACTATCGTTCCGCTGCGATATTTTGGGGGTGTGACAGGTATCCGTCAATCCATAACCTGAACCAGGATTGATTCAAAGGATTGAATCGCCCCATTATTTCTGTTCAGTTGTCACATGGTTGATCTATTGAATAGATCTCACATGCCACCCACCAGGAGCTTGTTTGATGTTGGCTCCAGAAGGCTTTCCATCTTCATTGTGAATATGTTTTCATATCACTCAGATGTTCTGGCAATACCACAAGGATAATGCGTAGGACTCATAAGATATAATCTCTTTTTCCACATTGTGTGAAACAGAGAGTCTTTATTGAAAGTGTCCTAATGAGATTTATAGATGTTCTCGTGGCTCTTGACTCAATTGTGCATATTTGGATCCTATTTCGGAGACTAGGGAGAGGGTCTCCTTCTTCAATATCAACAATGTCTAAGAGAAAGTCAATAGATTATGTCGGTTCTCCGTGAGAATGAAACAAGTCCTTTTAAGAGGAACTTGAGTGGTTTGGGAAATTGAAGTGCAGTGCGTCACTGGGTCCATGACGTCTTGTCTTCAATACCGATGTTACCTTGGTAACCACCAGTAGCATATGAATTGAACCTGGTATCTGCCCTAAGGTTGAATAATTGGAGGGTTATTTATTTTCACCCTTTTCTCATTCAATTCTTTTTCATTCTTCAACCCCTTCAATGCTTACCGAGACTTCATAACTAGAACCTAGTTGGGTTTATTCCAGTACTAGCTCTGTCTTAGTCTGCACTCTTCCCATATCTCATTTTTCTCCTTTTTTTCAATATACCTAGGGACTTCTACACTATCTAGTGGATTGTCCCTGGGTAGATCCCTCCGGTTCTGGCGGATCATGGGAACAAGTACCTAACCTTATCGTCCTTATATCACCATACATAAAGTAAAGTTGGTCGGTCAATTTGGTATTGTTCATCTGCCATTGGAACCAATTGAAAACCATTTGAAAATCAATCCAGATACTTGTGATATATTATCAAAGCATTTTGTACCTGAATTGTTTTTGATATTTTTAGAACAAGAGCTCCCCCTCAACATTTGCATCAAGAATCATTGTAATAGAACTAATTTTCATCTTTGAGGGGTTGGCTTGCATCTAAGAGTAGTTATATAAAGAATGTGGTTTTCAAAATAGTTGCTCCCCCTCAATATGTGCATAGATATTTGAAAAATGTTTTGCACATATTAGGAAAAGACTACACATTGAAATAAATTAATCACGTTTCAAATCTTTGTGGTTTAAGATAGATGCTCCCCCTCAACTTGTGCATGGAAAATTTGAAATCGTTTGGCACATGTGGGAAGGAGAGCTTGTACATCCTTATAAAACCATCTACCGAAATATCAGTTTAAATCCAATTTAAATCACAAATTCTCCCCCAATCACAATTATCAAATCATTTGAGATTTGTAATCTCTGTAGATTTAAATTGATTTTGAAAGCTTTTGAGGAGAATTGTGACTTGATTATGAAAACATTTTAACTGATAAGGATCGGATTTTGAGACTTTAAACTCCATTGATTAAACATGCATGATTATCTTTTGAAAACAATTGTATGACAAATAACCTTTTGATTTAATTGAAATCATTCTCCCCCTCAATCAATGATATAAGTTGTTGATTGAGAGATAGATATTTTTGACAAACGTTAAGTCCAGATGATTTTCAAAAATAGAGTCCGAGTTATTTTTCAAAGCAATTAGTTTTCATTAGATAGTAAGTAATTTTTTATAGAATCAGAGCATGAGTTTTGAAAAAAAAGATAAAGCATGGCTCTGTTTTTTCTTTGAAAAGCGGGTTAATGCCTGAAATGACAATAAACCATTGTTTCACTTTCTCCCATTTTTTTTAATATTCGAACAACATCTAAAGTCCCGTGTCATTCTTTGAATGACAGCACAAAGATCGTAGATATTTATCGAATCAAGAAAATCATGACAAAACGATAATTTTTTTTCAAGACTTTTCATATTTTTATAGATTTTTGAAAGTTTTATATTTTTCTATTTGCTTTTTGAAGGTTTTGAAATTTTGTATTTTGTTTTTCGAATAACTATTTACAAGAGATGGATGAAGAAAGACTTTTACTCCTCGTCTTCCTCTTGAAGACGTTTGAGTGTTTCCGGTTGTAGACTCTTTAGACCAAGTCGTGGGAGGATAAACTCAAAACGTTCCCTAGGAAGGGCTTTAGTGAAGATGTCTGCTAACTGGTATTCAGACCTCACAAAATAGAGTTCCACCACACCGTTTTCTACTTGCTCCCTGATGAAATGATGTCGAATGTCTATGTGCTTTGCTCTTGAGTGTTGTACGTTGTTGCATAAGAGAGCAATAACACTTTTATTATCACAGTACAAAGGGATTTTGTTGAATTCAAAGCCATAGTCAGATAATTGAGATCTCATCCATAGGATTTGAGCACAACAAGATGACATGACTATGTATTCAGCCTCTGTAGAGGAAATAGAAGTACTCATTTGCTACTTTGAAGACCAGCTCACAAGCTTATCACCCAAAAACTGGGCTCCTCCAGACGTACTTCGACGTGTATCTTGACATCCTGCATGATCAGCATCTGCATAGGCTGTTAGTGACATACCGGTTTCCTTCGGGTACCAAAGTCCCATATTGATGGTTCCTTGGAGATACCGAAAGACCCGTTTAACCGCTTCAAGGTGCTTTTTGGTAGGCTTAGCCTGATATCTAGCACATATGCAAACATCGAACATAATATCTGGTCTACTGGCTATGAGGTACATCAGGGATCCAATCATACTTCGATATTTCGTTTGGTCTACCATGATCCCTGAGTGGTCCTCATCCAGTTTAGTACGCTCTATCATGGGAGTGTCAACGGGTTCACTAGAATCAAATCCAAATTTCTTTAAAATCTCATTTGCATATTTAGATTGATTTATAAAAATGCCTCCGGGACTTTGTGAAATTTGTAATCCTAAGAAAAATGACATTTGTCCCATCATTGATATTTGAAATTTAGAACCCATTTCACTTGAAAAACGGTCACATTCGTTGGGGTCAGTCGAGGCAAAAATGATATCATCAACATATATTTGAACGTGAATTAAATGTTTGTCTGACTTTCTGGTGAACAATGTCGGATCAACTGCTCCTTTGCTGAATCCAATAGATAGAAGAAACTTTGATAGTGTATCATACCATGCCCTTGGAGCTTGCTTCAAGCCGTAAAGAGCCTTCTTCAAACGATAGACGTGAGTAGGATGCTTTGGGTTCACAAAGCCTTCAGGTTGGCTGACGTATACGACTTCTTTAAGATCTCCGTTAAGAAAAGCCGTCTTTACATCCATCTGATATACTACCATGTTCTTACTTGCAGCATTAGCCAAGAATATTCTGATTGCCTTGATACGAGCAACTGGAGCAAATGATTCTTCAAAGTCAATACCCTCCTCTTGACGGTATCCTTTTGCAACCAATCGAGCCTTGTTCTTTAAAACATCACCATGCTCATCAAGTTTTACTTTGAAGATCGACTTTAGAGCAATGATCATTGCACAATCTGGAGTAGGTACTAATTCCCATACATTTAGTTGATCAAAATCATGAATTTCTTCTTGCATGGCATTGAACCAGCTGTCTTCATTTATGGCAGTTTTCACATCATTTGGTTCGATCTTAGAGAGTACGGAGTTGAAGAAGCACCATAAGGCATAAGTTGCAAGTTGTTTCCGTGTGGATACTGGACGAGAGAGGTTTCCAATGATGTTGTCCAATGGATGATCATGTGTCCATTTCCTAAGATGTTCATGTGGTTGTTGTTGAGGAACTGAAGTAGCAGAGTCTATATCTCCTGATGATGATGGTTCTGATGATGATTCAGGAGCAAATATGTTTTCAAACGGTTCATCTTCTAGAGGAGCAAAAGGGTTTTCATCATCTGTAACAGCAGCAACATTTCCATTGTGTACACTCGATGATTGATTATTTGTTGATGAGACAGAGTGATCCGCAACAGGCGATTCTTGACTTAATGACATTGAAACTGAAGGGTTAACTTCATTGACAGGGATAGAGGCAGCCTCTATTGATGGAACTTACATATCATTAGCACTAGGCTCATAGTGTTCATCAAACATTGGATCAAATAATTTCTTCAAATCATCTTCTGAAGGAGGTACATAAGGAGTTGCTGGTGAGGGATTAGACACAAGAGTAGAACTGATAGGACTACTGGATAAAGGTTTAAATGCGGGTCCAGAACTGGATTGTCCTGGAGCCATTTGACCGGTCAGCTCATCGAACGTAACGTGAATTGTTTCCATGATATTTCGGGTTCTCTTGTTGTAGATTCGGTATCCTTTTCTGTTTGGTGCATAACCTACAAATACTCTAATGTCCGCTTTAGCTTTTAGTTTACCTAAATCTTGACCGTCATTAGTTGGGTAACATAAATCACCAAACACACGAAGGTAGGATAGATCAGGTTTTCGTTTATGGACAAGTTCATATGTAGTTTTTCCATGAGAGGTGTGAATAAGGGAACGATTTTGGGTGTAGCAAGCAGTGGCAATGGCTTCAGCCCATAGAAACATTGGAACCTTTAAATAAATTAGCATTGTTCTTGCGGCTTCCACAAGAGTTTGATTTCGTCTTTCAACTACACCGTTCTGTTGAGGAGTTCGTGGAACACTTCTTTGATGACTGATTCCAACACTTTCATAAAACTGAATTAAGTCTTTGTTAACAAACTCTGTGCCATCGTCTGTTCGAACAATTCTAACAGTATTGTTGAGTCGAACCTGAAGCTATTTGATAAGTTTGATGATGACATCTGGAGTTTCATCCTTTGTCCTCAAAAACTTTACCCAAGTAAATCGAGAGTAGTCATCAACAACTACTAGAATGTATTTCTTCCCATTTATTGTTTGCACTCTCATTGGTCCGCACAGATCCATATGAAGCGTATGAAGAACTTCCATTACTGAGTTTGTGGGTTTTGGTTTGTGGGCATATTTTGTGCTTTTTCCCAATTGGCAAGTTTAACAAAGATGATCTTTTTCATACTTTAATCTGGGTAATCCTCTTACTAAGTCCTTTCTGGAAAGATTGTTTATAGTACCAAAGTTCAAGTGATTGAGATGACGGTGCCATAGCCATGACTTAGTTTTGGAAGCCTTTGACAGCAAGCAGATGGGTGAAGATTTCAACATATCTTCGATAGAGATGGTGTATAGGTTTGAACCACGAGTTCCTCTGAGAAGTTCCACACCATCAAGTTCTCTAACAAAACAAGTATGTTTTCTGAAGGCCACTTCTAAATCTGGGTCACAGAATTGTCCGACCAAAAATAGATTATGTCCAAGACCTTCAACATAATATACCCTGGAAATCACACTATCTCCAACCACGTAATCTCCATAACCCATAATAGCACCAAAATGATCGTTTCTGAATCTCACAGTTCTGATGAATTTACTCACGAAGTTCATGAGCCGTGACCGGTCTCCAGTCATATGCTTGGAACAGCTTGAGTCCAGGTACCACATAACAATTTAAACGATCTGCAGTTGAACACAGACAAGAATGCATAACTGGATAATTGGGATCCCCATGAAAGAATGGGTTCCATTTGGTTAGTAACAGTGATTGGAACACCCACATCAGAAGTAGAAACAATTGACTCATTAGAAATAGATGCAGTGCTAGTGTCCATATTTGACCTATTCAAAGTATGTTCACTTCTTAAGGGAATAGTTCTACCAGTAAGCATCTATTTTCTAGTGGGCATTGACTCAGCAAATTTAGGGCACATCACATTAATCTTATGGCCAATAGGTATCCATTGATAACCTATATTACTAAATTTCCTTCCTGTGGGTTTCCACTGTTTTCTAACTTTCTTTCGCCTTTGCCTTTTTAGCTTGAATTTTAACATTAACAATTTTAGTTGGGCATTTAACAACATTAGACAAATCATTCACACCACATTCAAGATTAGTAACCGAAACTACGCAATCATCATTACAAGTTTTGCCAAAAGTAGTAGAATTCGCATTAATTACAGTACGCTTAGAGCTAACACTAGAATCAACACGATTCCTCTTATTTAAATTCTCCCTAAGGTGATCTTCTACTCTCTTCCACTGAACATTCCTAGCATGCAAATTCCTATCATTCTTTGTGTTGCCTTGAGGCTTTGACCTGCTTGCTTTGGTGTCACTTCTTACTCCTGTAGAGGGAATTGGAACATTAGTTGGTTTTGCTACTTTTTACATTCCTGAACTAGAAGTGCATGGATCTGAACTACTTGAAGGCACATTAGTGTTCACTTTCTTAAAACTGGGCATAGAATGGTTTGTATGCTTGGCACTAGGCATAGAACAAGGCATCACAGCTTTTCCTTTTGCACCTAAGGATTTAGGACATGTTGCTATTAAACATTCTAGCAGTTCTTGAGATTGTTTGGCTTGAATGCACGCGAACCTAATTTCACTGTCAAGAGGCTTGTTTATAAAATCCTCTTCCACAATCTCACGGAGACATTCTAGACTATCCTTAAGGTGAGCACAATAGTTGTGAAACACAGGTTCATTATTCCTAAGATGAGGAGGAATGTATTTAACAGTCACAGTATATTTGCAGTCTGAGGATGTCTTTGATGCAACATTCTCATTAAAAACAAGTGGCAGTTTCCCTGTTTCCTGACTCCTCAGATTCTCAATTTCCTTTTTTAAAGACGTTATTTTTTCGTTTTTTTGTCACGAGTGACTTTCATTGAATCATATAACTCTTTAAAGCATCGTTTAACTTTTTCATTTTCTTCTAGAAAACTCTCGTTTTCTTTTTGTGAAGCATTAACTAAGTTTTGAAGATGAAAAGTTTGAGAATACTGAGAATCTAAAGGATGAGGCATTTGGGAGCCAGTCACATTGTTCTTTTCACCCTTTAATTGAGAGATTTGGGCTTTTAACTTTCTGATCGTGTTACAATGAGCTTGAATCTGTTCGTCACGTTTGTTTATCTGAAAAACTGCATCAAACTCTGGAACATCTGAGGATGTCTTGATATTTGAGGTTTTGACATTTTCTTTAAGATGTTGATATTTTAGTTGTAAATCAAAATGTTCAACTTCTAGTTTAGAAAGATGTTTTACCAAATTATCATGATCATCGTGATCAATTTTCTCACTTAGTTCCGAGTTTTTGTTTTCAAGCTCAATGACACGATCATGGGAAACTTTCAATACAATAGATAATTCATGAAATCGAGAAGCAGTAATAGAGTGCTTAGTAACAGTATAAAACACATCTTGAGCAACACAACTCGAAATCAAATTCTCATTTAAGATGTGTAAGTTCTTCCTTTCAACTTCATTATATTTGAGTTCCTGTTCATAATCATTGACTTCAACTATCATTGCATCAAATTCCTTTCCCATTTCTTTAATATCTGAATTTATCCCTTTTTGAAGACTCTTAAATTGACATTTTAATTGTTTGAAGAAAGGCATGACCTCAGTTAAATAACATTCTTTTGTTTGCTCAAAACCCCTTTCCCCCTCAGTTATCCCTGTACGTGTGATTCTCTTCTTACAAGTTTTCTCAAAATCAACAAACAGCTGATAAACAACATACAGGTTGATTAAGGTCTTGCTATTAGTGGCAATAGATCTAGGAACTAGATGCTTTGGTGTATTTAGAGGATACACAGTAGCTACAGACATTTTCCTAAGGGGAGTGTTTGTTTCAACAAGTACATTGACTTTTAGCTTATCCATGTCTTTCTTCCAAAAGATCTGTTCTGGGGTTAATTGAGTTTGAGGCTTAAACATGTTCAAGGATATCCAATTTTCCTTAGTGTAATCATGGGGTTTGATTGTTATGTTATTCTCTTTACACGCATGATCGTTAAGCTTCTTATTCATTTTCTTCCTAGATGCATCATCTAGTTTTATATCTTCCTCAGTGCACTCAATGCAACTAGGTTTCTGTCTAGGTTTAAGAATCTTATTGCCATCATAGATTACATTTTGAGCAGCTTTTGCTATATTACCATACTCAGGGTTGGATTCCTTTATAATGGGGATACTATGCTTATCGCTGAGAACTCTATGCTTAGTGATCATGTGAGCAGTCTGAATGGTATTCCCTTGTACGTACAACTTATTTTCAAGCTTGTTTTTCAAGGTTTTTAGATTAGAAAAATCATTCAAAAGTTTTGATTCCTTAGCACTGAATTCTTGCTTAAGCATTTTAACATTTTCTTGAAGTTCTTGTTTTTGCTTAGCAGTTCTGGAAAGCTTTTCATGTAAGGATTTTAATTGTTGTTTTAATATTTCTTTTCTAAAATTACTTTTTCTAATAGTTGTACGCATTTGGTCATCCATTTCCTGCTCACGGGTAGTTAGCTCAAACTTAGCACGCTGTTCATAAATAGCAACATGTTTTTTATAGGCATTCAGTTCAGAGATAACAAAATCATCAGGGGCACATGCAGTGTATTCATCAAAAATATAGTCATCATTGACTGCAGAAGATGCATCACTTGGTACAATCTCACTTTCACTTTGTTTCACATATTGATCATATGGGACAACATTGATATTACCCATATTTTCAATATCTGACTCAAAAGTTTCAGTTGTTTGTACTTTGTCATGTATCTTTTGCTCATCAACATCATCGTATAGTTTTAATACCTCTGAGATGATTGATTCTTTGGATGGACCAGCTTGCTGTGGTGAGGGGACCTTTGGAGAGACCATTGGAGAAATGCTAGCCATGAAAATTGTCTCTGCAGTAGGTTCATCATCAACGTCTGAGTCGTATGCATCACAGTCGGAGACTTGAAAGGCATTATGATGATTATGACCTATCTCCTGAATTGGTTGCTCATCCACATCTGCATCATATGTCATGGCATTTCCCTCAGCAAGAAACAACAGCTCCTCTTCATCCAACACAGCTCCATTATCCTGAGCTTGCACAAGTAACATCTTGTCTTTGAAGTACTCTTCATTTTGAGGGCGTTTTGGAGAAGTGCAGTTCCTTGCTATGTGTCCATCACCACCACAACATCCACACTTCATTGAAGAAATCATGACTTGTGCATATCTACAGAACCTGGCTCTGATACCATTTGTAACATATTGGATTTCACAAACACACTAAACCAATAATCAAAGAGGCGTATACAAGAGGTTTTAGAGAGAGAAAGTTAGAGGTTGGGAACTTTAGTGAGAGAAAGAAAAATCTTATTATGAGCTCCAACTCTCTACCTTGGGAGGTAGAGAGTATTTATAGTTCTTACATAAGTCGCCACCTACGGGCTGTGGATCAGGCATACAGTGGGTAAAGACTCATCCTTCCTCCACGGTGTTACATAACTAAATACTACTAAACACTAAATAATCTACGACTACTAGCTTTCTAACGATTAAATATACTTGAGGTGACCGAGTCTTTAATAACTAGAGTTACTAAATCCTAACAAAACATTTATAGGAGAAAAGAATGCTAAGTCATCTTGGTCTGCACCAACCAAGGAAATGACTCAAGACTGGTGGAAAGAAGAATGACCAGCAACTCCAGAACCTTTATGGACTATTCCTGCATCAAATCTTATCACTCCTGACAACAACTAGGCGAACACCATTACAACTAACCATGTGCCACCTCCAGAGGACTAATTGCTACACTTAACAGGGGATATGGGAAGCTTCATGAAGTGGTATTACGAGAGGCAAGGAATTTCAAAGCTCACGCCAAAGGATCTGGAAGGCCCAACATATGAGATAGTAAAGGCCTTTCATCCAGACGCCTCTCACTTACAGTACCAAATGGAGGAGTGCTACAAGTTGTTGACAGATCAAGTAGACGATAATATGCTTCAATTCAACGTCAACAAACCACTTCCTCTAGGTGGTGAACCTGGTCAAATAACCATTCAAGCAGACTTCTTCTTCAACATAGATCTGGATTATCTGTGTGTTGGGAATCAGGGAAGCAGACCTGCTCTATCGATCTAAAAAATGAAGGCTGCCAACTATCCAGATGTAGGTCTAGAGCATATAGTCCCAGATCAATTTTGGGCTGATAAAGAATATGAGTATGACGTTGCTGCCTCGTATGGAATCTCACATTGGTGGTTCAACAAGAAGCGCTTCTACATTGAAAGACACGGTGCGGAGAAGAGTCGTAGGGTTGTTCCATCAAAATTGCGAATCCTAAGTGTCGTCAGTGTGGAGATCTTTCCGATGTATGGATATGATTATTTGAAGAAGATTGTCCTACGAAGAGCAGATCTGAAAGACCATGTAATAGAGGAAAACGACTTCAAAAATTTGTATCCCAATGACTTCGAAGATTTGTATCTGTTGAACTTCAAGGCCACCTTGACCACCTGGCCATTCATGAAAAGAAGTCTCTTGCTACAGCAGTCAACCTATGGATTAGAGGCTTAGTGATTCGACAAAGAGTTGGTGACTTTCAGCTTGGCATGGAGAGCTACTAGACTCAAGTCAATCTAACCAAGCCTCGATGGGAAGCAAAAAGATTGGAATACAGGCACGACTACTTAGTAATTGATTCTCCACGAGCAGTAGTCTTCACTGAAAAATAAGGGACAAAGTTGCTCATGAGGCTGTGTGAGCTCTACAAGTTCAGCAATGGTACTCTTCGTCTAATAGAAGAAGCTCTGGATTATTGGGTCGAAGAGTATGTGGAAAACTAGAAAGGGGGGTTGAATAGTTTTGCCGATTTTACGTTAGTTTCAAAAACTTTTAGATTCGTTAATATGTGAGATCTTATGGATGTAGAGAAAGTATGGATCTAATGATAAAGCAAGTAAATAAAGTAAAGCGAAGGGAAAGAAAAGACATAACCGATGTATAGTAGTTCGGCTACAAGGACACCTTCCTTGCCCTACTCCACTCCCCGAGTCACCTACTCGAGAGTTCAAGCACTATGTCAACAAACTCCTTCACTTGGCGGAGAATCCTTCACAATGTTGCTTACACTTTTTCTGGTAAAAAGCTAAATACCGAGTCCGTAGCACGGTGGACCAAACCAATACGACTATTAAAGAACAAATATGTGAAATATCAAATACAAGATCTTCGCTACAGCAATCTTACAGAGTGACAAATCAATCAAGGACCCCTTGTTTGGATGACTTGTAGAATGCTCGTGATCTCGCCTTAGAGAAGGACCTATATGAGGATCACAAATGGAAAAAAAGAAGAACAACTCTCTAGATCAAGTGATCTATATGTTAGAAGAGAATGAGAGTGTATGAGAGATTTAGTAAGAAAAGAGGTGAGTTAGAATGAAGAAATGGCTCTCTATTTATAGGCAAAATCTTCCACTGTTCCCCGGATCTCACGGATCCCTTCCACTTGGGATCCGTCTAGTGTAATCCTAGGGATCCGTGGAACGCTCCTCTTTGCCCATGGGTTTTTTGGTTATGGGTCATGGGTTATGGGTTGGTCCATGGGTTTTCTTTAGATTCAATGTATCTAAGTATACATTGTATCTAGCCAACTTGGGTATGGGTTAAGATCCATGGGTTATGGTTTTTACCCATCCTAATAAACTATTACAACAAATGCTTAATTACTACATTTTTGTATTTAAATGGCTATATGTAAATGCTTTACAAAAATAACATGTATCCTTAAAATTATACTTAAGATAACATTATATTTGTTATCAACAAAACACACAGAGATCGCAAAATATTAATAAACGTTTTTACGGTTTATTTGTATTAACAATCTCCCCCTTTTTGTTGATGACAAAACATAATGTTATAATGAGTAAAACTTTAGAATGGATGTAAGTTTTGAAAGCCCCTAAGTTTTACTTCTTCTCCCCCTTTTTGTCGAAACAAAAAGTTAACCCTTGGAAGAAATAAACATAAAAGTGTGGAAAAAGTAGTCCAGGTATTTCTAACTCCCCCTTGACGGTAGCTCCCCCTAGTTTGGGGCGTCAAGTGAAGAAAAAAAAATACTACAAAAAGAAAGGTTAGTAACATGCTTAAATAATCTTGTGATTGCCGAGAATCAAGATTGGGAGCCAAGGTATGTAAACAAGGCCTTGTAATAAAACAACAAATTGTAGTGGTATTTATGCCACCTACAAGTATGTAAAAATAAGAACAAGACTTGTTCTTTGAAAATGACTTTTAAAAAGAAAAAGTACTAAAAGTAAAAAAATAGTAGTAGTGATTCCTTCCATGCTTGCATAAGGTTATGGATGGAGGTTTTGATGAGTGATGGTATTGATGCGATCAAGAATGAGGTTGAGTATGAAACGCATTTCTTCCCTAACTTCTATTACGATTTTCCTAGTGGATTGGAAATGTTCACAATGCAAGTGATGTGGGTAATGAGTATGGAAGTTTTCCGGGTTGTTTTGATTTGAGTTATGCGGAAGATGTGGTGGAAAAATAGGAAAATATGGATCAACATTCGGAATGTTTGTAAATGGTGGTGGAAAAGAACCTAGATGTTCTTGTAATGTGATGGGAGCTAATGGTGGTGACGTTTCAAGATCTTGAAAAATAGTATTTGGAGATGTGGGGGTGTTGAAAAGACTATTTCTTTTTGTTTAGGTTGTTTAGATCTTGTTGGAGTCTTAAGGAGTTCCAAAAGAGTGACTTTAGGTGGTGATGAAGTTGGTGTACTTGTTGGTGATGAGGGAGGTGCTATAAAGTAAGGATCTTGTGGTGAGTTGTTTGTTGAGGATGAACCATTTGAGGTTGGTTTTGCTAAGCAACAAGATCGGATACTAATACGTGCGGATATCCTAGAGTTTGATTGTGGTATTTTGGATGGTGGTAGTACAAAGGTTTGGGTATCATGAAGATGATTGTTTGTACTAGGTGATTCATCTAAAGGGTTTTTTGATGACATGGTGTATTGTGTTTGTGAGGATGAGATGGATTATGCAAGCATTTTGGGAGTTATATATATAGAAAAACAAAGCATTGTAATGAATGCTTGACCCAAAATGTGGATTAAAATCTAATGATTAGATATGAATTCAAGGCATGTGATCATGAGAACACAAGCATTAAAGAGCATACTCCCAAAAATGAAACAAATGTGGATTTTTCATCCAAAGTCAAAAAAATAGAAGGTAAAAACAGCTTCTGTTTCACGGATCCCACGTATCCTTCCCTTGAGGGATTCGTCCAGCATGAATGCTGGGATCCGTGGGTCTGGTGATTCAGGCAGCATAAAATTTTCCTTTTGGAAACATTTTTGCCTAGTGTGTGCCTATATGCAAACTATTTGGAGTTGCGGTTATCTCGACCCCTAAAAAGAAATAGAAAATAAACTAGAAGTAGAAAAAATATCCTATTGAGATAACCCGAAAACACATATTTAGTACATAAGTATGTAATTTAGTGTTATCAATGCTCCTAATTCATTGTTGCTTAAATGAATGTACCCGAAAACACATATTCGTTATGTGTCCCCTTTAGCATTCAAAAGACATGAGATGCAATGAAAACGGGTTTGTACTTTGTATTAATAATGAAAAATCGATTTGTCCTAGACGTGAGAAATTGCTTTTGTGAAATTGATACGGGAAGGTATCATCCATTTAGAAAACGTTTTGAAAAGAGGTTTTCTTTGAAAATGTGTATGTGTTTGCAAAAAAATAAGAAAGCTATAAGTGGAAAACTTATCTTGGGTTTTGAAAATTCCCGTATTGTTTGTGAGTTGTGCGTGAAATAGAGATCCTAGACTCAGAAAGAAGAAGGCTAGTGTTTACATACCTTGTAGAGTCAAATAAGTTACGACGTTTGTTCCATTAGACCAAGACCAAGACGAAGTAGGTTGAATTTTTCCCGCTTCAATGGTTTGGTAAGGACGTCCGCTATGTTGTCTTCGGATGCTACCTTCTCAATAGAGATGTTCCCTTTTTGAACATTGTCTCTTAAAAAGTGATGACGAATCTCTATATGCTTTGTGCGAGAACGCAATACCGGATTCTTGCTTAAGTCGATGGCACCTTTGTTGTCACATAGGATGGCTATGTCGCTTAGATGAATGTCGTAGTTGACTAACGCTTGTTTCATCCATAGTGCTTGTTGGCATGCTTTGCCGGCGGAGACGTACTCGGCTTCGGTTGTTGATATTGCTAGTGCCGTTTGTTTCTTAGAAAACCAAGACGTTAAACAACATCCCATGAAAGTACATACCCCACTTGTACTTTTTCTATCAACGTAATCACCTTTACCGATGATTCTACTTTTGCTATTTCCAAACACCACATTACCTCCATTTACGGATTCATATGTGGAGAATAGATCCCTATTGCCGGTCATGTGCCTCGTGCACCCGCTATCCTTGACCCATTCATCGGGGTCTAGGTCGACCTTTAAGCACACCTAAAATAATAATAAACTCAAAAGTTTGGTCCCCATTTGTTCATTGGTCCATTAGTGTTAAACATTCCATTCATGTTAGACATGTATGGATAAGATGAATATGCATTCCATGGAGCAAAGTTTTGAAAAGAAAAACCGTTTTGCATATTTGGGTTCCATCCCATTTGATGGTTACTTCTTGGATAAACGTTATTAGGTCTCCTAGATGGATTATGTTTTGAAAAAGATGGAGCTTTGTTTCTTGCAAAAGTAGGATTATATTTTGGAGGTCGTTGTCTAGTGGTGACATGAGTTGGTTTCTTCCTATTAACGATAACAAACTCAGTTCTAGATGAAGAAGCTACGTTATTACCACTATTTGATACAGCAGATCCACGGATCCCTGTCTGTACACTAGCCGGTTCCGTTTTTGGGGGATCCGTGGGATCCGCCACAACAGTGGCTGGTTTTTCTAGTGCCTTAAAAAATTTTGTTTCTTTACTTTCACTAGTAGATGGATCAAGTTGTTGAATACCTAGACCTTTTTTATTGTTACCAGTTTTAACACCATCTAGTATTGTATCTAAAGTGTTCGTACTCATTATAGAAATTTTAGAATCTAGATGATCAACTAGTGTTTGAAGCTGAACGCAAAGTTCACATTCACTACTTGCTATTTTACCCTTTTCTAAACGTTTTAGTTTTGCTTTTAATTCTATGACTTCTTTATCTAAATGTTGATTTTGACCCTTTAAAAGCTTGTTTTTGTTAATTAGTTTTAAGCTAATATTGCATAGTTTGTCATATTCATTATGCAATGAGTCGTCATCAGGTGATGAACTACTATAGTATTCATGACATACCTCGTCATTTGCCATGAGACAAATTTCTTCGTCCTCCTAGTCGCTCATTCCCCACGTGCCGCTCATGAACGCCTTTTGATCATCCCTTTTGGGACACTTACTAATAAAGTAGTTTGGGTCCCCACAACTAAAGCAAGTACGATCATCCTTTGGCTTCTTGTCCTCTTTGCTTTTCCGAAAGCCTTTCTTATCGTCATACGGTTGTTTGACGTATCTTCCCTTTCTTCTAAAGAACTTTTTAAAGTCCCTTACCGCCATAGCGTACTCCTCGTCGTCACTACCCGAGGAGGAGTTCTCTTCATCGCTTGAAGCCTTTTTGGCTTTTAGGGCAAGAGATTTGTGTTTCTCTTTCACCTTTGAGGCTTCGGAGTCTTTAGCCAGGACAAGCTCGTAGACTTTTAGGTTGCCTATGAGTTCATCGAGGGTGAGGGTTGTCAAATCTTTTGACTCTTCGATCGCTGTCACCTTGGATCTCCACTTCGATGGGAGTGCCCTTAGATATCTCCTAACATGGTTACGGCTAGAAGAAGATTCATCAAGTACTTGCAAAGATGTAATAATAGTATTAAAGTTAGCAAATGAATGATCTATAGTTTCCTCATCCGATATTAAAAATTGTTCATATTGTTGAACAAATAAATCAATTTTAATATTTTTAATTTGTTCGTTGCCTTGATGAGTTACAGCTAAAGAATTCCAAATTTCTTTAGAGGTTTTAAGCAAAGAAATTCTTTCAAATTCCTTTTTCGGTAAAGCATTATATAAAACCATTTTTGCTTCACTATTTTTAGAAAGCTTTTTCTTCAAATCATCATTTAGTTTATCATGAGGTATGTTAACTACATTCCCTTTATCATCTTTTGAGGTAGCCTCAAAATCGCCTTCAACAATAATGTACCAAAGATCAATATCTTTAGATTTCACATATGTTGCGAATCTATTTTTCCAATATATAAAACCATTAGTTTCAAGTAGTGGTGGTCGTTGCATAGATTGCCCTTCCTTATAATTTTCAGAACCCATAGTGATTGAAAAGTTTTTAAAATACAATTTTACTTTAAAACTTAGCTCTTGATGCCAATTGTGGAAAACTAGAAGGGGGGGTTGAATAGTTTTGCCGATTTTACGTTAGTTTCAAAAACTTTTAGATTCGTTAATATGTGAGATCTTATGGATGTAGAGAAAGTATAGATCTAATGATAAAGCAAGTAAATAAAGTAAAGCGAAGGGAAAGAAAAGACACAACCGATGTATAGTGGTTCGGCTACAAGGACACCTTCCTTGCCCTACTCCACTCCCCGAGTCACCTACTCGAGAGTTCAAGCACTATGTCAACAAACTCCTTCACTTGGCGGAGAAGCCTTCACAACGTTGCTTACACTTTTTCCGGTACAAAGCTAAATACCGAGTCCGTAGCATGGTGGACCAAACCAACACGACTATTACACAACAAATATGTGAAATATCAAATACAAGATCTTCGCTACAGAAATCTTGCGGAATGACAAATCAATCAAGGACCCCTTGCTTGGATGACTTATAGAATGCTCGTGATCTCGCCTTGAGAAGGACCTATATGAGGATCACAAATAGAAAGAAAGAAGAACAACTCTCCAGATCAAGTGATCTATATGTTAGAAGAGAATGAGAGTGTATGAGAGATTTAGTAAGAAGAGGGGTGAGTTAGAATGAAGAAATGGCTCTCTATTTATAGGTAAAATCTTCCACTGTTCTTTGGATCCCACGGATCGCTTCCACTTGGGATCCGTCTAATGTAATCCTAGGGATCCGTGGAACGATCCTCTTTGGCCATGGGTTTTTTGGTTATGGGTCATGGGTTATGGGTTGGTCCATGGGTTTTCTTTAGATTCAATGCATCTAAGTATACATTGTATCTAGCCAACTTGGGTATGGGTTAAGATTCATGGGTTATGGTCCATAGTTTATGGTTTTTACCCATCCTAATAATCTATTACAACAAATGCTTAATTACTACATTTTTGTATTTAAATGGCTATTTGTAAATGCTTTACAAAAATAACATGTATCCTTAAAATTATACTTAAGATAACATTAAATTTGTTATCAACAAAACACAAAGAGATCGCAAAATATTAATAAACGTTTTAACGGTTTATTTGTATTAACAGAGTATAAGCTCAAGATGAGACCGAAATAAACCCAACAAGGTTCTAGTAATGAAGTGTCGGTAAGCACTGAAGGGGTTGAAGAATGAAAAGTAAAAAGGGTGAAAAGAAATAGCCCTCCATTAATTCAACCTTAGGGCAGAAACCGGGTTCAATACATATGCTACTGGTGGTTACTAAGGTAACGCCAGTATTGAAGACAAGACGTCATGGACCTAGTGACACATTGCACTAAACTTCCCAAGCCACTCAAGTTCTTTTAAAAGGGCTTGTTTCATTCTCACGGGGAACCTACATTATCTATCGACTTTCTCTTAGAGATTGTTAATATTAAAGAAGGAGACCTGTTAGGAATTGGAAATTCCATATTAAAGTGTAGGTCACCCCAATTATTGTCTAGCATAAGTTAGCTCGTAGACTTGTAGTTATTTATGTTATTTAGTAGTTAATTAGTTAATCAGTAGCGTAGAATAGTTTAGAGTAACACCGTGGAGGAAGGACGGGTCTTTACCCACTGTATGCCAGATCCACAGTCCGTGAGGAGGACGTATTATGTAAAACTATAAATACCCTCTACCTCCCAAGGTAGAGGGTTGGACCTTTCACTCAATCTAATCTTTCTTTCTTTGTTTACTTTCTCTCTCTAGAAAGTCTCCCACATTCTACTTTCTCTCTCTAAACTCTTAAACCATATGCATAATATTATTATGTTATGATGTGTTTGTGAAATCCAATATCCAACAATTGGTATCAAGAGCCATGGTTTGATCATCTCTCTTACATATCCTTCGATTTCTAGTGGTTTTAGATGGTTTTTGAGTTTGAAAAAGTTTAGTGGTTTTTGCATCATATGGATCATTTCTAGTGTTAAAGTTTGAATTTTGGGTGTACTTTTGTGTTTAGAACCATTGTAAGTGCTTGGGTTTTGATTTGGTAAGCTTGAATCACTGTGGTTGAGCTTGGTTTGGATTGAAAAGTGTGTTTTTGAAGTTTTTCTTGCTAGCGACTTGGTTCTTGTAGTGTTTTTCATCGTAGCGACTTGCTTCAGTAAAAGGTAGTGAGTTGTAGTGTTAATTGTTAGCGATTTGGTCCTAGCGACTTGTCTATTGAGACAAGCCGACAAACAGTACAACTTAGTGGATTCTCCACTACGGCTAGCGACTTGGTGAAGTTAGCGACTTGCTTTCAATTTTGTTAGCGACTTGTACTTAGTATTCTTAGCGACTTGGTGTTAGCAACTTGGACCTTAGCGAGTTGCTCTTTAGCGACTTGACTGTGTAGCGACTTGGTTCGTTAGCGACTTGTGTTTAGCGACTTGGTTCATAGCGACTTGTGTTTAGCGACTTGGTGACTTAGCGACTTGTCTTCATAGTGTTTTGTTGATTTTTCCCGATAAAACTTCAAACGGCCATAACTTTTGAACCGTAACTCCATTTTCAGCGTTCTACCCATCAAAACGACTGTGAGAATGAGGAGAATTCGAGGCCTAAATCTGCTCCGAACAGAAGTTATTAAGGTTTTTATGTTTTTAGACCTAAATTTCTTAGTAAAAACAGGCATAAACCAATCCAAATCTCAACCAAACAACATCTCTGCTAATCCTACAAACAATCATATGTCCTAACACACAATTGTCTATCATTGTGTCAATCCATCAGTCATCTTAACACATTCCATTGGTCATTGCTTAACGGTTTGGTCTTGATTTTAGTAAAATCCCGCGAAAGATTCTATTTCTCGGTTTAAATCATAGACTTGTAAAATCCCGTGCATTCTACCACATCATGTCTTACTCTACTGACCCAGTGATTTCAGAAGTGCTTAAACTGTATGATACTATGGACAACAATGATAATGTATGCTACACTGATCGATTAAAGATGATTGAATTAAGCAATGAGGATGTGAGATCTCCGTGTTCAGAATCTAAAGAGAGAGAATTGCACCAGTTTAGGCTACAAAATGCCATGCTAATGGAAAGTAACATTGAACCTTATCAGTTACTTCACTCTCACCTCGTACAGCTTTTGTCCACAATTAGGGATCATCTTCCGTCAGGATTTACCTACACTGACTAGAAACTTGTTGTTGAACTTAGAAAAATTGGAACAACAACTTGATAAAGAAAAGGTTCAAAAGGATAGTTCCAGTGCTGCACTTCAGGTGATCCACAAACAATTTTAGTTAGTCATCAGTGGGGAATTTACATCAGATTATGATCAAGACATGACTGAAGTGTCTTTCAAGAAACACACTGGAATGGAAATTAGCGTGTTCATAGAGACACTTATCCATCTCATGGATAATGTGGAGAAGTATATTGAGGAAGTTACTCAGACAGATGAAAAAGTGGATGAGTGTCTGGTGCAGTTGAGAGATTGTTGTGATAAGTTGGGTAATGTATCTGTTGGAGAATCGGGTGTTGCTGAATGCAAAATGTCAGAGACAACAAATAATGATGACTCGGGGTAAAGCACTAGATGATGGATCAGTTGACACTGAATACAGAGGCTCAGAGATAGATAAGCTTGACACAGCCAGCGGTCCAGTGACTCTTGTTACACATGATGTGGATGCAGATATCAGACCAGAAATTGAGCAGGTGTCATGTGATGAGGTACCCTTAACTGTTCAACATAGTGCATCTGCTAATGTACCTAAACATACTGATCTTAAAGCTGAACATGATTCTGATAAATGTTCCTTGGTTGAGGCTGAGTCTAATAATTTCAAAACAAATGATATGGTTGACAAAAAGGCTTTTGATGAACTTTCAAACAAATTCTCAAAACTTGAAAAACATTGCATTTCACTTGAAATTGCGATACATAGTAAATAAGAAAGTTTTCAACTTAACAAACCATGTAAAAATCTAGAACTTCCTGAATTCCGTGAAATTTTTGAAATTAACACTTTGAAAGCTCAGCTTCAAGACAAAGAGTCAACTATCAACAATTTGAAGAAACATATTTCTTATATGCATGTGAAAAGTAATTTGATTACAAGTAATTCTGATGTTAGTACTATTGATGATATTCAAATGAGAAATGATGAATTAGCGGTTTGTGTGGCCAAATTACTAAAGGAAAATAAGTCGTTGAGAAAGCATCACATAGAACTAAGTGACTGTGTCAAAGAAGCTAGAGCTAAGTCAATGGAGCAAACAAACTCTTTGATAGCAAAAATTGATGAACTTGATAAGGTTTTAAAATGTACGTTTTTGAGGGGTCGTTTAAGCCCTTATTTGATCACTTTTGTATCCGTTATTACTTAATA
Source organism: Chrysanthemum seticuspe (assembly GCA_019973895.1). Lineage (NCBI taxonomy): Eukaryota > Viridiplantae > Streptophyta > Magnoliopsida > Asterales > Asteraceae > Chrysanthemum > Chrysanthemum seticuspe. The sequence goes on from BPTQ01000009.1 coordinate 270,437,204, forward strand.
TCGTTCCTTTTCACTTTTTAAGTCTCTTGAAGGCAAATTGCTGGAATGGCATTTATTTGGACGAAAAGGCGCGGATATATGAAGAAAATGGCCAAAGTCAAGAATCGAGACACTCAAGCTGCTGAAATACAAGGGGACGGCGTCAGGTATTAATTGCGACGCCGTCGGAGCACTTCTGTGATGGCACAGTAGCCAAATTGCTTATTTTCAAGTGACGGTGTCAGGCTTTAAAAGAGTCGGCCGTCACAACTCAGACGGCCTAGATTTGATCCAGACGGCGTCAGAGACTGAAGGGGACGACGTCACAAGCATAAGGTGACGCCGTCGCAAGACTAACGTGGCCAAGACGAAACCCTAATGACGGCGACCCGACGGCGTCACAAATCATAAGGTGACGCCGTCGCGATTGTAATCTTATATATAGAATCCGAATTTTTCAGTTTTAGTGTGTAGTCTTTTGGAGTAAAAACCTAAACCGAACCAAGGCTGTCTTGTATAGTATTTTAGGGTTCCAAACCCTATCTTACCACAAGATAAGTGCTTTACTTCATTAATTCAATTATGTCTTCAATTATTTGTGTGTATGCTTGCATGTTCTCCATGTCCGGCTAATTTATTTGTGTGTTTGCTTAGGGAATATGAAACTTAATTATTGAATATTGATTGGTTGTCTCTTATCTTACTTGTTAATGATCTAGTAATGTGATAGGTCATTCGTTGTGTAGTTAATGCTTGATTAATCTTTGTGAACCTTAGACTATGACACCTAGAGTAGTTGTAGGCTAAACCATCCAAAGAGTACCTTAGAGTTAGAGTTTATAATTCCTAGAGATTTTGTAGATGAGACCCTTTGGTAGTTTCAAAGAGTTAGGGATAAATGCATACCTGATAAAGCTACACACGTCGTTCGGGGTCAAAGGAACTTCCTTTTCATCGAGCAAGTTTTTCAACACCCTAGGCAGTGAACCTAATCGTTGTAGTGTAGTATTAGGGTAAGCCACGGGTATTGATATCGTTCTCTAGGGGAATAGGAATGCTAGTGAGAAGTTACTACACACAAGGTTGTGGTTGAGGAAGATTATTTTTTATCTTTTTATATTTTTTAAGGAAAGGAAAGGTACGAATCTCGAGGTTTGAATTTGGGGGAGGGTTGGTATTGCTACCGATTACTCTACTTATCTAATTATCTAATCTAAGGTATATGTAGTTTATGTCTAATTAATGTGTGCTCGTATGATAGTTTAAAGATGTGTTTACTTAGGTTTTACTACTCCTTAATTATCTCCTATTGGTGGTTGAATTATCACGTCCTTATTCCTAGTTGCGTTGTGTGTCTAAGGTTGTAGGGTATGCTTTTCTCCCTAACTCTTTGAACTTACCAAAGGGTCTCGTCTACAAAACCCACTAGGGATAATAAACTCTTACTCTAAGGCACTCTTTGGATGGTTTAGCTTATAACTACTCAAGGAGTTATATTCTAAGGTTCACAAAGATTTAATCAAGCATTAAGTACACAACGAATGACCTATCACATTACTAGATCATTAACCAACTAAGATAAGAAACAACCAATCAATATTCAATAATTAAGTTTCATATTCCCTAAGCAAACACACAAGTAAATTAGCCGGACATGGAAAACATGCAAGCATACAAACAAATAATCAAAGACATAATTGTATTAATGACGTAAAACACTTATCTTGGTGTAAGATAGGGTTTGGAACCCTAAAATACTGTACAAGACAGCCTTGGTTCGGTTTAGGTTTTTACTCCAAAAGACTACACACCCAATACTGAAAAATTCGGATTCTATATATAATATTACACATGCGACGGCGTCACTTTATGTTTTGTGACGCCGTCGTGTCGGCGTCATTAGGGTTTCGTCTTGGCCACATTAGACTTGCGACGGTGTCACCTTATGCCTGTGACGCCGTCCTCTTCAGCTTCTGTCGCCGTCTGGATTACATCTAGGCCGTCTGAGTTGCGACGGCCTACTCTTTTATAACTTGACGTCGTCACTTGAAAATGGGAGTTTTGGCTTCTGTCCCGTCACAAAGATCCTCCGACGGCGTCACACTTAACACCTGACGCCGTCACCTTATGTTTTCAGCAGCTCTGAGTGTCTCGATTCTGACTTTGGCCATTTTCTTCGTATAATCGCGCCTTTTCGTCCAAATAAGTGCCATTCCAGCATTTTGCCTTCAAGAGACTTAAAAAGTGAAAAGAAACGATATTAAGCAATAACGGATACAAAAGTGATCAAATAAGGGCTTAAACGACCCCTCAAAAAGGTACCTTTTAAAACCTTATCAAATATCCCTACACTTGCTATTTGCTTGTCCTCAAGCAAATGTACTTTTAGCCAATTAATTTATAAGTTAGAGATCATGAAGCATTGGTTTAAAACAGTCTACAACACATATAAGCCCCGCAAAAGTCATAACAAGCACGGAAATTACGTACTAGCACCTCACATAGGGTGTTTGGATACTCACATCTCTCTCGGGTGTATATGAAATATAACAAATTGGAAATGGAAGATAAGCACTCATTAACCGGTCCTAGTATATAGATTACCATAGGCCTGAGAATAGATCAAACCTCCATCGCTTTGGCGTAAGCACCTAGGAAAGACTATCAAAGAGGTCTTTTAAAGGGTTGTAATGTTAGGCTTACGGTAGGGAAACAAAGGGTTTGGTGGGATAGGCTATATAGTGGTGGTAAGTCAAAAATCTCTTATGTTACAAGCATACGAAGAGTGACGTTGCTAAGCCAAGACTCGACACTCTAAACTCTAGCTAACTGAAATAAACAAACATAAAATTAAAGGATAGATGTAGGATGGTAGCCCGTATATATATATATATATATATATATATATATATATATATATATATATATATATATATATATATATATATATATATTTCAAACACTCTATTTTTTTTCTTTTCTCTTTTTCTATATTTTTTTTTTTTTGATTTTTTTTTTCATGCACTTTTACTCTACCATCCTCTACGGGAACATCAAAATGATAGGGATTTATAGGCACATCCCTACACTTGAGTTTTTATTACTCTAACACTAATTTGACCCGAATTGAAAAGATCAAAACACTTGGGGTACATTATTATGCAAACAAAGGGAATTTGAATTTAACGTTCCCTTCCCGTCATTTCATAAACTTTAACTTTTCCCATGAATCCCAATCGTCCCAAAACTGTATAAAAGGCGATTTGGGTGTACATTTGGGGGTGGGGTGTAAACAATGCTCTTCATTGATATTCCGGAAAAACTGAAACATCACGAGAACCGCGAAAAGGATAGGCTCTGAGGGGTTAACTAGGGGTATCGTGTACTAAATATGAGTACAACGCAAAGGGTGTGGGGGAATTACTCAGCCGAGGTGGAAGAAGTAATTATATTACGGGTATCAAACAAGGGTTATCCTAATGCCTCTTATCATTTAGTTATTCCTAACTACACAAGTGTAGTCTTACTTGCGATCTCGGGATGCATCACAAAACAAGTTCTAGAATCTAATATACTACCGGTTCACACTCTAAGCATTAAAGATGAATGCTATTAATTCCTCCTAATCTAAGGGCGATCCTCACATTTTGGGTGGAATTTAGGTGGTAAAGGGTTTTTGTGCTAGTCATATAATTTCCTATCCGTGAGACGCTTTTGTTAAGACTAATGGCCCACTCCTATATATCATGAAAAATTTTAAATTTGGTGCTAAAATTACCCTAACCGACATTTTCTCATGGTTTATTACACAAATACAATTGGACAAAGTAAATAATCAAGGATAAGCATAGTTTCAAAGTTCCCATTTTATTTTCCCTCCATACACTTAAACTGAACATTGTCCCCAATGTTCCCCGAAAGTATCAAAGTTATGATAATGGAAGGTAATTAAAAATGAAAGAAACTAGTACTCCCCTGATTAGCTCGGTAGGATCCGTGTGTGAAGTAGTGGTTAAATTCTTTCCAAGAAGAATTTATGCGTGAAAAGCTCCTTCCAATCTTATGTAACTTCTTCTTGATAAATTAAACCTGCACACTTGAAGAAACAAACGAAACCTTCGCGTAAAATCGGCGGTAATAATATATAAGACTCGATTTAAACTAGGATATAATGCTTGTGGAATGGATGTTTACAAAATTTCTGGAAAATTAAGACCTGGAAAATTCCAAATTTTTTAAGACCTGGAAAATTCCAATTTTTTTTAGTAGCTCAGAAAACGAGAAAAAAGTAATCTGTTGTTTTTATTCCTTCCTGACGCCGTCAGGTTGCGATCCTGACGCCGTCAGGTTATCCTGACAAAAACTGGTCTGCGATTTTCTAGAAAAAATTCTGGAAAACTTACATCTTTAGAATCTGGAAAAATTTCTGCAAAACATCCATTATGACTCGATACAAGCATTTGACTCGAACAAACACACAAATATATCTTTTAATGAATTGTTATTCTCATGTTTACGTTTCCTTGAAAACGTGTGTAATCCTCCCTACACTTATCCCTTATGTAAAATACCTTTATATGCAATTAAGACGAGGTTAAAAACAAAATAAAGTATTTTTACAAAATCAAACATAAGAATAAACAATCAATAAAAGATATACGACATACAAATAAAAATGAAAAACAAATACACATGGGTTGCCTCCCAAGAAGCGCTTGTTTTTGTTCGAGTCACGAGCCTGACTCTACCCTTATTTAACGGATAAAGGGGAGGTTTTCCCTACACTTAAGTTTAAGTGCGGGTGATAATAGCAATACACACCCTTAGAGTGGAAATTTGCTACGTGAGGAGAGGGTGATGGGTGATTTATATGCTCAAAGGAGTGTGCTCCATTCATTATAACCTTACCTAATTCAATTGGTGTAGCGGGTGAATCAAATCTCTCTCCTAAAAATGGATCATCTTCTATCAACTTCAAAAGATTCTTAGTTAAGGATCCATCTTGACCTAATAAACCCGGTTTAAACCCATAATGTTTCTTGTTATCAACCATGAATGGGTGATATAAGTGTGTAAGGTCATAGGTTACTCCTATATTAGCTTCCACTCTACATGGCCTAGAATCTACCACCTTTATCAAGCAACTACTCGGACTATCTATTTTGATGGGTAGATTGGGGCCTAATTCAATTCCAAGATTCACATCTAAAGACGGAACATTGGGTAAGGTTTTTGGTTGAGGCTCCGGTTCATCAAAATTAGGAACTTCCCTAGGACTAAGAGAGAGGTCACGACAACAAGCATCTAAACCTACATTCTCTAGTGGCGTTTGGTCCAAAGGTTCTCTATTAATCGGGGCTCCTATAGTCTCTTCAACTTCTCCCGGGAAAGTTATTGGTGATGTGTGTTCCTCAAGTGATGGTAGGGCTTGTGGGCTTGGAGTTTCCACCTTTTTCTCCATTATATCTAGATCTCCTAAATGTTTGAAATCTATCCCACACATGCAACTAGGTATTTCAACTATAACCATCTCACAATCTTGTTCGGGTTTAGGTTCCATGTTCTTAAAAACTAGGTCTTTTTGATCATGATGCCTAAGGTTGGATAAATCCTCCTTATCCATTTCCTCAAGTTGTAACAACTGATGGTTTATACTTAGGACGCTTTTCTTAAATTTTTTCCAGAGGGTTTCACTAAAAGGAGTTGATTCTAACAATGATCGTTGAATAGAAGCTACACAAGCACAAAATTTATCAAATTCATCCAACCTTACACTCGTCTCCTTTTGGATATCTCTAAGATCACTCACAGATTCATTAGAACACCAAGCTGCTAAACTCAATTGATCCTCATTTGTTAATGATTCAAATGCAACTCCACTTGCCATAGCGACAAATGAAAAGGGTTTTACGAACACAAACACGAAGAAGGGGGATAGACTACAAGGAAGCTAATAAATGAGAAAAAAAAAAGTTTACTTGATAGGAATCAAGTAAAGAAACCTAAACGAGGTGGACTACTAACTAGCTATTCTATTCCCCGGCAGCGGCGCCAAAAACTTGATAACGCTACACGCGTCGTTCGGGGTCAAAGGAACTTCCTTTTCGTCGAGCAAGTTTTTCAACCCCATAGGCAGTGAACCTAATCATTGTAGTGTAGTATTAGGGTAAGCCACGGGTATTGATATCGTTCTCTAGGGGAATAGGAATGCTAGTGAGAAGTTACTACGCTAAGGTTGTGGTTGAGGAAGATTATTTTTTATCTTTTTATATTTTTTAAGGAAAGGAAAGGTACAAATCTCGGAGTTTGAATTGGGGGGGGGGGTTTGGTATTGCTACCGATTACTCTACTTATCTAATTATCTAATCTAAGGTGTATGTAGTCTATGTCTAATTAATGTGTGCTCGTATGATAGTTTAAAGATGTGTTTACTTAGGTTTTACTACTCCTTAATTATCTCCTATTGGTGGTTGAATTGTCACGTCCTTATTCCTAGTTGCATTGTGTGTCTAAGGTTGTAGGGTATGCTTTTCTCCCTAACTCTTTGAACTTACCAAAGGGTCTCGTCTACAAAACCCACTAGGGATAATAAACTCTTACTCTAAGGCACTCTTTGGATGGTTTAGCTTACAACTACTCAAGGAGTCATATTCTAAGGTTCACAAAGATTTAATCAAGCATTAAGTATACAACGAATGACCTATCGCATTACTAGATCATTAACCAACTAAGATAAGAAACAACCAATCAATATTCAATAATTAAGTTTCATATTCCCTAAGCAAACACACAAGTAAATTAGCCGGACATGGAAAACATGCAAGCATACACACAAATAATCAAAGACATAATTTTATTAATGAAGTAAAACACTTATCTTGGTGTAAGATAGGGTTTGGAACCCTAAAATACTGTACAAGACAGCCTTGGTTCGGTTTAGGTTTTTACTCCAAAAGACTACACACCCAATATTGAAAAATTCGGATTCTATATATAATATTACACATGCGACGGCGTCACTTTATATTTTGTGACGCCGTCGTGTCGCCGTCATTAGGGTTTCGTCTTGGCCACGTTAGACTTGCGACGGCGTCACCTTATGCTTGTGACGCCGTCCTCTTCAGCTTCTGACACCGTCTGGATTACATCTAGGCCGTCTGAGTTGCGACGGCCTACTCTTTTATAACTTGACGTCGTCACTTGAAAATGGGAGTTTTGGCTTCTGTCCCGTCACAAAGATCCTCCGACAGCGTCACACTTAACACCTGACGCCGTCACCTTATGTTTTCAGCAGCTTTGAGTGTCTCGATTCTGACTTTGGCCATTTTCTTCGTATAATCGTGCCTTTTCGTCCAAATAAGTGCCATTCCAGCATTTTGCTTTCAAGAGACCTAAAAAGTGAAAAGGAACGATATTAAAGAATAACGGATACAAAAGTGATCAAATAAGGGCTTAAACGACCCCTCAAAAAGGTACCTTTTAAAACCTTATCAATACCCTACGACTTTAGACACACAACGCGATTAAGAATAAGGACGTGACAATTCAACCATCAATAGGAGATAATTAAGGAGTAATAAAACCTAAGTAAACACATCTTTAAACTATCATACGAGCACACAATAATTAGACATAGAATACATACACCTTAGATTAGATAATTAGTTAAGTAGAGTAATCGGTAGAAATACCAACCCCCAAATCCAAACCCCGAGATTCGTACCTTTCCATTTTCTAAAAAATATAAAAAATATAAAACAATAATTTTCCTCAACCCCAACCTTAGCGTAGTAACTTCTTACTAGCATTCCTATTCCCCTAGAGAACGATATCAATACCCGTGGCTTACCCTAATACTACACTACAACGATTAGGTTCACTGCCTAGGGTGTTATAAAACTTGCTCGAAGAAAAGGAAGTTCCTTTGACCCCGAATGACGCGTGTAGCGTTATCAAGTTTTTGGCGCCGCTGCCGGAGAATAGAATAGCTAGTTAGTGGTCCACCTCGTTTAGGTTTCTTTGCTTGATTCCTATCAAGTAAATTTTTCTCATTTTTTAGTTTCCTCGTAGTCTATCCCCCTTCTTCGTGACCTTTGTTCGTAATCCCATCACTTTTCATCATGGAAGGTGATAACCAACCACCATTCATCAACCTACCACCAAATGACCCGCCAAGAGCTCGTACTCTTGTTGAATACTCGAGACCAAGCCACCTAGGCTATAGGAACACCATTGAGCTTCCCGATTAAGCCCAAACTACGGCCCTGCGATCCAACACCATCCGGTTGGTGCAAAACGGATGTGCATTCCATGGACATTGTTCCGAAGATCCTAATCAGCATCTTAGGGATTTTCTTAAAATTGTCGATTCCATCGACCTTGATGCTACTACTCGGGAGACCACGCGTCTGCGTCTCTTCCAATTCTCTCTACGGGACCAAGCTAGTAATTGGCTTGAGCGACTTCCCGCCGGCTCCATCTCAAGTTGGGATGATCTCACCTCTCACTTATTTGCTCAAATTTTCCCACCAGGGAGAACCACTAAACTTAGACGAGACATCTTAACATTTCAACAACTTTAAGGTGAGTCTCTCTACAAAGCATGGACTCGATTCAAGGACCTACTCCGTAAACTCCCTCATCATGGCATTGATCTTTGGCTGTAAATCCAAATCTTCTATGACCATATCGATTTCTTCACTCGACGATCCATTGATCAAGCCACCGGTGGAAGGCTCAGCGACTTTGATGCAGAGAAATCTTGGGATATTATAGAAGAGCTTGCTGATCAAAGCTACGAAGATTGGAATGAATATCCTGAAACCACTGTTAATGTGGTTAATGCCATATCAACTCCTCTTGAATCTTCCGACATCACCGAGGAGCAAATGAGTGCTATTGAGAGGAAGATTGATTATATTATGGAAAGGCATAAAAGAGCTCCCGTACAAATCCCTCAAAAAGCAGTCAATTCCACCAACCACCCAACACCTTTTCTAGAATCCCCAAGTCATGAGCACCCCAATTCCGAAAGGAGCTTCTGTTCTACTTCCCCAATACCACTCTCACCAAGCTTTAAGGAACAAATGAGGGAGTACATGGCAGCTCATACGAAGAGATTAGCCAAATTTGAAGAGGAGGTTTATAGGTAGAGAGAGGAAATGCAAGCAAAAATGACGGAAATGATGAACCTGGTAAATGAATATACCAAAACAAAAGTTCCTGAAAAGGTACTAGTAAGAAGCAACGATTGTCCTCCCACTTCATTTTTTAACGCCATTTCCATTATGCCTGAGGATGGAAAGGTTGAGGTGAGGAAAACTGAGGAAAGCAAGAGGGAGGATTCTGAACCTAATGATGAGCCCGAGACCATTGAGTACTACCTTAAGCACGAAATTAACAGAAAAACCATTGCAAACCAAGTAAACAACTTTAGGTACAATGAGGTTCTTAGGGAAGCCCTTGAAGGAAAAATAACAGAAGAAGAGTATGACGCCCTGCATATGGGACCTCTGTATGAGTTGGTTCTAAAAAAACCATTAACAAAAAAACGAGACACCACAGGGAATTTTGTGATACCATGTAGCATAGGTGATATTGATAATATAAATGCCTTAGCTGATCAGGGGACTGATGTGAACATAATGCCATTATCAATTTATAATAAGTAGACTAGGGAAAAGCCAGTCAAGACCGATCTTAGACTGTCCTTAGCTAATCACACCTATGTCTACCCTATAGGAATCGCGGTGGATGTTTTAATAGAGGTGGCTAATATCGTTTATCCGGTAGATTTCGTGATCATAGATGTTGAGGAAGATAGAAACATGCCACTCATTCTTGGGACACCATTTCTGGCCACTGTTAAGGCAACCATCAAATGCGGGGAGGGCATCATGATACTTAAAAGCGGAAAAGGGTACGCTAGGATACCCATCATTCCAAGATATCCTCTTAAGATCATGGAGAAGATTACGGGTGAATGTCCACAGGTCCCTAGCAATATATTTAAGAAGAAAATAAATGATTGGGAAAAAGGGCTTAGAGATTTTATGGTTCAAGGATTGCATGCAACATTGTGGAAGCCCAATAAGAAGTTAGGAAATAATCCCACGTCGATACCAAAGGCACAAAGGAACCCTAAGGAATTTCTAAAGGGAGAAAAAAATACTTCTGTACAAATCACGGATAAGGGCATTACAAGGTAGAAACAAACCAAGATGGTTTGGGCCTTTTACAGTAATGGAAACCAATCTAAAGGATAAAACCGTCACCATAATTGACTACGTTGGCAAGGAATCCACGGTAAGCATACAACATCTACGCCCTTTCGACGAAGGGAAAGCGAAGGAAGGAGATGACGGTAATGAAGTTACGTAGTGGCACGACTATGAGTCTAGCTACAAGACTCATAAATAAAGAAAAGCGCTTCGTGGGAGGCAACCCATGCTTAATTGTTTGCTTGTTAGTGTCATATATCTTTTAGTGATTGCTTATTCTCATGCTTAAATTTGTAAAAATGATTTATTTTGTTTTTAACCTCGTCTTAATTGCATATAAAGGTATTTTATATAAAGGATAAGTGTAGGGAGGATTACACACGTTTTCAAAAGAAACGTAAACATGAGAATTGCAATTAATTAAAAGATATATATGTGTGTTTGTTCGAGTCAAATGCTTGTATCGAGTCATAATGGACGTTTTGCAGAAATTTTTCCAGATTCTAAAGATGTAAATTTTCCAGAATTTTTCCCAGAAAATCACAGGCCAGTTTTTGTCAGGATAACCTGACGACGTCAGGATCGCAACCTGACAGCGTTAGGAAGGAGTAAAAACAACAGATTAATTTTTTCTCGTTTTCTGAACTACTTATAAATTTTTGGAATTTTCCAGAAATTCTGTAAACATCCATTCCACAAGCATTATATCCTAGTTTAATAGAGTCTTATATATATTATTATCGCTGATTTTACGCGAAGGTTTCATTTGTTTTCTTCAAGTGTGCAGGTTTAATTTATTAAGAAGAAGATACAAAAGATTGGAAGGAGCTTTTCACGCATACATTCTTCTTGAAAAGGATTTAACCACCACTTTACATGGATCCTACAGAGCTAATCAGGGGAGTACTAGTTTCTTTCGTTTATAATTACCTTCCATTATCATAACTTTGATACTTTCGGGGAACATTGGGGACAATGTTCAGTTTAAGTGTAGGGAGGGAAAATAAAACGGGAACTTTGAAACTATGCTTATCCTTGATTATTTGCTTTGTCCAATTGTATTTGTGTAATAAACCATGAGAAAATGTCGGTTAGGGTAATTTTGGCACCAAATTTAAAATTTTTCATAACATATAGGAGTGGGCCATTAGTCTTAACAAAAGTGTCTCACGGATAGAAAGTTGCATGACTAGCACAATAACCCTTTACCACCTAAATTCCACCCAAAATGTGAGGATCACCCTTAGATTTGTAGGAATTAAAGCATTCATCTTTAATGCTTAGTGTGTGAACCGGTAGTATAATAGATTCTAAAACTTGTTTTGTGATGCATCCCGAGATCGCTAGTAAGACTACACTTGTGTAGTTAGGAATAACTAAATGATAAGAGGCATTAGGATAACCCTTGTTTGATACCCATAATATAATTACTTCTTCCACATCGGTTGAGTAATTCCCCCACACCTTTGCGATGTACTCATCTTTAGTACACGATACCCCTATTAACCCCTCAGAGCCTATCCTTTTCACGGTTCTCGTGATGTTTTAGTTTTTCCGAAATATCAATGAAGAGCATTGTTTACACCCCGCCCCCAAATGTACAACTAAATCGCCTTAGCCTACCTTGTATGCACTCACTTTTAGTGCATTATTGTTATCACCCTAAACCTTTAGTTCAATTATCTAGTTGCTTGCATGAGTTGCTAAGTCGAGTCATATCCTTTGTACACAGTTTTGGGACGATTGGGACTCATGGGAAAAGTTAAAGTTTATGAAATGACTGGAAGGGAACGTTAAATTCCCTTATTTGCGCCTATAAATTAGTGTTAGAGTAATAAAAACTCAAGTGTAGGGATGTGCCTATAAATCCCTATCATTTTGATGTTACCGTAGAGGATGGTAGAGTAAAAGTGTATGAAAAAAAAAAACATACGGGCTACCATCCTACATCTATCCTTTAAATTTATGTTTGTTTGTTTCAGTTATCTAGAGTTTAGAGTGTCGAGTCTTGGCTTAGCAACGCCATTCTTCGTATGCTTGTAACATAGAGATTTTTGACTTGCCACCACTAAATAGCCTATCCCACCAAACCCTTTGTTTCCCTACCGTAAGCCTAACATTACAACCCTTTAAAGACCTCTTTGATAGTCTTTTCTAGGTGCTTACGCCAAAGCGATGGAGGTTTGATCTATTCTCAAGACTATGGTAATCTACGTACTAGGACCGGTTAATGAGTGTTTATCTTCCATTTCCAACTTGTTATTCTTCATATACACCCGAGAGATGTGAGTACCCAAACACCCCATGTGAGGTGCTAGTATGTAATTTCTGTGCTTGTTATGACTTTTGCGGGGCTTATATGTGTTGTGGATTGTTCTAAACCAATGCTTCATGACCCCTAACTTATAAATTAATTGGCTAAAAGCACATTTGCTTGAGGACAAGCAAATACCAAGTGTAGGGATATTTGATATGGTTTTAAAATGTACCTTTTTGAGGGGTCGTTTAAGCCCTTATTTGATCACTTTTGTATCCGTTATTACTTAATACCGTTCCTTTTCACTTTTTAGGTCTCTTGAAGGAAAATTGCCGGAATGGCATTTATTTGGACGAAAAGGCGCGGATATATGAAGAAAATGGCCAAAGTCAATAATCGAGACACTCAAGCTGCTGAAATACAAGGGGACGGCGTCAGGTGTTAATTGCGACGCCGTCGGAGCACTTCTGTGACGGCACAGTAGCCAAATTGCTTATTTTCAAGTGACGGTGTCAGGCTTTTAAAGAGTAGGCCGACGCAACTCAGACGACCTAGATTTGATCCAGACGGTGTCAGAGACTGAAGGGGACAGCGTCACAAGCATAAGGTGACCTCGTCGCAAGACTAACGTGGCCAAGACGAAACCCTAATGACGGCGACCCGACGGCGTCACAAATCATAAGGTGACGCCGTCGCACATGTAATCTTATATATAGAATCCTAAATTTTCAGTTTTAGTGTGTAGTCTTTTGGAGTAAAAACCTAAACCGAACCAAGGCTGTCTTGTATAGTATTTTAGGGTTCCAAACCCTATCTTACCACAAGATAAGTGCTTTACTTCATTAATTCAATTATGTATTCAATTATTTGTATGTATGCTTGCATGTTCTCCATGTCCGGCTAATTTATTTGTGTGTTTGCTTAGGGAATATGAAACTTACTTTTTGAATATTGATTGGTTGTCTCTTATCTTAATTGTTAATGATCTAGTAATGCGATAGGTCATTCGTTGTGTAGTTAATGCTTGATTAATCTTTGTGAACCTTAGACTATGACACCTAGAGTAGTTGTAGGCTAAACCATCCAAAGAGTACCTTAGAGTTAGAGTTTATAATTCCTAGAGATTTTGTAGACGAGACCCTTTGGTAGTTTCAAAGAGTTAGGGATAAACGCATACCTGATAAAGCTACACACGTCGTTCGGGGTCAAAGGAACTTCCTTTTCGTCGAGCAAAAGACTAGGGATTGTCGTGCATCTAAGAGTAGTTATGTGCATAAGAATGCTAAGCATGTAAAAAACAAAACTAGAAATTCTGAGTCTTTTTCACATAAGAAACATTTTCCTAATTCACATGCCAAGGTACAATCCACTAAGACTACCTACATGGCTAAGGTTCAACATGTTATGATGCAAAACAAACCTAAAACTTCATCTAGATGGATCCAAACTGCTCAATCTTTGGAGTCTAGGAATAACGATAAGTCTTCCAATTTGCATAAGAATATCAACAATCGTAGACCTTGCCATAAGTGGATGCCGTCTGGTAGAATTTTTAAGGATGCTGGACTTAGGTGGATACCTACCGGAAAGCTGTTTACCGATGACAAAATCAAGTTTGCCTGTGAAACCCCAAAGGGTTTGGATACTAATGTCACTAACCAAAATATATGCAATCAAGTTAGTAATATTAGTGCAGGTAGTCCTTACTCTATTGCAGATACTTCAATCCTTCACTACATAGACTGGCTTAAAGTATGGATTACAAATGGATTGATATCTCATAACTCACGGGTTCTTGAGCTTCATACACGATCATCAGGGAAGAAAAATGTGAACATTGGGTAGGTGTTTTCATTCCCCTCATGATGTATATTCGGGAGAGCTCTTGGGTATTGGTGTACTTCGGGTTCTTAAGCTTCATACACGACCATCAGGGAAGAAAATGTGAACATGGGGAGGTGCTTTCATTCCCCTCATGATGTGTATTAGGGAGAGTTCTTGAGCATTATACAAAGAGACTGACTGCATCAATTCAACTACTTGGGGGAATTTTTCTCTTGACACCTTTTGGAATGTATTGCTTCAGACTTCAGTAGAAAAGGAATTTGAGAAGATTATTTAAATGTGGGATGATACGTTGCTGTTGTTCTATTGGATGATATAACCTCGAACGAAGAATCACAGTGATTATTCTTAAAAGGAGCAGTAGGATCGATGATAATGGTTTGCTTCTTTGTACACCTGGCTAATGGAAGCTTGAAAGAAAGCTTTGAATCTGCTCAGCTAAAAGGATTTTCGGCTTGAGGGGAAGCTGCCAAAGTCTCTGTTTCTCAAAGGCTCATGTTCTATCGTATATTCTGAAGCCTCGGAAGCTTTGGTGGTGGATGTTTAAGAGATGACGATTTCTATCTTCTACAACGGGGCTGTTCGATATCCGTATCTCGGTACTCGTATCGTCATCCTTCTTAAACTATATCATCTACTATCTTTGTATATATTTTTTTCAGAAAAACAAAATACAAAAATATAAAACCAACAAAAGAAAATAGAAAATTATAAAATCAACAAAAACCCATAAAAATTAGAAAATTTTGAAAAAGACCAAAAATATTGTTTTCTCAAGACATGTCTTCTGGTATCGATAACATCTACGGTCTTAGAAATGTCATTCAATAATGGCACGGGACTTTAGATGAAGTTCGAACAGAAGGTATAAATATTCTTTTCTAAACATGTCTTAAAAAAAAAAAAAAAAAAAAAAAAAAAAAAAAAAACTATGGCTTACTATTATTTCAGATAGCAACCCGCTCTTTCAAAGAAAGGAAAGTGCTACACTTAAACGATTTTCAAATATTTCGTGCACTTATCCTAAAAACAAAATGAGGAAAGTATGTCGAAGGACTGCTGTTCCTACACAAATGTTTTTCCGTCAAAAATTTCTTCTGAAAAATATTTGTTTTAACAAAATGGTGGTAAATGAGTTGCTTTCAAAACAATCAGTTTCAGATTTTTTATTAAATTTAAAACTCAATCAATGACTTTAGCGCTTTTAAACTTTTTAGACAATGAGTCATTGATTGAGAGGGAGAATGTTTTCAAATCTATATCATCTAACGAGCTTTCTTAATTATCCTATATGCTTAATTAAAAATGATGTTAACCTACGTTGAAGGACTAGGTGCCTAGGATATGATTGTTAGGATTAGATGATTTGAGTTTGATAAACACATTATTCCCATGCCATATATGAATTGATTGATATGTTGGATTGACTTTTATTAGTCGATTGATGTTTGGGTGATGTCGACCACCATATATTTGTATGTGTATTCACTAACATATGCAGGTATATTGGTATATAAGAATGTTCCCGATCCGGATCTCACAAATGATGATGATTGGATGCCGAAAGGAAAGGGTAACTATATCTTGGGTTGACAAATGAAAAAACGTAGCTTAATTGGACTTATATGGAGAGTTGGCATGAAAAAATGCAACGTAAGAGGTCTCACTGCATCAGCAGATGGTTTTCTTCATCAGCAAATAAAAAAACAGAGCTTAATTTGACCTCAGTTGGCATTAAAATGCAACGTAAGAAGTCTCACTGCTTCAGCAGACGGTTTTTCTTCCAAGCCCTACAGCAACAACATAAGCTTCTCAACCACCTAACGTATCTTTGTGCAGGATACCATTTTTAAACAATTTTGAAAAATATTGTTTTGAAAATGGAAAATATTGTTTTGAAAATTAATTGGACTTAATTTTGAAAATCACTGGACTTCATTTTATCAAAACCTATGTCACTCAATTATCGACTTCGGTCATCGATTGAGGGGGAGAGTGATTTAAAATAAAATATTTTCAAACGATATTTCTTCATAAAAGTTCCGGTTTGTACGTTAAAATGTGGTGATCTAAAGATTTAATGTTATGTCATGGTATGATTTCCTTTAAAACTCAAAGATCTGTCAAAATGAAATTTTTTCTATTCTTGTTTGATTGTGAAATTGTTTTATTTTACTTAAAGATCTCTTAAAACAATCATACCTGACACTAACAATCTTTAATGTCTTAAATTGGTCCTTATCTGTCATTTTCAAAATTAAATCTTGCCACGTCTTTCCCCAAACTTTTCTAAATGATTTTAATCAATTGGGATCACAAATCTCAATTGGTTTGAATGTTTTGATCAGGGGAGAAATCATGATTTAAATCTCAAATCTGTTTTAATGGAATTGGTTTTAGTCCTTCAAAGGCACTCCTGCCTCCATGTGCCAAACGATTTCAATATACATAATGCACATGTTGAGGGGGAGCATTTATCCAAAAACAAGATGAGTATTTAAACCAGGTACATATTCTCTCATGTTTTCTAAACCTAATTAAATCACTTGAGATCCAAAATCTCATAGGATTTGATATTTTTGATCGGGGGAGAATTTGTGATTTAATAATGAAATTTGATAAAAGTTGATTGTTTGATTCAATTGTGCAGGCTGCTCTCTCATATGTGTTTGTAGGACCTTAAATATATCAACCTTATCACAAACCCAACACGTTATGCGTAGAACACGAACAACACAAACACAAACTTATGCGTAAATAAAGATGGAAAGATTAAGATGATGGTGACTTGATGTTAAAACCGTGTATATGTTGTGAGAGAAAGAGGAAAACAATAAGTTGTATATTCCAAAGAAAACACACACACACACACTCAAGCACACACCTCAAATGACCATTTGAGGGGTATTTATAGTTGGATTACATGATGCCCTAAAAGGCTTTCTATGGGCTCGTTTGGGCTTGGGTTGGATTACATCATACATAAGGCTAGCTTAACTTAACTTATAACCAATTAGCTTAGCCCAAGTCCACGAGCCCGTTGACTATTCTATCACGATATCTAACACACGTTACAAAGTTCCTAACCGTGAATGACCATCACTTCTAATAAAACAATTAAGGCGAACAATCTCCCCCTAAGGGGTGGTCATTCAAATGATGCTCCACTTGATTAGGTCTTTACTTTTCTCGAGCTTGAACTTTGTGTGTAGATATAGAATAGTCTTGAATCTTTGTTCCTTCATGCTTTGTGATCCGTTAATGTGGTTGTCAGCCGTTGTCAACTTCGTTGGTTTGGTATCTCCATGTCTTTCTCCACCATGCTTACACTTCTATTTGTCTTTTGGTTACTAATGATGTGGTTCTCGAGTCTTTAAACTTTGTAGATTCTTTGACATTGACGAAGAATCATCTTTAACTTTGAGTAGCCTTTGATTTTGATGAGAACTTTCATGTGTTGTTGGTATGAGCATGTGGAGAGTCTGCACGATCAATCCGCTCCGGAGCTTCCATAAGAAGAAAACATAAAAACAGGTTAGTAATAAGCGGATTCCGGCACTTACAAGTTTGAATTTTGAGGGTGTTAACAGCATATTGTGAAAACATGTCTCTAATTCTTACAAAGGTCGTTCCTGAACTGGAGTCCCACAAGTGAGATGTGACAACCCGTACTTTCAGGTCATTTCTCGACACAATTTATGCCTCACAATTTCAACATTTATCGTAAACTTGGTTTACTTGTTTCAAATTCGTGTAGCCTTAAAGGTTTAGCGGCGAATTCATGATCATAACATCACGTACATTTCATATGGACTAAGATTAGTCTACATTTCATTGACATCATTTGCATCTCATTAGTTCATTCACGACATTTCATTTCACTTTAAACGCGTAATTTTTATATTAAATAAACGTTATCGCGTGAGTTATTATTTTGAATATTTAATCCATTACTTTCAAAAATGATCCCGATGTATTTTTAAACTTACATTTAGTTTATAAAAACTATATTTTTAGTTTTCCTAGTGTTTCAAATTTATTTGGTACATAAATCGTTAAAGTTAAATTATTACGACGTGTTTCTTAAAAATTATACGATAATTATTTTATCACTCAAATTTCACAAGGAATGTATTTTTACAATTTTTATTATCTCATTACATTCTATTTTGACCTATTAAAAACTTACTTGTACCAAAAATTTCCATTTACCTTTACTTGTACATTTCTACACAATTACTTGCACTTTCTTACAAATATTGCAAACAAATAAATACTTATACATTATAATTAAAAAAAAAAAGATATTTTGGAGACAAAAGCCCCCAAAAATCCGGCCTCTATGGGTTGGCATTTATGATTGGTAGAAAATTTGGATTGTATGGTTATATATTCAAAGATTTCATTCAAGTATTCACTTCTTTCACTTCCAATAATTCACATAGTAGCAAAATCACTTTCTTTCTCTTGTCTCTCTTCATCAAAACCGGCCATCAAGAAGTTCACAAGGGATCATCTTCAAAAAAATTTCTCAAGTGTTTAACAATCTAGTTAATACTCTATATAAGGTTTTGAAATAAAAACCAAGAGTATTTAAGTTTAACCTTGTTACTTACACCTCATCATATTCACTTGTAAGCTTGTTTCTTTCATTTTCATGTTTCCTTATCATCTCATATGTATCTTTTCATTTTTGGAGCAACATGCAAGACATATGTGATTTATACCATTTTTACATGATTTTAGAGCTATATATATATTATGGTCATCCTATAAATATCCCCTTGGTATTCTTTGGTCTTGATGATGATTAGGAACCCATGACACCCTAAGAAGGTGTATGGTAGGATTAGATTAGCTTTGGAGTTGATTTGAAGGGATTAGAATAGGTTTTGTCCGAGAAAAACTATTTTCAATACGTATAAAATAGGTTCTGTCTTTGTTTCGATTTTCTGGAAAAACCGACAGTTGGTACGAAACTTTGGCCTTGATATTTAGAAAATATACTTTAAAACGAATCCGTGGCCTTTTGAACGGATAAAAACGGAGTTATAACGAAGAAGTTATGGATTTTACAAGTTTGACGACGAAATTTATACTTTTCTGAAAATTCAGCAAGCTGTTTTTACTTTGTCCGAGTCAAAAACGAGCCTTAAGCTTCACAAATTATTTCGACTTGTCAAAAATATATTAGTTTACTTCGATGCGAAGCTAAGGACGTATTATACGTAGAAAACGGATTTGAAACGACAAAGATATGCACGTTTTTATAAAGTTGCCGTAACTATTATTTTCTGAAAAACTATATTATTTTTATGTTACAAGTGTTACATTAGCTGTAACGACCATGTTTGCGGCTGTTTTTAACAAGGATGTGGAACTTTTTGGAACGAATTGTCTTCTAGTAAAATCAAGTTCACCGGCCATATTTTTCAAAACGACAAACCGTTTGTATAGCGGAGTTGTAGTAAATTAATTACGGATGTTCAAACTTGGCCGAAACTCATTTTTCTGCACAACAATTAGCCAAAACCACTATCTTTAACCCTTATTATCTTTATGTTCGAGACCTTTTGGACGAAAACTCCTGAACTGAAACTTCTAGATATCGATACAAACTTTCCAAAACCGTCGAGTTCGTTCTCTAACGATCGACGTACACCGTTTTACGACTAGTTTTTCGGAGCCATTTTTGTTAATTTCAAGAAATTTACGACGACATTGTTTTACGACGAAAAGTGAAAATTTCACCATAAATCATTATAAAACCATTGTAGGATGACATTTTGACGTAAAAACTTGTAAAGTGCTTTTTGAATGGTCAAGACGTCAAAAGAGTATTTTTCGACGAAAAGTATTATTTTCAAAACTCGCAAATGGTATAAATAACATACGAAATGCATGCATAACATTACATTGCAACTCATGACATATCATATCATTCGCAATAGGTCAAGATTAACGTATCACATTACATCTCGGTGTACTCACTTTTGTCTTCGCATCATTCCACCAAGTGAGTTTCATAGCCCCTACTTTTACTTGTTTTCATAACTGTTTTGGGGGAGATACATGCTCAACTATTTTTATGACTATCATGATTATTTGAAACTACATGCTTAACTGAACTTAATGTTTAGTCATATCCTATATCATAAATCATTGAGCTGAATGTCTTGGGATTATCATTGGGCTGAATGTCTTGGGATTATCATTGGGCTGAATGTCTTGGGATTATCATCGAGCTGAATGTCTTGGGATTACCATTGGGCTGAATGTCTTGGGAATTTCATTGAGCTGGATGTCTTGGGATTTTCATTGAACTGAATGTCTTGGTATAATTATGTCAAGTAATCAGTGATACATTAAGTTAGGCACTATTTTGTGAATTCATTTGACGATGTGGGCTTGAACATAAACTATATTACACTTTGGCAATGGGTTGTGAATACACAGGTTGCAAGTTTTGTATGGGCGGAACTTGGAACTGAGTGGATTTACAAAGCCTTTGCTGCATAAACGATTTTTGAAAGGCTTTACATTTCAATTCAAACTCTATGAACTCACTCAACCTTTGTGTTGACACTTTTAGCATGTTTTATCTCAGGTATCTAAGGCATTCACTTCATGGCATGCATTTGGACACATCATGGAGTCGTGGTGACGACGCGTCTCACTTGGGTTTTACGCACTTTAAAACATCGTTTGAATTGTAACAAACTTATTTCCGCACAAGTTGATTTTCATTTGGGACCTACTTTGTAAACTCTGATTGTTTTATTAAATCAAACGATGTTCTTTTCAAACGACACTTTAGGTCGTTCAATATAACTATGATTGTGGTGCTATGACAGTCTATCCCCAGGAATTCCATTCCACTGCAAAACAGGTAATTTGGGGGTGTGACATGAGATAACGCGATATACCGAAGTACATCTACAGTTCAGATGAGTCGCTGAGGTACACCGAAGCATCACCCCACGACTGTAGACCGTTTGAGACACACTAAGCGTAATCCACGGGGAGTTACCGAAGTGACCTGCTGTCAGGGCTGCTTGATGTTGACCCTGGCAGGAGTTTCCATTCAATCACTGAGGATCACAATTGTGAAACCTCTCATAAATGTTCTGGCAGATTGCTAAGATCTGCGTAGGACTCTATAATATATCACTTGTGTCCTTATTGATGAACAACAAGCGATGTCATGTCAAGTGTTCCTATGAGATCTTTTGATGAATCTCTTGGCTCTAGACTCAATAGTGCATTTTGGTTTTCCTGAGCGGAGACTAGGGAGAGGGTCTCCTTCTTCAATACCAACCAACTCTAAGAGAAGGTCAATAGATTATGTAGGGTTCCCAGTGAGAATGAAACAAATCCTTTTAAGAGGAATTGAGTGGCTAGAAGGTTTAGTGCAGTGCGTCACTGGGTCCATGACGTCTTGGTTTTCAATACCAGTGTCATCTAGTGACAACCAGTAGCAGATGAATTGAACCCGTTTTCTGCCTTAAGGTTGAATATGGAGGGCTATTTCTTTTCACCCTTTCTTTTACATTTCTTTTTAATTCTTCAACCCCTTCTTTCTCCTTTCTCACATTACTCCTTTTTTTTTCAATCATTCCTAAGGACTTCTAATACTAACTATTTGTGATGTCCTTGGGTAGATCCCTCCGGCTCTGGCGGATCATAGGAAGGATTTACCTATCCTTAGTCACCTTATAACTCCATGACTGTCCTATTGTTGCCATAAAACCATTTATTGAAAATCTCTCAGAGTGTTTATGATAGAAAACATGTTTGAAACACTCCGTGAGTTTTATATTTTTAGAAACACTCCCCCTTCACATGTGCTTATAAGTTTTGACAGAAATCTGCACATAGAGGGTAGAGTTCGTACTTTTTGAATTGATCGACTTTAAATGAGCTAGACCGATTCGAGACACGTTTACATCACTAGAGAACTAGCTTGAAATTATTACCCGTCCTGGTCAAGTCCATAGAAAGTTTCTCGAGATCGTACATTATTCCTCGTCAATTCATTGGTTTCAACTGAGTCGAGCACTTTTTGGGATTCAAACAACGATCATTAAAATTTTTGATCACTTTTTAATCACGTCTCCTCCCCCTCAAAAATAGCATATTCGTGATATTTTTGATATCATCGGATTAAACAACATTTTAGAATCTTTTGGGGAGACAAACGGATTGGATTTAAGCATGAATTTGGAACATTTTTGTTTTATACTCCCCCTTTAATAATGCAGAATCAATTAAAGGGTTTTAGAGGGAGTTATCTTGAGCACAAAATATTTGAAAGATTTTGAAAATCTTTTTGAACAATCTTGAAAAGGTGCTCAAGATGATGATGATTTCTCAGCATTTTTAAATGTAGTGCACTGAAGCATACACTTGTGATTTTCATTTAAAAAGCACGAGTTTTGATTTGAAAAAATAATCAAAAGTCATCATTTCGGTCCGGGTTTCGTACTGATGTATACGAAAGCCATCTTTGAAGAAATTTTGAGAAAAAACATGTTTTGGAAAACATTTAAAGAACTCTCGCTCAAGCATCTGTACATGCCCGTATCATTGTTGAATGACATTTCTAGAAACGTACAGAATATCGATTATACGAGAGACATGTCGTGAGAAGAATATTTTTGGATTTTTTATTTTCTATTGTTTTTGTATTTTTGAAAGTTTTATATTTTTATATTTTGCTTTTGTTGGTTTTTCAAATTTTGTATTTTGTTTTTCAAAAATATTTACAGCGAAGCTTGTTGGAAAATCATTTTCAAGAAGATTCGAGAAGACGTTCTAACTCCTCAGGGGTTAGGCTTCACATTCCAATTCGTCGAACTAAATCATCAAACCTTTCTTTTGGAAGGGCTTTAGTTAATAGATCGACGAGTTGGTAATCAGTCTTCACGAAGAATAATTCAACAATACCTTCTTCCATATGTTCTTTTATGAAGTGATAGCGTACTCCGATATGCTTAGTCTTTGAGTGATGAACAGGATTGCATGATATGGCACTTTTCGAGTCACAATACATAGGTATTTTATCGAAAGTAAAGCCATAATCTATGAGTTGTGTTCTCATCCATAGAACTTGAGCACAACACGCAGATAGAGACACATACTCAGCTTCAGCGGTTGAAAGTGCAGTGCAATCTTGTTTCTTTGAAGACCAGGTGACTAGCTTTTCGCCCAAAAATTATGCGCCTCCTGATGTACTTTTTGCTGTAACTTGATCACCTGCGTGGTCCGCATCTGAAAAGGCAATTAGCTCGAATCCGGATTCCTTCGGATACCAAAGTCCCATGTGAATGGATGTCTTCAGGTACCGAAAGATCCGTTTAACCTCTTTGAGGTGCAGTTCGGTAGGCTTTTCCTGAAACCGTGCTAATAAGCAAACAACAAAATGAATATCTGGTCGACTAGCAGTGAGGTACATGAGAGAACCAATGATATTTCTTCGGATCAATAGTTTTCCCAAACAAATCGGTTCCAATTTTTCGTGAAGTTACCATTGGTGTTCCGACCGAGTCACAATTATCCATACCATGATTTTTCAAAATCTCAGTTGTGTATTTAGCTTGATTTATAAAAATTCCACGAGGGGACTGATGTATTTGTAAACCAAGAAAGAATTTTCGTTCCCCCATCATGGACATTTCAAATTTACTTTTCATGAGATTTTCGAAATGTTTTGAAAGATTCGGATTAGTGGACCCAAAGATGATGTCGTCCACGTAAATCTGAACAATCAAAATTTCGTTTTTGCATTTTTGTGTAAACAAGGTAGGATCAACTGTTCCTTTGGTGAAATTGTTTTGGATAAGGAAAGGGGACAGTTCGTCATACCACGCTCTCGGAGCTTGTTTTAAACCATAGATTGCCTTTTTGAGTTTGTAGACGTAGTCTAGATGTTCCATGTCTATGAAGCCTTCTGGCTGACTCACGTACACTTCTTCTTTCAGAGTTCCATTCAAGAACGCGGTCTTAATGTCCATCTGATAAACCGTGATGTTTTTGTGAGCTGCATAAGCTAAGAATATCCTGACTGCCTCAAGTCTAGCTACCGGCGCGAATGACTCTTCAAAGTCTATCCCTTCCTCTTGTATGTATCCTTTAGCCACAAGACAAGATTTGTTGCAAATTACAGTCATCTCTTCATCCCTTTTGTTCTTCCATAACCATTTGAGATCAATGACGCGAATGTCAATTGGTCTTGGAACCATTTCCCAAGAGTCATGAAGACGGTATTGGAGAAGTTCCTCCTGCATCTCTTATATCCATGCAGGTACTGCCATTGCCTCGCGAATGTTCTTTGGCTCTATATTGCTAACTGAGCAAAGGTAAATGCATAAGTCGCAATCGGTGGCAAGTTGGCGTCTCGTCTGAATTGGCCTTGAAGGTTCACCAATAACTTGTTCAATTGGGTGGTCTTTTGTCCACTTTAGAGTAGAAGGATACCGTTGGTTATACGTATGCGAGTTAGATGGTTCTCGTAAGCTTGAAGAAGATTCAACTGATTCCGTAGCAAACGGGTTTTCAAATAAGTCGTCATCTAACGTTGCATCATTCTGGTTTTGGTTTTGCTCATCAACTGCTGGTAGAACGGGTGCAAGACCTGGAGTAGATGTAGATGATGTTGATGGAGTTGGTTCATTGGTTTCGACCGTTGTAGATGCATCTTCTGTTGGTGGTGGAGGATGATTTTGAGCGGGTGCAGCGGAATGATGGTTTGATGCATTTGTCAAAGTTCCACCATAGTATTCATCGAACATTAACTCGAAGAAATTCTCCCATTCTTGTTCTTTAGGATTGTCAAACGAAGTTGATGGAGCTCTTTGAGGTACGAGTCCAGAACTGATGTGTCCAGAAGTCTGCGGGTTTAGTGCGGGTTCTAGAGCGAGTCTCTCAGAAGCCATTTGTGAAAGTTCATCAAAATTCACATTCATCGTCTCCATGATCCTCCTAGTTCTCCGGTTATACACCCTGAATGACCTCGATCTATCTGAATATCCAATGAAGATTCCAATATCACCTTTAGCTTTCAGTTTCCCTAGATCTTCTCTATCGTTAGTCGGATAGCACAAAGCGCCAAACACGTGAAAGTAAGAGATATCAGGTTTTTTGTTGTTCACTATTTCATATAGGGTTTTATTGAATCTTGGATGGATTAGGGATCGGTTCTGAGTGAAACAAGTAGTGGCAACAGCATCAGACCATAGAAATAACGGTGCACTAGAATAAATTAGCATTGTGCGAGCAGCTTCCACAAGAGTACGATTTCTTCTTTCAACTACCCCATTCTGCTGTGGAGTTCTAACAATTGATGTCTGATGAGTTATTCCAACATCTTCAAAATAAGCTCTTAACTCCTGATTTGTGAATTCTGTGCCATTGTCTGTTCTTACAACTCTTATAGGAGCTTGAAGAAGTACTTGAATACGTTTCAGAAAGGTGATGATGATTCCTGGTGCTTCGTCTTTTGATCTCAGAAACTTAACCCATGTATATCTCGAATAATCATCGACAATAACAAGAATATACTTTTTCCCATTAATGCTTTCAACTTTCATTGGGCCACATAAGTCCATGTGCAACATATGCAACCTTGCTTCCGAACTAGGTACGGGTTTGGGTTTATATGATGCTCTTTTGATTTTTACTTGTTCGCATGATGGACATAAGTGATCCTTGGTGTATTTGAACTTTGGAAGTCCAGTGACGATGTTGTCTTTGGCAAGTTTGTTGATGGTGTCGAAATTGAGATGAGATAACCTTCTGTGCCACAACCAGGACTTTGTTCCAGATGCTCGTGTCATAAGACATATTGGTGATGAAGAGGCCATTTGGTTTATGTCTATAGCATACAAGTTTGTATCACGATTCCCGGTTAAGAGATCAGTGCCATCCAAGTTTCTAACAAAGCAAGCATTTTTCCTAAAAGCAACCTCTAAATCTGCATCACAGAACTTCCCGACTGAAAACAAATTGTGTCCCAACCCTTCGACATAGTAAACCCGAGAGATCAAATAATTTCCAAAAGGTAGATCTCCATAACCCATGATAGCTGCTACATGATCATTTCCAAAACATACGGTTCCCATGAATTTCCAGACGAAATTGATCAGCAGCATCAGATTCCCAGTCATGTGCTTGGAGCGACCCGAGTCGACGATCCAAAGACATATTTCAATAACCTGCCAATAACAAAAGAAGAATATTTTAGAAACCGTTTTGATTTTGGTTCCTTTGGGTTAGAGGTAAAATCCTGATCACACTCATAGAAGTTATCTATTGGTAAGACAGGTTCATCACTCATTCTACCATTATGGAGTGTGAAAGTTCTACCCGTGGGTTTCCAAATGTCATCCCTATAGTAAACATTATGCTCCCTATCAGTAGTGTAAAGCCTAAGTCTCGCAACTAGTCTTCCTATTTGTTTAGCATAAGTTCTTTTGGGAACATTCTTCTTAACAGGCTTAACAATCTCATTCTTAGAAACACAATCATCATGAACATTAGTTAAAGATTTCTTGCAAGTTAAACAAAGAGATTCAATGCATGCATTAGACTTAGCAAGTTTCATAGGTTCAGTACATTCAGATGAAATGTCTTTCTTATTCAAAAGCGGTAAATTCCTAAGGTGTTCTTCTACTTTCTTCTCTTTATTCAAGCGACTACCCTTAGAGGCAAGCGAGACTCTATTGTTCCTTGTATTGCTCTTAGGCTTTAGTCTGCTGCTCAGGTGCTTCCTAGTCCTGTAGAAGGTAAGGCACACTCATTAGGGTTCACATTTTTTTCTAGAGAATTGGTTTCAGCTTTCCTAGTCTCTTTAGAGTGCTTTTCTAAACTTATGTCGTTTGTTCCATATGTTTTAGATGTGGAGGCAGACGCATTAGTGGTACTCATCTTAAAAAGGCCAGGAGCTAAAACTTTTGGTTTCTCAATAACCGCTTTTCCTTTATCAACAATTTGTTTAGGCAAGGCAGGTGGAGTGACTGATTTTGATAAATCATTTTTCTCATTGACTTTTGGAGGAGGCATTGAAACAGACATTTTTGGTTTTAAAACCGGTTTGGGAACATTTGCTTTCTCCTCAGTCAATGGTTTTGAAATCTTAGTATCCACTGCCTTTCCTTTTTGACATTCCAGCTGAGCCCTCAAAAGATCATTTTTCGCTTTCATTTCATTGTAGGCACGCTCATACGACAGTTTGTCATACTTGCATTCCTCAGTTTTACGATCAAGTTGTTTAAAATATGAGACATTTTCTTTTTCAAGTTTCTCATGTGCTTTTTCATATTTTGAAACAATTTTGGAGGTCTCAGACTGGAGTCTTTCATGATCTTCAACAGAATATGTTTGTAGAATAATGGACATAATATCAGTGGTCAGAACATCTTCGAAGAGAGAATCATTTAAATTTTCCAAAACTTTGATGTGTTCGACACAGTCATTAGCTTGCTTTACTAGGGATTTATGGTCATTGACAAAGTCAACTGTTTCTTTCAAAAGTGCTTGTTCAAAATGAATTACCCTTGCACTGATGGCATTCAGCTGAGGGGTAATTTGAGTTTCAAAATACTTTTTATTTTCATTATCAAAACTATTAAACCAGATGTCTGTTGTAATATTGGTTTTAGTTTTAACAGTGTCTTGAAGATCCACAATTCTAGTTTTCACATTTTCTAAAATACTTCGCGCATCACTTGTGTTAAAAGGATTATTTGAAGACATTTGTTCAATGTTCGAAAGAGAATTTGAGACAACAACTTGTTTTGAAACAGATTTTGAAACAGGTGTTGACTCTTTGTTTGAAACACTTGGTGTGATGGAAAACTTTGACTTTTCTTTTTTATTAACAAAAGTAATTCCGTTAATTTTGTTCCATTTGTTATAATCAATTGGTTTGATTTCCGGATTTTTTTGTTTCATTTTTGATCTACTCTCCTCAGATAGTTCTAACGTTTCAAGAGAATCACGAACAATAATGGGTTCATGTAAAGCTTTCCCATTGTTTAACACATTCTGAGGTTTCTGAGCTTTCTTGAGGAACGAAGAAGGGTCGTTACCAAGTGCCATTCTATTATTAGTATGAAAACGCAGATTTACTTGATTGGAAAGCATCTTGATTGTTTGAGCAGAATGACCTGTTTTAAGAAGCAAATTTTCCAAAGTTTCGATTTTTTCATTTTTATCAAGAATTTCATCAAGAAGAGAATCTTCTCGTTTTGAAAAATCAGTAATCAACTGCTTCTTCTCTTTTTCAAGATTAGAAAACATTTCTTTTTGTTTAGAAAGTTGGTTATTTAAATCAGAAATTTCCTTGTTTAGAGATTTAATTTTTAAGTTCAAATTCACATCAAGTGTGTTATACTTGATTTGTAAAAGTTGTTCTTTAGAAACCAAATTTCGATAACCAATTTCTAATTCTGATTCTTTGTTTTTATGAAATTCAAAGGCTTTTGCGTTCTCCTTGTAACTCTCAAGCTCAGCGGTCAATTTAGCATTCGCGGCCTTAACTTCGCGATTGACCGTTCTAACTTTCTCGATTTCAATGCCACAGTTATTGATTAATGATTCAAAATAAGCACGTGTTTCCTCATCAGTCTCAGTATTTTGTGCCACACTGCCTCCATTAGGATCCACATCTGGAGTCTCAAAGTTAGTATTGCTACAACTCGGATTGTCCAGGTATGTATCATAAGTAGGTGCTGATGTCACATAATGATGTTCGTCATGAGTAAACACATCAAATATGACATTGTTATAGCATGGATCAATGATTGGTACCTCAGATACTGTGTTGGCGTCATAGACAGGAGGTGCGTCAGAATCAGTGTCGTACTGAGTCTCCTGAAGATTTGCCATGAAGATGCAGTTTGCATTGAGTTCCTCGAGGTCTTCCAAATCATCCATAATAGCCATGAAGTCATGTTCCTCAGCACTCAATTTTAGTCCAGATTGTTCCTTTTGTACCAACATGATAGCTTTCTGAAGATACGCAAGATCCCTCTTTTTCGGCTTAGTTGGACAATTCCTTGCCATGTGACCCACTCCTTGACAGTTATAACACATAACCTGATTACCCTGATTCACATTTCCATAATTCCCAATGACTGGTGCTGCAACATTCCCATTCTGATTACCCACTGCTCTATTCCCAACATTCTGACCCAACTGATTACCCTAATTCGGAACCGCTTGATTACCCATGCGAAATCCAGTAGCATATCCCTGCTGATTCCCAATAACTCCAACCATTTGTCTTTGATTACCCATGTTCACACCCGGCTGTGCAATTTGCCTGTTGCGAGTGTTTGATGAAATCCTTTGGTTGTTGTTAGTAGGTGTGGAATAGCGACCTCTGAATGCTTTACCCAAGAATGCAAATGCTTGTGACAAAGCTTCTTCTAGTTCCATTTCAAGATCAGTGATTCCTTGTTCCTGGTAATGTTGTTGTTCTGGTGGAACAGCTTGTTGTTGTGGAATGTATTGTTGCAAGTTGTTGTTAGTGGAAGATGATGAAGCTTGTTGTTGTGTATTCACTGGAGTTTGAGTCTTTGCAATGAGTGCCAATGGATCATGATTCTTTGCTAATCTTTCTTTCCTGACTTCATTCACTTCATTTTGGTTTTGTTTCAGAAAATCGTTGATTTGATCAAAGTTCACTTGATATAAGTCTTTTGTTTGGTTGACAATAGTGACATATCGTCCCCATTCTTCTGGTAGATTGTTCAAGAACTTGATGTTGCTCACCATAGTTCTGGGTGTCAACTTGTTTCTGATCAGCTCATTCATTAAAGTGCAGAACCTTCCATAGTAGGATTCAATGGATTCTCTTGTAGTAGATGTAAACTTCTCCCAAGCAGTTAGCAACTTGTTCTATGTGTCTTGTTGACCAATTTCTGTTCCATGACAAAGTCGTCTAACTCGTTCCCACATATCGAAAGCAGTTTCACAACTGTCTACAGCAACAAAGATGTCTCTTGGTAAACCCAGTTGGACAATATGAATTGCCATGTCATCTGCTTCGACTTGCTTCTGATCCTCTTCAGAGTATTCCGATTCTTTTTGAAGACGAAAAAATGGTGGGACGGGAGATGTTGCATCAGCATTTCCAGGGTCTTGGACTTGTCGAGGTATGAAGGGTCCATCCTGAATGGATTTGATCATCAATTTTCCATTAGGTTTTGTCTTGATGTAACGAAGCATTCGACTTGTCCATTGAAGATAACCACCTTTTTCCAACATAGGAGGACGGTTTTCGGCACCGGCTGCATGAATGTCTTGTTGAGTTGCCATTGATGAACCTATGATCTGATAAATTTGATGTAGGATCGATTCAACGATAAAGGAGTTGTGTTGGATGAAGATTAAGCTCGGTTGTTGTAGTGAAAATTTGGTCTAAAAACTTAAAAACCTCAATAACTTCTTTTCGGAGCGTTTTTAGGACTTGAAGGTTTTTAGTTTATTCGGCGGTCTATTCTCCTCGTTCTCACGGTCGTTTTGATGGGTAGATCGCTGAAAACGGAGTTACGGTTCAAAAGTTATAGCCGTTTGAAGTTTTGCTCAAAATCTTACTTGTAAACCAGTTCTTATGCGTAGAAATGAATGCTTATGCGTAGGATTCCTTATGCGTAAAGAGCTTAGGCGTAGGATTCTTATGCGTAAACCTAAGGTTAAACGTAAGTCTTATGCGTAAACTTTAAGCGTAGAAGGAAAGTACCTTACGCGTAAGAGTTAACTTATGCGTAGAGTGCTTACTCGTAAGCTTTCTGCTTATGCGTAAGAGTTGGTTTAAAACCAAAAATCCTTTACACTGTCACAGCGTAAAAGATATCCGAAATTCGAAGTGTTCCACACACTTATCCAAGTGAGGGAAGCACTGAGTCACCTTTGTTGCACGAAGATTCTTCACCAAAACGTTATGCGTAGAAACGTATGCGTAGAAAAAGGGTTTTCACTTTCTTACGCGTAAAAGTAGGGTTTTGACTTACGCGTAAAAAAATTTCAATGATTCAACCAATTTCTGATGCATAGATAGCCTTAAAAACACTCAAATAACAAGATTGTTTTGACCAAAAACACCCAAAATGCTTTTTGTGCTTACGCGTAGAAATGAACAACGAACCAAAAACTAGTTTAAAAACGATGTAAAACACATAAAGCTTCGAACTTTTTTCCAAAACTAGAATCTTTAATACTATATAAACCTTAGACCCTAAGAATCTTGAAGATTTAAGTGCAAAAATTAAAGTTTTATGCGTGAATCTTTGAGAACGAACACTACGCGTACACTACAACAAAAAAACTTCAACCAAAACACTCCTAAACCATTGTTAGGCGATTGATACCAATTGTAGGACCTTAAATCTATCAACCTTATCACAAACCCAACACGTTATGCGTAGAACACGAACAACATAAACACAAACTTATGCGTAAATAAAGATGGAAAGATTAATATGATGGTGACTTGATGTTAAAACCGTGTATATGTTGAGAGAGAAAGAGGAAAACAATAAGTTGTATATTCCAAAGAAAACACACACACACACACTCAAGCACACACCTCAAATGACCATTTGAGGGGTATTTATAGTTGGATTACATGATGCCCTAAAAGGCTTTCTATGGGCTCGTTTGGGCTTGGGTTGGATTACATCATACATAAGGCTAGCTTAACTTAACTTATAACCAATTAGCTTAGCCCAAGTCCACGAGCCCGTTGACTATTCTATCACGATATCTAACACACGTTACAAAGTTCCTAACCGTGAATGACCATCACTTCTAATAAAACAATTAAGGCTAACAGTGTTAAACGCTTTCGAATCTTGAAGCACATATTGAGGGGGAGCATTTCGAAAGGTAATAAACTATCGAGGTACAAAAGTTTTTATGTTTTAACATAAAGTACCTGGATTGAGTTTTTAAATGGTTTTCTTAATGGTTTTTGTGATCGTGGATGTGCTTCAAAAGAACTCTTTCCTCTATGTGACAAAATGATTTCAGATATCCTATGCACATATTGAGGGGGAGAATTTTACCAAGAAAATCAAATGGCTTTTTCCATAGAAATTGTGATCAAGAATTTATTTCAAAAGAACTCTTGCCTCCATGTGCTAAACAATTTATAAAATCATATGCACATGTTGAGGGGGAGCATTTCTTAAAGATCAAAACAATTAAGGTACAAAATGCTTTGATATTATATAACAAGTACCTTGATTGATTTTTCCAAATGATTTTTCAATTGGTTTCAAGAAAGAAAAGAACAATACCAAAAGACCGACCAATTTACTTTATGCACGGTGATATAAGGATGGTTAGGTTAGGTATTCGTTCCCACGATCCCGCCAGAGCCGGAGGGATCTACCCAGGGACAATCCACTAGATAGTGTAGAGTCCTTAGGTATGATGAAAAAAAGGAGAAAAATGAGAAATGGGAATAGTGCAGACTGAGACTGAGCTAGTACTGGAATAAACCTAACAAGGTTCTAGTAATGAAGTCTCAGTAAGCACTGAAGGGGTTAAAGAATGAAAAAGAAATGAATATGAAAAGGGTGAAAATAAATAGCCCTCCAATAATTCAACCTTATGGCAGAAACTGGGTTCAATGCATATGCTACTGGTGGTTACTAAGGTAACGCCGGTATTGAAGACAAGACGTCATGGACCCAGTGACGCACTGCACTAATACTACCCAAGCTACATAAGTTCCTCTTTAAAGGACTTGTTTCATTCTCACGGGGAACCGACATAATCTATCGACTTTCTCTTAGAGATTGTTGATATTGAAGAAGGAGACCCTCTCCCTAGTCTCCGGCATAGGAACCAAATGTGCACAATTGAGTCTAGAGCCAAGAGGTCATCCACAATATCTCATTAGGACACAAAATTAATGAAGACTTGCTGTTTCACACAATGTGGAAAGTAAGAATATATTAAGAGTCCTACGCTTTATCCTTGTGGTATTGCCAGAACATCCGAGTGATAAGTAAAAATATTCACGATGAAGATGGAAATCCTTCTAGAGCCAACATCAAACAAGCTCTTGGTGGGTGACATGTGAGATCTTTTCTAAATATCAAGCTTGTGACAACTGGATAGAAACAATGGGGCGATTCAATCATGAATCAACCTTGGTCCTGCATTGGAATTGACGAATACTTTTGGAAAAACCATTCGATGTGCAAACCTTCTTTTCTCTAGCATGTCGAATGTGTATTCATATTTTCAAACACAAAAAGTATCTATGATTGAAAAAATACTTTTGGAAAAACCGTTCGATGTGTAAATCTCTTCTTTTCTCTAGCACATCGAATGTGTACTCATTTTCTAATACAAAAGGTATTTTGATTGAAAATTGATCTTTCTCATAAAACCTTCGTCGTATTGCAAAACTCTTTCTTCAAGCAATACGCGATTGTTTTCAAATCAATTTTTCATCAATCAATGAATCTCAATTCGCTAGTTCACTCACTCCGTGTTGTCTTCTTTGAGACGTTCCGGTTTGAGAACAGCTAGAACAGCTGCGAAACCCTGTCAAGGAGATTCTTCAGAATCATACCTGATCACAGGCAGTACTTGTACTGATCAACGGGGAACCGTGGGCCGTGTACCTCAATTCAACGAAAGTGATCAAAGACACTTTCGTGTGTTTTATTGCTAACTATTGTTTGCAGGTACATTTGGACGGTTGCAGCTGATCAGATTTGAGAAGTCAATCCAAAGCCGCATGCTCACAGCATCCACACTTAATTGAAGAAATCATGACTGGTGCATATCTACATAACCTGGCTCTGATATTTTTATACTATGCTTCTGCTATGCTGCTGCAAATATCATGAACCAGTAAAGCTTCCGCTACTCTGATGGAAAGATGTCATGATCCTGAAAGTGTGAGCATGTCGGTCCAAAAGTGACAACATCACATGAAGGCAACACTACAAAGGGTGATCCAGAGATTTACTGTGGCTGATGATCTCAATGAAAGCTCAAAGATCATCAAAGATGTGGATCAGTTCAAATACCTCCACTAAAAGTACAAATCAATGTGGACTTTGAAGAATCGCTACTAAAGCACAAAGATTACAGAATTGAAGAATTGAAGTCTACGAGCTCAAGAACAAAGTCAAGAATAGAATGCTAGGATGCAAAATGTATTTCATGGGGTGACCTCCCTTAGGGGGAGATTGTTAGGAATTGGAAATTCCATATTAAAGTGTCGGTCACCCCAATTATTGTCTAGCATAAGTTAGCTCGTAGACTTGTAGTTATTTACGTTATTTAGTAGTTAATTAGTTAGTCAGTAGCGTAGAATAGTTTAGAGTAACACCGTGGAGGAAGGACGGGTCTTTACCCATTGTATGCCTGATCCACAGTCTGTTAGGAGGACGTATTATGTAAAACTATAAATACCCTCTACCTCCCAAGGTAGAGGGTTGGACCTTTCACTCAATCTAACCTTTCTTTCTTTGTTTACTTTCTCTCTCTAGAAAGGCTCCCACCTTCTACTTTCTCTCTCTAAACTCTTAAACCATACGCCTAATATTATTATGATATGATGTGTTTGTGAAATCCAATATCCAACAAGACCCTCCCCCTAGTCTCCGCTCAGGAAACCAAAGTGCACAATTGAGTCTAGAGCCAAGAGATTATCAATAAATCTCATTAGGACATACAATTTATGAAGACTCGTTGTTTCACACAATGTGGAAAGTGAGATAATATATTGAGAGTCCTACGCATTATCCTTGAGGTATTGCCAGAACATTCGAGTGATATGTAAAATATTCACGATGAAGATTTCAAAACTTCTAGAGCCAACATCAAACAAGCTCTTGGTGGGTGACATGTGAGATCTTTTCAAAAGATCAAACTTGTGACAACTGGATAGAAACGATGGGGCGATTCACTCTTAAATCAACCTTGGTCCAGGGTATGAATTGATGGATACTTTTGATAAAACCTTTCGATATGCTCAAAATTGTTTTCCAGCACATCGAATGAGCATTAATGTTTACAAAAAAAAGTAGTTTTTAGTGAACTTTGATTTAATTCATCAAACCTTCATCGTATCGCAAAAACTCTTTATTTAGCAATACACGACTGTTTATCAAATCAATTTCTCATCACTCAGTGAATATCAATTCGCTGATTCACTCACTCCGTGTTGTCTGCTTTGGGATGCTCCGGTTTGAGAACGACTAGTACAGATGCGAAACCTTGTCAAGGAGAATCTTAGGAATTCTACCTGATCACATGCAATATTTATACTGATCAACGGGGAACCGTGGTTCTTGCAACCATATTCAACGAAAGTGAACAAAGACACTTTCGTGTGTTTATTGCTAACTGTCGTTTGCAGGTACTCCTGATAATTGCAGCTGATAGCCGATGAGACGTCAATTCATAACCGCATGCTCACATCTCCCAATCATACTTGAATAAAATCTTGACGATCAAAACATACAACAAAGCTTCCGCAACTCTGATGAAGAGATGTCATGATCCAAATCTGTGAGCATGTCGGTCCAAAAGTCACAACATCACATAATGGCAATATTTCAAAGGATGAGCAGGAGATCCTATGTGGCTGATGATCTCAAAGAAATCTCATGATCACATAACAAAGAAACTGTTAATATAAATAATCCGTAAAAACGTTTTTTTATATTTTACGATCTTCTAATGTTTTGTCGATAACAAACGTAAAATCATTTTAACGAAACAAATAAAATACGTAAATGGTTTGGGCCAATAGTTTTCTAACCACTTACGTTTTCACATAAAACACTAAAACAAGTATAAGTGATTTTATGATTTAGTAATATATATGTACAACAACTAGTGTTTACATATTGGGTAAATATATACATAACTAGTATGTATTATATTGGGTAATGTAAATGGGTTGAAACTTAAGTATTTAACCCATTGACCAAATACATTGAATGTAGTTGAGTAAAACCCAAAGTCCAAGACCCATACCCAATGTCTAGATACATTGTACCTTGGTAGGCACTCAAAACCATGGACTAGATGCATTGCATCTTGTAGATACATTGAATCTACTTGGTACTCATAACCCATGACCCATACCCAATGTCTAGATACATTGTACCTTGGTGGGCACTCAAAACCATAATTAGATGCATTTCATCTTGTAGATACATTAAATCTACTTGGTACCCATAACCCATGACCCATGACCCAAAACCCATGGGTAAAAGGGAGCGTCCCACAGATCCCCAGTAATACACTGGACGGATCCCTCAAAGGAGGGATCTGTGGGATCCGGGGAACAGTAGCCATTTTCTCTCTATAAATAGTGACCCATTTCTTCATTGTTTCTCACCCCTTTCTCACATATTTTCTCTTTGAGTTATAAACTCTCTAACCTCAGATCCAAGTGATCTATGTATGTAGTTTTGTTTTGTGTGATTCTCTAGGTTCCTTTTAAAGGCGAGATCACCACCTTTTGAAGTCAAGCAAGCTCAAGTCCATGAGTTGCCATGCTTCCTCATCATCAAGACTACTGAAGTTCTCTTGTTGATGTTTCGCTTCTTTCTCACTAGAAGTGTAGTGTTGAAGACATAGGTGAAAGATGTCTAAAGGGTCAAGACGAAGACATTAGTGAAAGGTGTCTATCTTCCGTATTAAAGGAACTAGTGAAGGGTGCTTAGAAGTCAAGACTAGAGGCATTAGTGAACAGTGCCTAGAAGTCAAGTCGCAAGACATTAGTGAAGGGTGTCTTTTAGATCGAGTCAAAGACATTAGTGAAAGGTGCCTAAGGTGTACATTCTATATGGTGTGATTCGATGTACAAGATAGATTAGTATTTGGTCAAAGGATATTGATAACATCAAATAGTCCTGAATATTAAGTGTCAATTTCCCCCGATAATGCTCGTTATTTATATCATTTATATGGATTTACGCTTGTTTTCCATTGTTTTCCACTTTCAGGTAAATTACGAGCATTGGAGCTAAAGAGACGCGGAAATGGAAACATAACTAAAGATTTATCACAGTATGCTATTTTGAAGAATTTACGGCGTAACTCCTCTCTCACATTACGCCGTAACTATTGCGTGACCCAGAATACCAACTTATCAAGAGGTTATGGCGTAACTCTTCCCAAAGGTTACGACGTAACTCCATTAGGTCAAATGAGGTTCCACGCCACTGATACTTACGCCGTAACTACTGCATCACTTATGACGTAACCAAGTTTATTGAAGACTACGGCGTAACCACTAATAAGGTTATGCCGTAACTAGCTGATCTAGTGAATTTATGAATAAATAGAAGGTTACGGCGTAACTCCTATATTGGTTACGCCGTAACCCATATCTGGCCTATAAATACCCCACGAATTCCAACATTTCTAATCATCCCATTCCACACACAATACTCTGAGAACGTGGGAAAAAGCTCAAGGCAGGTCTAGGGGAGCATACAGAGCTGTTTTCAAGGGAGAAGTCACTCCTTTACGATAGGCATTAGCGTTTTATATTTCTTTTACTTTCAATTCATGTATTTCGTACCTTTGAATATTGAATTGATTTGCATGATGATAACGCTCAGATTGTGCATGTTTTTAGTAGCCTTATGTGTGCTTATATATATGATATTTGGTTATATTT
The DNA here is from genome assembly GCA_019973895.1 of Chrysanthemum seticuspe. NCBI lineage: Eukaryota > Viridiplantae > Streptophyta > Magnoliopsida > Asterales > Asteraceae > Chrysanthemum > Chrysanthemum seticuspe. Next base: position 270,475,176 of record BPTQ01000009.1, read on the forward strand.
GCGTGATTATAGTGCTTAAACGCATCAAAAGATGTTTGTCTAGTGTTTATAACCAAGTGCAGGGTGTCACACCCCCAAATTACCTGTTTCAGCGGAATGGACTTCCTGGGGGATGACTGTCATAGCATCAAAGTTACAGTTATATCGAATGACCTAAAGTGTCGTTTTGAAAATAGCGTTTGATTAGGTAAAATAATCAGAGTTTACAAAACATAGGTCCCAAAATATTTCCAATATACCAAAATGAGTTTGTTACAATCAAACGATAGTTAAGTGCATAAAATATATGTGAGACGCGTCGTCATCGCGACTCTATGATAAGTCCACATGGATGCCATGAAGTGAATGCCTTAGATACCTGAGATAAAACATGCTAAAAGTGTCAACACAATGGTTGAGTGAGTTCATAGAGTTTGTTTAACAAGTAAAGCTTTTAAAGAACGTTTATGCAGCAACGACAAAGTTTTTGGTCAATGAGAATAGTCTACAAAACAAAGGCATTGTAAATCCACTCAGTTCCAAGTTATGCCCATACAAAACTTGCAACCTGTGTGTTCACAATCCACTACCAAAATATGTCTAGTTTATGTTCTTGCACAAGTTGTCAAATGAGTTCACAAAGCAAAGGCATTGCAAATCCACTCAGTTCCAAGTTTCGCCCATATGCACAAAATATAGTGTGTCTAATAGTCGAGTATAAGTTACCATAATAATTCACAATATTGCACTACGTATATAATAATTCAGGGATGCTCCGAACATGGGAGACTTTGCACTGCTCCAACAAGGGAGACTCCTTTGTCACTCGACCACCAGGGCGAGAATTATTTAGAACGCTCCACCAATAAGGCGAGACTTTGCACACTCCACCGATAAGGCAAGAATTATTGAGAACGCTCCACCAATAAGGCGAGACTTTGCACACTCCACCGATAAGGCGAGATTTATTGAGAACGCTCCACCAATAAGGCGAGACTTTGCACACTCCACCGATAAGGCGAGATTTATTGAGAACGCTCCACCAATAAGGCAAGACTTTGCACACTCCACCGATAAGGCGAGATTTATTGAGAACGCTCCACCAATAAGGCGAGACTTTATAGTGATGCTTCGGTCATGGGAGACTTTAGGTCAAGGTCATAACACGTACGGTTCAATAAGTTCAAACAAGCCATAAGTTTGTATTTAAGTTCAAGAGTTCCGTTCAAAAGTTCGTAGTTAAGTTCAAAGATTTTAGTCGAGTTCAAAAGTTCAGAACAGTCAAAGAGCTCGAATAATATCAAAAGGTTCAAGATAGTTGGAGCGTTCAAAATCACGTCAAACAAGTTTAAAATATATAAAAAGGGTCCTTGTACAAGTTAAAAGAGTTTAACTATATGTCAAAAGGTTCATATCCAGTCCAAAGTGTTCACTTATATGTTAAAGGGTCCAATTAAATTTAAAAGAGCTCAAATATACATGTCGAAGGGTTCAAAATCAAGGAAAGTGATTCAAATATTAGCGTTCATAACATAGTGATCAATTTAGTTCGGACATAATCTACTTACGCGCACATGGAGTGAAACAAACGATATTTAAGTTCATATAAATGTAAAGTAAAAGCAAGTAGTTGAGCATGTATCTCCCCCAAAGAGTTTATAAAACAATTAAACGAGTAAAAGTGGGACTACGAACTCACCTGATGCAATGATTATGGTGACAAAAGTAGATACACTGAAATGAGGTGCGATCTCTATCCGCAACCTAATATGAATGATATGCTCTAATATAAGTCATGAAACAACGTCGTGCATGCAAATTCATATGATATCCATACCACTTGTACATTCTTGAAATTAACGTTTATCGTCGAAAAATAATCTTATAACGTCTTGACAATTTATAAATTACTTTATAAATATATACGTTGAAATGATATCCTACGATAGTCGTTTAGTGATTTATTATGAAATTATAACTTTTCGTCATAAAACAATGTCATTTGACGATTTCATGAAAGTGACTAAATGGCCTCGAAAAGCTAGTCGTAAAATGGTGCACATCGAGTGTTAGGAAACAAACTCAACGGTTTTGGAAAGATTGTAGCATTATCTCAAAGTTTTAGCTTTTAAGTTTTTATCCTAAAGGTCTCGATCATGGAGAAAAACATAGGTAAAGTATGGTACTTGTACCAAAAATATTGTTTAAGGTAACTTTCGGCAAAGTTTGAGTGACCATATTTTATTCGTTACAACTCCGTTTGACGAACGGTTGGACATTTTGGAAAATAGGCTAGGTGAACTTACTTTTACTAGAAGACATCATTTTATAAAAAGTACTCCATCGATGTTAAAAACGACCCTCAACATGGTCATTCGCGGCCGTAATGTTTGTCTATTAGAAAATATATAGTTATACTTATATGAAATAGTTACGGCAACCTTGTTTAAACGCGTGTAATTTAATCGTTACAAGTCCGTTTTCTATGTTTTATATGTCCTTAGCTTCGTGTTAAAGTATACTAATATATTTTTTATAAGTCGACACATTTAATAACGCTTAAGACTCATTTTTGACTCGTAAAAGTTTGGGACGACATGCTGAATTTTCTGAAAATATAGTTTTCGTCGTTAAACTTGAAAATAGCATAACTTCTTCGTTATAACTCCGTTTTAACCCATTCAAGCGGCCACGTTTTCGTTTTAAAGTATATTTTCTGAATATCTAGCCCAAAAATTTTTAAAAACTGTCGAAATTTCCAGAATTAACAAAAATGATCAGACCCTTATATATTGTTGTCGAAATGGATTTTTCTCGCGTAATACCTATTCTAACCACTTCAAACCAACGCCAAAGCTATTCTAAACCTACCATACATCTTCTTAGGGTGTCATGGGTTCCTAGACATCATCAAAAATGATATGTTTCAAGGGATAATTATAGGATGATATATATATTCATTTATAGTACTTAAAAACAATTAAAGTGGTATAGATAACCATATAACTTGCATGTTTTTCCTCAAGCATGATAATATGACCAAAATATGAATATGAAAGATGAAAATGATCTTGAAATGCTTACTAGTTAAGTGATGAGGTTTAAAGAACAAGGGTTTATCCTAAATACCCTAGGTTTTTATTTCAAAACCTTGTTTAAGAGTATGCTAGAGTTGTGAAATTAACTTGACTTGAAAAAAAAATATGCACTCCTTGTGTTTCTTCTTCTTTGGCCGGTTGATATGAAGGAGATGAGAGAAAGTTTATGTTTTTCACTTTGAGATAAAGTTGTGTATGTTTTAGTTTGTAAAAAAAAATATTAATTATGCAAGTATAAGTGTATACAAAGATATTTTGAACTCAAATATGGGGTGAGTCATATTAATTGTGTCGACAAGCATAAAGCAAGACATGTTTGAGTGAATCTTGTACCATTTAATGTATAGGTGTATTAGCAATTGTAGGATTATTTATATATAGTTGGTAATTGTATATATAATTAAGTATTTAGGGTAGCGTTAGCTAAAAATAAATTTTAACGGAACGAACAAAATAAAATATATCAAAGCCATGAAAATTATAAAAATACATTTCTTACAAATATTTAGTGAAATAATAATTATCGAGTAGTATTTACGAAAACCGTCGTAATTATATAAATATAACAATTTATATACCAAATAAATTTAAAACATCGGGTAAACGAATAATATAATTTTTATAATCTTAATATAAGTATAAAAATATATCAGAATAATTTTTGGAAGTGTCGGATCAAATGTTCAAAATAAATGATTACGCGATAGCTTTTATTTAATAGAAAAGCGTTTAATGAAAAATGCAAAACCATGCATGAACTAATATGATGATGATGTTACTAATGATATGTAGACTAAACCTAGTCTATATGAAATTTCCTCGATGATATGTTCATGAATTCGCAGCTAAACCTTTAAGGTTACGCGAATTTGATACCCGTAAACCTAGTTTACGAAAAATGATGAATAGTGAGTTTCTCCAGGAATGAATAGTGTTTTGTGAATAGTAAAACTTTGAAATACGTTCTCAGAATATCAAATCAACTCCGAAAATGATGAATAGTAAAACGATGAATAGTAAATTCCCGAGATGAATAGTAAATTTTGAAAAATGACCGGAAATTAAGAATTGTGACACAGGGAAACGGAAGGAAAATAAAGAAATGTTCAGCAAATAGAAGATTCCCATTTCAGT
>BPTQ01000009.1:270479486-270686500 GCA_019973895.1 Chrysanthemum seticuspe
TTTGCTTGTGTGAACTGCCATGTTTTAATTATGCTGATGTTAGGATTTGATCTTAGAACTGGTTTAGCTTATGATAGTTGTTTTGATAATTGCTAATGGTTATGCTATGTTTTGTTTGGTATATTTAATTATAGTTGTCTACTATGTTCCTATTTGTTTGTGAGATTGCTATGTTTTGGACTGCTATTTCCGCTGCTGCTATATAGATTTAAGAGTGTTAAATGTTGATTTAATGAGTTGTATGAATGCTATGATCATTTGCTGGTAACTTTTTTCATTAGTCATTAGACTCTTTGTTTGGCTTATATATAATTTGTTATTCTTGATATGTTAAGTGTTTGGTTGTTCGGATGTGGTTGCATGTTGTGTCATTGATGTGCTATGAGATGTTTTAACTTGGTATATCGTTGTTTGGATTCCTGTATGTTTGAGTTCCGCAGAATCCTAAAAGACTTCCTTATCATTTTATTTTAGTTTTGTCATTCGTATATTTTGTTTTGTTTAGTTTTTGTTTCGTTATATCTGTTCACTGAGCTTTGTAAGCTCAGCCGCATTTTCTTTTCCTGCGGCAGGTATTTTAAGCATTCAAGATGAGCTTATGGGATAGCTGATCTGGGTTGAGAGTAGAGACGAGAGCAAGATTTGATTATAGAGATCTTAGATTTATTTTGAAGTTTAGTTATTTATGTTTTCTTTTGAGTATTTTGTAAGGCTTTCGCTATTGTATATTATTTAGAAGTTCTGATATGAAACCGTATTGTGATATCTTTACCCTTGTCGGGTCGGGGTGTTACAATTTATGGTATCAGAGCCCTAGGTTTTAGGACCCTTAGAGCTTAGGCTATGACCTGTGAGGATTGGGTAGATTTAGGATTTCCCTTCTGCATACTTTCTTTGCGTTCCCTATCGCACTTAGACTTTGCTAATAGTTTATTGTTCTTTTAGATGGTGATCCCTCGTCGTTTTAGTTCACCTGATAGGAGCAATCAAGGACCTGCTAGACAACCTAAGGAGAAGACGAGGTGGGCCGTTGTTGTTGCTAAAGGCTGTACGAGGTTTGGTAGAGTGAAGCGAACCAACAAGAGGATACGAGTCCCGGCCTATATGTGGCCATGCACGATCGAGGAGAAGCTGACCTTGAAGGACGTGGACGGAAAGATAGTAGAGGACTACGAAACTAAAGTTGTTGACAACCAAGGTTTCACCACTACGTATCATGATAGGTGTCCAAAGTTCGTTGAAGATGGCGGAGTGGGTTGGACTAGGAGTCACGATTTGTATGCTTTCGTGGACCGTGTGCCGGAAGAGGAAGAGAGGAATCGGAGAAACGACTTTGCTAGCCGCTTACTACCTCAGCGCGAAGGAAATAAGAACGGATGGATAAGTGCGGAAGAAGAGGAGGAAGAAGAGGATGAGGAAGAATACGAGGTGGACTCAGAATTGGAGTCTACGGCTACTAGTAGGTTTAATCCGACACAAGGATAGGAATTTGCGCTCCTTATTAGTTGCCCTCGTTATGAGAAAGTTTTGACATTGGATTTTGGGTTAGGTCCTTTTGTTTCTTTAGATGATTGAATCTTGGATTATTAAGTTTTATTTTGGGAATTCATCTTTTGACGATTTTGCAAATTTTGTTTGATTAATGGAGATGAAACAAATTTTGATAGTATAGTTCCTGTTCGTTGTTCTCTTCCTGATAGATTCGTTGAGTTTCCATTAGTCCTCATAAGTTTCGTCTGCTATTTATTTTCTTGATGATGTTGTTTTATTACCGCTTGATTATGTATGACCGTTATGATGGTATACTCATCTGTATATTATCTCTATATGGTGTGTTTTGCTATGATATTCGTTATGTGTTGTGTCATGACCCGAGACCGAATATAGGGACAATGAGAACTTGTTATGTGATGCAAGTATTATGACGCCTGATCAACGTGATAATACCGAGATCATATAATTTGAACTTATTGAAATTATATGACGTCTGGGAAATGCATGTGGTTGTTGCGTGATTGGACTTTGACTTGTAGCTGTTATTTGGTACTTTTCATATTGGGTTGAGACTCTGTACCTAATTGTGAGATTTTCATCGATATCTGTTACATATGAGTTTTGTACCATTGGGATCCGAAGTTGTTATTATCCGTGTGAACCTATAGATTGTTATGCCTGCCTTAGATTGGTATGCCTCCACATACTCCTGCGATTAGTAAGACTGTTAGGATTCGTTCCATCTATGCATATGATAATTTTCATCTTTAGATACCTGTATAAGTTAGAGTGTGTTTTTGAATTTTCCTTATCTCATCTTTTACTGCTAATACTTTATAAGTATATGATTAGCATTCGTCATATATTCCTTGAAATCCCGAAATCCATATTTGTCGCCGTGCTGTCCCATCTTGTTCAATTTCGAGGACGAAATTTCATTTTTAGAGGGGAATAAATTGTAATACCTGAATTTCTAAAATTCACAAAAAGACCAAAATACCCTTATGATCAAAAGTAAGAATAATCAATTAACAGAATACCAAATGAGCTATGTAAATTCAGAAAAATTTATAAGAAATATCACACATGATCCAAATAAATATTAAAGACTTTGTAAAGGTAATTTTTATAGTTTAAAACTTTATAAAATTCGTTTTGTATTTTATATAATTAGCCGAATATATTTAACTAGTTTTATAAAAGAATTTAATTAATAAAAGCCCAATATAAAATTATAAAAATTAAGATACCATTTAATTTGAGTCCAATACATTATATAGCCCACAAGAAAATTGGAAAATCATATAAATACATAAGGTACGGTTCACTATATCCCTAATAACCGAATAAACCTAAACCGACTCTAAAACCCTACAAAATTCGACTTCCAGTTTCCAAGGCCTGAAGCTATTTTTCTTGGACGAGTTTGAAGGTGAAGAAGGTGAAAAAAATCGTGTTCGAGGTCCTAAGCTGCTGTTTCGATCGTGGTTAGTTTTGGGTCGATTAGGGTTTTATCGAGTGGAAGTTTGTGTGTTCTTTGTTCTAGCGTTCGATTCTCATCAAGGGTATGTTCCTAATGTTGCTTTCAGTCCTACAAGTCATATAGAACCTGTAAAAATTGGTCATGCATAATTAATAAGTCACAAGAAATTGTTTTGGATTAATAACCCTAAAAACGTATAAAATAACGCATGAGCGTATAATAATTTTTAAGACCATGAATTGATTTTTCCAGAAGCTCTTACATGTTATACAACCTGAATAAAATACATGATTGTGAATTCGAAGCTTGTGTAAATTGTCTTGGGTTTTCTTGTTCGATAACGCATGAAAAAGGAAAGAAATATAAAAGGGGCGATTAGGATTTATATAAAACTAGGGTTTGCTTGTCCTCATTAAGGGTAATTAATGAAGTAATAATGATGAGCTAATGATGGGTTAAACCTAGGTTTAGGGTTTGTACTTAAATTATGTATATTCGGTCCTATATAAAAGTTTTGGGTTGGTTTTGTAAAATATGAAACTTAAGGGTTATTTTTTTAAAACAGTAAAATACATGTACTAAACGTATAAAATAAGTGTGGGGGTTAAACGTGTAATTTTGGATACTTAGAGGGCCATTCGAATTGTTATTGAATTAAAAAGGGTATGTTTTGTAAATTCTAAAACCTTTGGGCTAAAATGGTAAAATCTGATAATATAAGGTTAGATCGTGAAATTAAAGATGTCAAGGGTGTAATTTTAAGTTTGGCTAATTAATGATTTATACTCTAAAATGTTGGAATTCCTTCTGTCACTAAAATGAGAATATACGGACAACTCCAAAAGTATTAATGCGATAAATCCGTTATAACATTAATGATGCTAATAAGTATTAAATAAATCATAATCCGTGTAGATTCGTTGAAGGAGACGCGACGTTACATCTTCATATTCCTACATTCGTTTGCTTTCTTCTCATTTGCTTTAAGGTACAGATATTCTGACCTTCTTAGTAGAGGTTCTTTAAGATGTTCTTTTCGTTAGTTTTTCCCGTTTTACTTGTTAGGGTTTCCAATGCCATTGCTATGACACCTTTCCTGATTGTGTGATCTGTTGGTTATCTAAACTTATGTTTTATTGAATCATGCGATACTTGATTTGAACTTTATGTTAGGAAGACTTTGATATGCATATTTGTTGAACCTTGTTATATTTGAATATGAACCTTATGATATGAGTTATTTGATATGTTCTTTGCTGAACCTTGTGTTTGATTAAGACTTGTTTCATAATTGAAGTTCGTTTTGACCTAAGTTAGTTTGACACCCGAGCCAAATAATACCTAGTCATGGGGGTTCCATGTCCGTGTCAGTGATGCACCTCTGACATGACTCTAGGGCAGTAGAGTGAAGTTCTGCCACGTCCCTTATCTGATATTTGCTATGAGCTCAATTTATGTTATATTAAATTGTTAATGTATGTTTGTGGGGCGTATGGATGCATCCTAGATCTGATTTGTTGTCTGATATGATATGTTTAAGATGAATGATGTCGTGTGCAATACGCATCTTCATAAAATTCTGGGAGCTCGCTACTCCGGATTATTTTGAGATTGTTTTTATATAGTTATGATGTTTTGATATGATATGTTTTGGGCTCGTGGTAGTTAACTAAATCTTTATTTGTTATTACTATGTTAAGTATTCTGATTATGATTCGGTATGTTCAAATGCTTATGATTATGTGCTGGGTTTATTATATGTTCTTATATATGTGTATGCTTTTGTATGTTTATGTGATTATCGTTTAAAATGCTAGGTTATGATTAATATGTTTAAATGGGATTTGCATGCTGTTATCTGATGTCATGTTGGTTTCTTGTTATGTGGAATCGTTGAACTGTGGGATGAATGTGTTAGTGTGAAGTGAGTATTCTATAAGATTAGCATGTATAATTTGTTCAGTTAATTTGTGAACTTTGCTTATATGTTAGTGGTTTATTTGCTTGTGTGAACTGCCATGTTTTAATTATGCTGATGTTAGGATTTGATCTTAGAACTGGTTTAGCTTATGATAGTTGTTTTGATAATTGCTAATGGTTATGCTATGTTTTGTTTGGTATATTTAATTATAGTTGTCTACTATGTTCCTATTTGTTTGTGAGATTGCTATGTTTTGGACTGCTATTTCCGCTGCTGCTATATTGATTTAAGAGTGTTAAATGTTGATTTAATGAGTTGTATGAATGCTATGATCATTTGCAGGTAACTGTGTTCGTTAGTCATTAGACTCTTTGTTTGGCTTATATATAATTTGTTATTCTTGATATGTTAAGTGTTTGGTTGTTCGGATGTGGTTGCATGTTGTGTCATTGATGTGCTATGAGATGTTTTAACTTGGTATATCGTTGTTTGGATTCCTGTATGTCTGAGTTCCGCAGAATCCTAAAAGACTTCCTTATCATTTTATTTTGGTTTTGTCATTCGTATATTTTGTTTTGTTTAGTTTTTGTTTCGTTATATCTGTTCACTGAGCTTTGTAAGCTCAGCCGCATTTTCTTTTCCTGCAGCAGGTATTTTAAGCATTCAAGATGAGCTTATGGGATAGCTGATCTGGGTTGAGAGTAGAGACGAGAGCAAGATTTGATTATAGAGATCTTAGATTTATTTTGAAGTTTAGTTATTTATGTTTTCTTTTGAGTATTTTTATAAGGCTTTCGCTATTGTATATTATTTAGAAGTTCTGATATGAAACCGTATTGTGATATCTTTACCCTTGTCGGGTCGGGGTGTTACAAAATCAGTATCTCAAGGACCTTTGAAGACCATAGTGATTTAAGAACAAAGTTCTACAAGATAAAGAGAAGAAAAGATCAAGTTTCCTTAACTCAGGAAATCCAACCGGATCGGTTACAACTGTAACCGGATCGGTTGAAATATGACCAGAAACGCCAATATGACCATCACCAACCGTTCGGTCGCCACCCGCAACCGGAATGGTTGGCCCCTTTTGTAGAAGACCAACCGGATCGGTTGGTCATATGACCGATCCGGTTGGAGAAGCTGCATTTGCCAAATCTTCATCACTAAGTTTCTCCTTTGCATCCAAACGATTCTAGGTCCTTTTCTTGGTTTATTCTAGTCCCTTCCTTACTCCTTGGAGGCCAAGTTCAGCAATTAATACCCTAGGCTTTGTAATTAGTATAAATAGAGGCCATTTGTGAGCATATGAGACACACACTTCAAATACAAATCTCTCTACTCATCAAACAAAGTTTTAAGCTCTCAAATTCGTCCTTAGATGTCCAAGGAAGTTTGGAGTTCCAGAAGTTCCACATTTGGAGGCCAAATCACCAAGAAGTCCACCCCAATACCTTGGGAATCATTACTTCACCATTTGTAATCTTGTTCCAAGCATTGTAAGACTTTTAATCATGTTTTCTAATGTTCAAAGTTCTGAGTTTATGTTCATGTTTGCTATGAGTGGCTAGTTTCTTTATACACTTGCCTAAATGATGTTGATTATCATATGATTAGTTAGTGATTATGTTAACATGTTTTAATTCAATTTCAAGTTGATTCTAAGATCCAATTGTGCTAAAGTTTCGTAGTGACATTTGTTAATCAAGTTTGGCTAATTGATAGTAATTGTTGGGGTCGAAAGAACTTATTGTTATTCAACTAGTCATAATCATTTTGTCTATGGATGATTGTTTTTACCCATTATTCTTGATTACAAAGGAACTAAGGTGTGGTTGTAATAGAAACGCTTTTTGATTATCAAATTGGATTGGTTGGAAACATCTAAAAGGTCGTAAGATTAGTTGTTGAGAATCAATTCTAGCCTTTTGTCTATGATCGGTTACCTTTTGTATTGACCATTTCTTAAGCAATTTGATGAAACAAGTGGATGTTTTTGTGTTTAAGTTTATGGATGTAGACTTATGAAACTTGAATTGATTGGTTAAACGTAATGCTTGTTTTTATGAACTAAAATCTTGACGAAGGTTTAACTTGTAAGAACAATAGATTAGTCTTCCAACTAATTATCATAACCAACATGTTAAGAGGTTAACACAATCACATTAATCTATGATATGAAACTAGTTTAAGCAAGTGTAGTTTTTAATCATCTGAATTTCATTATATCTATTTGCTTTGTTATATGTTTTGGATAGACTCTGTTAATTCAAACTTGTGTTTAGATTCACTCAAATCCCTGTGAACGATCCCGACTTACCTTCATAATCTTGCTATAACGGAAGAGTATACTTGCTCGTATGTGTTAGTGGTAATATTGGTAATTCACCTTTTATAAATTTAAAACTTGTACACACGTAGCACATCAAGTTTTTGGCGCCGCTGTCAGGGTTTTGATTATATTTCAACAAGTTTTTGAATTTCCCTCAGTCGATTCAACCAAAATGTTTCTCTCAGAAACCTTAACCGGATCCGGTTGTCCTTCAACCGAATCGGTTACGATTTTACCCATAACCCAACTGGTCTAACCGATCGGTCGCAACCCACAACCGATCCGGTTACCCACTCTGACCCAGAAAAAACTGTTTTCGTTGTTTGTCCGTGTGTTTAGATATTGCCTGGATTCTCTAGGACATTGTATGAACACTCGAGCAGCGGGAATAGAACCTATTACACCTCTTACCAACCCTAAACATTTGATTCAAAGAAGAAGAAGAACACTTTTCATACCATTGGAAAATCGTGTACCAAGAGTACCAAACCCACCATTTGATGACCTCGTAGAATCCAAAGTTGTTTACAACCCTTTCACCAATTTACCTTTTCCCATGGCGGACGATCAACCCATGTGGGGAACCAACCGAGCCGTAGCACCAACCCCCGAAAGTGCTATTGTTGCTATCAATCTTGGTGACAACTTCATCGTGAAGGGACATCACCTTTCTATGATCAAAGACCGTCAATTCGATGGCCGTGCACGGGCCGATCCGCACAAACACATTGCCGAATTCATCGAAGTTTGTGGCATGTTCCGTTATGGCGACACCGATGTCAATGCCATCAAACTCAAACTTTTCCCATCATCACTCGCCGGAGATGCTAAAATATGGTACAATGAATTAACCTCAGGAATCATAAATACTTGGGAGGAGATGAGGCAAGCTTTTGTAAGCCGATTCTTTCCACCTGCCATGTTTGATCGATTAATGGGAGAAATTCATGCTTTCAACCAAAACCCAAACGAATCACTTGTTGAAGCTTGGCTTCGAATGAAAGATTTGCTTCATAGTTGTCATGGACATGGACTATCAAAAGGAACCATTATCCAAATTTTTTACCATGGACTAGATGAAATCTCTCAAGGCATCCTTGATGCTGGAGGAATTTTTCTCTATAAAACTCCCAACGATGCACATTAATTGCTCGAAGATCGAGTACTTCTCAAACTTGATTGGTCCAAAGATTCCAAAACTAAACCTCTTCGAAAAACTGTTGCTTTTGTCAAAAACACCGATACTTCAAAACTCATGGAGAAGATGGAAGCGTTAAACTCAAAAATCGACTCGCAGTACAAAGATATCAAAGATGAAATGAAGGAAATGCGAGACGGATGCAACAATTGTGGAGGAAATCATCCATCTTCCCAGTGCGACGATAAACCTATGGGTGGACCGAAGGAAGGAGAAGCGAGTTACGCTTAAGGAGGATACCGTTGAGGAGGATATCGTAGTAATTATTACGGTCGAAATTCTGGAAATTGGCAAGATCGCAGACACAAGGGATGACAACCGTGATTCTCAACCACAAACTGACGACCCACCACCACAAAATCCCGACAAAAAGATGGAAGAAACCGAATTCAAGAAAACTATGAGAGAATTCGTAGCCGGTCAAAAATCCGCAAATGATTTTATTAAAAATCAATTTTTCAATCGCAAAGCCAAAGTTGAGCAAGGACAGAAAAATCATCAAGCATCTATCCAAGATCTTGAAAACAAGTTTGGCAGACTTTCTGACCAACATTCCTCTAGACCATCTGGTTCATTGCCAAGTAATACCCAATCCAACCCAAAACCATCAAATGATAAAACGTACCGTCCACCACAAACAAGAAATGAGCATATCAATGCTGTCTTCACAAGAAGTGGTCTCTCGTACGATCCACCACCAAATCCTAATACTCCTGTCATCATTGATAGTGAGGATGAAACCGAGGAACCAAACACAACTCAAACCACCAAAAAGAAAAACATTCCATCCGTCAAGGCATATACACCAAAAATTCCTTATCCTCAACGCCTAAAGAAAGAAAAGATGGAAGAGCGTTATAAGAAGTTCATTGAAATAATTAAATAGGTTAGACTCAATGACCCTCTCGTTGATGTCTTAGCCGGAATGCTCAATTACGGGAAATTTTTGAAAGAACTTCTTAATAACAAAAGCAAGCTTGAGCACATATCAGCTACTTTCCTTAACGAAGAATGCTCAGCTATTGTCCAAAACAAGATCCCACCAAAGGTCGGAGATCTTGGGAGCTTTCTTATTCCATGTACTTTCGGGAATAATGGTAAATGTGATGCTTTGGCCGATCTTGGCGCAAGTATCAATTTGATGCCTTATTCGTTGTATTCCAAGTTATGCAACAACAGCCTGAAACAAACAAAAATGAGCATCCGATTAGCAAATCATTCCTATCAATATCCTGTGGGAATCGCCGAGAATATGCTTGTTCAAGTCGGTAAATTCATTTTTCCCGTGGACTTTGTAATCTTGGAAATGGAAGAAGATAGTAAAGTTCCTCTCATCTTAGGAAGACCTTTCCTAAATACCGCTGATGCAATCATCAAAGTGAAAGGAAAAGAACTCAACCTTGGAGTTGGGGAAGATCGAATCACTTTTCTAATCGATAAAGCAATGCGCTACCCACATTCCAGTGATGACACTTGTTTTAACATCGATATTATTGATGAAGTCACTGATGAAGAATTGGACGCATTACTTAACGAATCCGATCCATTCATGACTACTTCTGAAAAAATCAATGAAACAGATTTTGACAAAGAGTTTGATGATTTCATGAAAGTAGAATTCGAAGGAGATAACTCAGAAGAAGAAATGGAGGAAGAGGAAGAAAATTTTGAAGAAATAACTTTCAATGACGAGATGCGAATTAAATCCTCTATCGAAGAACCACCCACAGATCTCGAACTCAAACCTCTCCCAGATCATCTTGAATATGCTTACTTGGAGGAAAAATCACTTCTTCCAGTAGTCATATCTTCATTGCTCGAGGATAGTGAGAAAGAAAGTTTAGTTTATGTCCTCAAAGATCACAAACAACATTTCGCTTGGAAAACATCCGATATCCCAAGAATTAGTCCTAATTTCTGCAAACACAAAATCAATTTTGAAGAAGGAATTAAACCTGTGGTAGAACGTCAACGTCGACTCAATCCCAACATGAAAGAAGTTATTAAAAAGGAAATCATAAAACTTCTCGATGCTGGAATCATTTACCCAATTGAGGATAGCCCTTGGGTAAGCCCTGTTCACTGTGTTCCCAAGAAAGGAGGAATGACGGTTGTGACTAATGAGCGAAATGAACTAGTTCCAACTAGAACCATCACTGGCTGGCGCGTTTGTATTGACAATCGTAAGTTAAACAAAGCCACCAGAAAAGATCACTTTCCGCTCCCGTTCATGGATCAAATGCTTGAAAGACTGGCAGGAAATAAATTCTTTTGTTTCCTCGACGGATTTTCAGGATATTTCCAAATTCCTATCGATCCTAACGATCAAGAAAAGACCACTTTCACTTGTCCTTTTGGAACCTACGCGTATCGGCGTATGCCTTTTGGTCTTTGCAATGCACCTGCGACTTTTCAAAGGTGTATGATCGCCATATTCCAAGACATGCTAGAAACCTCCATGAAAATTTTCATGGATGACTTTTCAGTCTTTGGAGACTCGTTTGACGCTTGTCTTTCTAATCTCGATAAAATGCTCGAAAGATGCGAAGCTGCACAACTTGTCCTTAACTGGGAAAAATGTCACTTTATGGTAACCGAAGGAATTATGCTTGGCCACAAAATCTCCAGTGCAGGAATGGAAGTAGACAAAGCAAAGGTCGATGTCATTTCAAAACTTCCACTACCAACTAACGTCAAAGCCGTTAGAAGTTTTTTAGGACATGCTGGTTTCTACCGCCGATTTATCAAAGATTTTTCAAAAATATCTCGTCCAATGATAAAACTTCTTGAGAAAGAATCTATCTTTGACTTCAATGCTGATTGCATAAAAGCTTTCGAAACATTGAAATCTTAACTTACTAGTGCTCCGATCATGGTTTCACCTAATTGGTCACTACCCTTCGAACTTATGTGCGACGCAAGCGATTTTACTGTTGGGGCCGTCTTAGGCCAACGTGAAGGAAAACACTTTCGGCCTATATATTTTATAGCAAGACACTGAATAGTGCTCAGCAAAATTATACCGTGACCGAAAAAGAATTACTGGCCGTCGTTTTCGCATTCGACAAATTCTGATCATACCTCGTGCTCTCAAAAACAGTCGTTTTTACTGATAATTCAGCGCTCAAGTATCTGTTCACCAAGCAGGATGCTAAACCACGTCTTATTCGATGGATTTTGCTACTCCAAGAATTTGACATCGAAATCAAAGATAAGAAAGGAGCAGAAAATCTTGCTGCTGATCACCTATCGCGTCTTGAAAATCCCAATCTTGAGTAGTTAAAAGAAGAGGAAATCGATGATTATTTTCCCGATGAAACTCTCATGACCATCGATGGAACTGAAGATCCTTGGTTTGCTGACTTTGCGAACTACCTCGCAGGAGGTATTCTCAGAAAAGGTCTAACTCATGCTCAAAGAAGCAAATTCTTTTCGGAACTTGAATACTTATTTTGGGAAGAGCCATATCTTTTCAAAATGTGTCCTGACGGAATGATCCGAAGATGTGTTTCTAGTTCTGAAACCCAAAAAATTATTGACGAATGTCATCATGGCCCAACTGGGGGACATTATGGTCCTTCCACCACAGCTAAAAAAGTTTTTGATGCTGGATTCTATTGGCCAACAATATTCAAAGAAGCACACACACTTGTTCAAAACTGTGATGCTTGCCAAAAGACCACTAATCTCTCTCGAAGAGATGAAATGCCATTAACAAGCATTCAAGTGTGTGAAATATTCGATATTTGGGGAATAGATTTCATAGGACCTTTCCCTAAATCCCACAAATTCGAATACATTCTCGTTGCTATAGATTATGTGTCCAAATGGGCAGAAACTGAAGCTTTACCAACAAACGATGCTCGTGTCATCGTTAATTTCCTCAAAAAGCTTTTCGCTCGCTATGGAATTCCCAAGGCATTAATAAGCGATCGAGGAACCCATTTCTTTAACCAACAAATGGAGAAAACCATGAAAAGATATGGAGTTCATCATCGATTCGCGACGGCCTATCATCCACAAACCAGTGGTCAAGTTGAAAATACCAACAGAGCTCTCAAAAGAATACTAGAGAAAACAGTGAAGGACAATCCTTCAGTGTGGGCAAAGAAACTTGATGATGCTCTGTGGGCATTTCGTACGGCTTATAAAACTCCAATTGGCACAACTCCTTACAGACTCTTGTATGGAAAGACTTGTCATTTGCCGTTCGAAGTTGAACATCGTGCTTATTGGGCTCTCAGAAATTGTAACACCGATCTCAAAATAGCTAGAGAAAAGAGATTCCTGCAATTGCACGAACTCGATGAATTAAGACTCAGAGCTTATGAAAATTCCACACTGTATAAAGCTAGAACAAAAGCTTATCACGATAAAAAGCTACGAATTCAAAAAGAATTCAAAGCTGGAGATAAAGTTCTGCTTTTTAACATGAAATTCAAATTCAAAGCTCCTAAATTACAACCAAAATGGTTTGGACCATATATTGTTAAACATGGATTTCCATCCGGGTATGTCGAACTCTAAGGCAAACAGGGTGGAAGTTTCATTATTAATGGGCACCGAATCAAGTTATATTACGATAAGGAGCAAACGAATGAAGTTTCAGTTGCAACAATTTCCCCTGAAAATGAATTCGAAACTATCACCTTTGTAGCACCATTTCCAGGAAGAATCCCACAAATTGTTCCATGAAAACCATCTGCTGAGTTCGTCTGGGATGATATTGAAGCTACTGGTGAAGAATTCATGTACATCCCTGAACTTTTCAAGATGTTCAAGGCTGCTCTTGTGGCCAAATGAATTCGGGAAGATTCGAGTCAGGCTGATGACTCGGTAATAAAACAAGTGCTTCTCGGGAGGCAACCCGTGTGTTTCAGATTTGATTTTCTGTGGTCACTCCCCAAAGTTTAAACCTTTGGTTGAACTTAAGTGTGGGGGGTGCCACCTTTTAATAAAACCTTTTGTTTGTTTATAAGATTGTGTGCATGTAATAATTTCTCCAGTGGACGCTAGGAATGAAGGAAAGAATTTTAAGCTGATAAACTCATTGACATATCTGGTTTCATCTCTATTTTCCCTATTTCTATACTTTGAAGTTCGTTTTTCATTGAGGACAATGTCTAACTTAAGTGTGGGGGGTGAATAGGAAAAATTAGAGTTTTCATGCTTAAATTTTAAATTTTGTTTGCCCTTGTGATCTAGTTGTTTTCACACTTTTAGGATTATCTATTAGAATAACTGGATCAAACTGGTAATATTTGAAACTTCGAGATGTGTTCCGATTACTATTGCAATCCATTCTGGGATTGATAAACATTTGCTAGCACATATTATACCCCTTTTCCACTAAATTGTGAGGATTTGAGCCTATTTCATAAACAGCATACATCTTTTATGCTTGGATCTTCTGCTATGAGTATGCCAGTGATTTTATTTATTCTAGAACTTGTGCTTGTAAATCATTACCAGACCGCAGTGAGATTGCATTCATGCGATATAAGTAAATTTGTGTGATAAAGAGGCACCTTAGGATTTAACCAAATGGCCTTCCATTTTACATCTAATGATATATTAGCTAACCACATCGGTTAGTTAACCACCCACATGGACCCATTTGTAGTGCTCATTTTTAGCACTAGATACCCCTAGTTACACCCTATGAGCCATCCTTTTCATTTTTGCTTCACCCAGAAAATACAAAAAGATTTTGCACTTTAAACCTTAGCCTATCCCGTATCAATGTCTAAACGGTTGGTTGCTAGTCGCCAGGAAAGTGAATATTGTTCAAATGATTATGAGTACCACATCCTGTGAGATTGATTGAGCCATGCATTATGTTATGTTCGTAAAAAAAATGTATTGAAAGTATGACATAATAGCCAATGTGCTATGATCGTAGAACAATTGTCATGGCAAAGCAAAAAGCTGTGGAAAGCGGAAAAAAAGAAATTGAAGCTATAATCATTTGTTTGGTTCGTGGAATGTTTGGTATCTAGCAACATGGGTATTAGACTTGATTTCATTTTTATTTTAACACCAATTTCATAAACACCTCCATGCCTTATCCATACCCTTAACCCTAAGCCATATCATTATAGCCCGAATAAAAGCCCTCTTTAGATGTTTTTACTTGGTGCTCACGCCACGTCGGTGGAGTTTTATATCTTGTACAAGCTTATGGTAATAATCTAATCATGACTGAGCAATGAGTGTGATTTATCTTGTTACTCCACTAAAAATGAGTGACTGAGTGAATTATATTTCGTTCCTTTTTCGTGAGGTGTTTTGAAATGTTAATCATGCAAGAAAATCATTGGATATTGTCAAACATCTTGATGTTTCACCTTTATAAAGCATAATTGATGAATCTTCTCTCGTATTTATACTTGGTTGATTTGCATCACATTTTTTCATAATCATGATCTTGTACCAATGGATGTTTCTCCTAGATTTGCTTGAGGGCAAGCAAAGTTTAAGTGTAGGGGAATTTGATAACGGTCAGATTGTGCATGTTTTTAGTAGCGTTATGTGTGCTTTTATATATGATATTTGGTTATATTTGCGTGATTATAGTGCTTAAACGCATCAAAAGATGTTTGTCTAGTGTTTATAACCAAGTGCAGGGAAACGGAAGGAAAATAAAGAAATGTTCAGCAAATAGAAGATTCTCGTTTCAGTAAGCCTAAATCAGTATCTCAAGGACCTTTGAAGACCATAGTGATTGAAGAACCAAGTTCTACAAGATAAAGAGAAGAAAAGATCAAGTTTCCTTAACTCAGGAAATCCAACTGGATCGGTTGGAATATGACCAGAAACGCCAATATGACCATCACTAACCGTTCGGTCGCCACCCGCAACCGGAACGGTTGGCCCCTTTTGTAGAAGACCAACCGGATCGGTTGGTCATATGACCGATCCGGTTGGAGAAGCTGCATTTGCCAAATCTTCATCACTAAGTTTCTCCTTTGCATCCAAACAATTCTAGGTCCTTCTCTTGGTATATTCTAGTCCCTTCCTTACTCCTTGGAGGCCAACTTCAGCAATTAATACCCTAGGCTTTGGAATTAGTATAAATAGAGGCCATTTGTGAGCATATGAGACACACACTTCAAATACATATCTCTCTACTCATCAAACAAAGTTTTAAGCTCTCAAATTCGTCCTTAGAAGTCCAGGGAAGTTTGGAGTTCCAGAAGTTCCACATTTGGAGGCCAAATCACCAAGACGTCCACCCCAATACCTTGGGAATCATTACTTCACCATTTGTAATCTTGTTCCAAGCATTGTAAGACTTTTAGTCATGTTTTCTAATGTTCAAAATTCTGAGTTTATGTTCATGTTTGCTATGAGTGGCTAGTTTCTTTATACACTTGCTTAAATGATGTTGATTATCATATGATTAGTTAGTGATTGTGTTAACATGTTTTAATTCAATTTCAAGTTGATTCTAAGATCCAATTGTGCTAAAGTTTCATAGTGACATTTGTTAATCAAGTTTGGCTAATTGATAGTAATTGTTGGGGTCGAAAGAACTTATTGTTATTCAACTAGTTATAATCATTTTGTCTATGGATGATTGTTTTTACCCATTATTCTTGATTATACAAAGGAACTAAGGTGTGGTTGTAATAGAAACGCTTTTTGATTATCAAATTGGATTGGTTAGAAACATCTAAAAGGTCGTAAGATTAGTTATTGAGAATCAATTGTAGCCTTTTGTCTATGATCGGTTACCTTTTGTATTGACCTTTTCTTAAGCAATTTGATGAAACAAGTGGATGTTTTTGTGTTTAAGTTTATGGATGTAGACTTATGAAACTTGAATTGATCTTAAATTGATTGGTTAAACGTAATGCTTGTTTTTATGAACTAAAATCTTGACGAAGGTTTAACTTGTAAGAACAATAGATTAGTCTTCCAACTAATTATCTTAACCAACATGTTAAGAGGTTAACACAATCACATTAATCTATGATATGAAACTAGTTTAAGCAAGTGTAGTTTTTAATCATCTGAATTTCATTATATCTATTTGCTTTGTTATATGTTTTGGATAGACTCTGTTAATTCAAACTTGTGCTTAGATTCACTCAAGTCCCTGTGAACGATCCCGACTTACCTTCATAATCTTGCTATAAAGGACGAGTATACTTGCTCGTATGTGTTATTGGTAATATTGGTAATTTACCTTTTATAAATTTAAAACTTGTACACACGTAGCACATCACATGATTAATATGAGCAGCTAAGCACCCTTTGGTGCTAGCCTAGTTATGATTCCTTAATTTTTTTGTTTGCGTTTACCTTTACTTCCGTACAATTATTTCTAAGTGTATGCATGCATAGTTCATTGGTAGTCACCCTTGGTTCGGTAGTTTTGAATGGCGGTAGAGGCCAATTGCCTAGGAGATATGACCAACTGACCCTAGGTGAGCGGACTGAGACGGGAAGGGTAAGACATGACCAACTGACGACCCTTTCTACTTGTGCGATTTGACCAACTGATCACCTATCGTTTATATAAACTTAATAATTGGGGGGTGTAGTGTCTAAGTTCCTAACGGTCGGGCACTCACTATTATGAATCTAGCATGTAGCGGTACTTAATGACTTGGCTTAGGGGACCATGAACAACAGGACTTATGACGGTGCGCCTGATTTCTCCTATGGTGGCATCTTTGCTGATAGGTTAGGGCGAATTGACCAAATGTTGTCCTCTCGAATTTGACCCCACCTGAAGTAATTGGAGGTAGGTAGACGTAGACATAATTAGCTAGGAGGATTGACTAGGTTAGCACCACTATTCCTCTATTGATTTCCCTTTATTCATTAATCAGCTTTTATTTTATTCTGCATTAGTAGTTTAATTAACTAAATCCCTATCGAAACCATTATTATTCTGTGACACTAGACTTAGTAATAATCCAACACACATAGCTCTTGGGACGACCTCAGCTTTACCATTTACTACACTACACGTGACCGGGTACACTGGCCGTTAGTGCACTAGGGTAGACCATAGGTATAGAGAGACACTATAAATATTAAGACCTGGTCAGTAAAACCTGCATCAAGTTTTTGGCGCCGCTGCCGGAGAGTTATATTAGGATTGATATTAAGTCTTTCATTTCGTTTTTAAACTTTTCTCACGATCATATTTCAAGTTTACAGGTACCATGGAAGCTGTTAACATCGATAACCTCACTCTTGAGGAATATTTGGCGTTGACAAGAGAAGAACAAGGACCAGGGATTGTTAGGCCAGCCATTGCAGAAGATGCTCAATTCGAAATCAAACCTCAATTCATGAGATAATTGCGTGCAAATCCCTTCTCTGGAAGCATCACCGATGATGCCCATGAACATGTAGACAATGTCAAATACATTGTCAGCCTATTCAAAATTCCCAGAATCTCACACGATGCTATAATGTTACGAGTATTCCCTATTTCTCTTACGGGAGCTACAAAAAGATGGGTCGATCGATTACCTGCAGGGACTGTCAACGCTTGGCCTATCTTAAAAAAGTATTTCATTCAGAGATACTGTCCTCCATCGAAGACGGCTAAGCAATTCGAAGAAATTCATAACTTCAAGCAAGAGGGTGATGAAACGTTATACCAAGCTTGGGAAAGATATAACGAATTGTTATAAAAGTGCCCTACTCATGATCTCAACAGCCAACAAAAGGTGAACGTCTTCTACAAGGGACTAAACATCTCTTCAAGACAAATGATTGATTCTCAAGGGTCGATTCCTAGTATGACACCCACTATGGCTTTAGAAACTATTCAAAGAATGGGAGATTACTCTCACAAATAGCACAATTGAGGAAGCAACCGAAGTAAAAATGATGATATGGAAGGCCTTGCAGCAATAAAAAAACAAATTAGAAAGCCTTGGAAGAGAAATGAAGAAGCTCAAAGAAAATGTTAACTATGGAAAAGAATTCCCTTTCAATAGCTACAATAATTACGGACCTAGGTATCGTGAAAAGTCCCCTGGGTTCTACACAAGAATCAACAATAATCCTCTTAAACCTAGCCTTGAAGAAATAATGCACCGGCACATCGAAGAATCTACAAAAAAGGGAGATAGACTCAAGGAGTGGATGGTCAAAGTAAAGGAGGACACCAATATGAACCTACGTAACCAAGATGCTGCAATTAAGAACCTCGAAACACAAATTGGGCAATTGGCTAAAAACCTTGAAACAAGTAAGGCTAAAGCCACTGCCTGCAAGGCCATATTTGCGCAAGATAAAGCAAAAAAAGAGTAGTGCACATCCTCTATAACTAATGATCTTTCCGGGATTAACTACCTTAGAGAGGATGATAAATCAGAAGACGACGAGTTCCTGCCAAGCCAACTTCCTGAAAAGCAGCAATACCAGGAAAGTTTTCTTCTCCCATGCACTATTGGTAACATTAAGATTCCCGCATTAGCTGATTTAGGGGTCGGGGTAAACCTTATCTCTACCACTTTATTTGAAAAAAATCAAACTTACCAATTTAAAATAAACAACTATTATGATTGAAATGGCTGATTCCTCTAAGGTTGTACCAAGGGGAATTGTGAACAATGTGCTTTTAAAAATTGGAAAATTTTTCTTCCATTCCGATTTTGTGGTGATTGACATGGGAAAGCGGGAGGCTTACAACTTGATTGTTGGAAGACCTTTTCTGGCCACTTGTAGGGCTCAGATTAAGGTTTTTGAAAAACAAATTTCTTTGGGAACTGAAAATGAACGAATAACTTTGAGTATGAAAGAGCATTTAAAACCAAAAACTAAAATTTCGAATGATGTTGACATTGTTAATGTTCAATCGCTGGATCCCACTCTACACTCTAAACCTATTACTGGTGATCGTAGAGAGAATATTGATAATTGTAAGCAGAAACAGGATGAAATTGTCCAAAGCATTGAGGAAACTCTGGATCCAAACAAACATTTTTGCAACTCGATGGCAACCAAAGATAGCGAATCAATATGGCCACCGTTTACTCATCCTCAAAAATGTGAAAGAAAAGCAGATGAATGGATATACCCGCATAAGGGAGAGAAACATGATGTTGAGTTAGCATTGGAAGATTGGTACAAATTAAAATTTGGAAGCTCAAAAATCATTAAGGGACTGGTTAAGTGGTATGAGTGCAATCATCTCACTGACACAATAGGCGGTACAAGATCCAGCATCAGCATTACTGATAGTATTATTACTGAAGATGATGACCGAGGAAAATCATGTGATAAATGGCTTTCACATAAGTTTGGAACAAATGGCCTCAAAAATTCTATAAGGAAAAAAAGGCTTGATAATTGGATGAATGAGTACCAACGAACGGGGGAAGTGGGGCAAGTCCAAAGGCCCCCATAGAAGCCCCGCGGCTCTGAGTCTAACTTAAAGACTCGTTAATAAAGAAAAGTGCTCTTTCGGGAGACAACCCGAATTATCCCTTTCTTTTGTTTTTATTTCCTTTTTGTTGGGTTTTGTGTTTTTTAACCATTTTTGCAGGAAACGAGGAACTAATTGCTGCTGTAGTTGCTGATCTAAACAGAATTACGGCGTAACTCATCTTGGTGATTACACCGTAACCAACATTTGAGCAGCAGAATTCTTGACGCATTACCAATTACGGCGTAATACCATCTCAGCGGTTACGCCGTAACTACTCGCTTTACAGCTCATACCAGGTTTTGCCAGTTACGGCGTAACTCCCTCATAGGAGTTACGACGTAACTTTCCTCTGATTTAATTCTTTCATTTTAAAATACAGTAACCTTGTATTAGTTTTCAAATGAACTTTGTGGGTGTGTTCCCCGTAAACCCTCACGAGACTTCACTCGTCCACTTGGGACACCAAATGGTTTAAAAGGCTTGTTGCATAGGCTAAATGCAACCGTGATTCTACGAAAATGAGTTAGGTTTGTTTTTCATCTTTCATTTTTTTATTTTTAGAATTATGCTTGTCGGTATTGTGATTTCAGGGATTAAAGTTTGTTCATGACGCTTAAACGAAGGCACGGTTCTTTTTCGTGGGCATTCTTCTTTATGGAGCAAATTTCAGGGAAGTTCTCGCTCTAATTCTACCTTTCTCTTCACATTTATTTTAATGCCTAGTACAAAAGGGACTTTGTATAATTCAAGTGGGGGGACGGGAGTAGAATTATCTCTTGAACTTTATTTCGCCCTCATTTTTCTAGTTTATTTTGAAAAATTATGCCATTTTTAAAATTTTGACATGTTTTTCCTAACCTAACTAGATTAGACCTTAGCCGAGCACATACAGCCCTTGACATTACATGGTGAGATTAGCCTTATCCGTTTCCAATATTTTACCCCAAATCCACCAAATTATGAATGTGTCGGTAGCTTGTAAACTTTAGAACTTGGCCTTTGCATCATTTCGAGACCATAGACGAGGTATGTTGAGTTAGCTCGATGTATTTGGACTTTTCAGGTTTAGAAGGCAATATTATAGGATTATCACCCAAACAGCCTACCATTGTGAGTCTATCGATTAGTCACCTCTACTTTTTGACCCCCATGTGAAACCCTTTTGTTGCACTTACCTTTAGTGCAAGATACCCCTAGATACAACCTTCTGAGTAATTCCTTTCATTTTGTCAACCCAATATATTGTTTCGTTACACCTATACACCTTAGCCTACCCTGTAGTCTTTATTTGTGATTGGGAAGTCATCATTTGCCTAAGTTCAAGGTTCGAGTGGAAAGGTTTGGAAATTACGCTTTCATCGACAACATTTATGAAGATCATTGAAGACCCCTTGAATTCCCATTGTTCATCTCAAGTGGGGGGATGTTATGTTATTATGTTATGTTGAAAAAAAATGATTCAAAAAAAATTGATTGAGTTATGATATTGTAAAGTGCTATGTTATAAGCACTATAGTATGAGCTTTATTGATTAGTATCGAGGAGGCCACCTCGGTCACATTTGAAGATTGAAGGTGGTAGTTATGCTAACAGAAGAAGAAAAGGTAGTGTGCCCATTACGACGTCCTCAAATGACACATCTACCTTGCATTTCATGATCCGGTTTCTAGACTTCTAAGCTTGAACTTTGGGCGGACGGTAAGTGGTGATGAGTTGGTTATAGATTTAGACTACCTGCTTGTTTTTTTATTTTACACCAATTATATATACCATGTCTTATCCTACCCTTTAGTCATGAAGCGTGTCTAGGTGATGCAGCGAGCAATCTTTGGTGTCTTGGCTATAGATTTGGTCATGTATCATTGATTTTGTCCACTTCGCCGTGACATGTTAGTAATGACGAGTCACCCCTTAACCTTTGTCGTGTCTACCCATATTTCCTTCGAGAATTTTTTAGCCCTTAACTCTAGTGGTGGAGATTTATGTAACAGCCAAGCTTATGATAAAATACATGCTATGACTGTGCGATTGAGTGATCACCCCAAAATTGACACTTAGAATAGTTGAGAGATTTAAGTGTTTGTTCCCCTTTCGTGAGGTGTTCGGCTTTGTTTTATTCTAGCATAAGGGATTTGTAAACTCATATTTTTCAGATTTTGGGAGATATCTTTTTAGGAATCTATCTAATAAGGTCTACTTGAGGGCAAGTAGAGTTCAAGTGGGGGGATATTTGATAACATCAAATAGTCCTGAATATTAAGTGTCAATTTCCCCCGATAATGCTCGTTATTTATATCATTTATATGGATTTATGCTTGTTTTCCATTGTTTTCCACTTTCAGGTAAATTACGAGCATTGGAGCTAAAGAGACGCGGAAATGGAAACATAACTAAAGATTTATCACAGTATGCTATTTTGAAGAAGTTACGGCGTAACTCCTCTATCACATTACGCCGTAACTATTGCGTGACCCAGAATACCAACTTATCAAGAGGTTACGGCGTAACTCTTCCCAAAGGTTACGACGTAACTTCATTAGGTCAAATGAGGTTCCACGCCACTGATACTTACGCCGTAACTACTGCATCACTTACGACGTAACCGAGTTTATTGAAGACTACGGCGTAACCACTAATAAGGTTATGTTAAGAATCGATGCTCTAGGTTTATTAGACCTTATCTAGGATAATCAATGAAGTACAAATAACAATGAACAATAATAAGATGCACAGCGGAATAAATAAACTATCATTGTTATTACTAAGGTTTCTTCATCATCATCATGTGTTCTACAAAACACATCTACAGCCCCAATCCTAGACGATCAACTCTAAGACGGTTACAATCTAGCAGGGATCCATGATCCTTGAGGCTGACCAACTAGTCGACTAACACAATAGTCTAGGCGTTCATAAGCTCACGCCCTAGACACACACACACACACCTTTATCTGATGTTCACATTGTTTGACACTTATTAAACCTAATTCCCTGTATCTCTTTATATAATAAAGATACTAGGGTTACAAATGACTATAAGGGACTAGATAATAAATACTTCTTTGCCAAGTAGGTCCCTTGTCTTTCATGTACTTTGTCTTTTCAACTTTAAATATAGTTCCCAACAATCTTCCCCTAGTTGATAATGACAAAACCAAATAAGCATGAACAAGTATGTCATGAAAGATAAACAAACTTCCCCTTAAACATGCAATATTATCAAGAATCTTCAAGTTGCAATCTTCTATGTAAATATTCTTCCCCTTTTTGTCATCTTCAATTAGGGGTCATAAGTGAGCAACCTTGATCTTCACAACTACGAATCAATATCATACGTCCAATCCATCCTTCCAATGTTTCAAATTACCCACCATTAAGTTTTTCGCATCTAAAAATGAACTTGAAACAGTAGAAATCAAAATCAGCAGTAGTAATAACAACTAGCAGTTGTAAAAACCTTCACCTCGAATGATGCATGCAAATGGTTAAATATTTTAAGCTTCCCCTGAAACCCATATGTTAACCATTTGAAGAATGTAGGCTTTATGTAATGATTAATGATGAAGAAAACCAAGTATAACCAACTTGATGCTAAAGTAGAACAACCCAAACCTGTGTCTTATATCTTGCACTAAAGATGACATCGAACATATACCCAATCATGGTGAATAGGGAGACCGCAATCCCTTGACAATAATCACTGAGCACAATAACGTAACTCCTTAAAGTGTTTTGTCAATTCATTGTCACATGAACGCACAAACAAGTTATCTTAAAAGTGTAAACAGCCACTTTAAGATATAATAAAACACAAACCCAAATAATTCCACTTCATCTTCAAATAGGTGATAAACGCCTTTCTTCGTAATCAACTATGACAATAAGACTGAGCCATGAACCTGTTAAGAACAAAAACCAAAATCCTCTTGTGTGTGTGAGACAAATAACTTTATGTGTGTGTATCAATCTCGCTTCCCCTCAAGTCCAAAACAATTCGAGAACCAAAAATCATATGTTGATTGATATCGAATGATATAAGCAGCGGAAACAATGTATATCGAACAACACTACGTGATCTCATCCAAAAACAAATATCACCATCTCATTCATTGGATAAAAGCCACCATCTACCAGTTAATAATATACCATGTACAAATCAGTAGTAGTCTTCATCGTACAAAATAATATCTCACCAATATAGGAATATACATGAAAATCCCACGAGACCATGATTAGTATTAAATAGGGACCAACTTACCATGTGACATATCAATATTTAATACAAATAACCATGTATTAAACCAGCGTATCATGTGATTGGCATCATCAAAGTTTGGACCAGTAAATACCACCATTCCTCGTACAATATGATTCTTACTTGACCAATTACTTGACCAATCATGAGTCCATAAAACCATGCATATGTAAACAATCAAAACAAAGTCAGACATGTGCTTGTGCATGTATATACATGCGCATATACTACCATCCATAACAACCAGTTATTAACCAGTCAGCCCAAGCAGTACAAACAAATTTCACGAGCTGTAAGAATCATGTGCGAGCAGGACAAAACGTAGCAGTGGTAACAATAAGCCTAGCAGTGGAAACAACATGCTTGCAGTGGAAACCAATACATACGAGCAGTGGTAATGAGCGAGGGGTAGCAGTGGAAACATGCATTCTACGCACAGCTAGCAGTGGTAACCATATCGTGGAGCAGTGGAAATCAAAGTACTAGCAGTGGTAACGAATAACTACAGTGGCGAGAAGCTAGCAGTGGTTACCTTGAAGTGAACGAGTAATGATCAGCACCATATGACCATCATAAACTTAATGCTTGAATGAATACAAGAGTATTCAAAAACCTTAAATGAATAGTAGCACATGAAACTGCTCCTACATCAGGTACATAGTATATGAATCTTCACCTAGGGTTTTCAACAAACCCTAAAAACAATCATCATATACACTCCAAAACTGCTTCCTTCCAAGAATTATCGAGCATTAAAAGAATTTAGAGATATATTAGGGTTCATTATCAGTTAAAAACTGATTCACCATGACTAATATAGCTCTTTTAACCATGAAAAAGAATTTTAATGGACAAATAACCCTAAAAATACGACCTTGAAAAATTCTGTCAGCAGCCAACTTCAACAGTGAATAACTTTTGCATAAGAGCTCAGATCGACAATCCCTTCGGTGGAAAGTTAGATTGGTATATGAAGAACATCCACCTAAAATTTCAGCACGATCCGACGGTTAACGAAAAAGTTATACCTGTTTGAAAACTGACTTGCAGAAGCATTACGGAAATTTTTTCAGATTCGAATTTTTCTTCTTTTCGTCATATTCTTCGAGAAACCTTGTAGATCCTAGATATCGAGAGCCACCCGCTCTGATACCACATGTTAAAAATCGATGCTCTAGGTTTATTAGACCTTATCTAGGATAATCAATGAAGTACAAATAACAATGAACAATAATAAGATGCACAGCGGAATAAATAAACTATCATTGTTATTACTAAGGTTTCTTCGTCATCATCATGTGTTCTACAAAACACATCTACAGCCCCAATCCTAGACGATCAACTCTAAGACGGTTACAATCTAACAGGGATCCATGATCCTTGAGGCTGACCAACTAGTCGACTAACACAATAGTCTAGGCGTTCATAAGCTCACGCCCTAGACACACACACACACCTTTGTCTGATGTTTACATTGTTTGACACTTATTAAACCTAATTCCCTGTATCTCTTTATATAATAAAGATACTAGGGTTACAAATGACTACAAGGGACTAGATAATAAATACTTCTTTGCCAAGTAGGTCCCTTGTCTTTCTTTGTCTTCAATAGTCCTTTATCTTTCATGTACTTTGTCTTTTCAACTTTAAATATAGTTCCCAACAAAATATTTACATAGAAGATTGCAACTTGAAGATTCTTGATAATATTGCATTTAAGGGGAAGTTTGTTTATCTTTCATGACATACTTGTTCATACTTATTTGGTTTTGTCATTATCAACTAGGGGAAGATTGTTGGGAACTATATTTAAAGTTGATAAGACAAAGTACATGAAAGATGAAGGACTATTGAAGACAAAGAAAGACAAGGGACCTACTTGGCAAAGAAGTATTTATTATCTAGTCCCTTGTAGTCATTTGTAACCCTAGTATCTTTATTATATAAAGAGATACAAGGAATTAGGTTTAATAAGTGTCAAACAATGTAAACATCAGACAAAGGTGTGTGTGTGTGTCTAGGGCGTGAGTTTATGAATGCCTAGACTATTATGTTAGTCGACTAGTTGGTCAGCCTCAAGGATCATTGATCCCTGTTAGATTGTAACCGTCTTAGAGTTGATCGTCTAGGATTGGGGCTGTAGATGTGTTTTGCAGAACACATGATGATGACGAAGAAACCTTAGTAATAACAATGATAGTTTATTTATTCCACTGTGCATCTTATTATTGTTCATTGTTATTTGTACTTCATTGATTATCCTAGATAAGGTCTAATAAACCTAGAGCATCGATTCATCAAAGAGTAACAATTTAATTGTAAACAAGGAATTCTTCAAACTGCAAATCACTAATCATAAATACTGGAATCACTATTGTGTTGGCAATGTCTAATATATTGAAAGAATTAAGCATAGCAGTGGCTATACTCAATAAAGTCAACACACAAGCATTGATACACTTTCCAAGAGTACAGTACTCCAATTTACTCCTCAACTACTTGCACCTTCCCCTCATTAATTTCTTAAATCCAACTTAACATTATAATAAACAAACCATTTAACACAAATCACTCAAATCACATACTCCAAAACTTTCACTCTCAAAGCAACAACATGAGTCAATCAAGCCCAATCAATCTCTCTTCAAGCAGTTCATCTGATAGTTCCTGGGATGATTTTGTTTTGAAAAACCCTGGGAGAGTTGAAAAAGAGGAGTATGAGAAGGTTGTATCCAAGAAGAGAAAGCAGTCACTTGCTCTTTCAAATCCTTTTTCTGCTGGACCTTCATCACTACAACCAGAGCCTCAGGATGCAATAATCAAAGAAGATAGCTCAGAGATCAGCTCCTATGTGTCTCCATATGTTTCAGATGATGAGACCTCTGGAAGAGTCTTGAGTGTTCCTCCTCTTGCAGCAGTAGCTCCTTCTGAAGAGCTGCAATCATCACCTTCTCTACCATTTCTACCAGTACCACCATCAACAGTTCCTTTATCATCCTCACCACCTACTGGTATAGTGGTGATGGGTTTAACAAGCCCTAGGGTGTATGACTGGATTAACATGCGTGGAGCTCCTAAGGTGATGCCAAACTGGGGCTTTTCTAAGAAGCCATAAAGGATGAATGATGGGTAGGAAGGGGATGGGTTGTTTGTGGTTGTTATTTCAGTTGATGTAGTAATGTTTGTACTCTGTACCTCATGGATGTAATTTTACTGCACTTTCAGTGCAGTTTTGTAATAAAAATAATAATCCATGTTTTCTTTTATCATTAGTGTTCCTGCATCACGCATCTCAATCCACTAACTTCATTAACAAAAACTGACAGACAGTCTATTAGTATGCACAAAATCAAAAGAAAAGACTTGTTGCTAGTCATGTGCATTGAACACCCATAATATGTAAATACAAGATCAAATCATTTAGTCCTTGGATGTTCCTTCACATTAGAGTAAAGAGTTAGTTTCTTTTGGAGACCCAAGCCATGATTGACTTGGATCTGCCTCGTGTATCAATATAATTGTATCTATCAAAGGTCATTGATACACCATTGGGATTGGTTGTAGAGGTGTTTCCTTTATGTTTCCATTCCCAACGTGTTGAGGCCTTCACAGCATTTCCCATGTCCCCCCTTTTCTTGTTCAAAACCCTTGCAGTGGTAACTTTTGAATGAGCAGTGGAAACTGCTGGTTTCTTTTTAGGTACCCACTGTTGGTTATTGTTAACCTTTTTAGCTTGAAAGGTCCTTTTTCCTGTTTGTGCAGATTTTACAGGTGACTTAGGGTGAGCAGTTTAACAGTTTTCGCATTGGTAAATGTTTTGAGGCCACTTCTAAGTTGAACTGCTCTTGGGACCATTTTGCAATTAGAACTAGGGTGTACATTATGTTGATATCTGTTAGACTCCACCCTTTTATTCCCATAGACTACCCTTCTCCCAACATGATAGTCACAATAAGCATGTAAATGATCAAAACTACCACAAATATAGCATGCTTTATTGTTCATCACAAAATCACTACCTAGTTGTTGAGATTTAACATGATTCTAACTCCTCTGGTTACCCCTAGGAGCTGTAGACTTGTTCCTATACATCTTAGCATACCTTACAGTTGGTCTAGGTTTATTAACTGGTTTCCTAGGTTCCTCTATAACAGTATTAACAACTTTTGGGATAGAAGTCTCTACATTCTTTTTAACACTCTCATCTACAACAGATGAGTCACTAGCACTCTCAAACACATCATTATCTAGCTTACTCTCTTCCTCACTCTTCAAAACTGTGTCTTTTAAAGGACCATATTCTCTTTCAAGATCCTTAAAATCCTCTATACCTGTATGAGCTAAATCTATACCTGGAGGTGAATGAACACCCCTTAATGGTGGAGGCGCAGTATTATAACCCATACCAGACTTAGCTTTATTATATATTTGAGCATTCCAAATTTTATCAATTGACTCAGACTGATGATAACATGTGTCTATAGTTAAATTGACATTTTCAATTTTCTTTTGAAGTTTTTCAAGCTCCTTTTGGTATGCTTCATTCACAGCAGTTGTATGTTCTACCTCTCTCCTAAGAAGAATCATATCATCATTATAATTTGACTCATTTGCCTGATAGTGCTCTATTTGTTTTTCTAAAACTGCCATGGCTCTCCTAAGATTAGCCACAGTATAATTAGCAGTGTATAACTCTTGTCTTTCATTAGAATATAAATCATTAAGTCTTTCAACTTCTTTAGCAGCCCTACAGGTTTTAGAGCAACATTCAGAGTTTTGTACCTCAGAGTCAGAGAAAGCCATAAGAGCAACTTCAGCAGAAACAAGAGCAGCATCAGTGTGTTCTTCTTCAAGATCATCAGCCATGAAACTCCAATCATAGCTCACACCATCAATAGCCAACATTGCCTTTGGTTCTTCCACAGTTGGTCCCTTCTTTTGCTTGTACCAAGTAGACTTGTTGTCCTTGGCCTTTGGTCTTCTACATTCTCTAGCAAAATGTCCCAACTTGTGACAGTTAAAGCACTCCACTTTCTTCTTATCAAATCCTGCAGTATCATCACCATTAATGTGGATAGGCTTTCCAGTCTTCTTGTAGAATTTCTTAGCCCTCATGCTAAGAAGGGCTATCTGCCATTTTATATCCATCTCCTCCAAGTCATCTTCATCAATTTGCTCTATGTCTTCATGAGTTTAGAGAGAGCCATCAACTTGTGTGGAGATAAAAGCATAAAAGGTAGGATCTCCAATACTAGCAACCTTCTTCTTTGATCCTGCAGTGGCAATATTTACATTGCCAGTGGAAACTTTAGAACCTACAGTGGCAATATCATCATCACTTTCATCTTCAGAATCATCACTGTCAACAGAATTTGACAACAATGCCAAGCTACTAGAGCTTGTACCAAGTTTCCCTACCTTCTTCAACCTTTGTTCAATAAGTTTGAATTTGTTGTAAAGATCATTGAGCTTCATTGTTTCTATGTCTGTTTTGTTTTCCCAGACAGTAACATTGGGTTGAAACTCTGAAGGCAAACTTCTTAGAAACTTCAAATTGAGGTCTTCCTTTTCTACCTCAATGCCAAACACAGTTAGCTGTGTAACAATCTTCTGAAGTTTGGTGAAAATGCTATCAAGTGAGTCATTGCTTGAAGCAGAGAAGTTTTCATAACTTTGCTTTAACAATGTCTTTTGAGTCTTCTTTGTAGCATCATTACCACCAAACACTGAGCAAATCTCTTCAAACAGTTCTTTAGCAGTCTTGAACTTGCTGAATGCAATAATCTGGTCTCTAGGAAGAGTCATCAGCAATAGACTTCTAGCTTTAAGATCATTCTTCTTTTGAGCTTTTTCAGAATTTGATTCAGGCATAGAAACTTACACAACATCTGTGTCACCAACTTTAGAAGTAGTGGTCACAGATTTGAAGGAATCACCAAGTTGAATGATCTCCCATAGAGCATAGTCCTGTATGAGGAAGTATTGCTCAATCAGTATCCTCCACATCTCAAACTCATTAAGCTTAAGCTTAGGGAGTCTGGGTGTAGAAGAAGAGTTTGATTGATTGTTTTCCATCTCCATTGAATTGAGTGAGTGAGTCAAGCTAATTCCTTGGATCTTCTAAAACAAAATATCAGAACCTTCGCTCTGATACCACTTGATGGATCTAGAACACTCTCCTTGTGTCAATGATATTTTGTATGATATTATCAAGCAAGCGGAATTTACTTAAGTAATACTTAGAAGACGAATTATATAATGTATGAGAGTAAACACAAATAAACACAAAACTCAAGCTCCAATATTATTAATGAAATAATACGAGTGATCTAGACTTATCACTAGGGTTACACCTTGAAGCTTTCGTAGGTAATCTTGTACTGTAATACGTACCTAAGACAATAACCTAGGATCTCCTTTTATACAACAAGGAGTCCTTTACAAGATAAGTATAAAGTTAACATAATAGAATATACACACAATCTATTCTATACTTATCAAGACGCGTTTAACTTTATCATAAACTGATAGCAGTGGTAATAAAGAACTTGCAGTGGGAATACGTTTCCACTGCTAGTGTTAAACCAAGCAGTGTAAACCACAACTATCCGTGGTAACGGATTATTCCCAACAATCCTCCCCTAAACTTATGATTTCTCTGCAAATCAATAAGTTTCTTCAATATGCATTAACTTCAAGGATTTGGGGAATTCAATCAAACACTTCACTTCTTTTCTCTTAACTTTTGTATAGCTCTTGAACATTGATCTTGAATCCTTTGTAATAATGCTCTGACCTTCTCATTATCTTCATTGACTCTTATGTGTAAGCTTAACATTACTGTAAGAGCTCCAGCTCTAAGTGGATATTCTTTCTCAGCAAGCATGAAAAAGTCTTCTCCATTAGCTGTAGAGACATGATGAACTTCACACGAATCATAATAAAACCACTTTGTACCAAGACATGTGAATAAGGTTTTCCAGTAGTCATCATCAGCATTTGGTTCAAAAAGCCTTCTAAGATTTACCCATAACTGCATCTCTGTTGAAGAAAGATGAAGCTCCAGTAGTCATCATCAGCATTTGGTTCAAAAAGCTCCAGCTCTAAGTAGTCATCATCAGCATTTGGTTTTCCAGTAGTCATCATCAGCATTTGGTTCAAATGTTATGAAAGATGAAGTTTCTCCTCCCAGCCTTGTAATCTTCCATGTTGAAGAAAGATTGCTAGCAGTGTAAACTTCCCAATCAATGATAGGATGTCGAATTTGCAGTGGTTCTGGATAAAAATCTCTGTCTTCAATCACAATCATTTCAGTCATTTGATCTTTAGTGAACTTCTCAGTAGGAATCTCCTTCTCAATAGACTTTGTATGATCTTCATCAACCTTAGTCTTCTTAATAGTTTGAGAATCACTGACTTTGGCCTTTCTCTTCAATCTAGGAAATATTCTTTCTTCTTCTTCAGAAACCATTGGAATAAAAGATTTATCTTGTTTCACAGTTCTGTAGTAAGCCCTTTCAACTTGATCATCAGACATTCCTTTAAATTGATGCCTTTTCCAGTTACCAACATGACAACAATAAGTCTTCATATATGCAAGTATTTGTGCCTTGGTTGGTTGTCTTTGTTTCTTCTGATTCTTCTTGACTAAACTGATTACATTATCAAGTGCTTGATTGTTCTTCATTATGATAAAATCCTTCAACTGAGCTGTTCTTTGTTCCTCAGTTAAGGATGCATCAGCAACTAGGTCTATTGCCTTTTTCTTGATTTCTGGATTATTAGCTACCAGAAACTGAATATCTTCTTCAGTAGGAACATAACTAAACTCTGGAGCTTTTTATTTCATAATAGTAGGTTGAACAGTGGAAATTGAATCAGTATCTTCCATTCTGTCCAATCTTTTAGCTTCCAAAAAGCTTGCAACTTCTAGTTCTTGCAATCTTTTCTTTTCAGTAACTTTCTTAGCAATTTGATCTTCTGCTATCTTCTCAGCAAATTCTCTATCAAGATCAATCTGACCTTTTCTTTTCTTTGAAGTTTTACCTTCAGGTTGTTGTACATCTTCCATAACTGCTTTACCTTTGTCTGTCTTCAATTTATCAAATTCTTCACTTGCAGTGGCAATATTTGGCTCTGCAGTGGAAACAAAATCAGTGGTAAAATCAGTTGCAGTTTGGAAAATGTCTTGAACTTCAAGTTGCTCTCCATGAGTTTTGTCTTGATCTTCAAGTTGCTCTCCATGAGTTTCAGCTTCTTTTGCTCCTTTACTTGAATATGCTTCATCTTCAAAATCAATTTTCCTCCCCTCAGTGTCAGAACCTGTTTTCCTCCCCTGTTTGGAGGAATTTCCCAAATCTTGATCAGCTGAATCACCATTAGAAGGTGAAGATGAAGATGAAATCACCATCTTTGCAGTCTGCCTGTGCTTTTTCAACCTCTGCATCTCTTCCTTTAAGGTCTGAATCTCTGTCTTTAATAATTGAACATCCTTGGCATGGTTCTTCTTAACAATAGCCAAGTCTTGTTGTAGAAACTCAACCTGCTTTGCTAATTTGGTACACAAAACCATCAATTCCATTTGGTTGCCACTGCCCTCAGCACTTCCAACTGTGTTACCTGTTGGGAGAGGTAAATCATGGGGCAAAGGTCCAGATTCCTCGATAGTAGGACTATGTAGAAGTCTAGAACCACCACTGCTTTTCCTAGACCAAAAGGTTCAGAAACTTGATGTGTTGTCATGAGAGGAGTTGACTGTTTTGACCTTCTCTCATAGGTTCTTGAAACTGGTGGTGTATAATCAATGTTAGGAACATTAATTATGGGTGTGTTTTGTTCAGTGGATATTTTAGCAAGCATTTGGGGTAGGAGAGGTGTAAAAATCATATTGCCATCTTTATTCAAATTTTGAAAAACTTTAGACTTTAGGCAACTGATTTGATAAACAGTAGTGTGGGGTTGCAGTTGAAATTCATTAAGCACAGCTTGCACAAACCTTGGATACATTAAAAATTTGGTTTTACTTTGTACATTGCCTTTCATACTTGTAAAAATATAATTTGACCAATTGAAAATCCTATCAGTAACAAGACAAACCAAAGGATAAGCCATGGTTGAACTAAATTGCTCATAAGATGTTTTCTTAGGACTAAGGCAATGTAACAAAGTATGAATCAAAAATCTCCAATGGGGACAAAAACCACTCTTTTTGAAAGTAGCCTTTTTGTCAGTGGTATCATACCCCATGGATGATAAAGTATCATGAATTTCAGACATAGGTAATGTGATGAGACCATTGAGATCATCCAAGTGAAGTACTCTCCTCAAGGATGCCTCAGTAACATCAATGGTTACTCCATCTACAGTGGCTCTGAGAGCATCCACTGTTTCATGTGCATCTCCAATTTCAAGTGTTATGGACTGAGCAGAAGTCCAAAACTGTTTGATTTGAGAGATATAGATTGTGGGTTTGAAAAGCAAAGCATACCTTATGTGAGTGGTATGAAGAAAATCCACAATCTGATGAAAAACAGGGCCACTCTTCTCGTTAGACTTTTGTAGGTAGGCCACTAGGTTGTGTTCATCTGCAAAGTTCAAAGATGCCATAGAAACTTTTGATGAAAAATATTATTATGTCAGTAAGAATTGAAAGAATGACTAGCCAATTGAAAAAGAAAGATATATAGGGTTAGGGTTTATAATTATTGCGCAAGTAAAATTATCTTTAGAAAGTATTGAATATTTGGAAAGAAGATAATTTACTTAAAATTTTAACCCTATGTATATGACAATCAGTGGTTACTTTCAACGGCTAGTAAAAAAAATAAATTACTGACACAATCAGTTGTAACGACTAGAACAGCAGTGGTAAAATAACATTGTCAGTGGAAACTGTGAACTAGCAGTGGTAATTTTTCACAAAAATTTCAAAGAGCAGTGGGAAAAAATCATTAGTAAACTAGACTGCTCCCATCATAGTTTTTAGCAAACTACCAGCTATCAACGGATTTGATATGTCTTTACCATGAGCCGTTTGCTATGGACTAGCCAACTCTTAATCATAAAGAATATGGTGAGTTGATAACCATATAGTTTTTGGTAAACTATCAACCATAAACGGATTTGTTAAGTCTTTACCAGTAGCCGTTTGCTCTGGACTAGTTGATTCTTATGTGTACTAGACATGGTGAATCAATAACCATTTATTGTGTATCTCAGATATACACCTTTTAACTCCAACTCCTCATCAAAACTTGATATACAAACTCATACAACAATTTCAGTACCCAACAGCCCCCCTCAACACTAACATAATTATGGATTAAGCATTCCAATACTTGTGACCAAGTACTGAAATCTTCCCACATCAAGACCTTTTGTTAACAAATCAGCATAGTTGTCATCAGTATGAATTTTGACAACTTGAATTAGTCCCTTTTCATAACAGTCTCTAATGAAATGATGTCTAATTTCAATATGTTTGGTCTTTGTGTGTTGAACAGGATTCTTAATGATGCATATGGTACTGCTATTGTCAATATGAATGATGGTATTCATAAAATTGTACCCATAGTCCAAACGTTGATTCTGAAGCCATAAAACTTGAGCACAGCAACTTGCAGCAGCAATATATTCTGCTTCAGTTGAAGAATTAGCCACCATTGTTTGCTTCTTGCACTGCCATGACACTAATCTATTGCCAAGAAATTGACATCCACCAGTTGTAGATTTTCTATCCAAGCTAGCTCCAGCATAGTCACTATCTGAGTAAGTAACCAGATCTAAAGGAGAATCTCTGGAGTACCACAATCCCAGAGTAGGAAATACTTTAAGATATCTGAAAATCTTCTTCACAGCAGTCAAGTGAGAGAACTTGGGAGTAACTTGAAACCTTGCACAAGCACACACAGCAAACATAATATCTGGTCTAGATGATGTAAGGTACATTAAGGAACCAATCATAGACCTATACATATGCACATCAACAGCTTCACCACTATTTTCCTTAAGAAGTAGATGTGTAGTCTTGTCTGCAGGAGTGCTGGATGACTTTGCATCAATAAACTTGAACTTCCTTAGTATTTCAGCCACATATTTGTCTTGATTAATGAAAATACCATCTGGTTTCTGTAGTACTTGAAGTCCCAAAAAGAATGTGAGTTCACCCATAGAACTCATCTGAAATTCTTCTTTCATCAGTTTCTCAAAATCTTTGCACATCTCTGGCTTTGTAGATCCAAAAATGATTGTTAGTGCAAATATTACGATATTTAATCTATACATTCTCATTTGTTTTGATGATGACAAACATGTAACTTGTAATACATAACGTAAAATGTATAAGTTACTTGTAATTATATCTTGTCTCAACATACTCTCAACACCTCTCGACGACTCAAGTCCTTGTATGCTACAACAAAGGTTCGTACATGTTTGTTATGTTGCATTATGATCAAACCCCTAACAAACCATTAAACATGTTTAGTTAAATAGTTTATAAAACACTTAAGTAAACATAAGTCATATATGGATATTATCTATGACCCATGGTATTGACCCATACCCATAAGTCTAGATACATTGTACCTTGGTGGGTACTCAAAACCATAACCCATAACCCATGGTTTCAACCCAAAAACAATGGGTAAAGAGGAGCGTGCACGGATCCCTCAGATGACCCACGGATCCCTTGGATTTACAAAGCCGGATCCCTCCAGAAGGGATCCTTGGGGGCAGAACATGGTTTTGATCTTTTTGCCTATAAATAGCAAACCACTTCTTACCATTTCTTCACACCTTCACACATAGTTTCTCTCCACCAAATCTAGGATATTTAGATCATTAGGAAACATGTAAACCACCCTCATCTCATATGATCATAATGCTTCTAACTCTCATTTGTTGTAAGCATACTCCCGAAGTGATCCTCCAAAGCAAGCTTAGAGATCTTGCTTTCTTACCTACTGAAGTGATCACCCATCACAAGATACAAGCACATGAAGATCTTATACAACAAGCTTGGGAAACTTGTCATCTTCATTCATAGAAGACTAACTACATCATGCTTTGGGTTCTTGATGTTTAGTCTAGGAGTTCATATCCATTAGACACATTGTCTTGGATATTGTCTAGTATCATATTCTTGTATCTATGACTAGACTAGATGGTTTATGTGTTTGTGCCATAAAACACAAGGTTTGTTATGTTGGGCCACAAAACATAACGGGTGTCATAGAAGTGTCAAAGGCATTAGTGAAGAGTGCTGAAGATCCGTGTTGAAGGCATTAGTGAATGGTGTTGAAGGATCGTGTAAATGGCATTAGTGAAGAATGCCTAGGTCGTATAATCGATGAGGTGCATCGTTATACATATAGTATTTGTTTGGATCCAAGGATGGTGATATCCTTGATGGTGTTGTAACAAGGAGTGGATCTCCTTAAGATTAGGTGTTGTGATGGGTAGTAGTTCCTCCATAGTAATGGAACTAGGTGTTTAGCCTAGTACCTAATAAAGGGTAGGCGACGTTGTGATAGGATTAGTTCTCCTAAGGTGTGAAAGAACTCGGTGGTTAGCCTAGCACCGTATAAAGGGTAGGCGACGTTGTGTTAGGTGTGGTTCGCCTTGGTGTGAAAGAACTCGGTATTTAGCTTTGTACCGGAAAAAGGTTAAGCGACGTTGTGAAGGCTTCTCCGCCATAAGGAGATTAGTGTAGTGCTTACGAACTCTCGAGTAGGTGACTCGAGGAGTGGAGTAGGGCAAGGAAGGTGTCCTTGTAGCCGAACCACTATAAATCCTCGTGTTGGTTTGTCTATCCTTTTACTTATCGCTTTACTTTTATTCTTGCATTACTTTGTTTATTCTCTATGTGGTTGATGTCTATGTTTGTGATGCATACTTGGTCTTTCATATAGTCACAAACTATATTAAACACTTTACGTATTATGACACGCTTGATCAAGAAAAAGCAACCGGACTAATAATGGTGAAACTTGATTTATAATGAACCATTAATCTTGCGGAATCTTATGTGATGTCAAGGGGTTGGCCTTACATGCCGTAATGCGTTAAATGCATCCTCGCGTCGAGATTAGCAAATGCAATGGTTTATACTATATTTGATACAAAAGTTTTAAGTTTGAAACGGAAACGTATTCACCCCCCCCCCCTCTACGTTTTCACAATTGGTATCACAGCGGGTTGGCTCTAGTTTTTGGAACAAATGGTTTTCAAAACGAGTAAGGTCCTCGTATCAAATTTTTGGTGAAGTCAAGCATAATATGAAAAATGTTTTGTTATTTTTTTCTTTGAAGTTTTCTTGTTAGATATCTTATTAATCAAGCTTGAATAAAGTTAAAAATGGTTAATATAACTTCACTAAAAAGTCTACAAAGGTTAAATCTTTTCGTCGGGTCAAAACGTGCATTTGTGTAATTCTGTGTCAGATCCGCGGATCCCTCATGTTACACTGGACGGATCCCTCAAGCAAGGGATCCGTGGGATCCGTAGGTACAGAAGACAGTTTTTGTCTGAATTTCAAAAATTCATAACTTTTTAATCGTAAGTCGTTAGAAGTCGTGCCACCTATCGTTTTAAAGGTATTTGAGTCTTCTTTCATTTAAAAATGATTTCATAAATTGATTCAAAACAATAATTTACAGAATCATTGATTAATAATAGAAAGTCATTTTTCGGTCATAACTTTTGCACAAACTTTTGATCTAATTGGAGACGGATGTTTTCGCTTTTGAATAACAATGTGTCCTCTATTGAAATTAAGGTTTTGATCATATTTATAAATATAAAATAAACTAATCAAGCTTGGTATACATGTTTATATTTAACACAAAGCGATGAAAAGAACTTCCGTATGCTATGCTAAATGATAAATTGTCTTCTTTGCATTACTTGATTATTTGCTTATCTCAAATAGCTTTTGTGATTATTTGATTGAATAAAATATGTGGTTTCCTTACCTTGCTATTCATTCTCTTGTTTGTCGATTTAGTAATAGTCTACTAATCAATGTGCTATTTGAAGGAGTGTTTGGGATAACATCTAGTTGTGTCGAAAATGTTAGTTTTATAAGTTGAAAAATGTTTAAAACATATAACACACTAAATGGCCTTTTGATTGAGTTTGTCATGTGTGCAACATAAATGTTTTATGTTCTTATATGATTTCTTGATTTCATATTTTCTTGTATCATTTTCTAAAAACAACAAGAATGTACATCGGATCATAACCTACACTTGTGTTGATGATGTACTCTCCCGTTTTCCTTTTCATGATCGCTCTCCAAGCTTCATAGTAGGATTGACAACTTGATTATTTCATCCGATATACTCAAGTAAATTATTTTGCAACACAAATATAATTGTTCATATCCGAAAGTCCAAAGTCGAGCTTTCCAACAACATATGTTGAACTAGCTCATGCAACCATTTTTTTATTTTTTTTTCACTATATGGACAACGTTTAGTTTTTTGACACCTTCGTCACCTTAGTTGTTTCAAGTATAATATTAATATAAACGAAGCAAAGTATCATCATTTCTACTGTTCGATAGGCCATTGTAGGAATATAAATTTTCCTAACTTGAGAATGAATACTGGAGAACTTATTGCACTAGAAACTCAATTTGACCTAACGGTTGAATTGCTTCCTTGAGAGAAGTTGGGTATGTGGAATCGCCCGTAAAAATGGTCGTGTTTAGCCGTAATTGAGCACCGCTAGTAATAGTCTCATATTCATTCTCTCACTTGAGAAATTTATATTCCTATGTTTTCCTAAAGTAAGTTTACAATGGAAATACTTTGCATTGTCTTAGGATTACTAATCAAACAAGTTGTAAAATTGATTTTTCTTTTAGCTAATCACAACCACTTGCCTCATCAAGCGATTATCTCGCTTTGATCGAGAAGAGCTACATGACTTCATGGACGAAGCTCATTGTATGCTAACCACCATCCGTAATGACTATATTGTCCTAAACTAGCACCTCACAACTCTTTTGTCTTGAAGACCATCATGTGCTCTTTTGTTTCTAGACACATACCTTTCATGTCATTGTTAGTTTAAATGATTTACTAATCTAGACCGTAAATATGTTTTGGACTTCTTGAATAGTGCTTTAAAGTTTGCTAAACCTTTATGTTATTTGTGAGCTCAATCTCATTTGATTGCCTATATGTGATCTCTACATGCTCTCCTTACTTTGCTTAACGTGTATACATGTATGCTTGCTGTAGAAACAATTTGTTTCATAATTCGAAACATAGAGCAAAATTCTGCAACTATTATGTTAAGAAAATCTGTCTCAGATGCCGGATCCCTTAGATGTAACTAGACGGATCCCTCAAGTGAAGGATCCGTGGGATCCGGGTGGACAGAAGTTCCTTTGTAGCCTCCTTGCATCAATCCAACATTCTAGACCTTATTGGACTAGTTAAACATGCTACATTAGGATCACTTAAACTTTCCTTAGGCTCAGTTGATCTCACATTCACTCATGGATGACTTAGGATCACATTCGA
This sequence comes from Chrysanthemum seticuspe, assembly GCA_019973895.1. Taxonomy (NCBI): domain Eukaryota; kingdom Viridiplantae; phylum Streptophyta; class Magnoliopsida; order Asterales; family Asteraceae; genus Chrysanthemum; species Chrysanthemum seticuspe. The sequence goes on from BPTQ01000009.1 coordinate 270,519,101, forward strand.
AGTATTTTTTTTTTAGTTCAAAACTCACCATCTTTCCGCTCCAATGTTTACACATTGTTCCTTTCATCTCAAAACACCTAGTTTGATATTTATCTCAATTTTAGCAAATTGTTTTTAGTCATCCTTACCTCAAAATAGGCCAAAAACTAGGTTTTAATTTCTTATGATTTTTAAGGAATTCTCTAAATCTCTCTTAAGTCATCATCTGATCTCTAGGATCATTTAACACTCTCAAATGTCTTAGTTTCGTCTTTAATCATCCACTAGTGCTCATAAAGCCCCATTTTCCATGAAAGGCAATCATTAGCTACCATCAATCATTCTCTCTTGATCATTCAAGTCCATCTTCATATAAGACACTTAATAGATTGAGTAACTTAGGATATGTAGGTGCTAGACCTTGCTAGAACCCAATCACCTCTTTTTCACTTCATCTGTTAGCCGGATCCCTAGACTTAAGCTAGCTGGATCCCTCTAGTAAGGGAACCGGAGGAACCGTGGAACAGTAGGAACTTTATCTCTTTAGATAATCATTTCAAATTTCCTTTTTCCCACACAAGTACTTGTTCAACACTTAGGATTATCTGTTTCCTATATGTTTATAAATGAGTTGCATTTATATGAGTCTTTACGTGTTCTTCTTTTTTGTTTCATGATTTTATGTGAACAATTTATCCATTGGTATAAATGTTTCCTTTTGTTCTAACTCTTTTGGATTCTTGTAGGATGACAATAGTCGATTTCATCATCAAGTCAAGTTGTGCTCATTCGCACATTTTTTTGTTATTTCTAATCTTGCATCATCCTAACCATCTTACTCCACTTTTATCACTACTCACAAAGTCATCATGTCTACCACCTATAGTGAGTCATCAACCAAGTCAAAGATTCACCTTGATACCTTTCATCACCTCTACCACAAATTCCATACCTCTAAGTCATAATGATGATTTCTATCATTATCACCGTGTCCAAGGTATAGTTCATGAACTACGTGTTAAAGTATGTCTCATGTTCTACCACATCCTACTTATGTCAACCACATCCTACAAGTGTCTCACTACCACTACAATTCATGGTCGCTCAACCATCCTCCACAAACATCCATGTTGTCAAAAGCCAAGTGAATTTCGTAATGAAATGCGTCTCATCCCTAAGCATATTTTTCTTACCTTAAACAAACCTTACAACCTCTAAACCAACCACGATGATGCAAGTAGTAGGATTATTCTCTTTTTGACACTAATCCTTTCTTTGTAGGTTCATATATATACACTTTGATGTGTATGGGATTCTCGTCTATTTATGGACGAATTTTACACTAATTTTTTTTTGTAGGTTCTTCTTGACGCCCTCAAGCTAGGGGAGCTTCCGTCGAGCATTTATAAAGTGCATCACATGACTTACTCGTCCAAGGACGAATATAATTTTGCACTAACTTTTTGTTTTGTAGATTTTCAAAACACACTAGGAGTACTTGACGCTCTCAATAAAGGGGAGTTTTTTGGTCAAAGCTAAAACATTGCAAATTTTGAAATAATTTAGTCTTAGCCTTCCTAAAATTCTTGACGCCTTTAACAAGGGGAAGCAACCGTCAAGGGGGAGCATGCACACATTCATTCTTCAAAATTCCTTTATGTTTCAACAAAAGGGAGATTTCTTTCTCATCATATATTTTTCCTTTTTCTTGTTAACACTAACCTTGATGTAGGTTAAGCCTCAAAAATTTGATCCATTAAGCCGTTGGCAATAATGGTTATAATTCAAATGATCTTTCTATTTTTTTGTGTGTGATTCTTGATGAGTGTGTAAATACTCATCATTTTTGGTCAAATATGAACTGCAAAACATTTAAAAACACTTAGAAATGCATCAAAATACTGAAAATATCTCAAAATTGTGTTTTATATGTTTCAGATGCAAAATTATTGAAAACAAATGAAAAACGAACAAATTTTGCATAACTGGCAGTTTCAGTCCCCCAACTTTAAAAAATGGCAAAACAAGTCCCCGGGATTTTTAAAATGGAAAATATTATTTATGGCCCTTGGTTAATAAAGTTTGACATTTATGGTCCTTATAATAATTTTTGGAAAATTACAGCTTTGGTCCCTGGAGTTTCGAATATTACACCTTTGGTCCCTAAAATACACCATGGTTACACTACTAATCCTAAGTCCTAATAACCACCCTAGGCCCAATACTCCTGACCCGGTCCATGTCCAGTCAAACCCATCAACCCGGTCAATTGTTAACCACCTCCCCCCTTTGTCTTCTTCCCCATTTCCCGCCCAAACAAACCCAAAAGCAAACCAGACACACCAAAACAACACTCAACCTTTCTTCCTTCTCCTGACACACTCAGCCTCATTTTCCCTCCTCACCAGTCACCCTCACCCACTGATTCCCACACCCACATGGGTCTCATTTGATATCAAATATGGATGGCTTAGATTGTCTCCAAAATGGCACCTACTTATTGGACGGCTTGGATTAGAAGAAGAAAGCACAAGTTGGGTTTTGTTTAATCTCACAGAAAACACATCCAAGTAAAGAGAGAGAAGACCATGGATTTGTAGTATAAAAATCTGATTGTAGCCTTTGAGGAGGAGTTAGTTTTTTTTTAGTTTTAATGTTAGTTTCTAGTTTTAGTCTAGAACCAGAATTCTAGCTCAGTTTATTTTTATTGTCATGTAACTTTTCAATTTCAATTTAATTGCAAGTGTTGTTTCAATTTAAGTTTTTTTTTCCAATCCTGCATTTTTATTGTTTTCTTGTTCTTAGCATTTATTTTTAATCTGCCATTTGTAGTGTTTGGATAAGATTGTTGAAGTTCACTTAAGGTCTTGTTAAAAATATCAAGTTGGTTTTCAAGTTTTCAAAACCAGGAAACAATTTTCAAAACTATTTCCTGCCCATAAGTAGTGTTTGGGTCAGCTTCTAAAGTAGTTAAAATTCAAGTTTTTACCCATTTGACTTGCCAAGTCAAACTCTTTTTAGAAGTCTTAGGTTAGTTACAAAGGTTAGAAAATGCTTCCACAAGTCTTGCACAAGTTTGGTTAGTAAAAAAAAAAAAAGTTTTCTGTCACCAATTTTCTGCACAGAACAACAGCCATTGCTGCTGTTCACACCCTATTTTCTCAGCTTATCTGGTTGTTAAAATGTGTAAAAATTGTTTTTTTTTTAAGTCCTTGCATTCCCCACTCGATCTAGTTTCAGTCGCAAGCACTAGTTTCACCTTTAGCATAAGCGAAATCCATCTTGAAGTCTTTCATTTGGCTGTTTTACGTGTTCTGTACCAGCTCAACGTGGCCCAAAAGCTACTGTATCAGCTTATTTTCAAGCTGTTTAGAAGCTCTTTCTTGCCCTACAATTGGTTTAATTTGCATCTCCAATGTGCTGACTTTGTTTTTGTAACTTTTGTTTGCTTGGGAAGACCTTTCTCAGCTTATAAATTAGCTCAAAACAAGCCTCAGTAGGCTGTTTTAGGCCTGCACAACAACAGCAGGGTGTCAAACTCCACGTTTTTCTTGGCTTATTAATAAGCTGTAACCAGCTTCTTTAGGCAAGATGTTTGGGGCAAAAGGAAGCTAGCTTGGTGAACTTGGACTATGCATAAGCTTAAGAGCTTATTCCTTCTGTAGCATGGGTAAATTAATGTAATACCTGAATTTCTAAAATTCACAAAAAGACCAAAATACCCTTATGATCAAAAGTAAGAATAATCAATTAACAGAATACCAAATGAGCTATGTAAATTCAGAAAAACTTATAAGAAATATCACACATGATCCAAATAAATATTAAAGACTTTGTAAAGGTAATTTTTATAGTTTAAAACTTTATAAAATTCGTTTTGTATTTTATATAATTAGCCGAATATATTTAACTAGTTTTATAAAAGAATTTAATTAATAAAAGCCCAATATAAATTTATAAAAATTAATATACCATTTAATTTGAGTCCAATACATTATATAGCCCACAAGAAAATTGGAAAATCATATAAATACATAAGGTACGGTTCACTATATCCCTAATAACCGAATAAACCTAAACCGACTCTAAAACCCTACAAAATTCGACTTCCAGTTTCCAAGGCCTGAAGCTATTTTTATTGGATGAGTTTGAAGGTGAAGAAGGTGAAAAAAATCGTGTTCGAGGTCCTAAGCTGCTGTTTCGATCGTGGTTAGTTTTGGGTCGATTAGGGTTTTATCGAGTGGAAGTTTGTGTGTTCTTTGTTCTAGCGTTCGATTCTCATCAAGGGTATGTTCCTAATGTTGCTTTCAGTCCTACAAGTCATATAGAACCTGTAAAAATTGGTCATGCATAATTAATAAGTCACACGAAATTGTTTTGGATTAATAACCCTAAAAACGTATAAAATAACGCATGAGCGTATAATAATTTTTAAGACCATGAATTGATTTTTCCAGAAGCTCTTACATGTTATAAAACCTGAATAAAATACATGATTGTGAATTCGAAGCTTGTGTAAATTGTCTTGGGTTTTCTTGTTCGATAACGCATGAAAAAGGAAAGAAATATAAAAGGGGCGATTAGGGTTTATATAAAACTAGGGTTTGCTTGTCCTCATTAAGGGTAATTAATGAAGTAATAATGATGAGCTAATGATGGGTTAAACCTAGGTTTAGGGTTTGTACTTAAATTATGTATATTCGGTCCTATATAAAAGTTTTGGGTTGGTTTTGTAAAATATGAAACTTAAGGGCTATTTTTGTAAAATAGTAAAATACATGTACTAAACGTATAAAATAAGTGTGGGGGTTAAACGTGTAATTTTGGATACTTAGAGGGCCATTCGAATTGTTATTGAATTAAAAAGGGTATGTTTTGTAAATTCTAAAACCTTTGGGCTAAAATGGTAAAATCTGATAATATAAGGTTAGATCGTGAAATTAAAGATGTCAATGGTGTAATTTTAAGTTTGGCTAATTAATGATTTATACTCTAAAATGTTGGAATTCCTTCTGTCACTAAAATGAGAATATACGGACAACTCTAAAAGTATTAATGCGATAAATCCGTTATAACATTAATGATGCTAATAAGTATTAAATAAATCATAATCCGTGTAGATTCGTTGAAGGAGACGCGACGTTACATCTTCATATTCCTACATTCGTTTGCTTTCTTCTCATTTGCTTTAAGGTACAGATATTCTGACCTTCTTAGTAGAGGTTCCTTAAGATGTTCTTTTCGTTAGTTTTTCCCATTTTACTTATTAGGGTTTCCAATGCCATTGCTATGACACCTTTCCTGATTGTGTGATCTGTTGGTTATCTAAACTTATGTTTTATTGAATCATGCGATACTTGATTTGAACTTTATGTTAGGAAGACTTTGATATGCATATTTGTTGAACCTTGTTATATTTGAATATGAACCTTATGATATGAGTTATTTGATATGTTCTTTGCTGAACCTTGTGTTTGATTAAGACTTGTGTCATAATTGAAGTTCGTTTTGACCTAAGTTAGTTTGACACCCGAGCCAAATAATACCTAGTCATGGGGGTTCCATGTCCGTGTCAGTGATGCACCTCTGACATGACTCTAGGGCAGTAGAGTGAAGTTCTGCCACGTCCCTTATCTGATATTTGCTATGAGCTCAATTTATGTTATATTAAATTGTTAATGTATGTTTGTGGGGCGTATGGATGCATCCTAGATCTGATTTGTTGTCTGATATGATATGTTTAAGATGAATGATGTCGTGTGCAATACGCATCTTCATAAAATTCTGGGAGCTCGCTACTCCGGATTATTTTGAGATTGTTTGTATATAGTTATGATGTTTTGATATGATATGTTTTGGGCTCGTGGTAGTTAACTAAATCTTTATTTGTTATTACTATGTTAAGTATTCTGATTATGATTCGGTATGTTCAAATGCTTATGATTATGTGTTGGGTTTATTATATGTTCATATATATGTGTATGCTTTTGTATGTTTATGTGATTATCATTTAAAATGCTAGGTTATGATTAATATGTTTAAATGGGATTTGCATGCTGTTATCTGATGTCATGTTGGTTTCTTGTTATGTGGAATCGTTGAACTGTGGGATGAATGTGTTAGTGTGAAGTGAGTATTCTATAAGATTAGCATGTATAATGTGTTAGTGTTAGTGGTTTATTTGCTTGTGTGAACTGCCATGTTTTAATTATGCTGATGTTAGGATTTGATCTTAGAACTGGTTTAGCTTATGATAGTTGTTTTGATAATTGCTAATGGTTATGCTATGTTTTGTTTGGTATATTTAATTATAGTTGTCTACTATGTTCCTATTTGTTTGTGAGATTGCTATGTTTTGGACTGCTATTTCCGCTGCTGCTATATTGATTTAAGAGTGTTAAATGTTGATTTAATGAGTTGTATGAATGCTATGATCATTTGCTGGTAACTGTTTTCGTTAGTCATTAGACTCTTTGTTTGGCTTATATATAATTTGTTATTCTTGATATGTTAAGTGTTTGGTTGTTCGGATGTGGTTGCATGTTGTGTCATTGATGTGCTATGAGATGTTTTAACTTGGTATATCGTTGTTTGGATTCCTGTATGTTTCCTAAAAGATTTCCTTATCATTTTATTTTGGTTTTGTCATTCGTATATTTTGTTTTGTTTAGTTTTTGTTTCGTTATATCTGTTCACTGAGCTTTGTAAGCTCAGCCGCATTTTCTTTTCCTGCGGCAGGTATTTTAAGCATTCAAGATGAGCTTATGGGATAGCTGATCTGGGTTGAGAGTAGAGACGAGAGCAAGATTTGATTATAGAGATCTTAGATTTATTTTGAAGTTTAGTTATTTATGTTTTCTTTTGAGTATTTTTGTAAGGCTTTCGCTATTGTATATTATTTAGAAGTTCTGATATGAAACAGTATTGTGATATCTTTACCCTTGTCGGGTCGGGGTGTTACAATTAAGCTCCAAAGAGCCACAGTGGGCTGTTTCAGATTGCGGGTCACAAGCATCAGGTCTCATTCTTTTCATCATAGCTGATCAATTGGTTGCTAGCTCATTTAGGTACTGTAAAAGCTTTTAGATAATATAGACTAGGTTCTTTAGGATTCAACTTATTTAGTTTTCCATAGTGCTTATTAGATAATTTTAGTGCTTATCTCCATTTTTCTTAGTTTTAAGATTTCCTAGTTTATCCCTTTTAATCCAACTGCTCATTCCCCAAGTTTGTTGCTTTTTATTTGTTGTCCTTTTAGTTCATTGTAGTGTTTAGTATTGAATGTTAGCTTATGTTCTTGTTCCAACTGCTTATGATGCTTAAAATTTGCATAAAGTGTGTTTGGGTTACTTTCCATAACTGTTGGGATTAAGCTGTGTAAACAGCTTGTTAGAAGCTTTTTTATAAGCAAAGTTTTTACAAAAATTTCTTATTTTGATTGCATCTTCAACTTCCAAAAGAAAAATCAAAGAAAAAAAAATAAATGGCAAAAGGGGAGGTCAAGGTTCGAACATGCGACCCCTCCCTTAGGAGTGTGATATGAAAGTACCTGGAAACCATGCGCCCTTGGGTCTTTTATTGGTGATATCTTACCAAATTTAATATACAAGGTACATTGCATGTTAAAGCTTATCAACTTAAAGCCTTTTTCACAGCTTATTTCAATAAGCAGTCACCAGCTTTTCTATTTTCCTTAAATTCAGTTTTATTTAAAGTATTTTCTGAAATTTTCTTAGATTTTTCTTAAAACTTTTAGTATTTTTAATTAATTAATTAGATTAAATTAGTTTTTAATTCGTAGTAAATAAAATAATAGTCGAAAAAATACCAGGATTTTTCCTAAAATTATTTTTAGTCATTTAGAATGTAGGAAAATTAGTTTTGCACCCGTAGACCTTAAATTGCATTTTTTTTTACTTTCGGGGCTCGGGATTAGCTCGGGTTCTCGCGTTTTTGCATTTTATCACCCTAGGATGTAATTTAGCAAACGTTTTTTTTAGAATAGAACTAAAATGACTTCAAAGTCTTGATTAGATTTAATTTCCTTAGTGTAATCAATCATAATCCCTTTCCTGTTCAATATCACCCGATCACAGATTCGTTGTATTACAGTTTTCACACCTCGTTGGGACTTAACGACCCGGGGAAACACTATACTCCTCTGGACTTAATTGCATTGCGTTATCAAGCTGTTTGGCTTTTATTATGGTTGACCATTCACAAGTGGTTGACTTGTGTAATAAAACTGACCGTTTAGGAGCCGATCAAATTTTGGCGCCGCTGCCGGGGAGGTGTGCTGCGTTCTACGAATTTGAAGCATCAGTGTTGTTGAATATACATCCATTGTATATTTACCATCCTAGTTCATATTTTATTATTATTATCATATAAAAACAAAACGGTTCCCGAAAACATTTTAAAATCAGTTTTCAACAAACACAAAAACCCAAAAAGATTTTCTTTCTTATATTTACAAAATGTTTTTTTTTTTTAAATCCAAAAATATCCATCTTTACCCTCTCACATTTTTGATTCTTCATCCCAACCCCTCTGTAAACCTTTGATTCTTTCTATGTCTTATCCTCACCCTCTTGGTTGTCAATGGTGTGGTGGTCCTTATAATGGTGGCAATTGCCCCAGTTGTAGCATGGTGGAATCAGGAAACGGGTCTGTCTATAACCAGGATCCCTATTCCTACCATAACACAACTGATTTATTCCATCAGCTACCACACTGTGAGACTCAGCAGTTTTACTGTTGTGATTACTGTGGTGGTTCACACTCCAGTTCTGATTGTCAATCGGGAAACACGCTTGTCTATGAGCAGGTTCCTGATAACAATTATGACTACCACACATATAACTCATAGCCACATCAGTTTTACTGTTGTGAGTATTGTGGAGGTCCACACTGTAGCTCTGATTGTCAAACAAGGAATTCATTTCCTTGTAACAATTACGACTCTTCGTATCATAACCAACCTCTACAGTACCAAATGAATCAGGCACCACCTCAGCCTGAGCCACTTCCTCAAAATCTTCTCCTTGATCTTTTGGATTTAGTGAAAGATTTGAAGGAATGTAAACATTCCCAAGATAATCCAAATGAGAAATCCATGGAAGAATTGTTAGCCGAAGAGCGGGCTGCTAAATTAAATTCCCAAATTGCCTTTGAAAAATCTATTAGGGAATCAATTGCAAAAGAAAAAGCAACCAGATCTAGCTCTCAATTTTGTTTTATTCCTGATGACAGTGATGATGAGGATACACTTGATATCCTTCAATTCTATAAAGATTCATCAAGTTCATCAGTTGATATCCCAGCAGTTGAGATTCATTCTCAAACAACTGCTATCACACCCGAAGCTCCCACTCACTCTCTAAACATGGGGGATGAGCATCTTGACACTGTTCCTGAAAAGGAATCGGACGAATTCATAAAGTCTAGTGTTGAGAGCCTTGTCCCAATCCCGAGAGAGTCACAAGGAACTTTTGATCATATGTGTGATTCTCTTTCCCCTCTTGAGTGTTCAAAAGATCATTTTGAAACTTTCTCCGATTATAGCGATGATTACGCTTCTTATGGAAACATCGAGTATGTTGAGACATCACTCCCACAGTCTGATCCTCTTCTTGAGGAGTTCACCGATGAACTCGCTTACATCAATCCACTATCATCGAAAAGTGATGATGATATCTTTGATTTCGAAACCGACCTAGGAGAAATTGAAAGTCTCCCTTATAATGATCGTTCACTCACTTCTTATCCCAACAGTCCAATAGAGAATGTTGATCACTTTGTTCCTGAAGCATTCAAAACAACTCTCACTAATCCTCTATTTGAATTCGAATATGAATTCACTTGGATTTCTAACAATCCAATCTTTGAAGAGGATAGTGATGAGCCCACAATGGAACAAGAGTTCACAAATTCACTTCATGTGAATGATTCTCTTCATGAAGAGTTCTCCGGTGAACTCTCTCATGACATATCTCCTCCGGAATATGATCATTTCTATTTTGACCTTGAGGATGATATTGGCTCGGAGGAAGGTGTACTCTATCATAAGAGTTTGCTTATTGATGATACTACCCTCACCCTTCCTCCCGATATGTCTACATTTGAGGATGAAGAATGGATCTTGATTGTTATCAAAATCTTTCTTCCTTTCCTCAAATATCTTGTGATTTCTCTTCATCTTCACTCCTTCGGGAATGAAGACACTATCTTTGACCCCGGCATTTTCATTTATTATTTGTGAGCCGGATCTGTGTATATCTCATCGGTGTGGAACTTTCACGTACTTCAATGTTTATACAAACATCTTGAATGAAAGTTCGATGGAGATTGTCTCTTCCACTTACTTCCCCATGAACAAATTAATTCGGGGTCGAGTCAAGCTAGCGACTCGGTAATCAAAAACAGTAGTTAAACATGGGTTTTCACCTGTGTGTACCACCCTAGTGTGGGGGAGTTGCCCCCCGCTGTTGTATATAAGTTTTCTAAAAAAAAAAAAAAAAAAAAAATTAAAAATTTCAAATAATGGCTGTAGTATTTCCCTTTCACGTTCTCAGTTTCGGCATAACAGCCGGTACTTTGAATATTGAGGGCAATATTCATTTCTAGTGTGGGGGAGAATTCTCACGAATTTTATCATGTAATTATACCACCCAATTCCCCCATTTTTGGCCAAATTTTTTTTTGGAGTAAGTGCTTTGCACTTACTCAGCTTACGGTTATCAGTCCACCATGTCTAATAAACAAAAGGATTGGCTAATCCAGGAGCAAACGGCTCTTGGTAAAGATATCTCAAATCCGTTGACGGCTAGCAATTTGCCCAAAATTGTATGGTATTCAGCTCACCATATCTTTAATTAGTGAAGAGTTGGCTAGCCCGCAAGTTTATGGCTTGTGGTAAAGGCAGTTGGAAAACCATAATTGGTAATCGACTCACCAAAGATATTTTATCTAAGAGTTGGCTAGTCCAGAAGCAAACGGCTTCTGGTAAAGACAAATCAAATCCGTTGGAAGCTGGTGATTTGTTCAAAATCATTTGGTTATCATTGTACCAAGGTTCTTACTTGAACTGAAACATTTGGCTACTCCAGAAGTAATGGCTTTTGGTAAAGAGACTCAAATCCATTAAGTTTTCTCAAAAGATTGCTAGGGACTAGCAATAGTTTAGTGTGGGGGATTGATGAGTGTGTAAATACGCATCATTTTTGGTCAAATATGAACTGCAAAACATTTAAAAACACTCAGAAATGCATCAAAATACTGAAAATATCTCAAAATTGTGTTTTATATGTTTCAGATGCAAAATAATTGAAAACAAATGAAAAATGAACAAAGTTTGCATAACTGGCAGTTTCAGTCCCCCAACTTTAAAAAATGGCAAAACAAGTCCCCAGGATTTTTAAAAATGGAAAATATTATTTATGGCCCTTGGTTAATAAAGTTTGACATTTATGGTCCTTATAATAATTTTTGGAAAATTACAGCTTTGGTCCCTGGAGTTTCGAATATTACACCTTTGGTCCCTAAAATACACCATGGTTACACTACTAATCCTAAGTCCTAATAGCCACCCTAGGCCCAATACTCCCGACCCGGTCCATGTCCAGTCAAACCCATCAACCCGGTCAATTGTTAACCACCTCCCCCCTTTGTCTTCTTCCCCATTTCCCGCCCAAACAAACCCAAAAGCAAACCAGACACACCAAAACAACACTCAACCTTTCTTCCTTCTCCTGACACACTCAGCCCCATTTTCCCTCCTCACCAGTCACCCTCACCCACTGATTCCCACACCCACATGGGTCTCATTTGATATCAAATATGGATGGCTTAGATTGTCTCCAAAATGGCACCTACTTATTGGACGGCTTGGATTAGAAGAAGAAAGCACAAGTTGGGTTTTGTTTAATCTCACAGAAAACACATCCAAGTAAAGAGAGAGAATACCATGGAGTTGTAGTATAAAAATCTGATTGTAGCCTTTGAGGAGGAGTTAGTTTTTTTTTAGTTTTAATGTTAGTTTCTAGTTTTAGTCTAGAACCAGAATTCTAGCTCAGTTTATTTTTATTGTCATGTAACTTTTCAATTTCAATTTAATTGCAAGTGTTGTTTCAATTTAAGTTTTTTTTTTTTCCAATCCTGCATTTTTATTGTTTTCTTGTTCTTAGCATTTATTTTTAATCTGCCATTTGTAGTGTTTGGATAAGATTGTTGAAGTTCACTTAAGGTCTTGTTAAAAATATCAAGTTGGTTTTCAAGTTTTCAAAACCAGGAAACAATTTTCAAAACTATTTCCTGCCCATAAGTAGTGTTTGGGTCAGCTTCTAAAGTAGTTAAAATTCAAGTTTTTACCCATTTGACTTGCCAAGTCAAACTCTTTTTAGAAGTCTTAGGTTAGTTACAAAAGTTAGAAAATGCTTCCACAAGTCTTGCACAAGTTTGGTTAGTAAAAAAAAAAGTTTTCTGTCACCAATTTTCTGCACAGAACAGCAGCCATTGCTGCTGTTCACACCCTATTTTCTCAGCTTATCTGGTTGTTAAAATGTGTAAAAATTGTTTTTTTTAAGTCCTTGCATTCCCCACTCGATCTAGTTTCAGTCGCAAGCACTAGTTTCACCTTTAGCATAAGCGAAATCCATCTTGAAGTCTTTCATTTGGCTGTTTTACGTGTTCTGTACCAGCTCAACGTGGCCCAAAAGCTACTGTATCAGCTTATTTTCAAGCTGTTTAGAAGCTCTTTCTTGCCCTACAATTGGTTTAATTTGCATCTCCAATGTGCTGACTTTGTTTTTGTAACTTTTGTTTGCTTGGGAAGACCTTTCTCAGCTTATAAATTAGCTCAAAACAAGCCTCAGTAGGCTGTTTTAGGCCTGCACAACAACAGCAGGGTGTCAAACTCCACGTTTTTCTTGGCTTATTAATAAGCTGTAACCAGCTTCTTTAGGCAAGATGTTTGGGGCAAAAGGAAGCTAGCTTGGTGAACTTGGACTATGCATAAGCTTAAGAGCTTATTCCTTCTGTAGCATGGGTAAATTAAGCTCCAAAGAGCCACAGTGGGCTGTTTCAGACTGCGGGTCACAAGCATCAGGTCTCATTCTTTTCATCATAGCTGATCAATTGGTTGCTAGCTCATTTAGGTATTGTAAAAGCTTTTAGATAATATAGACTAGGTTCTTTAGGATTCAACTTATTTAGTTTTCCATAGTGCTTATTAGATAATTTTAGTGCTTATCTCCATTTTTCTTAGTTTTAAGATTTCCTAGTTTATCCCTTTTAATCCAACTGCTCATTCCCCAAGTTTGTTGCTTTTTATTTGTTGTCCTTTTAGTTCATTGTAGTGTTTAGTATTGAATGTTAGCTTATGTTCTTGTTCCAACTGCTTATGATGCTTAAAATTTGCATAAAGTGTGTTTGGGTTACTTTCCATAACTGTTGGGATTAAGCTGTGTAAACAGCTTGTTAGAAGCTTTTTTATAAGCAAAGTTTTTACAAAAATTTCTTATTTTGATTGCATCTTCAACTTCCAAAAGAAAAATCAAAGAAAAAAAAATAAATGGCAAAAGGGGAGGTCAAGGTTCGAACATGCGACCTCCCCCTTAGGAGTGTGATATGAAAGTACCTGGAAACCATGCGCCCTTGGGTCTTTTATTGGTGATATCTTACCAAATTTAATATACAAGGTACATTGCATGTTAAAGCTTATCAACTTAAAGCCTTTTTCACAGCTTATTTCAATAAGCAGTCACCAGCTTTTCTATTTTCCTTAAATTCAGTTTTATTTAAAGTATTTTCTGAAATTTTCTTAGATTTTTCTTAAAACTTTTAGTATTTTTAATTAATTAATTAGATTAAATTAGTTTTTAATTCGTAGTAAATAAAATAATAGTCGAAAAAATACCAGGCTTTTTCCTAAAATTATTTTTAGTCATTTAGAATGTAGGAAAATTAGTTTTGCACCCGTAGACCTTAAATTGCATTTTTTTTACTTTCGGGGCTCGGGATTAGCTCGGGTTCTCGCGTTTTTGCACTTTATCACCCTAGGATGTAATTTAGCAAACGTTTTTTTTAGAATAGAATTGAAATGACTTCAAAGTCTTGATTAGATTTAATTTCCTTAGTGTAATCAATCATAATCCCTTTCCTGTTCAATATCACCCGATCACAGATTCGTTGTATTACAGTTTTCACACCTCGTTGGGACTTAACGACCCGGGGAAACACTTTACTCCTCTGGACTTAATTGCATTGCGTTCTCAAGCTGTTTGGCTTTTATTATGGTTGACCATTCACAAGTGGTTGACTTGTGTAATAAAACCGACCGTTTGGGAGCCGATCAATTCTCTAGGTTCTTCTTAAAGGCGAGATCACCACCTTTTGAAGACGTGCAAGCTCAAAGTCATGAGTTTCTAAGCTTCGTCATTAGTGTTTTGTGTTGAAAGTATTGGCGTGGTGTGCCAATTGGAGCAATAAGGTGTTTTTATTTTAACTTCACTAGGGATGATGCAAACTCGCCATTCTTGGGAGAAAGGACACACCCTTTTTGTTTCGACAAAAGGGGGAGAAGAGTGTAAACGAAGAAGAAGGTAATGTATGGAATTACGGACACAAGTAAATTTGACATTTTACCTATCTATTACGTTTACATATATTTTGTCATCATCAAAAAGGGGGAGATTGTTAGTGCAAATATTACGATATTTAATCTATACATTCTCATTTGTTTTGATGATGACAAACATGTAACTTGTAATACATAACGTAAAATGTATAAGTTACTTGTAATTATATCTTGTCTCATCATACTCTCAACACCTCTCGACGACTCAAGTCCTTGTATGCTACAACAAAGGTTCGTACATGTTTGTTATGTTGCATTATGATCAAACCCCTAACAAACCATTAAACATGTTTAGTTAAATAGGTTATAAAACACTTAAGTAAACATAAGTCATATATGGATATTATCTATGACCCATGGTATTGACCCATACCCATAAGTCTAGATACATTGTACCTTGGTGGGTACTCAAAACCATAACCCATAACCCATGGTTTCAACCCAAAAACAATGGGTAAAGAGGAGCGTGCACGGATCCCTCAGATGACCCACGGATCCCTTGGATTTACAAAGCCGGATCCCTCCAGAAGGGATCCTTGGGGGCAGAACATGTTTTTTGTCTTTTTGCCTATAAATAGCAAACCACTTCTTACCATTTCTTCACACCTTCACACATAGTTTATCTCCACCAAATCTAGGATATTTAGATCATTAGGAAACATGTAAACCACCCTCATCTCATATGATCATAATGCTTCTAACTCTCATTTGTTGTAAGCATACTCCCGAAGTGATCCTCCAAAGCAAGCTTAGAGATCTTGCTTCCTTACCTACTGAAGTGATCACCCATCACAAGATACAAGCACATGAAGATCTTATACAACAAGCTTGGGAAACTTGTCATCTTCATTCATAGAATACTAACTACATCATGCTTTGGGTTCTTGATGTTTAGTCTAGGAGTTCATATCCATTAGACACATTGTCTTGGATATTGTCTAGTATCATATTCTTGTATCTATGACTAGACTAGATGGTTTATGTGTTTGTGCCATAAAACACAAGGTTTGTTATGTTGGGCCACAAAACATAACGGGTGTCATAGAAGTGTCAAAGGCATTAGTGAAGAGTGCCGAAGATCCGTGTTGAAGGCATTAGTGAAAGGTGCTGAAGGATTGTGTAAATGGCATTAGTGAAGAATGCCTAGGTCGTATAATCGATGAGGTGCATCGTTATACATATAGTATTTTTTTGGATCCAAGGATGGTGATATCCTTGATGGTGTGGTAACAAGGAGTGTATCTCCTTGAGATTAGGTGTTGTGATGGGTAGTAGTTCCTCCATAGTAATGGAACTAGGTGCTTAGCCTAGTACCTAATAAAGGGTAGGCGACGTTGTGATAGGATTAGTTCTCCTAAGGTGTGAAAGAACTCGGTGGTTAGCCTAGCACCGTATAAAGGGTAGGCGACGTTGTGTTAGGTGTGGTTCGCCTTGGTGTGAAAGAACTCGGTATTTAGCTTTGTACTGGAAAAAGGTTAAGCGACGTTGTGAAGGCTTCTCCGCCATAAGGAGATTGGTGTAGTGCTTACGAACTCTCGAGTAGGTGACTCGGGGAGTGGAGTAGGGCAAGGAAGGTGTCCTTGTAGCCGAACCACTATAAATCCTCGTGTTGGTTTGTCTATCCTTTTACTTATCGCTTTACTTTTATTCTTGCATTACTTTGTTTATTCTCTATGTGGTTGATGTCTATGTTTGTGATGCATACTTGGTCTTTCATATAGTCACAAACTATATTAAACACTTTACGTATTATGACACGCTTGATCAAGAAAAAGCAACCGGACTAATAATGGTGAAACTTGATTTATAATGAACCATTAATCTTGCGGAATCTTATGTGATGTCAAGGGGTTGGCCTTACATGCCGTAATGCGTTAAATGCATCCTCGCGTCGAAATTAGCAAATGCAATAGTTTATACTATATTTGATACAAAAGTTTTAAGTTTGAAACGGAAACGTATTCACCCCCCCCCCCCCCCTCTACGTTTTCACAATGATATCATCAACATAAACTTGAACAAGCAGGATATCATTCTTGTCTTTCTTGATGAACAAAGTTTAATCCACTCTGCCTCTATGAAACCCATTTGCAAGAAGATAAGTAGTCAAGGTTTCATACCATTTCCTTGGTGCTTGATGCAAGCCATACAAAGCTTTAACAACCCTGTAGACTTTGTTAGGATATTCAGGGTCTTCAAAGCCTGGAGGTTGTGAGACATAAACTTCTTCATCTATCTGCCCATATAGAAAAGCACTTTTTACATCCATTTGATAGACTTTGAAGCCCATAAAGGATGCATAGGCTAAGAACAGCCTAATTGCTTCAATTCGTGCAACTGGGGCAATTACCTCTTCATAATCAATACCCTCCTCTTGAGTGTATCCTTGAGCCACAAGCCTAGCTTTGTTTCTGATAACAATTCCCCTTTCATCTTTCTTGTTTCTGAACACCCATTTAGTACCTATTACCTTCTTGCCAGAAGGCAAATCACAAAGCACCCATACCTTTTGAAGCTTAAATTGGAGCAGCTCTTCTTGCATTGCTTCCACCCAACTTTCATCTTCAAGTGCCTTGTAAACATTCTTTGGTTCCATTTGTGACAAAAAACACATAAATAGACATTCATTCTTGCCTTCATGTATTTTAGATTCATATATTTTACTTATGAATCCATGAACATCAGGTAGCTTTGTTTGTCTTCTAGTCTTCACAGGTGAATAGACATCCCCAATCACATTTTCAAGAGGATGTGATTTATGAACAGTGGTGTAGGGAGTCTGAGGAACTGCAATCTCACTTGGCATATTAGAAATTTCAACATCATTGGCTTGAGCTTCCATAGTAACTGGAGTGGTGATTCCCACATCTGGTGTTGCAGTGGAAACATTTTGCCTAACAGTGTAATTTGAATTTCCACTGCTTTCAGAACTTCCAGCATTCAAGTTGTCATCTCCTTCTTTATTCACATCACTAGAAGGATGAACAACTCCAGTTTTCAGTAAATCATTATTATCTGCATAGTCCCAAAGAGGTAGACTAAATTCATCTTGATCATCTGCATCTTCTTTGTTTGGTTCATCATCATCAAGAAACTCTATTGAACCTACAAAATCAAAAGAAGATGTTCCTGTAGAAACAGGCACATAATTCATAGTGTTTGTTAGAGTATCGACATCAAACAGTCTCTCTACAAAACTCATCCAAAACTCTATTCTTGAATTCTGTTCCATTGTCACATCTAATGATTTTAACTTTCATATCATATTGGTTTTCTACTTCTGTGATAAATATCTTGAGGATGCCAGTTATTTCATCCTTAGTTCCAAGAAAGAAAACCCATGTGAACCTACTTAAATCATCAGTCACCACTAGACAATACTTCTTCAAATTCAAGCTGCTCACTGATGTAGGACCAAACAAGTCTATATGTAACATTTGAAGAGGGTGAGCAATAGAGTTAACCAACTTTGACCTGCAAGAAGCTCTGTGTTGTTTGCCTTTAAGACAAGCCACACAGGTTTGATCATTTTCAAATCTTTTCTGAGGCAGACCTCTCACCAAACCATCTTTGATAGTCTTGTTAATGGTTTTGAAGTTAACATGACCAAGTCTTCTATGCCATAACATGGATTCATCCACTGTGGCCTTTGCAACCAAGCAAGCATAATCATCTTTAGCAACAATGTTGTTCATATCAAAGCTATATAAATTGCCTTTTCTAGGAATTTTAAGAAGAACTTGACTTTCATCAGGCATCTTAAAGTCCTTAGAGAGTACAAAACACATATCTTTGGTAAAAAGAACATTGTTCATTTTGTCACACATTTGTGACACACTAAAAAGATTATACTTAAGCTCTTTTACATAATACACAGGTTCAAAGTCCAAGTTACCAGTTTTAATAACTCCTTTACCAGCAACTTTACCATTTACTCCACCTCCAAAACTGACATAATGTCCATCATATTGCTCAAAGTCTGAAAGATAGGACTTGTTGCCAGTCATGTGCCTTGAACACCTACTATCTGTATATCCTTGATTTGATCTTTTTGTCCTTGGATGTTCCTGCACATTAGAGTAAAGAGTTAGTTTCTTTTGGGGACCCAAGCCATGATTGACTTGGATATGCCTCGTGTATCAATATAATTGTATCTATCAAAGGTCATTGATACAGCATTGGGATTGGTTGTAGAGGTGTTTCCTTTAGGTTTCCATTCCCAACGTGCTGAGGCCTTCACAGCATTTCCCATGCCCCCCCCCCCCTTTTCATGTTCAAAACCCTTGCAGTGGTAACTTTTGAATGAGCCGTGGAAACTGCTGGTTTCTTTTTAGGTACCCACTGTTGGTTATTGTTAACCTTTTAGCTTGAAAGGTCCTTTTTCCTGTTTGTGCAAATTTTACAAAGCTTGTTTTAGTATTTGCACTTTTAACAGGTGACTTAGGGTGAGCAGTGTTAACAGTTTTTGCATTGGCAAATGTTTTGAGGCCACTTCTAAGTTGAACTGCTCTTGGGACCATTTTGCAATTAGAACTAGGGTGTACATTATGTTGATATATGTTAGACTCCACCCTTTTATTCCCATAGACTACCCTTCTCCTAACATGATAGTCACAATAAGCATGTAAATGATCAAAACTACCACAAATATAGCATGCTTTATTGTTCATCACAAAATCACTACCTAGTTGTTGAGATTTAACATGATTCCAACTCCTCTGGTTACCCCTAGGAGCTGTAGACTTGTTCCTATACATCTCAGCATACCTTACAGTTGGTCTAGGTTTATTAATTGGTTTCCTAGGTTCCTCTGTAACAGTATTAACAACTTTTGGGATAGAAGTCTCTACATTCTTTTTAACACTCTCATCTACAACAGATGAGTCACTAACACTCTCAAACACATCATTATATAGCTTACTCTCTTCCTCACTCTTCACAACTGTGTCTTTTAAAGGACCATATTCTCTTTCAAGATCCTTAAAATCCTCTATACCTGTATGAGCTATATCTATACCTGGAGGTGAATGAACACCCCTTAATGGTGGAGGCGCAGTATTATAACCCATACCAGACTTAGCTTTATTATATATTTGAGCATTCCAAATTTTATCAATTGACTCAGACTGATGATAACATGTGTCTATAGTTAAATTGACATTTTCAATTTTCTTTTGAAGTTTTTCAAGCTCCTTTTGGTATGCTTCATTCACAGCAGTTGTATGTTCTACCTCTCTCCTAAGAAGAATCATATCATCATTATAATTTGACTCATTTGCCTGATAGTGCTCTATTTGTTTTTCTAAAACTGCCATGGCTCTCCTAAGATTAGCCACAGTATAATTAGCAGTGTATAACTCTTGTCTTTCATTAGAATATAAATCATTAAGTCTTTCAAATTCTTTAGCAGCCCTACAAGTTTTAGAGCAACATTCAGAGTTTTGTACCTCAGAGTCAGAGAAAGCCATAAGAGCAACTTCAGCAGAAACAAGAGCAGCATCAGTGTGTTCTTCTTCAAGATCATCAGCCATGAAACTCCAATCATAGCTCACACCGTCAATAGCCAACATTGCCTTTGGTTCTTCCACAGTTGGTCCCTTTTTTTGCTTATACCAAGTAGACCTGTTGTCCTTGGCCTTTGGTCTTCTACATTCTCTAGCAAAATGTCCTAACTTGTGACAGTTAAAGCACTCCACTTTCTTCTTATCAAAGCCTGCAATATCATCACCATTAATGTGGATAGGCTTTCCAGTCTTCTTGTAGAATTTCTTAGCCCTCATGCTAAGAAGGGCTATCTGCCATTTTATATCCATCTCCTCCAAGTCATCTTCATCAATTTGCTCTATGTCTTCATGAGTTAAGAGAGACCCATCAACTTGTGTGGAGATAAAAGCATAAGAGGTAGGATCTCCAATACTAGCAACCTTCTTCTTTGATCCTGCAGTGGCAATATTTACATTGCCAGTGGAAAGTTTAGAACCTACAGTGGCAATATCATCATCACTTTCATCTTCAGAATCATCACTGTCAACAGAATTTGACAACAATGCCAAGCTACTAGAGCTTGTACCAAGTTTCCCTGCCTTCTTCAACCTTTGTTCAATAAGTTTGAAGTTGTTGTAAAGATCATTGAGCTTCATTGTTTCTATGTCTGTTTTGTTTTCCCAGACAGTAACATTGGTTTGAAACTCTGAAGGCAAACTTCTTAGAAACTTCAAATTGAGGTCTTCCTTTTCTACCTCAATGCCAAACACAGTTAGCTGTGTAACAATCTTCTGAAGTTTGGTGAAAATGCTATCAAGTGAGTCATTGCTTGAAGCAGAGAAGTTTTCATAACTTTGCTTTAACAATGTCTTTTGAGTCTTCTTTGTAGCATCATTACCACCAAACACTGAGCAAATCTCTTCAAACAGTTCTTTAGCAGTCTTGAACTTGCTGAATGCAATAATCTGGTCTCTCAGAAGAGTCATCAGCAACAGACTTCTAGCTTTAAGATCATTCTTCTTTTGAGCTTTTTCAGAATTTGATTCAGGCACAGAAACTTTCACAACATCTGTGTCACCAACTTTAGAAGTAGTGGTCACAGATTTGAAGGAATCACCAAGTTGAATGATCTCCCATAGAGCATAGTCCTGTATGAGGAAGTATTGCTCAATCAGTATCCTCCACATCTCAAACTCATTAAGCTTAAGCTTAGGGAGTCTGGGTGTAGAAGAAGAGTTTGATTGATTGTTTTCCATCTCCATTGAATTGAGTGAGTGAGTCAAGCTAATTCCTTGGATCTTCTAAAACAAAATATCAGAACCTTCGCTCTGATACCACTTGATGGATCTAGGACACTCTCCTTGTGTCAATGATATTTTGTATGATATTATCAAGCAAGAGGAATTTACTTAAGTAATACTTAGAAGACGAATTATATAATGTATGAGAGTAAACACAAATAAACACAAAACTCAAGCTCCAATATTATTAATGAAATAATACGAGTGATCTAGACTTATCACTAGGGTTACACCTTGAAGCTTTCGTAGGTAATCTTGTAATGTAATACGTACCTAAGACAATAACCTAGGATCTCCTTTTATACAACAAGGAGTCCTTTACAAGATAAGTATAAAGTTAACATAATAGAATATACACACAATCTATTCTATACTTATCAAGACGCGTTTAACTTTATCATAAACTGATAGCAGTGGTAATAAAGAACTTGCAGTGGGAATACGTTTCCACTGCTAGTGTTAAACCAAGCAGTGTAAACCACAACTATCCGTGGTAACGGATTATTCCCAACAATCCTCCCCTAAACTTATGATTTCTCTGCAAATCAATAAGTTTCTTCAATATGCATCAACTTCAAGGATTTGGGGAATTCAATCAAACACTTCACTTCTTTTCTCTTAACTTTTGTATAGCTCTTGAACATTGATCTTGAATCCTTTGTAATAATGCTCTGACCATCTCATTATCTTCATTGACTCTTATGTGTAAGCTTAACATTACTGTAAGAGCTCCAGCTCTAAGTGGATATTCTTTCTCAGCAAGCATGAAAAAGTCTTCTCCATTAGCTGTAGAGACATGATGAACTTCCCACGAATCATAATAAAACCACTTTGTACCAAGACATGTGAATAAGGTTTTCCAGTAGTCATCATCAGCATTTGGTTCAAAAAGCCTTCTAAGATTTACCCATAACTGCATCTCCTTTGTATCTTTGAGATCTTGACCATTAAACCTTTCTTGAACTAATTTCCACAGTGTATTAAGGTCATCTCTGTCAAAAGCTTTAATAAGATCTTCAAATGTTATGAAAGATGAAGTTTCTCCTCCCAGCCTTGTAATCTTCCATGTTGAAGAAAGATTGCTAGCAGTGTAAACTTCCCAATCAATGATAGGATGTCGAATTTGCAGTGGTTCTGGATAAAAATCTCTATCTTCAATCACAATCATTTCAATCATTTGATCTTTAGTGAACTTCTCAGTAGGAATCTCCTTCTCAATAGACTTTGTATGATCTTCATCAACCTTAGTCTTCTTAATAGTTTGAGAATCACTGACTTTGGCCTTTCTCTTCAATCTAGGAAATATTCTTTCTTCTTCTTCAGAACCCATTGGAATAAAAGATTTATCTTGTTTCACAGTTCTGTAGTAAGCCCTTTCAACTTGATCATCAGACATTCCTTTAAATTGATGCCTTTTCCAGTTACCAACATGACAACAATAAGTCTTCATATATGCAAGTATTTGTGCCTTGGTTGGTTGTCTTTGTTTCTTCTGATTCTTCTTGACTGAACTGATTACATTATCAAGTGCTTGATTGTTCTTCATTATGATAAAATCCTTCAACTGAGCTGTTCTTTGTTCCTCAGTTAAGGATGCATCAGCAACTAGGTCAATTGCCTTTTTCTTGATTTCTGGATTATTAGCTACCAGAAACTGAATATCTTCTTCAGTAGGAACATAACTAAACTCTGGAGCTTTTTATTTCATAACAGTAGGTTGAACAGTGGAAATTGAATCAGTATCTTCCATTCTGTCCAATCTTTTAGCTTCCAAAAAGCTTGCAACTTCTAGTTCTTGCAATCTTTTCTTTTCAGCAACTTTCTCAGCAATTTGATCTTCTGCTATCTTCTCATCAAATTCTCTATCAAGATCAATCTGACCTTTTCTTTTCTTTGAAGTTTTACCTTCAGGTTGCTGTACATCTTCCATAACTGCTTTACCATTGTCTGTCTTCAATTTATCAAATTCTTCACTTGCAGTGGCAATATTTGGCTCTGCAGTGGAAACAAAATCAGTGGTAAACTCAGTTGCAGTTTGGAAAATGTCTTGATCTTCAAGTTTCTCTCCATGAGTTTTTTCTTGATCTTCAAGTTGCTTTCCATGAGTTTCAGCTTCTTTTGCTCCTTTACTTGAATCTCCTTCATCTTCAAAATCAATTTTCCTCCCCTCAGTGTCAGAACCTGTTTTCCTCCCCTGTTTGGAGGAATTTTCCAAATCTTGATTAGCTGAATCACCATTAAAAGGTGAGGATGAAGATGAAATCACCATCTTTGTAGTCTGCCTGTGCTTTTTCAACCTCTGCATCTCTTCCTTTAAGGTCTGAATCTCTGTCTTTAATAATTGAACATCCTTGGCATGGTTCTACTTAACAATAGCCAAGTCTTGTTGTAGAAACTCAACCTGCTTTGCTAATTTGGTACACAAAACCATCAATTCCATTTGGTTGCCACTGCCCTCAGCACTTCCAACTGTGTTACCTGTTGGGAGAGGTGAATCATGGGGCAAAGGTCCAGATTCCTCGATAGTAGGACTATGTGGAAGTCTAGAACCACCACTGCTTGTTCCTAGACCAAAAGGTTCAGAAACTTGTTGTGTTGTCATGAGAGGAGTTGACTGTTTTGACCTTCTCTCATAGGTTCTTGAAACTGGTGGTGTATAATCAATGTTAGGAACATTAATTATGGGTGTGTTTTGTTCAGTGGATATTTTAGCAAGCATTTGGGGTAGGAGAGGTGTAAAAATCATATTGCCATCTTTATTCAAATTTTGAAAAACTTTAGACTTTAGGCAACTGATTTGATAAACAGTAGTGTGGGGTTGCAGTTGAAATTCATTAAGCACAGCTTGCACAAACCTTGGATACATTAAAATTTTGGTTTTACTTTGTACATTGCCTTTCATACTTGTAAAAATATAATTTGACCAATTGAAAATCCTATCAGTAACAAGAAAAACCAAAGGATAAGCCATGGTTGAACTAAATTGCTCATAAGATGTTTTCTTAGGACTAAGGCAATGTAACAAAGTATGAATCAAAAATCTCCAATGGGGACAAAAACCACTCTTTTTGAAAGTAGCCTTTTTGTCAGTGGTATCATACCCCATGGATGATAAAGTATCATGAATTTCAGACATAGGTAATGTGATGAGACCATTGAGATCATCCAAGTGAATTACTCTCCTCAAGGATGCCTCAGTAACATCAATGGTTACCCCATCTAGGACACTCTCCTTGTGTCAATGATATTTTGTATGATATTATCAAGCAAGCAAAATTTACTTAAGTAATACTTAGAAGACGAATTATATTATGTATGAGAGTAAACACAAATAAACACAAAACTCAAGCTCCAATATTATTAATGAAATAATACGAGTGATCTAGACTTATCACTAGGGTTACACCTTGAAGCTTTCGTAGGTAATCTTGTAATATAATACGTACCTAAGACAATAACCTAGGATCTGCTTTTATACAACAAGGAGTCCTTTACAAGATAAGTAAAAAGTTAACATAATAGAATATACACACAATCTATTCTATACTTATCAAGACGCGTTTAACTTTATCATAAACTGATAGCAGTGGTAATAAAGAACTTGCAGTGGGAATACGTTTCCACTGCTAGTGTTAAACCAAGCAGTGTAAACCACAACTATCCGTGGTAACGGATTATTCCCAACAATCCTCCCCTAAACTTATGATTTCTCTGCAAATCAATAAGTTTCTTCAATATGCATTAACTTCAAGGATTTGGGAAATTCAATCAAACACTTCACTTCTTTTCTCTTAACTTTTGTATAGCTCTTGAACATTGATCTTGAATCCTTTGTAATAATGCTCTGACCTTCTCATTATCTTCATTGACTCTTATGTGTAAGCTTAACATTACTATAATAGCTCCAGCTCTAAGTGGTTATTCTTTCTCAGCAAGCATGAAAAAGTCTTCTCCATTAGCTGTAGAGACAAGATGAACTTCACACGAATCATAATAAAACCACTTTGTACCAAGACATGTGAATAAGGTTTTCCAGTAGTCATCATCAGCATTTGGTTCAAAAAGCCTTCTAAGATTTACCCATAATTGCATCTCCTTTGTATCTTTGAGATCTTGACCATTAAACCTTTCTTGAACTAATTTCCATAGTGTATTAAGGTCATCTCTGTCAAAAGCTTTAATGAGATCTTCAAATGTTATGAAAGATGAAGTTTCTCTTCCCAGCCTTGTAATCTTCCATGTTGAAGCAAGATTGCTAG
The DNA here is from genome assembly GCA_019973895.1 of Chrysanthemum seticuspe. Taxonomy (NCBI): domain Eukaryota; kingdom Viridiplantae; phylum Streptophyta; class Magnoliopsida; order Asterales; family Asteraceae; genus Chrysanthemum; species Chrysanthemum seticuspe. The sequence continues at coordinate 270,544,759 of BPTQ01000009.1, forward strand.
CAGTGTAAACTTCCCAATCAATGATAGGATGTCGAATTTGCAGTGGTTCTGGATAAAAATCTATGTCTTCAATCACAATCATTTCAGTCATTTGATCTTTAGTGAACTTCTCAGTAGGAATCTCCTTCTCAATAGACTTTGTATGATCTTCATCAACCTTAGTCTTCTTAATAGTTTGAGAATCACTGACTTTGGCCTTTCTCTTCAATCTAGGAAATATTCTTTCTTCTTCTTCAGAACCCATTGGAATAAAAGATTTATCTTGTTTCACAGTTCTGTAGTAAGCCCTTTCAACTTGATCATCAGACATTCCTTTAAATTGATGCCTTTTCCAGTTACCAACATGACAACAATAAGTCTTTATATATTCAAGTATTTGTGCCTTGGTTGGTTGTCTTTGTTTCTTCTGATTCTTCTTGACTGAACTGATTACATTATCAAGTGCTTGATTGTTCTTCATTATGATAAAATCCTTCAACTGAGCTGTTCTTTGTTCCTCAGTTAAGGATGCATCAGCAACTAGGCCAATTGCCTTTTTCTTGATTTTTGGATTATTTGCTACCAGAAACTGAATATCTTCTTCAGTAGGAACATAACTAAACTCTGGAGCTTTTTATTTCAAAACAGTAGGTTGAACAGTGGAAATTGAATCAGTATCTTCCATTCTGTCCAATCTTTTAGCTTCCAAAAAGCTTGCAACTTCTAGTTCTTGCAGTCTTTTCTTTTTAGCAACTTTCTCAGCAATTTGATCTTCTGGTATCTTCTCATCAAATTCTCTATCAAGATCAATCTGACCTTTTCTTTTCTTTGAAGTTTTACCTTCAGGTTGCTGTACATCTTCCATAACTGCTTTACCTTTGTCTGTCTTCAATTTATCAAATTCTTCACTTGCAGTGGCAATATTTGGCTCTGCAGTGGAAACAAAATCAGTGGTAAACTCAGTTGCAGTTTGGAAAATGTCTTGATCTTCAAGTTTCTCTCCATGATTTTTTTTCTTGATCTTCAAGTTGCTCTCCATGAGTTTCATCTTCTTTTGCTCCTTTACTTGAATCTCCTTCATCTTCAAAATCAATTTTCCTCCCCTCAGTGTCAGAACCTGTTTTCCTCCCCTGTTTGGAGGAATTTTCCAAATCTTGATTAGCTGAATCACCATTAGAAGGTGAGGATGAAAATGAAATCACCATCTTTGCAGTCTGCCTGTGCTTTTTCAACCTCTGCATCTCTTCCTTTAAGGTCTGAATCTCTGTCTTTAATAATTGAACATCCTTGGCATGGTTCTTCTTAACAATAGCCAAGTCTTGTTGTAGAAACTCAACCTGCTTTGCTAATTTGGTACACAAAACCATCAATTCCATTTGGTTGCCACTGCCCTCAGCACTTCCAACTGTGTTACCTGTTGGGAGAGGTGAATCATGGGGCAAAGGTCCAGATTCCTCGATAGTAGGACTATGTGGAAGTCTAGAACCACCACTGCTTGTTCCTAGACCAAAAGGTTCAGAAACTTGTTGTGTTGTCATGAGAGGAGTTGACTGTTTTGACCTTCTCTGATAGGTTCTTGAAACTGGTGGTGTATAATCAATGTTAGGAACATTAATTATGGGTGTGTTTTGTTCAGTGGATATTTTAGCAAGCATTTGGGGTAGGAGAGGTGTAAAAATCATATTGCCATCTTTATTCAAATTTTGAAAAACTTTAGAATTTAGGCAACTGATTTGATAAACAGTAGTGTGGGGTTGCAGTTGAAATTCATTAAGCACAGCTTGCACAAACCTTGGATACATTAAAATTTTGGTTTTACTTTGTACATTGCCTTTCATACTTGTAAAAATATAATTTGACCAATTGAAAATCCTATCAGTAACAAGAAAAACCAAAGGATAAGCCATGGTTGAACTAAATTGCTCATAAGATGTTTTCTTAGGACTAAGGCAATGTAACAAAGTATGAATCAAAAATCTCCAATGGGGACAAAAACCACTCTTTTTGAAAGTAGCCTTTTTGTCAGTGGTATCATACCCCATGGATGATAAAGTATCATGAATTTCAGACATAGGTAATGTGATGAGACCATTGTTATCATCCAAGTGAAGTACTCTCCTCAAGGATGCCTCAGTAACATCAATGGTTACCCCATCTACAGTGGCTCTGAGAGCATCCACTGTTTCATGTACATCTCCAATTTCAAGTGTTATGGACTGAGCAGAAGTCCAAAACTGTTTGATTTGAGAGATATAGATTGTGGGTTTGAAAAGCAAAGCATACCTGATGTGAGTGGTATGAAGAAAATCCACAATCTGATGAAAAACAGGGCCACTCTTCTCGTTAGACTTTTGTAGGTAGGCCACTAGGTTGTGTTCATCTGCAAAGTTCAAAGATGCCATAGAAACTTTTGATGAAAAATATTATTATGTCAGTAAGAATTGAAAGAATGACTAGCTAATTGAAAAAGAAAGATATATAGGGTTAGGGTTTATAATTATTGCGCAAGTAAAATTATCTTTAGAAAGTATTGAATATTTGGAAAGAAGATAATTTACTTAAAATTTTAACCCTATATATATGACAATCAGTGGTTACTTTCAACGGCTAGTAAAAAAAATAAATTACTAACACAATCAGTTGTAACGGCTAGAACAGCAGTGGTAAAATAACACTGTCAGTGGAAACTGTGAACTAGCAGTGGTAATTTTTCACAAAAATTTCAAAGAGCAGTGGGAAAAAAATCATTAGTAAACTAGACTGCTCCCATCATAGTTTTAACAAACTACCAGCTATCAACGGATTTGATATGTCTTTACCACGAGCCGTTTGCTATGGACTAGCCAACTCTTAATCATAAAGAATATGGTGAGTTGATAACCATATAGTTTTTGGTAAACTATCAACCATAAACGGATTTGTTAAGTCTTTACCAGTAGCCGTTTGCTCTGGACTAGTTGATTCTTATGTGTACTAGACATGGTGAATCAATAACCATTTATTGTGTATCTCAGATATACACCTTTTAACTCCAACTCCTCATCAAAACTTGATATACAAACTCATACCACAATTTCAGTACCCAACAGCCTCCCCTCAACACTAACATAATTATGGATTAAGCATTCCAATACATGTGACCAAGTACTGAAATCTTCCCACATCAAGACCTTTTGTTAACAAATCAGCATAGTTGTCATCAGTATGAATTTTGACAACTTGAATTAGTCCCTTTTTCATAACAGTCTCTAATGAAATGATGTCTAATTTCAATATGTTTGGTCTTTGTGTGTTGAACAGGATTCTTAATGATGCATATGGTACTGCTATTGTCAATATGAATGATGGTATTCATAAAATTGTACCCATAGTCCAAAAGTTGATTCTGAAGCCATAAAACTTGAGCACAGCAACTTGCAGCAGCAATATATTCTGCTTCAGTTGAAGAATTAGCCACCATTGTTTGCTTCTTGCATTGCCATGACACTAACCTATTGCCAAGAAACTGACATCCACCAGTTGTAGATTTTCTATCCAAGCTAGCTCCAGCATAGTCACTATCTGAGTAAGTAACCAGATCTAAAGGAGAATCTCTGGAGTACCACAATCCCAGAGTAGGAAATGCTTTAAGATGTCTGAAAATCTTCTTCACAGCAGTCAAGTGAGAGAACTTGGGAGTAACTTGAAACCTTGCACAAGCACACACAGCAAACATAATATCTGGTCTAGATGATGTAAGGTACATTAAGGAACCAATCATAGACCTATACATATGCACATCAACAGCTTCACCACTATTTTCCTTAAGAAGTAGATGTGTAGTCTTGTCTGCAGGAGTGCTGGATGACTTTGCATCAGTAAACTTGAACTTCCTTAGTATTTCAGCCACATATTTGTCTTGATTAATGAAAATACCATCTGGCTTCTGTAGTACTTGAAGTCCCAAAAAGAATGTGAGTTCACCCATAGAACTCATCTGAAATTCTTCTTTCATCAGTTTCTCAAAATCTTTGCACATCTCTGGCTTTGTAGATCCAAAAATGATATCATCAACATAAACTTGAACAAGCAGGATATGATTCTTGTCTTTCTTGATGAACAAAGTTTAATCCACTCTGCCTCTATGAAACACATTTGCAAGAAGATAAGTAGTCAAGGTTTCATACCATTTCCTTGGTGCTTGATGCAAGCCATACAAAGCTTTAACAACCCTGTAGACTTTGTTAGGATATTCAGGGTCTTCAAAGCCTGGAGGTTGTGAGACATAAACTTCTTCATCTATCTGCCCATATAGAAAAGCACTTTTTACATCCATTTGATAGACTTTGAAGCCCATAAAGGATGCATAGGCTAAGAACAGCCTAATTGCTTCAATTCGTGCAACTGGGGCAAATACCTCTTCATAATCAATACCCTCCTCTTGAGTGTATCCTTGAGCCACAAGCCTAGCTTTGTTTCTGATAACAATTCCCCTTTCATCTTTCTTGTTTCTGAACACCCATTTAGTACCTTTTACCTTCTTGCCAGAAGGCAAATCACAAAGCACCCATACCTTTTGAAGCTTAAATTGGAGCAGCTCTTCTTGCATTGCTTCCACCCAACTTTCATCTTCAAGTGCCTTGTAAACATTCTTTGGCTCCATTTATGACAGAAAACACATAAATAGACATTCATTCTTGCCTTCATGTATTTTAGATTCATATATTTTACTTATGAATCCATGAACATCATGCAGCTTTGTTTGTCTTCTAGTCTTCACAGGTGAATAGACATCCCCAATCACATTTTCAAGAGGATGTGATTTATGAACAGTGGTGTGGGGAGTCTGAGGAACTGCAATCTCAATTGGCATATTAGAAATTTCAACATCATTGGCTTGAGCTTCCATAGTAACTGGAGTGGTGATTCCCACATCTGGTGTTGCAGTGGAAACATTTTGCCTAACAGTGGAATTTGAATTTCCACTGCTTTCAGAACTTTCAGCATTCAAGTTGCCATCTCCTTCTTTATTCACATCACTAGAAGGATGAACAACTCCAGTTTTCAGTAAATCATTATTATCTGCATAGTCCCAAAGAGGTAGACTAAATTCATCTTGATCATCTGCATCTTCTTTGTTTGGTTCATCATCATCAAGAAACTCTTTTGAACCTGCAAAATCAAAAGAAGATGTTCTTGTAGAAACAGGCACATAATTCAAAGTGTTTGTTAGAGTATCGAGATCAAACAGTCTTTCTGGACCTGTTCCTTTGACATTGACTTTGTTTTCTAGGAACTCAACATGCAAATTCTCTTCAATCTTTTGGGTTCTTAAGTTGAATACTCTGAAAGCTTTACTAATCATGGAATACCCAACAAAATACCCTTCATAAGCCTTTTCATCAAACTTGCCCAGATAATCCAAGGTATTGAGAATAGATACATGACACCCAAATGGTCTTATGAAGTCAAGGGTAGGTGGACTTCCTCTAAACAATTCATAAGGTGTCTTGTTCTTTGTTATTACAACTAAAACCCTGTTTTGCACATAGCATGCAGTGTTAACTGCTTCAGCCCAAAAAGTAATTGGCAATTTTGAATCGGCCAACATGGTTCTAGCAGCTTCCATCAGTGTCCTGTTCCTCCTCTCAGCAACACCATTTTGTTGAGGAGTTCTAGCCACACTAAATTCTCTTTTAATACCTTTATCTCTGCAAAACTCATCCATAACTCTATTCTTGAATTCGGTTCCATTGTCACATCTAATGATTTTAACTTTCATATCATATTGGTTTTCTACTCCTGTGATAAATATCTTGAGGATGCCAGTTGTTTCATCCTTAGTTCCAAGAAAGAAAACCCATGTGAACCTACTAAAATCATCAGTCACCACTAGACAATACTTCTTCAAATTCAAGCTGCTCACTGATGTAGGACCAAACAAGTCTATATGTAACATTTGAAGAGGGTGAGCAATAGAGTTAACCAACTTTGACCTGCAAGAAGCTCTGTGTTGTTTGCCTTTAAGACAAGCCACACAGGTTTGATCATTTTCAAATCTTTTCTGAGGCAGACCTCTCACCAAACTATCTTTGACAATCTTGTTAATGGTTTTGAAGTTAACATGACCAAGTCTTCTATGCCATAACATGGATTCATCCACTGTGGCCTTTGCAAGCAAGCAAGCATAGTCATCTTTAGCAACAATGTTGCTCATATCAAAGCTATATAAATTGCCTTTTCTAGGAATTTTAAGAAGAACTTGACTTTCATCAGGCATCTTAAAGTCCTTAGAGAGTACAAAACACATATCTTTGGTAAAAAGAACATTGTTCATTTTGTCACACATTTGTGACACACTAAAAAGATTATACTTAAGCTCTTTTACATAATACACAGGTTCAAAGTCCAAGTTACCAGTTTTAATAACTCCTTTACCAGCAACTTTACCATTTACTCCACCTCCAAAACTGACATATTGTCCATCATATTGCTCAAAGTCTGAAAGATAGGACTTGTTGCCTGTCATGTGCCTTGAACACCCACTATCTTTATATCCTTGATCTGATCTTTTTGTCCTTGGATGTTCCTGCACATTAGAGTAAAGAGTTAGTTTCTTTTGGGGACCCAAGCCATGATTGACTTGGATCTGCCTCATGTATCAATATAATTGTATCTATCAAAGGTCATTAATACACCATTGGGATTGGTTGTAGAGGTGTTTCCTTTAGGTTTCCATTCCCAACGTGCTGAGGCCTTCACAGCATTTCCCATGTCCCCCCCCCCCTTTTTCTTGTTTAAAACCCTTGCAGTGGTAACTTTTGAATGAGCAGTGGAAACTGCTGGTTTCTTTTTAGGTACCCACTGTTGGTTATTGTTAACCTTTTTAGCTTGAAAGGTCCTTTTTCCTGTTTGTGCAGATTTTACAAAGCTTGTTTTAGTATTTGCACTTTTAACAGGTGACTTAGGGTGAGCAGTGTTAAAAGTTTTTGCATTGGCAAATGTTTTGAGGCCACTTCTAAGTTGAACTGCTCTTGGGACCATTTTGCAATTAGAACTAGGGTGTACATTATGTTGATATCTGTTAGACTCCACCCTTTTATTCCCATAGACTACCCTTCTCCCAACATGTAGTCACAATAAGCATGTAAATGATCAAAACTACCACAAATATAGCATGCTTTATTGTTCATCACAAAATCACTACCTAGTTGTTGAGATTTAACATGATTCCAACTCCTCTGGTTACCCCTAGGAGCTGTAGACTTGTTCCTATACATCTCAGCATACCTTACAGTTGGTCTAGGTTTATTAACTGGTTTCCTAGGTTCCTCTGTAACAGTATTAACAACTTTTGGGATAGAAGTCTCTACATTCATTTTAACACTCTCATCTACAACAGATGAGTCACTAGCACTCTCAAACACATCATTATCTAGCTTACTCTCTTCCTCACTCTTCACAACTGTGTCTTTTAAAGGACCATATTCTCTTTCAAGATCCTTAAAATCCTCTATACCTGTATGACCTAAATCTATACCTGGAGGTTAATAAACACCCTTTAATGGTGGAGGCGCAGTATTATAACCCATACCAGACTTAGCTTTATTATATATTTGAGCATTCCAAATTTTATCAATTGACTCAGACTGATGATAACATGTGTCTATAGTTAAATTGACATTTTCAATTTTCTTTTGAAGTTTTTCAAGCTCCTTTTGGTATGCTTCATTCACAGCAGTTGTATGTTCTAACTCTCTCCTAAGAAGAATCATATCATCATTATAATTTGACTCATTTGCCTGATAGTGCTCTATTTGTTTTTCTAAAACTGCCATGGCTCTCCTAAGATTAGCCACAGTATAATTAGCAGTGTATAACTCTTGTCTTTCATTAGAATATAAATCATTAAGTCTTTCAACTTCTTTAGCAGCCCTACAAGTTTTAGAGCAACATTCAGAGTTTTGTACCTTAGTGTCAGAGAAAGCCATAAGAGCAACTTCAGCAGAAACAAGAGCAGCATCAGTGTGTTCTTCTTCAAGATCATCTGCTATGAAACTCCAATCATAGCTCACACCATCAATAGCCAACATTGCCTTTGGTTCTTCCACAGTTGGTCCCTTCTTTTTCTTGTACCAAGTAGACCTGTTGTCCTTGGCCTTTGGTCTTCTACATTCTCTAGCAAAATGTCCCAACTTGTGACAGTTAAAGCACTCAACTTTCTTCTTATCAAAGCCTGCAGTATCATCACCATTAATGTGGATAGGCTTGCCAGTCTTCTTGTAGAATTTCTTAGCCCTCATGCTAAGAAGGGCTATCTGCCATTTTATATCCATCTCCTCCAAGTCATCTTCATCAATTTGCTCTATGTCTTCATGAGTTAAGAGAGAGCCATCAACTTGTGTGGATATAAAAGCATAAAAGGTAGGATCTCCAATACTAGCAACCTTCTTCTTTGATCCTGCAGTGGCAATATTTACATTGCCAGTGGAAAGTTTAGAACCTACAGTGGCAATATCATCATCACTTTCATCTTCAGAATCATCACTGTCAACAGAATTTGACAACAATGCCAAGCTACTAGAGCTTGTACCAAGTTTCCCTGCCTTCTTCAACCTTTGTTCAATAAGTTTGAAGCTGTTGTAAAGATCATTGAGCTTCATTGTTTCTATGTCTGTTTTGTTTTCCCAGACAGTAACATTGGTTTGAAACTCTGAAGGCAAACTTCTTAGAAACTTCAAATTGAGGTCTTCCTTTTCTACCTCAATGCCAAACACAGTTATCTGTGTAACAATCTTCTGAAGTTTGGTGAAAATGCTATAAAGTGAGTCATTGCTTGAAGCAGAGAGGTTTTCATAACTTTGCTTTAACAATGTCTTTTGAGTCTTCTTTGTAGCATCATTACCACCAAACACTAAGCAAATTTCTTCAAACAGTTCTTTATCAGTCTTGAACTTGCTGAATGCAATAATCTGGTCTCTAGGAAGAGTCATCAGCAACAGACTTCTAGCTTTAAGATCATTCTTCTTTTGAGCTTTTTCAGAATTTGATTCAGGCACAGAAACTTTCACAACATCTTTGTCACCAACTTTAGAAGTAGTGGTCACAGATTTGAAGGAATCACCAAGTTGAATGATCTCCCATAAAGCATAGTACTGTATGAGGAAGTATTGCTCAATCAGTATCCTCCACATCTCAAACTCATTAAGCTTAAGCTTAGGGAGTCTGGGTGTAGAAGAAAAGTTTGATTGATTGTTTTCCATCTCCATTGAATTGAGTGAGTGAGTCAAGCTAATTCCTTGGATCTTCTAAAACAAAATATCAGAACCTTTGCTCTGATACCACTTGATGGATCTAGGACACTCTCCTTGTGTCAATGATATTTTGTATGATATTATCAAGCAAGCGAAATTTACTTAAGTAATACTTAGAAGACGAATTATATAATGTATGAGAGTAAACACAAATAAAAACAAAACTCAAGCTCCAATATTATTAATGAAATAATACGAGTGATCTATACTTATCACTAGGGTTACACCTTGAAGCTTTCGTAGGTAATCTTGTAATGTAATACGTACCTAAGACAATAACCTAGGATCTCCTTTTATACAACAAGGAGTCCTTTACAAGATAAGTATAAAGTTAACATAATAGAATATACACACAATCTATTCTATACTTATCAAGACGCGTGTAACTTTATCATAAACTGATAGCAGTGGTAATAAAGAACTTGCAGTGGGAATACGTTTCCACTGCTAGTGTTAAACCAAGTAGTGTAAACCACAACTATCCGTGGTAACGGATTATTCCCAACAGGTTACGCCGTAACTAGCAGATCTAGTGCATTTACGAAGAAATAGAAGGTTACGGCGTAACTCCTATATTGGTTACGTCGTAACCCAGATCTGGCCTATAAATACCCCACGAATTCCAGTATTTCTAATCATCCCATTCCACACACAACTTCTGAGAACGTGGGAAAAAGCTCAAGGCAAGTCTATGAGAGCATACGGAGATGTTTCCAAGGGAGAAGTCACTCTATTACTATAAGCATTAGCGTTCTATATTTCTTTTACTTTCAATTCATGTATTTCGTACCTTTGAATATTGAATTGATTTGCATGATTAATATGAGCGGCTAAGCACCCTTTGGTGCTAGCCTAGTTATGATTCCTTAATTGTTTTGTTTGCATTTACCTTTACTTCCGTACAATTATTTCTAAGTGTATGCATGCATAGTTCATTGGTAGTCACCCTTGGTTCGGTAGTTTTGAATGGCGGTAGAGGCCAATTGCCTAGGAGATATGACCAACTGGCCCTAGGTGAGTGGATTGAGACGGGAAGGGTAAGATATGACCAACTGATGACCCTTTCTACTTGTGCGATTTAACCAACTAATCACCTATCGTTTAGATGAACTTAAGAATTAGGGGGTGTAGTGTCTAAGTTCCTAACGGCCGGGCACTCACTATTATGAATCTAGCATGTAGCGGTACTTAATGACTTGGCTTAGGGGACCAGGAACAATAGGACTTATGACGGTGCGCCTGATTTCTCCTGTGGTGCCATCTTTGCTGATAGGTTAGGGCGAATTGACCAAATGATGTCCTCTCGAATTTGACCACACCTGAAGTAATTGGAAGTAGGTAGACGTAGATATAACTAGCTAGGAGGATTGACTAGGTTAGCACCACTATTCCTCTATTGATTTCCCTTTATCCATTTATCTGCTTTTATTTTATTCTCCATTAGTAGTTTAATTAATTAAATCCCTATCGAAACCATTATTATTCTGTGACACTAGACTTAGTAATAATCCAACACACATAGCTCTTGGGACGACCTCGGCTTTACCATTTACTACACTACACGCGACCGGGTACACTGCCCGTTAGTGCACTAGGGTAGACCATAGGTATAGCGAGACACTATAAATATTAAGACCTGGTCAGTAAAACTTGCATCAGATATTGATATCCTTGATGGTGTTGTAATAAGGAGTAGGTGTCCTTTGGGATTAGGCATTGTGTAGTGTTGGGTAGTAGTTCCTCCATTGTAATGGAAGTCGGTACTTAGCCTAGTACCTGATAAAGGGTAGGCGACGTTGTGGTAGGTGTGGTTCACCTTGGTGAAAGAACCCGGTGGTTAGCCTAGTACCGGAAAAAGAGTAGGCGACGTTGTGAAGGCTTCTCCGCCATAAGGAGTTGGTGTCGTGTAGTGATTACAAACTCTCGAGTAGGTGACTCGGAGAGTGGAGTAGGGCAAGGAAGGTGTCCTTGTAGCCGAACCACTATAAATACTCGTGTCGTGGTTTTGTGCTTCTTACTCTTTATCTTTCATTACACATTTATATATCCATCTATCAATGTCCAACATACACATCCAAATGGATTGACATAAGTCGATCTAAATATTTTAAAACGAAGTTTTAATTGGTAAAACTATTCAACTCCCTTCTAGTTTTCCACAATTGGTATCAGAGCTTCGTTACCAAGTCTTTTAAAGTATATTGTACTTTGAAAACTTGATACGATCCGTGGATGTTTGAAAACTACAAAAAAGGAAATTTATTAAAACAAAAAGTCATATTTTTAAAAATCATCATTTTTTAAATGCTAGATAGTGATAGATCTTTCTAACATTTTCTTTTGAGAAATCTTCATACTAGAATTTTTCCAATGACTTCGTTCTATCCGAAGAAAAAGAAGTCAACACCCAAAGAAGAATATAAAGTGACCACAACTTGCTTTTCCAAAATACGATTAAGTATTTTTAAAGCTCATGAAAGTTTTTCGCATCCATAGTTTCTAAAACCATACAAAGGGAATATAGCAAAGGTATGTTCTCTTAGTTACAATTAGTTGGTCAAAAACGTGCTAATTGCTTGTAGATAAAATGGTGATATATGCTTCTCTCTTATAATAAGCATAATATGAAAAGTGTTTTGTTGATTTTTTTCTTTAAAGTTTTGTTGTTAGATATCTTGTTAATCAAGCTTGAATAAAGGTAAAAATGGGTAATATAACTTCACTAAATGTTAGGATTTAGAAAATCTAGGTATTAAAGTGTCGGTCACCTCAAGTATATGTATCCGTTAGAAAACTCGTAGTCGTAGTTATTTAATGTTAAGTAGTATTTAGTTTAGTAACACCGTGGAGGACGGACGGGTCTTTACCCTCTGTATGCCTGATCCACAGCCCGTCAGGTGGCATTTTATTGTAAAACTATAAATACTCTCTACCTCCCAAGGTAGAGAGTTGGAGCTCATAATAAGATTTTTCTTTCTCTCACTAAAGTTCCCTAAACCTCTAACTTTCTCTCTCTAAAACTCATCTTGTACGCCTCTTATGTTACTGATATGATGTGTTTGTAAAATCCAATATGTTACAAATGGTATCAGAGAGCCATGGTTAGATCATCTCTTACATATCCTTGGATTTCTAGTGGTTTTTAGATGGTTTTTGAGTTTGAAAAAGTTTAGTGGTTTTTGCATCATTTGGTTCATTTCTTGTGTTAAAGTTTGAATTTTGGGTGTACTTTTGTGTTTAGGATCATTGTATGTGCTTGGGTTTTGATTTGGTAAGCTTGAATCACTGTGGTTGTGTTTGTTTTGGATTGAAAAGTGTGTTTTTAAAGTTTTTCTTGGTAGCGACTTGGCTCTCGGAGTGAATTTCTTGGTAGCGACTTGCTTTAGTAAAAGGTAGCGAGTTGTAGTGAGTTTCGGTAGCGACTTGGTCATAGCGACTTGCCTTTTGAGACAAGCCGACAAACAATACACTTAGTGGATTCTCCACTACGGGTAGTGACTTGGTAAGGTAGCGACTTGCTTTCATTTTTGATAGCGACTTGTTCTTCAAGTTTCTTAGCGACTTGGTCTTAGCGATTTGGACATTAGCGAGTTGCTATTTAGCGACTTGATTTCTTAGCGACTTGGTGCTTAGCGATTTGCTGTCAAAATTCGTAGCGATTTGGATTTTTGCGACTTGTCTTATTAATACTTAGCAACTTGGTTCTTAGCGACTTAGTTCAAGGATTTTTAGCGACTTGGTTGACTTTTGTTTGTAATACGGTTTTCTCTTGATTTAGTAAAATCCCATGAAAGAATCTATTTCCCGGTTTAATCGTTGAGTTATAAAATCCCGTGAAATCTTTAAACATGTCTACCAACGTACCTACAATCATCTCCACTGTTCCCGAGGATGTTCAAGCAGCTGGTTCAGATACTCGTCCACCCATGCTTGACAGAACTGACTACGACTCTTGGGCTCAAAGAATCAGATTGTACTGTCTTGGAAAGGAAAATGGGGTCAACATTCTCAAATCGATTGATGAAGGACCTTATCAGATTGAGACTACAAGAGACTAATTGATACAGCTGCAGATGGAACAATGATCTATGGAATAGACAGACCAAAGACATATGATGAGCTCAATGATAAGGAGAAAAAGAGATTCGATGCCAACATCAAGGCTTCTAACATCATACTTCAAGGTCTTCCAAAAGATATCTACAAGCTGATCAATCACAACACCGAAGCCAAGGCAGTGTGGGATAATGTCAAGATGCTTCTTTCAGGTTCTGAATTAACTATGGAAGACAGAGAATCACAACTCTATGATGAATTTGAGCACTTCAAGATGAAACCAGATGAGAGTGTCTATGAGTACTACGTGAGATTCCACAAGCTTGTTAATGATATGAGGAACATCAGAATGACTATGCCAAACAATCAGCTGAACTCAAAGTTTGTGAACAACATGAATCCCGAATGGCACAAGTTTGTCACCTCTATGAAGCTAACCAAAGGATTGAAGAATACAAACTATGAGCAACTTTATGCCTTTCTTCTTCAGAATGAGAGACATGCTATGTTTGAAAAAAGGATTCTTAATCAATTCAAAACCAACCAGGGAGAGATAAGCTCATCAAATGATTCAACTGCCTTCTACTCAAACATTGGAATTACCACCAAAGCATCTCAAGTTATACCCATGGGTAATGGTAATCACAAACTCATTCCCCGATCCAATGTTCAAACAAGCTGATGCTGATGCACACGTGGGAAACTTCATTAATCAACTGGCTCTCATGATCAGTCAAAACATGAACTCTCTCCCATACACCAACAACAACCTCAGAACATCATCTAATCCACACAATCAAGCCACTGTTAGAGATGGGAAGGTTATGGTACAACCAGTTCAAGAAAGGCAGTATGAACAAGGAAGAGGTAGAATTGATAGAGGATATGTGGCAAATCAGAATAGGGGAAGGAATGGAAATCAAGGACAAGTAAAGTCTATCAAGTGTTACAACTGTGGTGGTGAGGGACATATTACAAGGAACTGCACATCGCCAAAACGCCCTCAGAATGCAGAGTACTTCAGGGATAAGATGTTGCTTGTGCAAGCTCAGGATAATGGTACAGCTTTGGATGAAGAGGAGTTGTTGTTTCTTGCTGAGGGAAATGCTAAGACATATGATGTAGATGTGGATGAGCAGCCAATTCAGGAGATAGGTCACAATCATCATAATGCCTTTCAAGTCGCTGATTGTGATGCATACTGTAACACCCCCAAAATTACAAAGTGACAGCGGAAGACTATTTGGGGTATTACTTAGAGGATCATAGTCACAAGTTATAGAAAACGACTCTAAAGAGACGTTTTTGAATAAGAAGTTGTTACCATTTCATAAAATTCAGTGTTTTGGGAACACAAAGTAAAATACCACATGTTTGAAATTACATCAAAGATAGTTTTTACGAAATGATAACTTTAATTGAAATATGACACCACTTCAAGTGTCCCTTGACGTCCACTCCACGCCTTCATGAAAGTCTAATTTGTACCTGAGATGAGCATGCTTAAAAAGGTCAACAAAAATGTTGAGTGATATTCATAGGTTTAAATAATTAGTTGAACACAAGTAAAAGATGATAATTGCTTCGAATACAATCACCATGGAAAACATAGATTATTATTATGCACTAAGCTCATGACACCAAACTAACTGCATACACCTAATTACTGGTGTAAGTAATAATATTGCCCTCAGAGATGGAATTGCCAATTCCATAGTTAACCAAATATAGTGCGCCCCGGTTATTTCCGATAACCGAGTCGGGGTCGTTAATTCCCATAGTACTATCCACAATATTCGCGCTCACTCGTAAGTGATTAATGGTTCATGATGTAAGGGACTTATGGCAGGCAACTTAGGCTATAATAATAATAATCAGGCAGCATACAGTTTAAGAAAGACTTGTGTTCTAGTTTATAGCATGCATCTCCCTCGCGGGGTTTGAAATAAATAAGTAAAGGCGAGGCTATGAACTCACCTTAGTAGAGCAGTATCCGAGTAGTAAAGAAATCAAGTAAGTGGTGCACCGAGTACCGTCACGCGACCTATAATTTATGTACCAATACTTTAATTAATACCTTGTATTTTGAGTTGGTAACATTTGTATACACCAAAAGCTTAAGTTATTTATGTGTATCGTTTATTATTGACTATGATTAACTTTGGCTCATGGAAGTACTTAGACACACACAAAAAGTAATAAAACAAATAAGTCGTGGGTTTGTCGTAACCGAAAGATGATGACGTACGAAAAATATCATAAATAAATAGTAACGTATTTATATCATAAAGACGTTCGCTTAAAATATAGGTATATATAAGAAGAGTAATAGTTTTATTATAAATTGGTAAAAATAAATTCTGTTTTATATGTTATAATGGTCTTTTAGAAAAATTGGTAGGATTTATTTATATATCTAAAATATGTTTGGTGACGAAGTGTAGAAAAATTATTATTGGTTCAAACTATATTTCGTTTAATATGACCCATGAGTTTATGGTACTTCGTTAGTCGTTTATATTATGTGTTTATAAAATGAGACATCGTGAAAGTAATATTTGGAGAAGTAATGTCAAAACGAGTTGAATATCTAGTTGTGAACGAGGCGTGGAAAGATCAAAAGGACAAGTAGCCGTAATATGTTTAGGATGACGACCTTTGTCATGCTCAATGTTATGAACTTTACTTGCTTGCCTCACTTTATAAAACCTTATGTTTCAGTTTATTTTGTTTGTGTACATGTCTGATTTTCGGAAAATGGTTGAACATCACATGGGCTTTGGCCCAAACTAGTCCTCTATGTATTTTAGGCTCAAGAAGGGAAGTCAACTTTGACAGTGATTTCGTGACCCACTGATAACCAAACGCACCCATTATTTGATGAAAAGAAAGAAAAGATTTCATGACTTAAGAAGATGAACATCGAAGCTGGAACGAACACCATTCTTTTTGCGTCGTTGCTGAACCAGGGGAACCAACCAAGCGCACCCAAATGGGTGCTGAAAATCAGCAGTAACGCAGCCCATTTGCTGTACCAAACGCACCCTAGTTGCTGTATTAACGCACCCTTTTGATGGCTGTGTTGCAGCAGCTAAACACCCCTTTTGGGTGGCTGCGTGGCAGCAGCTAAACACCCTTTGGGTGGCTGAAAATAAGCGGGATAAATGCCCTTAGTTGGGCTGAAAATAAGCGAAACAAACGCCCCGTTGTGGGCTGAATTTGCAGCAAACAAACACACCTTTCGGGGGCTGGAAAAATCAGATTCAAAACACACTATAACAAGGTCTCGTCATAACCAAACGGAACACGAATAAGCCACGAGGACAAGCAAGGAAGTAGGTCGAAGATGCCAACAATCTAACAGGGGAAAGCGAATCGACAAAGACTCCTAGCCAAACGCATTTTAGACATTAAGTTTGTAAACGGCTTTTGAAGGACCCAAGACCACAAAAGAGACATACGCAAAACTTACCCACTGTTAGCTCCATCAGTGGGTCAACACCAAAACAACTACATTAAAGCCATCCCATTTATTTCAAAATCAATTTACTCTTCTATTCAAAGTTTATACCAAGTTTACTAGCTTTTGATATTTCATAGACTAAGGCCAAAAGGAGCCAGCTGTGAGTTTCGACCTCGACATAGAACAAGACAACAAAACCAAAAGCTTACCCAGATTACCTCCATTTCTTTACCCATTTTTAAATATTTCGAGTAGTATTACATAGTAAGGCTTATACATTTCTTTGACCACATATTCATTCAAGGCTGAATCTGATAGAAACATTTTAACAATTCAAGACAAGAAATAAACTTATAAGCTTCTTAAAGTGTCAAGTAACCACAACAAAGAATTCATTTGCTATAAAATCTATGGTTCGAATATGATTTCAACCTTTACTCAACATTATGTACAATAACAACAATACAAGAAACAAGATGAAAAAGAAAGCTAAGCTAAGGAAAAACCTTATAAATACGAGTCGATTGGAAGAACAACAACAAGATGGGATGAATCCGCCAAGCCGAATCCACAAGAGCTAGTAAAACACTTCAAACACCCTTTTTAGTTTTTGATTTTTGTTGTGAGTTGTGGTATCAACTGTGGATTCGACGAGGTATTTAAAGGAGCAAAGTGAGTAGTTTGGACTTGGTACTCTCGAAGTGGGGTTGAGATAGGAGTCTCCTTTGGGTAATAGCATCAGGGTCTTCACGTGGTTCTGGTTGTCTTCAGCCGTGACATAGCGACAAGGGGGTGGAGGGGACCTTTTGATTCTTATCGATGCCTTTCCAATTCATAAGGGAGCGTGGGGTGGTCAGGGTGGTGAAGCGCTTCCGTTGCTCGTTCTCCTGAGGGTGTCAGTCAAACCTTATTCGAAAAGGGTAATGAGGTTTTTGGGATGAAGGATGGTTGTTGGTATTTTTTTGCCAGATGAGGGAGACGAGGTGGGGAAGAGAGAGGCGCAAGTTTTGGGGAAAGTGGGTAAGGATCACATGGGTGTGTTTGTTTTATTTTATTTTTTATTTTTTGTTTTTATTAAAGGTTGAGTGTAACTTTTGTTATTATTTTGTGTATTGTATTGGTATTAGATGTATTTCGGTACTCCGTTGTCACTTCGTAATAATATAACTCGTAACGGTAAAAATATAATGCCTATATTTTCGGACACGTTTTAATTAAACTGACGTGATGATGAAATTTTAGATTTTTATTAGTTCGCTTATTTTCTCGCGTTTTCTTTTATTTTATTTTGGTACGCGTGCGGACTTATAAGACAAGAAAATCTTTCTTGTGAGACTGATTTAGAAATCAGTAAAGATCAGGCATGGTTAAATAAGACTACTCGGATATGCATAATTTTTATGCAAGAAAGGATGAAATGCACATGCTAAAATGCTCAATTTAGATCAAATAAATTTGATAAACAGTCTAGTTCATAAATATGAAGATTTAAAATAGCTAAATTTTCCAGGTGGCTACACATACGACTCTGACGTTGATGATGAACCTACTGCACAAACAATTTTCATGGCTAGCATCTCTTCAATGGTCCCTTCTAAAGTCTCTTCATCACCACAAGCTGGTCCATCCAGAGACAAAATCATTTCTGAGGTATTAAAACTATACGATGATGCTGATGTGCAAAAGATGCATGACAAAGTACAATTAACTGAAACTATTGAGTCAGATATTGAAAATATGGGTAATATCAATGTTGTCCCATATGATCAATATGTGAAACAAAGTGAAAGTAAGATTGTACCAAGTGATGCATCCTCTGCAGTCAATGATGACTATGTTTTTGATGAATACACTGCATGTGCCCCTGATGATTCTGTTATCTCTGAACTTAATGCCTATAAAGAACGAGTGGCCATTTATGAACAACGTGCTAAGTCGAGCTAACCACCCGTGAGCAGGAAATGGATGACCAAATGCGTACAACTATTAGAAAAAGTAAGTTTAGAGAAGAAGTATTAAAACAAGAGTTAAACTCCTTACAAGAAAAGCTTTCTAAAACTGCTAAGCAAAAACAAGAACTTCAAGAAAATGTTAAAATGCTTAAGCAAGAATTCAATGCTAAGGAATCAAAACTTTTCAATGATTTTTCCAATCTAAAAACTTTGAAAAACAAGCTAGAAAATAAGTTGTATGTACAAGGGAATACCATTCAGACTGCTCACTTGATCACTAAGCATAGAATTTTAAGCGATAAGCATAGCATTCCCCTTGTTGAGGAACTAAATCCAAAGGTCATTAAAAAGGCTAGAGCTGCTAATAAGGTAATCTATGATGGAAATAAGATTCTTAAACCTAGACAGAAACCTAGTTGCGTTGAGTGCACTGAGGAAGATAGAAAATTAGATGATGCATCTAGGGAGAAAATGAATAAGAAGCTAGAAGATCTTGAATGTAAAAAGAATAACATAACGATCAAACCCCATGATTACAAGAAGGAAAACTGGATTTCCTTGAACATGTTTAAGCCTCAAACGTTGTTAACTCCCGAACAAGTGTTCTGGAAAAAGGATTTAGATAAGCAAAAAGCAGAAAATCTTGTTGTAACAAACCCTCCCCTTAAGAAAATGCCTGCAGCGACTGTGTATCCTCCAAACACACCAATGCATCTAGTTCCTAGAACTATTGCCACTAAAAGCAAGACCTTAATCAGTCAATATGTTATCTTTCAATTATTTGTTGATTTTGAGAAAACTTGTAAGAAAAGGATCACAACCATTGGGATAACTGAAGGGGAAAGGGGTTTTGAGCAAACTAAAGAATGCTATTTAACTGAGGTCATGCCTTTCTTTAAACAACTAAAAGATCAATTTGAGAGTCTTAAAAAGGGATTATGAGCGAGCATTAAAATATAATGAGATTGAGAGGAAGAATCTGCATACATTGAATGAGACTCTTATTTCTGAATGTATTACTCAAGATGTGTTTTACACTACTACGAATTGTTCAATTAATGCTTCTCGATTTCATGAATTATCTGTTGCTTTGAAAGTCTCTCATGATCGTGTCATTGAGCTTGAAATCAAAAACTCTAAACTAAGTGAGAAAATTGAACAGGATGATCACGATAATTTGGTAAAACATTTTTCTAAACTAGAAGTTGAACATTTTGATTTACAACTAAAATATCAACATCTCAAAGAAAATGTTAAAACCTCAAACATCAAGATATCCTCAGATGTTCCAGAATTTGATGCAGTTTTTGAAATAAACAAACGTGATGAACAGATTCAAGCTCACTGTAACACGATCAGAAAGTTAAAAGCCCAAATTTCTCAATTAAAGGGTGAAAAGAACAATGTGACTGGCTCCCAAATTCCTCCTCCTTTAGATTTTCGGAATTCTCAAAACTTTCATCTTCAAAACTTGGTTAATGCTTTACAAAAGGAAAATGAGGGTTTTCTTGAAGAAAATGAAAAGGTTAAACGTCATTTCAATGAGTTATTTGAGTCAATAAAAGTCACTCGTAATAAAAATAATGAACAAATAACTTCGTTGCAAAAGGTGTAAGATATTAGTTTTCACATACACATCAAACCATAACACAAAGTGGCGTATAGATGGAATTCTAGAGAGAGAAAGTTAGAGGTTTAGGGAACATAGTGAGAGAAAGTGAAAGATATTATTATGAGCTCCAACTCTCTACCTTGGAAGGTAGAGAGTATTTATAGTCTTACATAAATCGCCACACATCGGGCTGTGGATCAGGCATACAGTGGGTAAAGACCCGTCCGTCCTCCACGGTGTTACTTAACTAAATACTACTTAACTTAAAAGAACTACGACTACGAGCTTTCTAACGATTACATATACTTGAGGTGACCGACTCTTTAATACCTGGAATTTCTAATTCCTAACAATCTCCCCCTAAGGGAGGTCACCTCAATCATGTACCAAAATTACATTGAATACAACTAGATAATACATTAACAATTGATCTTGCATTCTTGATGTAGTCCTTTGCTCCTAAGCTCGTAGTCATTGATTCTTCACATTGCATGTTTGGTTACTCCAAGTGGAGGTCTTTTACTGATCCACGTGATAATAAATTTGAGCCATCTTTTGAGATCATCAGCTATCAAAAATCTCTGAGACATCCTTTGTGGTGTTGGTATTATGTGATGTTGTGACTTTAGGACCGACATGCTCACATTCTGGATCATGATATCTTCTCATCAGAGTAGCGGAAGCATTTGTTGAATCATGATATTGGCAGCAGCGTAGCAGAAGCATGGAGTGAAAATATCAGAGTCATTGATGCACTAATCATGATTTCTTTTTAGATGAATGTGTTAAGTGAGCATGCGGCTATGGATTGACCGCTTCATTCTGATCAGCTGCAAACGTCGGGTGTACCTGCATACAACAGTTAGCAATAAATCGCACGAAAGTGTCTTTGATCACTTTCATTGAATTGAGGTACACGGCCCACGGTTCCCCGTTGATCAGTACATGTACTGCCTGTGATCAGGTATAATTCCGAAGAATTTCCTTGACAGGGTTTCGCAGCTGTTCAAGCTGTTCTCAAACCGGAACATCTCAAAGAAGACAACACGGAGTGAGTGAACCAGCGAATTTTAAGTCCACTGATTGATGAAAAAAGATTTGAAAAACAATCGTGTATTGCTCAATAGAAATTGTTTTTGCAATACAACGAAGGTTTTATTGAAAATCAATTATCAATCATAAAAACACCTTTTGGTTTGAAAAATGAGTACGCGGTCGATGTGCTAAAGAAAGGAGTTATTAAGTACAAAGACCGGTTTTTCAAAGGTATCCGTCAATCCATAACGTGAACCAGGATTGATTGAAGAGATTGAATCGCCCCATTGTTTCTGTTCAGTTGTCACATGGTTGATCCATATAATAGATCTCACATGCCACCTACCAGGAGCTTGTTTGATGTTGGCTCCAGAAGGCTTTCCATCTTCATTGTGAATATGTATACACATCACTCAGATGTTCTGGCAATACCACAAGGATAATGCGTAGGACTCAAGATATAATCTCTCTTTCCACATTGTGTGAAACAGAGAGTCTTCATTGAAAGTGTCCTAATGAGATTTATTGATGATCTCGTGGCTCTAGACTCAATTTGTGCATATTTGGATCCTGTTCCGGAGACTAGGGAGAGGGTCTCCTTCTTCAATATCAACAATCTCTAAGAGAAAGTCAATAGATAATGTCGGTTCCCCATGAGAATGAAACAAGTCCTTTTAAGAGGAACTTGAGTGGTTTGGAAAGTTGAAGTGTAGTGCGTCACTGGGTCCATGACGTCTTGTCTTCAATACCGATGTTACCATCAGTAGCATATGAATTGAACCCGGTTTCTGCCCTAAGGTTGAATAAATGGAGGGCTATTTGTTTTCACCCTTTTCTCATTCAATTCTTTTTAATTCTTCAACCCCTTCAGTGCTTACCGAGACTTCATAGCAAGAACCTTGTTGGGTTTGTTCCAGTACTTGCTCTATTTCAGTCCGCACTCTTCCCATATCTCACTTTTCTCCTTTTATCATCATACCTAAGGACTTCTACACTAACTAGTGGATTGTCCCTGGGTAGATCCCTCCGGTTCTGGCTGATCATGGGAACTAATACCTAACCTTATCATCCTTATATCACCGTACATAAAGTAAAGTTGGTCGGTCAATTTGGTATTGTTCATCTGCCATTGGATCCAATTGAAAACCTTTTGAAAATCAATTCAGATACTTGTGATATATTATCAAAGCATTTTGTACCTGACATTGTTTTTGATATTTTTAGAAAAAGTGCTCCCCCTCAACATGTGCATCAAATGTTTGAAATCGTTTTGCACACGGAGGCAAGAGGAAGACATTACTTCTTTGATTACCATTTTCTAAAAAATATCACCATCACTTCCTTGATCAAATCAAGTAGATAAAGCATTTCCAGGAAGGATGAGGTTTCCATAAATTTGCTCCCCCTCAATATGTGCCTCGAGGTTTGAAAAGAGTTTTGCACATACTAGAGGGAACCTGCACATTGAGATAAATGATCACGTTTCAAATCATAGGTTTAACATAGATGCTCCCCCTCAACATGTGCATTGAAAATTTGAAATCGTTTGTCACATGTGGGAAGGACAGCATGTACATTCTTGTAGAGCCATTTACCGAATTATCAGTTTAAATCCAATTTAAATCACACATTCTCCCCCGATCACAATTATCAAGTCATTTGAGATTTGTGATCTCTTATAGATTTAAATTGATTTTGAAAGCTTTTAAGGGGAATTGTGACTTGATTATGAAAGCGTTTTAACTGATAAGGATCGGATTTTAAGACTTTAAACTCCATTGATAAAAACAAGCATGTACATCTTTTGAAAACAATTTAATGCCAAATAACTTTTTAATTTAATTGAAATCATTCTCCCCCTCAATCAATGACATAGGTTGTTGATTGAGAGTTAGAGATTTTGACAAATAAGTCCTGATGATTATCAAAAATAAAGATCGAGTTATTTTTCAAAGCATTTAGTTTTCAGCAGATAAATGTTTATAGAATCAGAGCATGGAATTTTGAAAGCATGATAAAACATGGCTCTGTTCTTTCTTTTAAAACCGGGTTATTGCCTGAAAATGACAATAAACCATTTTTTCTCTTTCACCCAAAAATATATATATATATATATATATATATATATATATATATATATATATATATATATTTTTATTATTTTTTTTTTGGAATTCGAACAACATCTAAAGACCCGTGTCATTCTTTGAATGACATCACAAAGACCGTAGATATTATCGAACCGAGAAAAACATGACAAATTGACAATATTTTTTGAAGATTTTTCGAATTTTTCAGATTTTTATGGATTTTGAAAGTTTTATAATTTTCTATTTGATTTTTGAGAGTTTTATAATTTTGTATTTTGTTTTTCGAATAGATATATACAAGAGATAGAAGAAGAAAGACCTTTACTCCTCGTCTTCCTCCTGAAGACGTTTGAGTGTTTCTGGTTGAAGGCTTTTCAAGCCAAGACGTGGAAGAATAAACTCAAAACGTTCTCTTGGAAGAGCTTTGGTGAAGATGTCTGCTAACTGGTATTCAGTCCTCAAAATAGAGTTCCACCACACCGTTTTCCACTTGCTCCCTGATGAAATGATGTCGAATGTCGATGTGCTTTGCTCTTGAGTGTTGTACGTTGTTGCATGAGAGAGCAATAGCACTTTTATTATCACAGTACAGAGGGATTTGTTGAATGCAAAGCCATAGTCAGTTAACTGAGATCTCATCCATAGGATTTGAGCACAACAAGATGACATGGCTATGTATTCAGCCTCTGTAGAGGAAATAGAAGTACTCATTTTCTTCTTTGACGACCAGCTCACAAGCTTATCACCCAAAAACTGAGCACCTCCAGACGTACTTCGACAAGTATCTTGACACCCTGCATGATCTGCATCTGCATATGCTGTTAGTGACATACCGGTGTCCTTCGGGTACCAAAGTCCCATATTGATGGTTCCTTGGAGATACCGAAAGACCCGTTTAACCGCTTCAAGGTGCTTTTTAGTAGGCTTAGCCTGGTATCTAGCACACATGCAAACAGAAAACAAGATGTCTGGTCTACTAGCAGTGAGGTACATCAGGGATCCAATCATGCTACGATATTTCGTTTGGTCTACCATGATCCCTGAGTGGTCCTCATCTAGTTTGGTTCGTTCAATCATGGGTGTGTCAACAGGGTCACTTGAATCAAATCCAAATTTCATTAAAATCTCATTTGCATATTTAGATTGACTTATGAAAATGCCTCTGGGACTTTGTGAAATTTGTAATCCCAAGAAAAATGACATTTGTCCCATCATTGACATTTGAAATTTAGAACCCATTTCATTTGAAAAAAAAAACGATCACACTCATTGGGGTCAGTCGAGGCAAATATGATATCATCAACATAAATTTGAACGTGAATTAAATGTTTGCCTGACTTCCTTATGAACAATGTTGGATCGACTACTCCTTTGCTGAATCCGGTAGATAGAAGAAACTTTGATAGCGTATCATACCATGCCCTTGGAGCTTGCTTTAAACCGTAAAGAGCCTTCTTCAAACGATAAACGTGGGTAGGATGCTCTGGATTCACAAAGCCTTCGGGTTGGCTGACATAGACGACTTCTTTAAGATCTCCATTCAGAAATGTCGTCTTTACGTCCATCTGATAGACTACCATGTTCTTACAAGCAGCATTAGCCAAAAAGATTCTGATTGCCTCGATTCGAGCAACAGGAGCAAATGATTCCTCAAAGTCAATACCCTCCTCTTGACGGTATCCTTTAGCAACCAATCGAGCCTTGTTCTTTAACACATCACCATGCTCATCAAGTTTCACTTTGAAGATCCACTTTAGAGCAATGATCATAGCACAAACTGGAGCAGGTACTAATTCCCATACATCAAGTCGATCAAACTCATGAATTTCATCTTGCATGGCATTGAACCAGCTATCTTCATTCATGGCGGTTTTAACATCTTTTGGTTCGATCTTAGATAGTACGGAGTTGAAGAAGCACCATAAGGCATCGGTTGCAAGTTGTTTCCGGGTTGATACAGGACGAGAGGGATTTCCAATGATGTTGTCTAATGGATGGTCGTGAGTCCATTTTCTGAGGTGTTCATGTGGCAGTTGTTGAGGGATTGAGGTAGCTGAGTTGATGTCTCCTGAAGAAGATGGTTCTGATGATGATTCAGGAGCAAATATGTTTTCAAATGGAGCATCTTCAGGAGTAGCAAAGGGATTAACTTCATCATTGATACCAGACATAGTTCCATGATGTACCCTCGAAGTTTGATGATTTGTTGATGAGACAGAGTGATCAGCAGCAGGCGCTTCTTGACTTAATGATATTTGAGATTGAAGGATTGACGTCATTCACAGGAATATGAGCAGCCTCTAAAGTAGGAATTGTCAGTTCATTAGCACTTGGCTCATAATGTTCATCAAACATGGGATCAAACAATTTCTTTAAATCATCTTCAGATGGAGGTACATATGGAGTTTCTGGAGAAGAATTTGGTATAAGGGATGAACTAATGGGACTGTCTTGAAGTGCGGGTCCTGAACTAGAGTGTCCAGGAGCCATAGGACCACTGCGATAGAAACTCTCTCTGACTATCTTTATCAACCCATATGTAGACAATTTGAAGTGACCACTGATAAAGAAAACCAGATGTACCAAACTTGAAACTGAAGAAGAATTCCATGCATTTGCATCTTAAGCTCGCCTTTGTGAATTTTAACTTCAATCTCAAATAAGTGATAATTGATTAACTCTGAAGTAATCAGCTTGTGTCAAATGCCCAACACGTGAATCAACGTACCACCAGATGTACGTCGATCCACTGAATGAACCGGAACAAATGATTTCTCGACATTAATGCATTCTTCCTAAAGGTATACATGTAGAGACTGATCTGGAAGATTCACCACAAATGTCTTCAAGCGAATGAGGTAGTCATTTTCCTTAATGTTCATGAGGTTGATTTATAGCGTGCACAATGAGAGGAACAATAATCCGTAAAGATTTGGCAAAGGAATAACAAAGAGCGGATCATTATCCATGAACAACAATCTGTGAAGATTTGGCACAGGAATACCAAAGAGCGGATCATTATTCAATAGTGCAACTTACAATATCATGATAGTCATTATAAATGCCTTGTGAAATAACTGGAGATAAGGTTTCTTGAGAATTCCAAGAAGTACTTCTTAGATGGTGAACAAGTTGAGTCAATAGAAACCGGAGCATGAGCTTCAGAAGCTGGATGATCAACATTCGTCGGAAGTTGAAAGTACTCATCAAACCTATCTTTGAAAATCAATGAATCCCAAACATTGATTCCCATTTATCCTTAGTAAGTGAAGCATTAGGCGTTGGAGGAGAGTCATCAAAAATCAAAACAATGAATCCCAGTTATCCTTAGTATATTCACTCTTCATCAAAAAGAATATACACTCATCATCATCAAAAATTAAGTCGTATAACCATTATTCAAACATCCATCATCATGTAGTATATTCACTCTTCTCCCCCTCAAAAATTGCATCAGAAGTTGCTATTTTTTATTTAACAAGTGAATAAGAGTATACACCAATGAACGTAGATCCACTTGATGACTGAATGAGCGTGGAAAAACATGAAGCTTGTTGATGAAGAATGTAGATGAGAATGGCCATTTGCGAGAGAATTTCTCATTAGCTGAAGATAAAGCGCACAGAAGAGCGTACACTTTTCTTTTCTATGAGGAACGGGGCCTGAAGTGTTATCTGCAGACACCATAATGATGAAGTACGAGGCCTGAACTGATTTGAACAGACGTCATTGTTAAGAGCCCAGTCATATGTTTAGAGCCGCCCGAATCCAAGTACCAAGGGACGATTTGTACGACCTGCTTTGGACAACAGACGAAGACAGAGAATTGGAAACATTGGATCCCCACGTGCTGATGGGTTCCTTTTGGTTAGCACAAACAGTCTTTGAATCAGCAGAAACCCTAGATGCAATGGCATTAACCCTAGGAGCTGAACTAGTAGAGGCATCAGACTTAGTCAAATGACATTTTGTGCTTAATGGGATTATTCTACCAGTTGGCTTCCAAACCTTAACAGGCACTATTCTCGGCATAGTGGATCTAGTTAAAGAGCAAGGTTTGCCATTCGTGAACATTCGACCTGTTGGCTTCCACTGAAATCCTACATTGGTAAAAACCTTCCCTGTAGGTTTCCAGGATTGCTTAATCTGTTTTGCTTTCCAAACTTTCTTAACTGGGGTATGATTCTTAGATCTCAGAAATAACACATCACATTTATCATGATTACCAGAAAATAAACATTTTTTACATGTTTTGCAGACAGCATAAGGCCTCGAATTAATTTCAGTAAGCTTAGAGCTAATACTAGAACTAACACGATTCTTTTTGTTCAAATCAAACTTCTTGTCCCTATGGTGTTCTTTTACTTCCTTATCATGATCACTTTTAGTTTGCGTAATCCTATCCTTCTTTGCATTGCTTCTAGGTTTTGACCCGCTAACTTTAGTGTCAATCTTAACATCTGTAGAAGTAACGATGGGAACATTACATGGCTTCACTACTTTCTGCATTCCTGGTCTAGAAGTGCTGGGATCTGAAATTCTAGGAGGCACATCAAAGGTTGCTTGCTTGAATTTCGACATGGAACAAGGCATATCAAGGGTCACATGCTTGGCTTTAGGCATAGAACAAGGCACAACTATTCTATCTCGCCTATTGTTAGATTTCGGACTTGTGACAATTACATACTCTAAGAGTTCCTGAGATCGTTTGGCATCCATGCAGCCATAGGCTATAGTACTATCAAAAGGTTTTTCTAATCTTTCATCTTCAACAATCTCACGGAGACCCTTCAAACTTTCCTTAAGGTATGAGAGATAAGCTTTATGTGCAAGTTCATTATTCCTAATGGGCGGAGGAATATATAACATATCGATAGCATATTTATCACAATCAGAAACCTTAGGAACAGAGTATTTGCAATTGGGGATTGGCAACTTTCCTTTCACCTCACGCTTCAGATTCTTAATATCGTTAAGTAAAGAAGTTATCTTTTCAATTTGTTTATCATGATTAACTTTAAATGAATCACATAACTCTTTGTTTTGATCATTAACCTTTGAAATTTCAGCTTTAAAACAATCATTTTCCTTTTGCAAGTTATCAATTATGTTTTGAAGTTGGAAATTCTGAGAATCTAAAGGTGGAGGCATATGGGAACCAGTCACATCCTTCTTTTCACCTTTCAGTTGTGAAATTTGGGCTTTCAATCTTTTGATCGTGTGGCAATGAGCTCGAATTTGTTCATCACGTTTGCTAATTTCAAAAACTGCATCAAACTCAGGAGCATCAGAGGATGTCTTGATATTTGAGGTTTTAACATTTTCTTTGAGATGTTGATGTTTTAATTGCAAAGCAAGATGTTCAACTTCTAATTTAGAATAATGTTTAACCAAGTTATCATGATCATCCTGTTCTATTTTCTCATGCAATTTTGAATTTGTTGTTTCAAGCTCAATGACACGATCATGGGAGACTTTCAGAGCAACAGATAATTCATGAAATTGAGAAGCATTAATGGAACAATTTGTAGCAGTGAAAAACACATCTTGAGCAATACATTCAGAAATCAGATTCTCATTCAGTGTATGCAAGTTCTTCCTTTCAATCTCACTATATTTTAATTCTCTCTCATAGTCACTAACCTCAACAATCATTGCATCAAATTCCTTTTCCATTTCTTTAATATCAGAATGTGTCCCTTTTTTAAGACTCTCAAATTGATCTTTTAGTTGTTTAAAGAAAGGCATGACCTCAGTTAAATAGCATTCTTTAGTTTGCTCAAACCCCTTTCCCCTTCAGTTATACCAGTGGGTGTGATCCTTTTCTTACAAGTTTTCTCAAAATCAACAAATAGTTGAAAGATAACATATTGACTGATTAAGGTCTTGCTTTTAGTGGCAATTGTTCTAGGAACAAGATGCATTGGTGTATTTGGAGGATACACAGTCGCTCTAGGCATTTTCCTAAGGGGAGGGTTCGTTACAACAAGATTCTCTGCTTTTTGCTTATCTAAATCCTTTTTCCAAAACACTTGTTCAGGGGTTAATAGAGTCTGAGGCTTAAACTTGTTCAAGGAGATCCAATTTTCTTTAGTGTAATTATGGGGTTTAATCGTTATGTTATTCTTTTTACACTCAGGATCTTCTAACTTCTTATTCATTTTCTCCCTAGTGACTTCATCAGATTTCTTATCTTCCTCAGTGCACTCAACGCAACTAGGTTTCTGCCTAGGCTTAAGGATTTCATTACCATCATAAAGCACCTTATGAGCATTTCTAGCCTTTTTAATTACCTCTGGATTTGGTTCCTCAACAAGGGGAATGCTATGCTTATCGCTTAAGACTCGATGCTTAGTGATCATGTGAGCAGTTTGAATGGTATTCCCTTGTACGTACAACTTATTTTCAAGCTTGTTTTTCAAAAATTTTAGATTGGAAAAATCATTCAAAAGTTTTGATTCCTTAGCCTTGAATTCTTGCTTAAGCATTTTAACATTTTCTTGAAGTTCGTGTTTTTGCTTAGCAGTTTTGGAAAGCTTTTCTTGTAAGGAGTTTAACTCTTGTTTTAATACTTCTTCTCTAAAATTACTTTTTCTAATAATTGTACACATTTGGATATCCATCTCCTGCTCACGAGTGGTAAGTTCAAACTTAGCACGCTGTTCGTATATGGCAACTTGATCCTTATAGGTATTGAGTTCAGTGATCAAGGAATCATCAGGCACAAATGCAGTGTACTCATGCAATTCATAATCATCATTTTGAGGAGAAGATGCATACCTAGGTACTGCAGAAACTTTCAGGCAACTTTCCTCTGCATTAACGTGCACAGGTTGTGGCCGGTGCATCTCTATCTTGGGTACATCTGAAGCTTCCATGTAGCGTTCCTTTGCATTAGCTTGCACGGGTTGTGACTGGTGCACCTCTCTCTCTTGTGAACATGAGCATGAAGATTCTATTTTAGCATTGTCCGACTCATCATTATTTGTTTTCTCTAACATTCTGCATTCAGCAACACCCGATTCTTCCACAGATACATTACCCAACTTATCACAACAATCTCTCAACTGCACCTGACACTCATTTACTTTTTCATCCTTTTGTGCAGTTTCCTCAATGTACTTTTTCACATTATCCATGAGTTGGATAAATGTCTCAATGAATTCCTGAATTTCCATTCCAGTATGTTTTTTGAAGGAAATTCCAGTCAAGTGTTGATCGTAATCTACTGAATATTCCCCACTGATGAAAGGCTGAAATTGTTTGTAGATTACTTGAAGAGCTGCACTGGAACCATCTTTTTGAACTTCTTCATTGGTAAGTTGCAGCTTTAAATGCTCTAAGTTCAACAGCAAGCTTCTTGTCAATGTAGGTAAGTTCTGGCGGAAAAGAGCACTACATGTTCGATCCCCAGCTATGGATAACAACTGTATGAGGTGCAGATGAAGTAGTTGATAGGGCTCAATGCTGCATTCCATTTGCATGGCATTTTGTATCAGGTGCAATTCATTCTCATTGTACTCAGAACATGAAGATCTCACATCCTCGTTGTTTAATTCAAACATCTTTAATCGTTCAGTGTAGCATCCATTATCATTATTATCCACAGCATCATACAATTTAAGCACTTCTGAAATCACTGGGTCAGTAGAGTAAGACATGATGTGGTAGAATGCACGGGATTTTACAAGTCTATGATTTAAACCGGGAAATAGAATCTTTCGCGGGATTTTACTAAAATCAAGACTAAACCGTTAAGCAATGACCAATGGAATGTGTTAAGACGACTAATGGATCGACACAATGATAGAAAATTGTGTGTTAGGTCTTATGATTGTTTGTGGGATAAGCAGAGATGTTGTTTGGTTGTGATTCGGATTGGTTTATGCCCGTTTTTCCTGAGAAATTTAGGTCTAAAAACTTAAAAACCTCAATAACTTATGTTCGGAGAGGATTTAGACCTCGAAGATTGACAGTTCATTCTGCGTGCCATTCTCCTCGTTCTCACGGTCGTTTTGATGGGTAGAACGCTGAAAACGGAGTTACGGTTCAAAAATTATGGCCGTTTGAAGTTTTGATGGGAAAAAATCAACCAAGTCGCTACGAATTCTTGAACCAAGTCGCTAACAACTAATTCGCTATACCACCAAGTCGCTAAAGTCCCAAGTCGCTAAATAGCAACTCGCTAAGCCTTAAGTCGCTAGCAAAATTTTGGCAGCAATTCGCTAATCAAGTCGCTAAAGATTCAAGTCGCTAAATAGCAACTCGCTACTGACCAAGTCGCTAACACCAAGTCGCTACCCGTAGTGGAGAGTCCACTACTTGTACTGTAAGTCGCTAGGCCTAAGTCGCTAGCTCCCAAAACTGCAACTCGCTACAGAATTGTAAAGCAAGTCGCTACGAAGAAACAAATCCGTATGTCAAGTCGCTAGCAAGAAAAACAACATAAACATCACTTTTCAATCCAAAAACTACCCAACCACGATGATTCAAGCTTACCAAATCAAAACCTAAACACTTGTGATTATTCTAAACATAAAAGTACTATCAAAATCCAAACTTTAACACTAGAAATCACCCAAATGATGCAAAAACCACTAAACTTTTTCAAACTCAAAAACCACTTAAAAACCACTAGAAATCCAAAGATGTGCAAGATATGATCTAACCATGGCTCTTGATACCAATTGTAAGATATTAGTTTTCACATACACATCAAACCATAACACAAAGTGGCGTATAGATGGAATTCTAGAGAGAGAAAGTTAGAGGTTTAGGGAACTTAGTGAGAGAAAGTGAAAGATATTATTATGAGCTCCAACTCTCTACCTTGGAAGGTAGAGAGTATTTATAGTCTTACATAAATCGCCACACATCGGGCTGTGGATCAGGCATACAGTGGGTAAAGACCCGTCCGTCCTCCACGGTGTTACTTAACTAAATACTACTTAACTTAAAAGAACTACGACTACGAGCTTTCTAACGATTACATATACTTGAGGTGACCGACTCTTTAATACCTGGAATTTCTAATTCCTAACAAAAGGAAATTGAGAATCTGAAGAGTCAGGTAAAAGGGAAAATGCTAATGACCAATGGGGAGAATGGTGCATCAAAGGTGCATGGTTGTAATAAATATGCTTTTTCTATGAAATATGTTCCTCCTCATCTTAGGAATAACAAACTTGCTATTCAAACATATTTCTCATACCTTAAGGATAGTCTAGAATGTCTCCGTGAGATTGTAGAAGAGGATAAGTTAGAGAAACCACTTGATAATGCAATTAGCCATGCATGCTTATATGCCAAACGATCTCAAGAACTTCTAGAATGCTTAATTACAATATGCCCTAAATCCCTAGGTGAGCAAGTCAATCCTTTGATACCATATTCTATGCCTAGTGCCAAGTATGCAAGTCATTCAATGCCCAATGTTAGGAATGTGAACTTTAGTATGCCTTCAAGTAGTTCAGATCCCAGCACCTATAGTATTAAGAAAGTGAACCTCAGTGTGCCGTCAAATAGTTCACATCCCAGCTCATCAAAACAGGAAAGGCAAAAAGTAGCAAAACCAACTAATGTTCCCATTCCCTCTACAGGAGTAATCAGTGACATTAAAGCGAGCAGGTCAAAGTCTCAAGGCAATACAAGGAATGATAGGACCTCGCAAGCTAAGAATGTGCATTGGAAGAAAGTAGAAGATCACCGTAGGGAGAATTTAAATAAAACAAATCGTGTTGATTATAGTGTTAGCTCTAAGCATACTGTAATTAATGCGAATTCTACTACTTTTGGCAAAACATGTAATGACGATTGCGTGGTTTCTGTTACTAATCTTGAATGTGGTATGAATGATTTGTCTAATGCTGTCAAATGCCCAGTTAAAACTGTTAATGTTAAAAATCAAGCTAAGAAGGCTAAAAGGCAAAAGCGAAAGAAAGTTAGAAAATAGTGGAAACCCACAGGAAGAACATTTAGTAAGATAGGTTATCAATAGATACCTCTTGGCCATAAAGTTAATCAGTTCTGCCCTCAATTTGCTAAGACAATGCCCACTAGAAAATGGATGCCTACTGGTAGAACTATTCCCTTAAAAAGTGAACATACTTTGAATAGGTCAAATACGGATACTAGCACTGCATTTATTTCTGATGATTCCATTGTGTCTACTTCTGATGTGGGTGTTCCAAACACTGTTACTAACCAAATGGAACCTATTCTTGCATGGGGATCCTAATTATCCAGTTATCCATTCTTGTCTGTGTTCAACTGCAGATCGTTCAAATCGTTCTGTGGTACCTGGACTCAGGCTGTTCCAAGCATATGACTGGAGACCGGTCGCGGCTCATGAACTTCGTGAGTAAATTCATCGGGACTGTTAGATTCGGGAATGATCATTTTGGTGCAATTATGGGTTATGGAGATTATGTAGTCGGCAAAAGTGTAATCTCCAGGGTATATTATGTGGAAGGTCTTGGTCATATCTTGTTCTCTGTTGGTCAATTTTGTGATTCCGATCTAGAAGTGGCCTTTAGAAAACATACTTGCTTCGTTAGAGAACTTGATGGTGTGGAATTATTAAGAGGTACTCGTGGTTCAAATCTATACACCATCTCTATCGAAGATATGATGAAGTCTTCTCCAATTTGCTTGTTGTCAAAGGCTTCGAAAAAAAAGTCATGGTTATGGCATCGTCGTCTCAATCACTTGAACTTCGGCACCATCAATGATCTCTCCAGAAAGGACTTAGTTGTAGGTCTACCTAGACTAAAGTATGAAAAGGATCATCTTTGTTCAGCATGCCAATTGGGAAAAAGCAAGAAATCTACCCACAAACCTAAGCCTACAAACTCAGTTACAGAAGTTCTTCATACAATTCACATGGACTTATGTGGACCCATGAGAGTGCAGAATATCTTTGGGAAGAAATATGTATTAGTTGTGGTTGATGATTACTCTTGATTCACCTGGGTTAAGTTCTTAAGGACAAAGGATGAAACACCAGATATCATCATCAAACTTATCAAACAGCTGCAGGTTCGACTTAACAAAATTGTCAGAATCATTCGAACAAACAATGGAACTGAGTTTGTTATTAAACAACTTAGTTAGTTTTATGAAAGTGTTGGAATCAGTCATCAAAGAAGTGTTCCAAGAACTCCTCAACAGAACGGTGTAGTTGAAAGACGAAATCAAACTCTTGTGGAAGCCGCAAGAACAATGCTGATTTACTCAAAGGTTCCAATGTTTCTCTGGGCTGAAGCCATTGCCACTGCATGCTACACTCAAAATCGATCCCTAATTCACACTGATCATGGAAAAACTCCATATGAACTTGTCCATAATAGAAAACCTAATTTATCATTCCTTCGTGTGTTTGGTGCATTGTGTTATCCAACTAATGAGGGTCCAGACTTAGGAAAACTTAAACCTAAAGTGGATATTGGAGTATTTGTAGGTTATGCACCAAACAGAAAAGGATGTCGAATCTACAACAAGAGAACCCGAAATATCATGGAAACAATTCACGTTACGTTCGATGAGCTGACCGGTCAAATGGCTTCAGGACAATCCAGTTCTGGACCCGCATCCCAATTTTCATCTAGTAGTCCTATCAGTTCTACTCTTATCTCTAATCAGTCACCAGCAACTCTTTATGTACCTCTCTCTGAAGATGATGTGAAGAAATTGTTTGATCCTATGTTTGATGAACAGTTTGATCCAAGTGCTATTGATATGTCAATTCCATTAACAGAGGCTGCTTCTGTCCCTGTCAATGAAGTCAATCATTCAGTTTCTATGTCATTAAGTCAGGAAGCACCTACAGCTGATCAATCTGTCTCATCAACAAACCTTCAATCACCGAGTGTACATCATGGAATTGCTTCTGATTCACAGGATGAAGTTAATCCCTTTGCTACTCCCGAAGATGCTCCATTTGAAAATGTATTTGCTCCTGAATCATCATCTGAACCATCTTCATCATGAGACATCAACTCTGCTACTTCAGTTCCACAACAACAACCACATGAACACCTCAGAAAATGGACACGTGATCATCCACTGGACAAAATCATTGGAAACCTATCTCGTCCAGTATCCACAAGGAAACAACTTGCTACTGATGCCTTATGGTGCTTCTTCAACTCCGTACTCTCAAAGATCGAACCTAAAGACGTTAAAACTGCTATGAATGAAGACACCTGGTTCAATGCCATGCAAGAAGAAATTCATGAGTTTAATCGATTAGATGTATGGGAATTAGTACCTGCTCCAGATTGTGCTATGATCATTGCTCTAAAGTGGATCTTCAAAGTGAAGCTTGATGAGCATGGTGATGTGTTGAAAAATAAGGCTAGGTTAGTGGCTAAAGGATATCGTGAAGAAGAAGGTATTGACTTTGAGGAATCTTTTGCTCCTGTTGCTCGTATCAAAGCTATCAGAATCTTCTTGGCTAATGCGGCAAGTAAAAACATGGTGGTATATCAGATGGATGTGAAAACCGCATTTCTTAATGGTGATTTGAAAGAGGTGGTTTACGTCAGCCAGCCAGAGGATTTTGTGAATCCAGAGAATCCTACTCATGTTTATCGCTTGAAAAAGGCCCTTTATGGTTTGAAGCAAGCTCCTAGAGCATGGTATGATACACTATCAAAGTTCCTTCTATCTACTGGATTTACCAAAGGAGCAGTTGATCCGACGTTGTTCACCAGAAAGTCAGGCAAACATTTAATTCATGTTCAAATTTATGTTGATGATATTATCTTTGCCTCGACTGACCCCAATGAATGTGATCGTTTTTCTAATGAAATGGGTTCCAAATTTAAAATGTCAATGATGGGACAAATGTCATTTTTCTTGGGATTACAAATTTCACAAAGTCCCGGAGGCATTTTTATAAATCAATCTAAATATGCAAATGAGATTTTAAAAAAATTTGGATTTGATTCTAGTGACCCTGTTGACACTCCCATGATAGAGCGTACTAAACTAGATGAGGACCACTCAGGGATCATGGTAGACCAAACGAAATATCGTAGTATGATTGGGTCCCCTGATGTACCTCACAGCTAGTAGACCAGACATCTTGTTCGTTGTTTGCATGTGTGCTAGATACCATGCTAAGCCTAACAAAAAGCACCTTGAAGCGGTTAAACGGGTCTTTCGGTATCTTCAAGGAACCATCAATATGGGACTTTGGTACCCTAAGGACACCGGTATGTCACTAACAGCCTATGCAGATGCTGATCATGCAGGATGTCAAGATACTCGTCGAAGTACGTCTGGAGGTGCTCAGGTTTTGGGTGATAAGCTTGTGAGCTTGTCTTCAAAGAAGCAAATGAGTACTTCTATTTCCTCTACAGAGGCTGAATACATAG
Organism: Chrysanthemum seticuspe; assembly: GCA_019973895.1. Lineage (NCBI taxonomy): Eukaryota > Viridiplantae > Streptophyta > Magnoliopsida > Asterales > Asteraceae > Chrysanthemum > Chrysanthemum seticuspe. Next base: position 270,581,618 of record BPTQ01000009.1, read on the forward strand.
CCATGTCATCTTGTTGCGCTCAAATCCTATGGATGAGATCTCAATTATCTGACTATGGCTTTGAATTCAACAAAATCCCTCTGTACTGTGATAATAAAAGTGTTATTGCTCTCTCGTGCAACAACATTCAACACTCAAGAGCAAAGCATATCGACATTCGACACCATTTCATCAGGGAGCAAGTGGAAAACCATGTGGTGGAACTTTATTTTGTGAAGTCAGAATACCAGTTAGCAGACATCTTCACCAAAGCCTTTCCTAGAGAACGTTTTGAGTTTATCCTTCCACGACTTGGTCTTAAGTGCCTACAACCGGAAACTCTCAAACGTCTTCAAGAGGAAGAAGAGGAGTAAAAAGTTTTCCTTCATCTATCTCTTGTAAATACTTATTCGAAAAAACAAATAGAAAAATATAAAACTTTCAAAAATCCATAAAAATTTTGAAAAATCTTAAAAAATTCCAAAAAAAAAAAGAAAGAAAGAAAAAAAAATTCATTTTGTCATGTTTTTCTCGATTCGATTATATCTACGGTCTTTGTGCTGTCATTCAAAGAATGACACGGGACTTTAGATGTTGTTCGAATTTTCTTAAAAAATATATATATAAAAAAATTGGGAGAAAGAGAAACAATGGTTTATTGTCATTTCAGGCAATAACCCTCTTTTCAAAGAAAGAACAGAGCCATGCTTTATCTTGCTTTTTTAAATCTCATGCTCTGATTCTATAAAAAAATTGCTTTCAATCTAATGAAAACTAATTGCTTTGAAAAATAACTCGTACTCTATTTTTGTAAATCATCTGGACTTAACTTTTGTCAAAATATCTATCTCTCAATCAACAACCTATGTCATTGATTGAGGGGGAGAATGATTTCAATTAAATCAAAAGGTTATTTGTCATACAATTGTTTTCAAAAGATAATCATGCATGTTTAATCTATGGAGCTTAAAGTCTCAAAATCCGATCCTTATCAGTTAAAACTTTTTTATAATCATGTCACAATTCTCCTTAAAAGCTTTCAAAATCAATTTAAATCTACAGAGATCACAAATCTCAAAGGATTGGATAATTGTGATCGGGGGAGAATTTGTGATTTAAATTGGATTTAATCTGATAATTCGATAAATGGGTTCATAAGTGTTTAGCAAGTTTTCCTCCCCGCATGTGACAAACGATTTCAAATTTTCCATGCACATGTTGAGGGGGAGCATCTACTTTAAACCTTAAAGTTATTGAAACGTGATTGAATTGCCTCTAAGTGCAGGTTCCCTCTATTATGTGCAAAACTCTTTCAAACTTCGAGGCACATATTGAGGGGGAGCAAACTTTTGAAAACCTCATCCTTCCTCAAAATGTTTTATCTACTCAAATTGATTGGGAAGTGATGATGATCATTTTAGAAAATGTTAATCAAAAGATTGGACCTTTCATTCTTAATATAACGATTTCAAAGACCTCTTGCCTCCATGTGCTAAACAATTTCTGAATTTTATGCATATGTTGAGGGGGAGCATTTCTAAAATATCAAAACAATTAAGATACAAAATACTTTTATTTTACATCACAAGTATCTTGATTGATTTTCAAATGGTTTTCAATTGATTTCAAGGCGGAAGAACTATATCAAAAGACCGACCAACTTTACTTTATGCATGGTGTTATAAGGATGGTTAGGTTAGGCATTCGTTCCCACGATCCGCCAGAACCGGAGGATCTACCCAGGGACAATCCACTAGTTGGTGTAGAGTCCTTAGGTATATTGAAAAAAGGAGAAAAATGAGATATGGGAAGAGTGCGGACTGAAACTGAGCTAGTACTGGAATAAACCCAACAAGGTTCTAGTTATGAAGTTTCGGTAAGCATTGAACGGGTTGAAGAATGAAAAAGAATTGAATGTGAAAAAAAAATGGTGAAAAGAAATAGCCCTCCATTTATTCAACCTTAGGGCAGAAACCAGGTTCAATTCATATGCTACTGGTGGTTACCAAGGTAACATCGGTATTGAAGACAAGACGTCATGGACCCAGTGACGCACTGCACTACAACTTCCCAAACCACTCAAGTTCCTCTTAAAAGGACTTGTTTCATTCTCACGGGGAACCGACATTATCTATCAACTTTCTCTTAGAGATTGTTGATATTGAAGAAGGAGACCCTCTCCCTAGTCTCCGGTTTAGGAACCAAATATGCACAATTGAGTCTAGAGCCACGAGATCATCATAAAAATCTCATTAGGACACTGTCAATGAAGACTCTCTGTTTCACACAATGTGGAAAGAGAGATTATATCTTATGAGTCCTACGCATTATCCTTGTGGTATTGCCAGAACATTTGAATGATATGCAAACATATTCACAATGAAGATGGAAAGCCTTCTGGAGCCAACATCAAACAAGCTCCTGGTGGGTGGCATGTGAGATCTACCCAATAGATCAACCATGTGATAACTGAACAGAAACAATGGGGCGATTCAATCTTTTGAATCAATCCTGGTTCAGGTTATGGATTGACGGATGTCTTTGAAAAACCGGTTATTGTGCTTAAAAACTCTTTTCTTTAGCACATCGACTGTGTACTTATGTTTCAAAATAAAAGGTGTTTATGATTGATAATTTATTTTCATCAAAACCTTCGTTGTATTGCAAAAACAATTTCTATTGAGCAGTACACGATTGTCTTTCAAATCTCTTTTCATCAATCAGTGAATCTCAATTCGCTGGTTCACTCAGTCTGTGTTGTCTTTTTTGAGACGTTCTGGTTTGAGAACGGCTAGAACAGCTGTGAAACCCTGTCAAGGAAATTCTTCGGAATTATACCTGATCACAGGCAGTACTTGTACTGATCAACGGGGAACCGTGGGCCGTGTACCTCAATTCGACAAAAGTGATCAAAGACACTCTTGTGTGCTTTATTGCTAACTGTTTTATGCAGGAACACCCTACGTTTGCAGATGATCAGAATGGAGCGGTCAATCCATAGCCGCATGCTCACACAACACATCCATTTCCAAAAATATCATGATTAGTGCATCAATGACTCTGATATTATCACTCCATGCTTCTGCTACGCTGCTGCCAATATCATGATTCAACGAAAAGCTTCCGCTACTCTGATAAGAATATATCATGATCCAGAATGTGAGCATGTCGGTCCAAATGTCACTACATCACATAATACCAACACCACAATGGATGAGTCAGAGATTTACTGTGGCTGATGATCTCAAAGTTGGCTCAAAACTATGTATCACGTGGATCAGTTAAAGACCTCCCCTCAGATTATTCAAACATGCAAAAATAAAGTCTCAAAGACTACGAGCTTCTGAACAAAGAACATGAACAAGAATCCAAGAACAATTTCAATGTAATATCTGTTTGTATTCTATGTAATTGTAATGTGTGTTTGAGGTGACCTCCCTTAGGGGGAGATTGTTAGGATTTAGAAAATCCAGGTATTAAAGTGTCAGTCACCTCAAGTATATGTATCCGTTAGAAAGCTCGTAGTCGTAGTTATTTAATGTTAAGTAGTATTTAGTTTAGTAACACCGTGGAGGACGGACGGGTCTTTACCCTCTGTATGCCTGATCCACAGCCCGTCAGGTGGCGTTTTATTATAAGACTATAAATACTCTCTACCTCCCAAGGTAGAGAGTTGGATCTCATAATAAGATTTTTCTTTCTCTCACTAAAGTTCCCTAAACCTCTAACTTTCTCTCTCTAAAACTCATCTTGTACTCCTCTTATGTTAGTGATATGATGTGTTTGTGAAATCCAATATGTTACACTAAAAAGTCTACAAAGGTTAAACCTTTTCTTCTGGTCAAAACATGCATTTTTGTATTTCTGTGTCAGATCCGCGGATCCCTCAAGCAAGGGATCCGTGGGATCCGTGGTACAGAAGACAGTTTTTGTCTGAATTTCAAAAATTCATAACTAATTAACCGTAAGTCGTTAGAAGTCGTGTCACCTATCGTTTTAAAGGTATTTGAGTCTACTTTTATTTAAAAATGATTTCATAAACTGATTCAAGACAATAATTTACAGAATCGTTGATTCATAATAGAAAGTCATTTTTCGGTCATAACTTTTGCACAAACTTTTGATCTAATTGGAGACGGATGTTTTCGTCCTTGAATAACAATGTGTCCTCTTTCGAAATTATGGTTTTAATCATATTTATAAAAGAAACTAATCAAGCTTGGTATACATGTTTATATTTAACACAAAGCGATGAAAAGAACTTTCGTATGCTATGTTAAATGATAAATTGTCTTACCTTGAATTACTTGATTATTTGCTTATCTCAAATAGTTTTTGTGCTTTTTTGTTTGAATAACATATGTGGTTTCCTCACCTTGCTATTCATTCTCTTGTTTGTCGATTTAGTAATATTTTATTAATCAATGTGCTATTTGAAGGAGTGTTTGGGATAACATCTAGGTGTGTCGAAAATGTTAGTTTAAATACTTAGATAAGCCATATAAGTTCAAAAATGTTTAAAACATGTAATATACTAAAAGGCTTCTTGTTAAAGTTTGTCATATGTGCAACATAAATGTTTTATGTGCTTATATGATTTCTTGATTTCATATTTCTTGTGTCGTTTTCTAAAAACCACAAAAATGTACATCGGATCATAACCTACACTTGTGTTGATGATGTACTCTCCCGTTTTCCGTTTCATGATCGCTTTCCAAGCTTCATAGTAGGATTGACAACTTGATTATTTCATCCGATATACTCAAGTAAATTATTTTGCAACGCAAATATAATTGGTCATATCCGAAAATCCAAACTCGAGCTTTCCAACAACATATGTTGAACTAGCTCACACAACCATTTTTGTTCACCTTATGGACAACTTTAGATTTTTATATTTAAACATGACACCTTCGTCACATTAGTTGTTTCAGGTATAATATTAATAAAAATGAAGCAAAGTATCATCATTGTTACTCTTCGATAGGCCATTGTAGGAATATAAATTTTCCTAACTTGAGAATGAATACTGGAGAAATTATTGCACTAGAAACTCAATTTGACCTAACGGTTGAATTGCTTCCTTGATGGAAGTTGGGTATGTGAAATCACCCGTAAAAATGGTCGTGTTTAGCCATAATTGAGCACCGCTTGTAATAGTCTCATATTCATTCTCTCACTTGAGAAATCTATACTCCTGTGTTTTCCTATAGTAAGTTTACAATGGAAATACTTTGTGTTGTCTTAAGGATTACTAATCAAACAAGCTGTAAAATTGATTTTTCTTTTGGTTAATCACAACCACTTTCCTCATCAAGCGATTATCTTGCCTTGATCGAGAAGAGCTACATGACTTCACGGATGAAGTTCATTGTATGCTAATCACCATCCGTAATGACTATACATAGCTCATTGCTTCCGTTGACCAAAACAACAACTCCGGATGAAGTATAGGATTTTCTTGAACTAGCACCTCACAACTCTATTGTCGTGAATACTATCAATTACTCTTTTCTTTCTTGACATATACCTTGCGCGCCATTGTTAATACAAACGATTTACCAATCTAGATCGTAAATATGTTTTGAGTTTCTTGAATAGTGCTTGTTAAGTTTGATAAATCTCTGTGTTATTTGTGAGCTCGATCTCATTTGATTGCTTATGTGCTACTCTTACATGCTCTCATTGCTATGCTAGACTTGTATACATATATGCTTGATGTAGAGATCATTGGTTTCAAAATTCAATATATAGAGCAAAATATTACACACTCACTGTGAAGAAAAACTGTCTCAGATGCCGGATCCTTAGTTTGTAACTAGCCGGATCCCTCAAGTGAAGGATCTGTGGGACCCAGGTAGACAGAAATAAATGGACTTACAGAATTCCACTCATCAAACCACTCCTCTAGATCACATCATACTAGCCAAACATAATACTTTAGGATCACTCAAGTCCTCCTCAAGCTCAGTAGGTCTCACACCCACTCATAGCTAATTTAGGATCACATTCAAAGTGTTTTTGATTTATCACTTCACCAAAACTCACCATATTTCTGCTCCAATGCTCACACATTGTTCCTCACATCTCAAAACACTTAGCTTGATATTTCTCTCAATTTTAGCAAATTGATTTTAGTCATCCTTACCTCAAAATGGGTCAAAAACTAGTTTTTCATTTCTTATAATTTTTAAGGAATTTTCCTAAATTATCCGAAGTTTCCATCTGATCTCTAGGATCATTTAGCACCACTTGAAACTCTCAAATTTTCTAGTGCCATCTTTGATCATCCATTGGTACTCATAAAGTCCCAATTTCTTCCATAAAAGGCAATCATTAGCTACATCACTCATTGCCCTTGAACATTTAAGTACCCTTTCATTTAAGACACTTAGGAGGACTGAAACACTCAAAAAGGTATAGGCTTTAGATCTTACAAACGTCATTTTTATCCTTTCCTAGCTGCTGAGAGCCGGATCCCTAGGATTTGCCTAGGCGGATCCCTTATTGGAGGGAACCGTGGGATCCGGGTGACAGATTCATGTCAAGTCTAGCTCAAACAATCATTTCAAGCTCATCTTGCTAACTTGAACACCCCACCTTATCCTAATTAAGTCCCTAGATCAGTACAACTCTGAAGTTGACTCTTGTGCATGCTAATCATCACATTCCATGGGATCTTAGTGGCTTAAGACTTGAATGCACTTGCCAAATCTCTTTCTTTATAAACCACATTGTTAGGACTCCTAAAGTCATCATCTTCATTCTCCTTTTCAGCACTTAGAAACCATTACAAACCTCGTCTAATCATCTCATCATGAGGAAAGCTCCTAGTGGTAATTCATCCACCAAAGGACCACCCAAGAAAATTGCTCGTGTTGTACACGAAATTTCCTCAACCGAATCATCTCTCGTTAAATCCACAAATGATAGGATCTCCCCTCCACCAATCAAACCAATCCCCAAGAGGATTTTTCCCACAAAAATATCATCACCCGTAAGAGATAATAGTGCTAGAATCCCACCTCAACAAACCCAATCAACAATTACCAAGCGAACCGCAAGAATTAGCATTAGACCTTTTGGGTTAGAAAAGGGTTCATCAAGCTCTAAACCAAACGCACCTAGTTCTAGTAAAACGCCTAAGTCTTCATTCCTAGAACATAGACAACATTCCTTCACCAAACCTATTTCTCATCCAAATCTCTATTCATTAGAGCACTCACCATCGAGAACTTCCCACTCACCAACATTCTCATTAAATAGGGAACCACCTAGTCCACCGTTGGAAACAAGGAACCACCAAGGACTTGATCATATGGAGGAATTTCCATTACCACCACCTACGTTCTTAGTAGAACCTCATCCTACATTTCTCAATGTAACCCCACCATCATTTGTAGAGCCTCCTCAAAACATCCAATCTCCTCCGGTTCCTAATCAAGACAATAATTGCTCTAATTGTCTAATCACCCAAGGACTTGTTCAAGAAGTAGGAAATGAGTTGCATTTCATGTTTAATCATCTTTTTGAAAGATTGGACCAAATCAACAAGTCTACTCATCCTTAGACTCAAGCACATTGTTGCTTTTTAAGTTTTGGTCATTCATTAGTATTAGTAGAAAATGTATTACATGGCTAAATAATTCTCTAAGTTTTTAGAGATTTGTAGATCATCTCTTATGTTTTATTGAATGATAGTTTATATGCCATATTTCTTTGAGCATATGTTTGTTGCTTGAATACATATCTCACTTTGATGTTAACATTATTTGTTACATCACCATTGCTGAATTTTGTTATCAGATAGACGGATCCCTGAGTTTTTCCTAGATGGATCCCTCCAAGGAGGGAACTATGGGATCCGTGCAATAGAAGACTAGTTTTCTACTAACTTGAGTCTTATTTGCAGGAAATTATGTATTATATACTTGTTTTCTAACCTTCGTTTTGTAATTTTTCAATTTACGCATGAAGACTTTGACACACTAAGCTAGGGGGAGCTTTGTGTCAAAGCAATACATTGCAAAATTACTTGCAATATTAGGATTACATTTCATGACGTCCCTTTGCAAAGTTGGAATCATCAAGGGGGAGCTTATTTGTCACATAGACGAAATCTTTTGCAAACATAGTTGCAAATGAACTAGCTTAGGATTTTTTCTTGACGCCCTCACAAAGTGAAGGACTCGTCAAGAGGGAGTTATGACGAGAAATCTTCTCGTTACTTGCTCTCTACTTTTGTATATTATCTTTTTACTTCACATGTTTTTCTTAAAACAATGTGTTAGTTTCTTTTCGTAGCTCTTTTTGTTTCGACAAAAAGGGGGAAAAGAAAGTAAAAACTACAAATTCAAACTTTTACGAATTTTAGTTTTTCCTTAAAATAATTTTATGTTTTGTCATCAACAAAAAGGGGGAGATTGTTAATACAAATAATCCGTAAAAACGTTTAATTATATTTTATGATCTTCTAATGTTTTGTCGATAACAAATGTAAAATCATTTTAACGAAATAAATAAAATACGTAAATGGTTTAGGCCAATAGTTTTCTAACACAATTACGTTTTCACATAAAACACTAAAACAAGTATAAGTGATTTTATGATTTAGTAATATATATGTACAACAACTAGTGTTTACATATTGGGTAAATATATACATAACTAGTATGTATTATATTGGGTAATGTAAATGGGTAGAAACTTAAGTATTCGACCCATTGACCAAATACATTGAATGTAGTTGGGTAAAACCCAAAGTCCAGGACCCATACCCAATGTCTAGATACATTGTACCTTGGTAGGAACTCAAAACCATGGACTAGATGCATTGCATCTTGTAGATACATTGAATCTACTTGGTACCCATAACCCATGACCCATACCCAATGTCTAGATACATTGTACCTTGGTGGGCACTCAAAACCATGGACTAGATGCATTGCATCTTGTAGATACATTGAATCTACTTGATACCTATAACACATAACCCATGACCCATGACCCAAAACCCATGGGTAAAAGGGAGCGTCCCACGGATCCCAATTAATACACTGGACGGATCCCTCAAAGGAGGGATCCGTGGGATCTGGGGAACAGTAGCCATTTTCTCTCTATAAATAGTGAGCCCTTTCTTCATTGTTTCTCACCCCTTTCTCACATATTTTCTCTTTGAGTTATAAACTCTCTAACCTCAGATCCAAGTGATCTATGTATGTAGTTTTGTTTTTTGTGATTCTCTAGGTTCCTCTTAAAGGCGAGATCACCACCTTTTGAAGTCAAGCAAGCTCAAGTCCATGAGTTGCCATGCTTCCTCATCATCAAGACTACTGAAGTTCTCTTGTTGATGTTTCTCTTCTTTCTCACTAGAAGTGTAGTGTTGAATACATAGGTGAAAGATGTCTAAAGGGTCAATACGAAGACATTAGTGAAAGGTGTCTATCGTCCGTATTAAAGGCACTAGTGAAGGGTGCTTAGAAGTCAAGACTAGAGGCATTATCGAAGGGTGCCTAGAAGTCAAGTCACAAGACATTAGTGAAGGGTGTCTTGAAGATCGAGTCAAAGGCATTAGTGGAAGGTGCCTAAGGTGTACATTCAATATGGTGTGATTCGATGTACAAGATAGATTAGTATTTGGTCAAAGGATATTGATATCCTTGATGGTGTTGTAATAAGGAGTGGGTCTCCTTTGGGATTAGGTGTTGTGTAGTGTTGGGTAGTAGTTCCTCCATTGAAATGGAGCTCGGTACTTAGCCTAGTACAGGATAAAGGGTAGGCAACGTTGTGGTAGGTGTAGTTCACCTTGGTGAAAGAACCCGGTGGTTAGCCTAGTACCGGAAAAAGAGTAGGCGACGTTGTGAAGGCTTCTCCGCCATAAGGAGTTGGTGTCATGTAGTTATTACGAACTCTCGAGTAGGTGACTCGGGGAGTGGAGTAGGGCAAAGAAGGTGTCCTTGTAGCCGAACCACTATAAATACTCGTGTCGTGGTTTTGTGCTTCTTACTCTTTATCTTTCATTACACATTTATATATCCATCTATCAATGTCCAACATACACATCCAAATGGATTGACATAAGTCGATCTAAATATTTTAAAACGAAGTTTTAATTGGTAAAACTATTCAACCCCCCTTCTAGTTTTCCACAGAAACATTCAAGCCAAAGAACCACTACTGATATGCAAAGTTGAACTTAAGGAAGCTTCAAAGTCTACGAGCTCGAGCATGAAGATTAAAGATAAAATGCTAGGATTCCAAAATGCAACTCATGGGGTGACCTCCCTTAGGGGGAGATTGTTTAGATTTAGAAAATCCATGTTGAAGTGCTGGTCACCCCAACAATAGTCTAGCATGAGTTAGCTCGTAGACATAACGTTATTTAGATAGTTTACAGTAGTATAAGTAACACCGTGGAAGAAGGATGGGTCTTTACCCACTGTATACCTGATCCAAAGCCCGAAGGAGGGCGTAGAGTATTGTATAAATAGCCCTCTCCCCACAAGGGAGAGGGTTGGATGTTCACAAGTTAATCTAACCTTCCTTTTGTTTCTCTCTCTACAAACATCCCATCTCTCTCTTTCTCTCTCTCTAGACTATACACGATTCTTAGCTTGTTTGATTGTGGTGTTATGATATCCAATAGATTACACTTTTTGACCATTGCAGCAGCTTAAATCCTTCCATACTTGTCTAACTTCAAATTTGTGTTCTGTCCCATTTCCAGCCCTCCATATACATATGTCTTCAACATTATCACTGAGATTGGGGACTTTTAACTGCTTGAAAATAGGGGACTTATCTTCCCACTCAATTGGCCAGCACCATTTACCCTTTCTAATAAAATCAGATACTTTAGAATCACTATGCAGCCTAGCATCATATAAATATCTGCTTGTCACATAATCACATAAAGGACCATACTGATTCCATTGATCATACCAAGCATCCATAGACTTTCTATTTCCTAATTTCCACATAACATGTTTTCTAACTCTGTCCCTTATTTTTAAGATATTCTTCTATCTTATAATGCATTTGTTGTCACACTGTACATCCCATATGCTTCTTCCTTTTAACTTTTCCACATTGATCCATTTGGCCCAAAGAGTATCCTTTTTTGTAGCCACATTCCATAGGTGTTTAACATGAAGGACTTCATTCCATTCAGACAAAATTTTCAGCCCTAAACCACCATGGTCCTTTGGTTTACAAATTGAATCCCATGAAACTTTTGCTTTCCCTTTGGTCAATTACCCTTGACACGACATAAAACCTTTAAGTAGATTATTGATCTCATAGATTGTATTTTTTAGTAGAAGGAATACTGATGCCCAATATATTTACATTGAACTTAGAATTGAGGCTATAAGCTGCAACCTTCCAGCATAAGATAGTATCTTATTCCTCCAATCAGTAACTTTAGACTTAACTTTTTCAACTAAAGGCTTACAATCTGTGACACTTATCTTCTTAGTAATCAAAGACACACCCAAGTATCTAACTGGCAATTTTCCCACAGAAAAAGGCATAATACTTAGTATGTTGTTCTGTTCTGGTTCAAAAAGCCCTCCAAAGAAAATGGTACTTTTTTGCATATTGGGTAAGAGACTAGATGACTTGCTGAATTCACTTAAGGAGTTACTAATTACACTAACTGAAGCACAATCTCCATGGCAGAAAACTAATAAGTCATCAGCAAAACATTTTCAAGCAATTAACCCATGTATTATAAAAAACATGCAAGAAACAAGAGATTGTGCCTAATTTTCTGAGTGAGGCCTTGATGGTTTCAATAGGGAATAGTTAAGAGAAGAATCATCCTATCGAAGAAGAGATTGTCTTAGTTACCGTGTCAATTATTTTTGTATGTCATCAATACACCGGTTAAGGGACGAATACGGCAATGATAAAATATGACAAGTTTTGTGTGGAAACGACACAAAAACGACACCACGAGGTTCAAAAAAGGCTTCAAGGATCGGTAATCTATGGTAAGAAACCTCATTCGAACTTTTAAGTTGTAATTAATCGACATAAATGAAAGATAAGCTTGTATAGCTTAATTACATCGGTTTCATTAGTTTGAGCAAATAGAAATTTTTAGCTTTTTTAAAGCTAATGTAACGTTACATGCCCAAAAAAAGGATTTTTTTTGTTTTTTTTACAGGAAAATTAGTCAAATAGACCAGCCGTCCTGAGGCTTATCAGTTTTCGGACCACGCCTTTTTTTAATTTGAAAATAGACCGGTTGCCCACCGATTTTCTTGGACCCAACCAGGGGCTGCCATGTGTCCGACAACTTATGACACAAGTACGTATTTTGAAGGTATATGTCATGTATTATAACGTATTGTTTTTTGGGCAACTTGTATGGTTATTTAGGCATCTTTATATTTTTTTGGGCAACTTGTATTTATACACGAGGATAGTTTGGTCATTTTACATTTTAAATTAAAAAAAAAATCAAACGCCCACACAAAACACAGATTCAAACAGTCACACACCTCTTGTCCTCCACATAAACCATCACAACTAACACCACCACAACTACCCAACAACCCGACACCACCACCATCCAGCCGCACCTCGACACACGCCACCACCATCCGGCGGCACCACCACACAATTGAACCTTCTTCTGCAGTGGCATGTTCTTGTTACAGGTAATTCAAATCACATGAAGAAATATTTTGTTATTATCTACTTAAGTGTCAAAAAAGGAGTCCTCTCAAAATTGCTCGTATCCAAACACAATCTTTTATTATTATCTACTTAATGTGTTTTATCTTCGATTTAATCTGTAATTTTAGTTAAATTTGCATTTGTGGTTGTTCCCTTGATGAAAGTCAAAATTAGGGTTATCACCCCTAAACCGTAAACCGAAATTCAGGTTTTGTAAATTTCTTAATTTGATGCAATTATGTTCTGCTAAAAAACATGTGAATCAAGCTCGGTATTGATTATTGTATCTAAATTATTATATCTTCTTTTATACTCTAGATTCAGGCTCGGTATTGATTATTGTTGGATCGATATACTCTGACCAAACTAACTATGTAGCTTGTAAGGGCTTAGCAACCTCGGATAAATACTAAGTTACTAACAATGAAACACTGATATTACTCTACTAAGTATGCGGAAACTACTTCAATAAAGCTAAGAAGAATAACTTTAAACTTCAACGATTTTATTAATACTTTGAACCTGCTTGATACACAGATTCACTAACAACCCTAATAACTCTAATATCGAACTTGATAAACTCTAATATTCTTTAATGTTGTGTATGCATTCGTATCTCTAATGCCAATCTAGGGGTCCTTTTATAGGCATAAGGAATACCCTAGTCGGTTTACAATTACAATCCTTGTACGACAAGTAATACTAAACTAAACTAAGAATATTCTAGAATTACAAAGCTTTCCCTAAACGATATAGCAGTTCTTTAGCTTTGCAGTACTTTGATATTGAGCAGTACTTTGACTTTCATTAAGCAGTACTTTGACTTTCTTCAGCACTTTGACTTTCTTCAGTACTTTAACTTTCTTCAGTACTTTGTCTTTTATATCCCAAAAATTATTGTATCTAAATTATTATATCTTCTTTTATACTCTAGATATATTTAGGAGGAATGTTGTTCTGAATGTGAGATATTGATTTGCAAATGGAGCAACTATAGCTTGTTAGGACTTCTTTTCTATGATATTTAAGGTATTGTTTGAATTGATTTTCTCTAGCATACAAGTACTTCTAACCTTTAAGCTTTTATATCTTATCTTAAGCTTTTCAAGTAGCTGTTGAAGTTTATATCTACTATTTTCAGCCTAAAAGGGGCGTTTGGACGTACTTTTTATATGTCCGCAGCACTTGGATGTATGGATTGATTTGATGTGCCTTTTTAGACCAGCCGATGCAGATTGGGCTTTAGCTTACCGTGAATGGATGCTTGAATACTTCTGGAAGCACAAGGTTGAATACACAAATTGATAGCCGTCTTTCAAGGTATGATCCTTAATGTCCGTTTGACCCATAATTATTGTCAAATGTTCACTTGTGAAGTCTTTTTCTTTCAACTTTTACTATATGTATTTTTACTTGTGTTATTTATTAGTCGATTATTATATTTTTTTAAATCAACGGTATTTCTTTTGTAAATACCCGTGCACATATACAAAAACGGCTATGGTTTGCAAACCACTTCTATATTGGTTATGTATACTTTATTAATATTTGCTATATAGCAGAATATAATATTTGATTGCCCAAAAGTACATCACGGTACATGTCCTTTAATGTCTTCTGTTCCCAATCACTTTCTTCAATACAAATATTTCTTATTTTGTTTAACAAAATCTTTCTTTCTTCTTTTGGTCTATTGACTTCATATCTTTATCCCAATCTTTCTTCTTTTGTTTAAAAAATATGTCTGACAATATCCCACTGGATGTTCAACTAGATATCATCTGTAGGCTACCTCCTAAGTATATACTCCAGCTACGTAGTGTTTACAAGTCATGGAAGGCTAGTATAGATTGTGGAAGCTTCATCTTTAATTACGGTGTTCGTCGTAATGATAAGTGTTTATTTACGCTAACATTCGATATGGGTGACCAAGGTTTTATGTTAGCTTTAGATGAACAGCTAATAGCTACGCCACTTAATACATATTTAATGCTTTCAACTATGATTACAGTTGGCAATTCTAATGGTCTTTCATGTTTTGTCTATGGTTCTAATCTAATGTCTGTTATTTGGAACCCGGCAATCAAAAAATCACTTGCAGTATTTGTCCCGCTTTACACTCATCAAATCGAATGTCAAAATATTTGTTTTGGTTTTGCCGTCCGTCCGGACACTCTTGACCCGACGATCGTGAAGGTCTCCTATCCTGTTTTCCAAAGTGGTTTCTGGTATGTGTATGTCTTTTCTTTAAACTCGTTAAGGTGGACACGCCTTGAAAATTTCCACCCCCCCCCTCGTAAAACTATCAAATTGAAACGTAAAAGTCATGCAGTTGTAGGACGTTTTATCTATTGGACTGGGAGTGAAAAGTTAACTAATGAGGACGGTGTTATTTACAAGATTTATATGTTGATTTCTTTTGATTTGGTAACCAGCCAATTTAAAGTTATAGACCTACCGCAGATTTTAAAAAATGAACTCCCAGTTCCATTCAATGTTTTCAATTTTGGAACCTCTCTAGTGATTTCTGGAACGATCATTGGTGAAGATATTCCATTATTTTGCGGATGGTTGTTGGACGTGAATGGTTCTTCCATAACATCATTTAGAAGCCTATTCGCCATCCCTACCCTATTTTCGGTTCGTTTGCTTGGGTTTACAAAGGATCAGGCTCCAATAGTGGAAGCGTACAGCGGCAATCATTTGGGTCACTCGGTATTTGTGTACAACAAAGAACTTGAATTATTTGTCTGCATGGGAATGTTAGAAGATGCGGGATCTTTCTACATCGCCCCATACAAAGAATCTCTTCTTTTGTTAAATCAGCCAGGCCGTGCTGTTTATAGTATGTTTTATTTTTAACTTACCATTCTATTAATGTTTTATTTTTAACTTACCATTATATTCATGTTCAACAGGTTTGTTCGGCAGAAGTTAAGGATCATGCTTAATGGGAATGAAGCTTTGTGGTTTTAGTACGCTGTCTGAAAGGGAAGGAAGCATGGAGTGGTTAGCTTTTTCTGCGTACTCGGTGAATGTTATAAATCAAGTGGTTATATAATATGTAACCATTAAACTTATAATTATGTAGTAATCATAATATGTAGTAGGTTGTCTATATGAAACGTTGTATGTCAACGTATTTACTATTTCCTATGTTCTGTAATCCCATTATACATGTTTATTTAATCTGGGGAACTAGCAGTTGTTTCTAAAAAAACAATTTGGCAACTAACTGTTGTACGTATGGCAACTTCTTTTCCCTATGGACTACTTTTATAAACCAACGAGTCCTTCTACTTGTTACAATTCGTATTCTACAATCAACTAATAACTACCAACTAGTGACTATGCACACTTGAAAAAAACAGATTTACCATTCAACACTAGTACAATTTAACTAGCAGTTGTAAGTTTAATACTAGCAGCACTAAACGACTATGTGCCTATTCAGGCCCAGAATAGTAAGAGCAACACCTACACAAGGGCACCAGAATGGTATCAGCAACACCTACACACGGGCAACACAAACACGGCCATACACAACAGCATTAACGACTGTGGCATCATTTCTTTGATGTCTTCTATCACAAGCAGTGGTTAAAATAGCTAGCAGTAGTAACCAAATTACTAGCAGTTGTAAGTATACAACCAATTCAGTTTTACTAGTGGTAGTAAAAATAACTATAGCGGTAGTAAAAATAACTAGCAGTTGTAAGTATACAACCAATTCAGTTTTACTAGCAGTAGTAAAAATAACTATAGCGGTAGTAAAAATAACTAGCAGTTGTAAGTATACAACCAATTCATTTTATAATTTGAGATATTTAATTGAAGTAATCATGCATAAAAGCAGTGTAGCATTTTTTTACGTTTAGAAATGTCGCATATAGCTCAAAATAATCAACTCAAATGAATGTAACTCTACACATCTGATAACATGATGCCGTTATGTGCTTACGTCAAAGTGAAGACGTCGACGTTTTTAGAATAAGTGATGGTCTATAAAATAGTTTCGTACGTTGATATAAAAATGTAGTCGAAGGTATTAACAATTAGGCAATTATATTGACTTAATTATAAACAGTTTGAGTTTATCATTTTATTAACATACATGTGTTAAATTGGACCCGACCCGGCTTGACACGTCACAACACATTGATTGTGTAATAGGTCCGCCATATTACCATGGCTTACTAAAATATACCATTTCGTAATATTTTACGGACCAAATTTTAAAAGCTTGTATCTTTGGCGCGCGAATCAATGAACCAACCCAACAACCACATTTAATGATCATAATAACACACCCTCGTTCTGACCATCAATTGCAAATCAAAAACCCTCATCCAAAGCCTCCTGTCGAGAATTCAAAAAACCAACAAAACTTCCTTGAAAACCATGTCGTTTCAAGCTAATGTTATCACCAATATGAGAGATTATATTAGCAACATGCCAGATACAGTGATCGGTAACATTTTGAATCGGTTGCCAATAAAAGAAGCGGTAAGCACCTCTATTTTATCTACAAACTGGAGGTTTAAGTGGACCTTGCTCACCGAAGTCATAATTGACGAGGATTTCTTTTATTATTTAACATATAAGTTTGATGGGAGGCATGTTACTAGACTTTTAAATCATATTACGGGTCCCATAAAAAAGTTTGTCTTCTCTGTAGATCCCAAACCGTTGTCTGGAATAGAAGACTTGAATTATGAAGAGATCCGTGATTGGCTTCTGTTTTTGGCACTGCAAGGAATTGAGGACCTGACAATTAGAAACTGGTATGGACAACCAGTTACATTGCCAACCCAACTTTACTCGCGTATGGAATTGAAACATCTTGAAATTCATTGTTGTGATTTTCCTAGTTTGGTGTTTTTTACTACTTTTCCAAATTTACTGAGCTTAGAATTGTGTTTAGTCAGATTTCTAACTGGTACAGTTTGGGATTTAATTGCTGGTTGTCCCTTACTTGAGTCTCTTAGATTGAATGTTGAGAGTACAAACGGGATGAAACTATGGAATCTTGCGAGTCTTAGGAATTTGAAGAAGTTACATTTGTCATTCGGTATTTCGAATGATGTCACGACAATCATAGCATCCAATATCTTTCACCTGACAAGACTTCCATCTCTTGAGACCCTTACATTGGATTTTGACTATTGCACGGTAAGACCGTTTCGAGATTTACACTTCTAATTTTACAATGTTAAAGATATGTGTAACTCTAATGACATTTAATCTTTGAAACTAACCCAAAAGTCGACCTGTTGTAGTTGATGCGTGATGGTAATTCCAAGATGAATGTCCCTTTGCCATTTGTATCCCTCGTTAATCTGAACCTAAAAGGAGTTGATTTTGGCGATACTATTATCGTGTCACTCATCGTCCAAATGATTCACGGATCTCCAAACTTGAAAATACTGGAAACCAGAGTAAGTGTAATACTTTATTTCATACGTATCAAATAACATCCGTAAATTGGCATGTTTTTGTATCTCAATACTATTTGATTTTCCAGGCTGCACACACGCTTAGTGTTTTACCTTTGGAACAACTTTCATTAGATTTAGACACAACCACATTCAGCCATGGGCAGATTCAGACTATGAATCCTTTCCTAGATCACAGAATGAATTACACATAATAGAGTTTATACTTGCTTGTTCCACGTCGCTAAAGAAAATGTATATCAGGGCCAGCGATTTGATGGACGATGGTTATGATAATATCAAGAAGAATTGGGAGTTTGCTAGGAAGCTATTGAAACTCCCCCGATCTTCCATCACAGCCGTTGTAAAATTGTTCTAGTGGTTGTAGTTTTATGTATGGGTTGAATACCCTGTGTCAATTAAATTTTTGTACAGAAAGTTTGGTGTGTCTGTATATCAAGTGGTTATATAATATGTAACCATTAAACTTATAATTATGTAGTAATCGTAATATGTAGTAGGTTGTCGTCTGTATGAAACGTTGTATGTCAATGTATTTAGTATTTCCTCTGTTGTGTAATCCCATTATCCATTTTTATTTCATCTGGGCAACTAGCAGTTGTTTCCAAATATCAATTTGGCAACTAACTGTTGTACGTAGGGCAACTTCTTTTCCCTATGGACTACTTTTATAAACCAAGGAGTCCTTCTAGTCGTACAAGCCGTATTCTACAATCTACTAATAACTACCAACGAGTGACTATTCACACTTACAAAACACAGCTTTATCATTCACAACTAGTACAATTTAACTATAGTTGTAAGTTAACTACCAGCAGCAGTAAACGACTATGTGCCTATTCAGGCCCAGAATAGTAATAACAGCACCTACCCAAGGGCACCAGAAACACGGCCATACACAACAACACTAACAACTGTTTCATCATTTCGTTGAGGTATCCTATCACTGGCAGTAGTAAAATTAAGTAGTAGTTGTGAGTATACTACTAGCAGATGTAAACCAGCATGGGGCTATTCGGTCCGATAATGGTAACAGCACCACCTACACACGGTCAGCAGAAAAACCGCCATACACAACAGCATCAACGACTGGCATAATTTCGTTGATGTCTTCTATCACTAGCAGTTGTTAGAATAACTAGCAGTTGTAAGTATACAACCTATTCAGTTTACTAGCAGTAGTCAGAATAACTAGCAGTAGTAAAAAATAACTAGCAGTTGTAAGTATACAACCAATTCATTTTATAATTTGAGATATTTAATTTAAGTAATCAAGCATAAAAGCATTGTAGCATTTTTTTACGTTTAGAAATGTCGCATAAACCTCAAAATAATCAACTCAAATGAATTTAACTCTACACATCTAATAACCTGAAGCGTTATGTGCTTACGTCAAAGTGAAGATGTTGATGTTTTTACAATAAGTTATGGTCTATAAAATAGTTTCATACATTGAGTCTGACGAAACGATCTAGTATAGAAGGTGACTAAACGAACACAAGCTATTAAACACTATGCGGAATCTAGTGCTTATCCTTAAGAAGAATAATAATTAACGAACAGTTATTCTGACTAAACACCTGGATATATTATTAATACACGAATACTTTGAATAGTATTAGCAATTACAACCTTGAAGTGTATCGACTCTAAATATGACCAAAAGTTATATCACACTCTAGCCTAGGACCTCCTTTTATAGGCTAAGGAGTCCTTTACAATATACAGTATGTACTCTACAAGATAATTATACTTACCATACTTATCTAATACAAAACATCCTACCCAAGAAATTCTAGAATGTTACATATTAAACCGACACAATCATACTAGTAGTGATAAACTACATTAGCAGTGGTACGCGACTTCTACTACCACTGGTTTGTCTTTTGCTGACATTGTTATTTTTTGCTGGCTTTCACGGTGCTGGTATTTTGCCTTTCTCTTGTGAGGGCGGAATCGTTCTTCTTGTTTGCTATCATTTTCTTGAAGGATTTCCCGTGGCTTGCTTCCTCGTGGGGCGGTCGTATTTTTTCATAGGATTCCCTGAGAAGTTCGATAGGCCTTTCAAGGGGTTTCCTGTGTAAATCCGCCCCTCTGCGCGGTACTGGAAGAGCTTTTAGTGAGGTAGCTTTTCCATCCGCGCAGCTTTTATTTTAGAGCAATGTTAGAACCACATAAAGAATTCACAAAAAACAAATCCACACGCTGACGTGTCAGCGGGTGATAGGTTTGAATTAGAGTGAGGAGAGAGAACTGTCACAAAATACACCAATCATCCACTACACGTCAGCATGTTATTTTTTTTGTGAATTCTTTATGTGGTTTGCTCTTTATTTATCCCGGCTCCCGCAAGCTGGTCATTTTTACCTTTAACCCAATCTATCCAACCCGATCTGCCAGGATTGGTAGAAATACACTTGCTTGGGGGCCAGGCTGCAATCAGCAGAGGACTGAGACCATAATTTCCAGCCGTGTTGTTTGCCTCTCTTTGCACATTCTATCACTCCTT
This sequence comes from Chrysanthemum seticuspe, assembly GCA_019973895.1. Taxonomy (NCBI): domain Eukaryota; kingdom Viridiplantae; phylum Streptophyta; class Magnoliopsida; order Asterales; family Asteraceae; genus Chrysanthemum; species Chrysanthemum seticuspe. The sequence continues at coordinate 270,602,249 of BPTQ01000009.1, forward strand.
CGACCCAATACCCATGATATACTTCCTTCTTCCGCTCGGGAACGACGAGGTTAAGAAGGAACTGCCTGAACTTTGAAGATCCCAAATGGCTAATGAGAGTCTAATCGGTTTAAACTCCCACCTTTGGTACGGCATATGGTCTGGGCAGGCTACCACAAACTTCAAAGGACACGGGTTTTGGGTGAAGGAATGTTGTGAATGGTCGCGGAGACGTGTTATTAGTCATCATTTTAAAACGACTAATTGTTATTAGTAGTTATTTAAGAACATGTTTCAGTTGTCGCAGCATCTGCTTTACGCTTATGTTTTTCTTTTGGGGAGTAAAGTTTTAGGCTCTGTATGGGCTTTTTGGAAACGACCGTGCGTGGGCAACGCGTTGTTGTTGACGGACGGATGTATTCTTTTTGTATTGTGTACCATCGTGTTCTTTTTCTGAATAACATCTTCAACTTCTCTTTGGTGTTTCTAAAATTTGTCTGTTGCCTGATGTACAAGTCGAACTATTTTTGTTGGTGGAGGAATGGTTGTTTTTTTTGTTTTTTTATGTGCTTTCCCTTTATTTACCTCGCGTATTTATAGCGAGGATTTTACTGTTCTTGCACGCGGTATCATTAATTTTCATTTACTGTTTTGTGGGTAGGCACGTGCCTAGGCTCCTACCCTGGGCATCTATTTTTCCTGCTGGATTTGTCATAAAATTTCTAGGGAAGGAACGTGAATATTTACTTGCAGATTTTCTCTCCTTTTTTGGTATTTGGATAAGCCTTATCCGTAATTATAAACAGTTTGATTTTGTCGGTTTATTATCCTTTTCTGTACTGAAAGTTTGCTATGTCTGTATATACTTTTTTTTGGTAAAATGTAGCTTCCACATCTGTTGTTGCTTTTGGAAATGTTGCTTATGCACGTTTGACAAACTGAAGTAAAACATTCATATCGGTGCTTTAAATTTCACTTTTAAAATTTGAACTGCAACTAGTCAACCTTTTAATTCGCAAAAACCATTTTGTACTTTAGGGACTTTTTAATATAAATGATTTGGAAAACACAAACAAAGTTGATATTTGCGTCGACACTAGCGGTGGTTTCAGCGACACTAGCAGTGGTTGCGTATACTGTAGCAGTGGTTGCGTATTTACATATGCAAATACTTGAGAATTTGTTCAAACCCTGTAGCCTCCTTTGGTTTTTCCAAAAACGCAACCATGTTGTGAGTTGCAGCAGAAGAGTTAGGCACCATTGATTTTTATTTCGAAATTGATTGCAACAGATTGTTAGGTGTTGCGAATTATGTTGTGTGTGGGTCTAAACTATGTTTTGTGCTAGCAGTTGTAACTCTTTATTTTTTTTATCCCCAATTGAATCGAAATTATTTTGTACTTTCAAAGCAACAGTTTTAACTCTTGTAGCAGTTTTTAGTATTTTTGGGCGTATTTATCCCCAATTTTGCTATTCTAATCAGCAAACGCAACCGTTATCGTCATCTACTATCTAAACACGAAAATTCTGACAATCTAGTTTATGTTATTGGGCAATTTCGTTTGTACCTCAGGCCACCGTCCAATTTGCAATCTGGGCAACTAAATGCCATAATTGGGCAATACTTGTTGTACGATCGGGCAACCATAAATCTTAACCATATGATAATAAATGATAGACTTAATAGCATAAACCTAACAGCACTAAGTTGGCCATAGAAGCACTATCGCATGGTTGGCAGCATAAACTCATATTTTTTTAAAGGCAACAAACATTCATAACAGGTGCAACCATGCATCTAAGGCATGTGTTGTGTTGCGATATGATTGGTTGTAACCTTATTGTTATTGGCTAAAAGAAATGTCTGAGTGATTTTGTTGCAACAGTCTTTCATTTCCTTGTGCACTACCCCTTTTTTTCTATGATCTCGAACCCTCTTTTAGTTTTTGTGATAGAAACACGCTTTGTTAGCTTCCTTCTTATGAAAGGTGTTGCACTACCGCACCGCATGCCAGCGTCCTCTTCCTGCCATAGCATGTTTTTGAAATAAAATTGTGACAAAGCCTGTAGCTTGTGCACAATGTAGACGTCCATGGATCCATTCTCATCCGCAAGGTCATACATTCGTCGAACGTCATTGTCTGTGTGCAACAATGTTAAACCATCTTCGAGTGCCTTATTTGGTGCACCATAAAATAAAGCCCATTTTTCCCCTCCAATATCATTGAAAACATGATCAAGCACCCTGGTAAATGCACCCCTGGTGGAGCTAAAACACCAGACATCAGCAAGGCGACCGCCTACATAGCGGAGTGGCTGAAATTCAAATTTCCCGTTGTGGTGAACTTTAAATATGACTTCTTTGGTTTCCGCCATGTCCTATAAAACATAAAGCCTAATAACAATTAGAATCAACCACTAGACTTTAAGGGGTATACTGACCATACCTATAAAACATAAACCCTAATAACAATTTCAATAACTTTTATTTAAATAAATATTTAATAATAGAATATAAAATATAAAGCTGCACAGTTATTTATATTCATGTACTCAATAAATATATGAACGAATAAGGTAACAAAGTACATACGGGGGAGTACAACAAACCTGGATTTGTTTCTAAAAAAGAAGAAAAGGACAACGATTTTTTTATTTGGATTCTTCGATGAAAGTGACCTAGGGTATAAGAAGGAATGTGAGGATGTTGATTGTTGGGACGATAAGGATAACTGATGTGTGGTTGGGACCATAAAAGGATAAGTGGTGTGTGCGGTAAAATGGTTTATGTGTTTGTCATTCTAGGTCCCTCTTGTATATTACAACTGTCACACTATAGAATAAAAAACTGCTTGTTCAAGTAAGGACTGCTAGTGCTGAAGACCATATAATATAAACGTGTTGTTACTATATGTTTTCTAAGGTTTCAGAATAAATACTTAAAAAACAGCTATTACATGTTAGTACTGCTAGTGGTGAAGGCCAAATAATAAAAACGTGTTGTTACTACATGTTTTCTAAGGTGACAGGGCTGCCATTAGCATTAGCTATATAAACTTTCAAAAACGTTATTGACTATCACAAAGTTGTTAGTACATTGCTGCTGATGATAATGGAAAATATGCATTTAATCTTAACTCTAGCATTAGCTCATGTGTATAAATAGGCACATATACTATGTCTACAGATTGTTGAAGATTATTAAATTGATTTAAATGTGATTTAACTAGCAGGGATTTACTTTATGGTACATTATGCACATCAGGTCACTTAAAAATACACAAACCATTTCCCAAAAAGCAACTGACATCCTTACCTTTAAACAGGTGTAAACAAAATAGCCAAATGCTATAGTTCAAAAAAACAATCAAAAAAATTAAAATGTGGAGGCCATGATTTCAGGTTTGATAAAAACATTGGCTCACTGAGATGAAAAAAAACTACACTGATACTCTACTATTTTAGAAATCCACTTTAGATTCACATACAAAACTATACACTAACTCTTAGTGGCCACAAATAATCCATTTGCAAACACCAATTCTTACAGTGACTTTGGATTATTCACGCTATACACCAATTCAAATTGTCAATAAATAATACAGGTGTCTACACTAAATCTAAAAACACCATTTCATTTGTGAAATTTACCTTTAACTTGTACTGTGATATTTCAGTCAATTAATATTTAGATCAATTAGATTATCAATCATCACAATCATTTACGAAATGCCGTGTTCTTTGTGTCAAGATGGTACATGCACTCCGAATTGTACTAATTTGCAGGATTCTTTATTTAAAGACATGATAGACCATTTCAATAGAATGGTAATTGCTTGTGAGCCGGGAAAGACTTTCCCAATAGAAGGAAATTTTAGAGAGAAACAAGAGCTGATTGATAAGAGGAAGAGAATGATTGAACAACTTTCAAAGTATGAATGTGAGTATGAAGATATGAAAGCGCGTTTCAAGATGATCGAAGATGATAATGCTAATTTGGAAGCAACGTGTGAAGAGGCGATAGTTGAATTTAAGATTTACAAAGATTATAATGCTGATGCTGAAGCGAAGTATGAAGAGATGATAACCAGTTTTAAGAATTTGAAAGATCATAATGCTGTTGTCAAAGCTAAGTATCAAGAGATGGTTGAATGTGCCAAAAACCTTATCAAGATACTCAAAGAAGTTGCAGCTGATGCTGATGATTTTTAGGATTATGAATGTGTTTTGTATATGTTTAAGAATGTGCTATTTTGGACTTATTTGGTATGTAAGCTAGTAACTATTTATTTAATTAACAATGTACTAGACTACTGCATCAAATTTTATGTTATGATTTTATGATATCATTTGTGAAAACTTAAATAATCAAAATAATAGTTAATCTCGATATTCTTCACATGCAAATATACTCTAACTAAACTTAAATACAATAATAACCTCAAAATTCCATTAGTTACTGATAAACTTCACTAGCGAACATAATTTTAAAAAACGTAAGTAAATCAAATAATCGCTAATCTCGATATTCTTCAAAGGTAAACTATGAATAGCAAACAGTCGCTAATCTCGATATTCTTCAAAGATAAACTATGATTTATGCAATCTAAAAACATCTCTAAACATCAAACACCTAATTCGTAAATGATTCTTTCACAAACGCATCATCAGATAATCAACGTAATAAACAAACACTAAAAACAGTATCTAAATAAATCAATAAACATCTTCACATGTGCAAAAATAGATATGTAATAAAAAAAACACATCATGAGATAGCCAAAAGTAACAAACAAACAGTATCTAATAAATCAATTAACATCTTCACATGTGCAAAAAATAGATATGAAATTCAATTAACATATACACATGAGATAGTCAACGCCGGAGAAAAGTTGTTAAAAACTGAATCAGATTCAATCAAAAAAAAAGAAATTAGAGAGTCAATACCAAAGTCAACGCCGGAGATAAAAAACGCCAAATTCAATCAGAAAATAGATGACGGAGATGTGATTAATATCCAGAACTGGTTGCTATTAGAGGTTGTGTGTTTTTTTAGTGTGTGTTTATGTGTGATTGAAGGAGACACAGAGAAAAACGGGATAAACTTTAGGGGTGTGGAAGCAAATGAAAATAATTCATTTAGACCCCTGAAAATTTCGTTCAATAGTTACCAAAATGCCCCTCCGCCCAAAATTTCGTTCTACTTTAGGGGGGGTGTTTTTTTAGTGTGTGTTTACGTGTTGTTACTACATGTTTTCTAAGGTTACTGCTGCTATTACAAATATAGGGATGCTTAACGTTACAACTGTCTGTGTACAATATAGGCATGTTATACTGGCAGTAGCGAACGAAGCTGATTACTTGGGTAGGTTTGCGTGTAAATGTGGGTATTTAATGCCGCTATGCTTTATAATAAGAAAGCCAAACGGCTAAATTCCAATGTTGGCTGACCTTTTATTTCACTGCTCACAAGTTAATTGAATAGGTTAGAAACAGTGTGTGTTACTCTTTAATTAAATTCTCCTACCAACTAGTATGGCACACCATTCAAGTATAATAAGTGAAGCGAAAAAATACAGATGGTTATGCTAGTAGACGTTCTTATATAATCCGTAAATGCTATTCTTTTCTTTATAACATCAAACAAGTTTCACCATGGCTGAGGAAACCGGTTGTGAAATGATATGCATTGGGTGCTGGCTGGAAAGAGAAAACAAGGTTGGATTGACCTTTGATGTAAGGCGTCCACCGAATAGAGAAATCATGTGGTATTATTGTCCAATGCAATGACTTTGTACATGATGACATGTCCAAAGTAATAGATGATTCTTTAAAAGCTGCAGATGAAGAAAAGGAGAAGGAAGTGGTTCAGGCAACCACTGCCAGTGTTGTTGCATCCACTGCTAGTATTGCAATAACCACTACTGCAACCAATGCTGCTATTATTCTACCCAATGTCAGTTCAGACGTTTCCACTGCAGAGGGCAACCACTACTACAATTATAACCACCGCAATAACACCAACACCAAAACTAAAAGAGGCTGAGAATGAGATTGTCATACAATTTCTCAACCTAAACCAATCTCACCCTATCCCTACACCTAGACCTATTGTTAAGAGTCTAAACATTGGTGAACCTGTGCAGAAAGTTGTAGTTACTGAAACTGATATTGGAAAGGGTAAAGGGATTGCAGATCCAACTTTGGTGTTTGAAAGTACAGAGGAGCAGATAGCTTTTGATGAACAATTTGCTAAAAGATTACATATGGAAGTAAATGCTAAAGAAATTGCTAAAGAAAAGGAAAGGGCAAAGCAGGAAGAAGCCTCTAAACAAGCTGTAGAAGAGCGATAAACGGAACATATGTATTTTACCCTACATAATTACGAAAAGTAGTTAAGTTTACTCGTAATGATTAACTTAGCTTCATAGTCCTAAAAAGGGTCAACAAAAACCAAAAATAATTCAGGCCATAGAAGGAATCTATACCAACGTCATAAACAATTGCATACTTAACTAACGATATCTAAGGTATCATACCACTCCTTATTAGTCTACAAACTGCCACTAAATTTTTTAATGAACCAACTAATGTTACATACTTAACTAACGACATCTAAGGTATCATACCCTACATAATTACGAATCAGATACACATAAAAAAGAGCAATGGATTATAAAATGGAATTAACACCTATCTAACATAGGTATTAATCGAATAACAACAACGATTTATTATAACATAGAACCAATTGGAAATAATCATATGTAATAAACAACGAGAAGAATATTTACGTACCATATTTGGCCACATTTAAAAAAAAAAAAAAAAAAAAAAAAAAAACTTGATCAATCGAATGTGGTTTGCAATCAACATTGTAGCTTTATAGATGGTGACATAACTGACGTTACAAGGAAGAGAGGGGGCTGACGAAGAAGACGGTTTGATTTGTGAAAATAGTAAGTAAGAATGCTTTTGTGCGAGAAGCAAAAACATAGAAAAACGGTAACTATGGATGTTTTTGTGTCAGTGACTATTGAAATTTGAATAGAAATGTATTGTACTTTCACTATTCAAATGTGTACTTTCTATGTAATGTAAAATGACGAAACAACCCTTTTTAACATATATGGTTGCCCAGCGAATTTTCGTTGCCCAAAAAACAATACCTTACACATACGGGACACTTGTCACAATGTCGATGAGTTGCCCAATGACAGCGGTTGCCCTCGGTCCATTTTCAAATTAAAAAAAAAAAAAAAGTGGTTCGGAAAGTGATAAGCCTCAGGGCGCGCGGTCCATTTGCGTCATTTTCTCTTTTTTTAATTACTAACCTAGTTTAAAAATTCAATCTATTAGATTCTCATAAATTTGACTATATATGGAGTTCTTTTAAGGGTTAATTGTAACACCCCAACCCGACAAGGGTAAAGATATCACAATACGGTTTCATATCAGAACTTCTAAATAATATACAATAGCGAAAACCTTACAAAATACTCAAAAGAAATCATAAATAACTAAACTTCAAAATAAATCTAAGATCTCTAAAGGTCAAGTCTTGCTCTCAGCTCTATTCTTAACCCAGATCAGCCATCCCAAGAGCTCATCTTGAATGCTTAAAATACCTGCCGCAGGAAAAGAAGAGTGCAGCTGAGCTTACAAAGCCCAGTGAACAGATATAACAAAACAAAAACTAAACAAAAACATAAATACGAATTGAACAAAGAAACGAATAACAAAATCGTAGTGGAACGAGAATAATGAATCATTGGGAATTCTGCGGAAACACAATTATACAGAAATCCAAAAAAACAATTAGCAATCAAGGACAAACACATAGCACATTGATGACTCCAACGCAAACACATCAAAATAACCAGACACTTAACATATCAAGAAGAAATAGATTACATATAAACCAAACGAAAAGTCTAAGGCTAACGGAAACTCTTTCTAGAAAATAAACATGGCATTCAACAAATTAATTAACCCTCATGTTAGGATCAGGGTTTCTTGTATTACAAATCAAAGGATACAAGATGAGTAGTGTGTGTACAAAATAGATGATTACAAATGGGGGGATAAGCCCTTATTTATACTAGGGCTTATTTGGATTCTAGAAGATTCTAATACAAATATCTTAGATTTTCCTATAAGCTAATATCTAGCTTATTCTAGATTATTCTACTTAAGTATCTCCTTTTCTAGATTCTTCCAAAATACCCTTTAGACCAAAATTACTAAACTACCCTTAGGAGGTGAAGTCACAATATCTAACAATCTCCACCTTGAGTTCAACTCCTAAGTAACACCATATCTAATTCAAAGTTCCAAAGGCTAGAGATACTAGCCAATTTCAAATCAAACGATCGATTCCCAAAAGCTATCCGAAACAAAAATCGATCCAAAACAAATGCCGATAACTTCAAAACGAACAATCAAATGTTAGCCGACAAATCCAAAACGGCCAACCGAACAAACAAATCGGCTCAAACGATCTTCACCAGTGACAATCAAACTCGGGCAATAAACTTCAAAAGCCCGACAAACGAAGATCCAAATTTCCAGGCTGACAAATTCCAAACGATCGAACAAACTTCAAACGACTTGAATTAAGTCTTCAAACACCAAATCGATCTTCAAATGCTAATACCAAATTCAAATTCTAATGACCCACTTATTGGTAAGTATTATGGTCCAACTTCAAACTTATTATCCGTATCAAACAAATTCAAGTTAATAAATAACTTGACGAACAGCCTCTGATAATTCAAACGCCCCAAATATGATACGGATAATAATACCAACGACCCACTTATCCAATAAGAATTACAGTCATCAAATAGCTCCACCATAACTGATTATTCCAAAACTCAAAACAAAAATCAACGAGCAAACCCGAAATCCAAAATTCAGCCGCCAACTACCAAATGAAATCAAAGAACCAACAAATATTGGCACAATTCCAAAATCCCATTTTCTGATTCAAAGCCCTCTTAGCCAAAGCCCCAAATTCTAACCCAATAACTAATGGATCCACAAAGATGAGATTTTTAAAATACATCCCTACAGAAATTGATCCAACACAAGTTCTAACTATCCCTAATCCCAATCAACAAACACCTTCAACATATCAAACTAGCAGAAGCAACAAAAGATTGAAACAAACCTGATGTTTTCAAAACTGACCGACAACAACCACCAAACACCAAACAAATTCAGACTTGGTGTCTTCAACTAATCGAATCAGCAGCCACCAAACACAAACGAAAAAGACAATCAAATGGTTTCAAGAAATTAATTCTTGAAATCAACCAAAAAGCTGATGTCGATCAGAAACCCAAAACAATTGTAGCTTGCTTCAAATTGATCGAACCCGCTCTGATACCAATTTGTTAGGATCAGGGTTTCTTGTATTACAAATCAAAGGATACAAGATGAGTAGTGTGTGTACAAAATAGATGATTACAAATGGGGGGATAAGCCCTTATTTATACTAGGGCTTATTTGGATTCTAGAAGATTCTAATACAAATATCTTAGATTTTCCTATAAGCTAATATCTAGCTTATTCTAGATTATTCTACTTAAGTATCTCCTTTTCTAGATTCTTCTTAAAGTAAATATCTTTTAGACCAAAATTACTAAACTACCCTTAGGAGGTGAAGTCACAATATCTAACACCTCACTTAACACACTTAATTCAATATTTCAGCAGCGGAAATAGCAGTCCAAATCATGGCAGTCTCAAAAGCAAATAGAAAACATAGTAGACAAACTATAATTAAATAAACCAAACAAAACATAGCATAACCATTAACAATTATCAAAACAGAATCATAAGCTAAACCAGTTCTCAGATCAAATCCTAACATCAGCAGAGTTAAAGCATGGCAGTTCACATGAGTAATAAAACACTAACGAAACATCAAAGCTCACAAAATTAACTGAACAAATTATACATACTAAACTTATGGAATACTCACTTCACACTAACACATTCATCCCACAGTTCAACGAATTCACATAACAAGAAAACAACATGACATCAGATCACAGCACGCAAATCCCTTTTAAACATAAAAATCATAACCTACCATTGTAAACAGTAATCACATAAACATACAAAAGCATACACATATATAAGAACATATAATAAACCCAGCACATAATCATAAACATTTGAACATACCGAATCAAAATCAGAATACTTATCATAGAAATAACAGTTAAAGATTTAGTTAACTACCACGAGCCCAGAACATATCATATCAAAAACATCATAACTATATAGAAACAATCTTAGAAAATAATTTGGAGTAGCTAGCTCCCAAAAGTTGTGAAGACGCGTATTGCACACGACATCATTCACCTAAACAAATCATATCGGATAACAGATCAGATCTAGGATGCATCCATACGCCCCACAGACATACTTTGATAATATAATACAAATTGAGCTCATAACAAATAACAGATAAGGGACGTGGCAGAACTTCACTCTACTGCCCTAGAGTCATGTCAGAGGTGCATCACTGACATGGACATGGAACCCCCATGACTAGTTATTATTTGGCTCGGGTGTCAAACTAACTTAGGTCAAATCAGAATGTCATAACTGACATAGATCATATTTTATCAAATGTTTAATCATGTTTTCAAAATCAAAGTCTTCATATCATATAGTTCAAAATCAATGTTTTATGATTCAAAAATCAAAGTTCAGATAAGCAACAGCTCAAATAGACATATTAGTGTTCATATCAAATAACATATCAGATAACTCATATCATAAGGTTCATACTCAAATATAACAAGGTTCAACAAATATGCATATCAAAGTCTTTCTAACATACAGTTCAAATCAGGTATCGCATGATTCAATGAAACATAAGTTCAGACAACAACAGGCCAAACAATCAGGAAAGGGTTCATAGCAATGGCATTGGAAACCCTAATAAGTAAAATAGGAAAGCGAACGAAAAGAACATCATAAGGAACCTTTACTGAAAAGGTCAGAATATCTGTACGATAACGTAAGTGTCTTAAAGTAAGACAGAATATCCGTACCTTAAAGCAAACGAGAGAAAAGTAACGAATGTAGGAATATGAAGATGTAACGTCGCGTCTCCTTCAACGAATCTACACGGATTATGATTTATTTAATATTTATTAGCATCATTAATGTTATAACGGATTCATCGCATTAATACTTTTAGAGTTGTCAGAATATTCTCATTTTAGTGACAGACGAAATTACAACATTTTAGGGTATTCCTCATTAATTAGCCAACTTCCTATTTAGGTTCTAGGGTTTCCATACTCTTTAAATATTACTAAATACGCATTAAACTCACATGTTACTTCTTTTAATGATTACCACTTGACCTAGAACGTAAATGATAACAAACCGAAGTTATCTCAAAACTCACACATGTCTCTACAAAAATCAACTCACACTCGTCGAACCCATAATTACTCAGAATTACAAATTACACCCTTGACATCTTTAATTTCACGATCTAACCTTATATTATCAGATTTTTCTATTTTAGCCCAAAGGTTTTAGAATTTACAAAACGTACCCTTTTTATTTTAATAACAATTCAAATGGCCCTCTAAGTATCCAAAATTACACGTTTAACCCCCACACTTATTTTATACGTTTAGTACATGTATTTTGCTGTTTACAAAAATAACCCTTAAGTTTCATAATTTACAAAACCAACCCAAAACTTTTATTTAAAACCGAAATATGTATAATTCAAGTACAAACCCTAAACCTAGGTTTAACCCTTCATTAGCTCATCATTACTACTGCATTTATTACGCTTAGTTAAAATAAGCAAACCCTAATTTTTATAAACCCTAATCGTCCCTTTTTAAATCCTTTCCTTTTTCATACGCGATCTAATAATAAAACCCCAAACAAATCACACAAGCTTCGAATTCATGAACATATATTTTATACAGGTCGTATATCATATAAGAGTCTTCAGAAAATTAATATCATGGTCCCAAAAATTATTATACGCTCATTCGTTATTTTTATACGCTTTTAGGGTTTTAATTCCAAATAATTCCATACGACTTATTAAACATGCATGGCTAATTTTTACGTGTTCTATATGACTTGTAGGACAGAAAATAATATTAGGAACATACCCTTGATGAGCTTTGGTCATTAGAACAAAAGAAACCAAAAAGTTCCACTCGCCGAAACCCTAACTAACCTAAAAACTAACCACGATCGAAACAGCACCTTAGGACCTCGAATCCGATTTTTAACACCTTCTTCACCTTTAAACTCGTCCAAGAAAAATACTTTCAAGCCTTGGGAACTGATTGTCGAATTATGGAGGGTTTTTTAGTCGGTTTGGGTTTAATCGGCAATTAGGGATAGATTAAACCGTATATTATGTATTTATATGATTTTCCAATTTTCTTGTGGGCTTATTATTGTAATGGACTTAAAATAAATGGGACCTTAATTTTATAAACTTGTATTGGGCTTTTATTAATTTTATTCTTTTATAAAACTTAATAATTACATATTCGGATATTTATAAAACACAAAATTGATTTTATAAATATTATAAACTATAAAAATAATCTTTACAAAGTCTTTAAAATTTATTTGGATCATATGTGATATTTCTTAAAAAAATTCTGAATTTACATAGCTTATTTGGTATCCTTTTAAATTAATTATTCATACTTTTGATCATAAAGGTATTTTGGTCTTTTTGTGAATTTTAGAAATTCATGTTTTACATTAATGGTCTAAAAATGCATCAAATTTGTTATTATTATTATTTTTTTGTATGTTACAAACTTTTAATTTTTTTAAACAATTCAAATATTTTCATAATTCGTTATTGTAGCCATCATTATGACGTGGAATCAACTATTGTAGCCATCGTTATTGTAGTCATCTTTTATGGGTTAATTCTTCCTATTGTAGCCATCATTATGAAGTGGAATCAACTAATTAAGACTTATTTACATAATCTATACTACCTTATAATGTATTTAGGCCTTCTAAAATTAGAAGGCTTAAAAATTCAGACTTTTTTACTTGCTTATTATGAAAAGATATATTATAATGCATGTAAAATTAAGATAAGGAGCTCCAATCATGAGATGACATGTGTCACTTTTTAACAAACTCCAAGCCTAACTCCTAACCACCAAAAATTAAGATAAGGAGCTCAAATTATAAAATGACATGTGTCACTTCTCAACTAAAAATTCATCTTTATTTTCAAATTAAAATATCTTTTTATCTACTTATTTATATTATAATCTAATTTCACTATATTTTCTAAAATTTTATGTTCTTTAATTCAACATCCATTTTAATATATTTTTATGAGTTTTTAGTTTTTATATTTTTAGTGGGTTTATTTTATTTTAATTCAAAATTTTACAACTTTAACCTATATTTCATTTATTCCAATCATATTATAGTCATCGGGTACCCGCCGCCGCATTGCGCGGGTACCCTTCTAGTTCATCTATAATTCGTCTATGTGGCTCTAAAAAATTACACAAGTCATCCTTGAATCAATTACATAAAAGGTCCTCGTGGCTTTAAAAATTTACCTCAGTCGTCCTTGTGACTCTAAAATTAAACTAATCAAGAGTTATTTATATAAATCGTCCATGTGGCTTTAAAAAATTTACACCAATCGTCCTTGTGAGTATATGTTTCGACGGGAAATAATAAAAAGTTATACGTTTTCATCCGTTTCTATACGTTTTCGTCCGTTTTGATATGTTTTCGCCCGTTTTCTCATGTTTTGATATGTTTTCTTACGTTTTTGTTCGTTTTTATATGTTTTCTTTCGTTTTATCCGTTTTTATACGTTTTCATACGTTTTTGTATGTTTTTTATAAGTTTTCATCTGTTTCTATACGTTTTTGTCTGTTTTTATACGTTTTTATCCGTTTTTATATAATTTCGTCCGTTTTTATACGTTTTTATAAGTTTTTCTCAGGTAAGGATGTGGTTATCTACATCATATCTCTTTATACTATGGTCTGGCGATATATGATATTATTGTTGTGTGGCACGTGTGTAAGAGATTGAGCTAACCTATCACAATTTTATGGGAAGGATAAGTATGAAGTACATTTTACGGAGTATAGGTTAAAATAATAGTAGAATTTAAAATGAAATGAGATTTATATCGGAGCATAAAATAGAATAGTTGAATAGGTATGAAAATTAGTGTTGGCGTGTGTGTTGTTGTGTGCATATTTTGACATTTAATTTTGAAAAAGAGAATCAAGATTAAGAGGTTATTTAATATTAACGACATAAACGATAACTCATATAGGATAGATATAGTAGATTATAGCTATCATTAATACAACAGATGGGGCCATGTATGAAAAAATTGACTCAAACTTAAACACATGTCAAAAGTTAATGGATGGGTTTTTAATTTTAAGAGTTAATTATATGAATGGTCACTATGGTTTGGCCATCTTTCACTTTCAGTCACTAAAGTTTTTTTTTACTAGTTCAGTCATTGTGGTTTGTATATGTTACAGATCCAGTCCATATCCGAATAAAATGACCAAAATATCCTTGTCATCTTCTTTTTAAAATCTTTTCACAATTAACTAACGACCGTTAGTATAAAGGACTAACGGTCGTTAGTTCTTTTTTACGTTTTCATCCATATTTACACGTTTTCGTCCGTATTTACACGTTTTCGTCCCTTTTTACACTTTTTCGTCCGTTTTTACACGTTTTCATCCGTATTTACACGTTTTCGTCCGTTTTTACACATTTTCGTCTGTTTTTACACGTTTTCGTCTGCATGTACACGTTTTCGTCCATATTTACACGTTTTCGTCCATTTTTACACGTTTTCATCCGTATTTACACGTTTTCATCTGTTTTTACACGTTTTCGTCCGTTTTTACACGTTTTCGTCTGTTTTTACACGTTTTCGTCTGTTTTTACACCTTTTCGTCCGTATTTACACGTTTTCGTCCGTTTTTACACGTTTTCATCCGTATTTACACGTTTTCATCTGTTTTTACACGTTTTCGTCCGTTTTACACGTTTTCGTCTGTTTTAACACGTTTTCATCCGTATTTACACGTTTTCGTCCGTTTTTACACGTTTTCGTCTGTTTTTACACGTTTTCGTCTGCATGTACATGTTTTCGTCCATATTTACATGGTTTCGTCCGTATTTACATGTTTTCGTCCGTTTTTACACGTTTTCGTCTGTTTTTACACGTTTTCGTCCGTTTTTACACCTTTTCGTCTGTTTTTACACGTTTTCGTCTGCATGTACACGTTTTCGTCCGTTTTTACACGTTTTCGTCTGTTTTTACCCGTTTTCGTCCGTTTTTATACGTTTTTGTCTGTTTTTACACGGTTTCATCCGTATCTATAAAAACGTGTAGATACGGATGAAACCGTGTAAAAACAGACAAAAACGTATAAAAACGGACGAAAACGTGTAAAAACAGACGAAAACGTGTAAATACGTATGAAAACGTGTAAAAACAAACGAAAACGTGTAAAAACAGACGAAAACGTGTAAATATGGACGAAAATGTGTACATGCATACGAAAACGGGTAAAAACAGACGAAAATGTGTAAAAACGGACGAAAACGTGTAAATACGGACGAAACGTGTAAATACGGATGAAAACATGTAAAAACGGACGAAAACGTGTAAATACGGACGAAAACGTGTAAATACGGATGAAAACGTAGAAAAGAACTAACGACCGTTAGTCGTTTATACTAACGGTCGTTAGTTAATTGTGAAAAGATTTTAAAAAGAAGATGACAAGGACATTTTGGTCATTTTATTCGGATATGGACTGAACCGGTAACATATGCAAACCACAGTGACTGAACCAGTCAAAAAAAACTTTAGTGACTGAAAGTGAAAAAATGACCAAACCACAGTGACCATTTATGTAATTAACTCAAATATATATATATATATATATATATATATATATATATATATATATATATATATATATATATATATATATATATATATATATATATATATATATATATATGTATATTAAATTTAACATTTTTTATAAAATCGTACGCATGTCAAAAATATATCAATATTAGGTTCGTTTTGTTCGTACTTCAAAGGCCTTTTCAACGCTATTGTTTTTATTAAGAAATCGCTAGATATTTGTTACATATTTAATAAATAAAGTTTGTTATATAAAAAAGTCGTAAATAACAAAAAGTTCAAAGTAGTTTCATAATTCGTTGCTAGTGGGGCTGTTTTGTAAGTTTTTCTTAAAAGAAAATAAGAAAACGAAAGAAAATAAATCGTATGTTTTTTGGCTATTGAGCCTATTTAAATGATGACATTTCATAGCGTAATGTATATATGGTAATTATGTAAAAAAAATTCAGCTAGTCCCGTCAGTTCGAGAACTTCACAAAACTAAAACATCCCTTTACTTGTTTATTACTTGATGCACATAAGTTATATGAAGCTTTCTTGCACCAATCATTTGCCTCTTTTTAATAGGCAGTGTTTTTCTCAAATTATGTAATTTTTTTTATTCTTTGTAAACGAAAAATTATTTTGAGACTGAGTGAGAAAGATTAGGGGTGTGGCAAAACTGAGAAACCGAAAAAGGTCGAGAAATCAAAACCAAGAAACCGAAATTAATTGAAAGATCGGCTGTTTGATTTTTTATACTGAAAAAAATGAAGTTTATGTTTCGGTTTGGTTTTAGCATAAAAACTAAATCGAATAAATCAAATCTGACAGAGTACATATAATCTTTAAACAATCTTGTTTAGAGTTGAGATCCATGTAGAACTCAAATTTGTCATAGAACCAATTAACCAATCACATTCATCCATTTTTTTATTTTCACCTTTTTTTTAAAACAACATATCTTGCAAACGGTAAATCTTCAAGCTACAAAAAATACACCATCGTGACGAGAATTAAATTATATTTCTATAGATATGCATTGTTATATACTTTCGACGAATTTTTTTTTTAAAAGTTCGTCCAGAAAAATCACATGTGATTTGTAAAAATCACATCTGATTTTTAAAAATCACATGTGATTCGTAAAAATCAAATCACATATGATTTTAAGAAATCACATGTGATTCTTACAAATCACATGTGATTTTTCTGGACGAAATTTTTTTAAAAAAAAGTTCGTCGAAATTTTGTAAGAATCACATGTGATTTTTAAAAATCACATGTGATTCGTAAAAATCAAATCACATATGATTTTAAGAAATCACATGTGATTCTTACAAATCACATGTGATTTTTACAAATCACATGTGATTTTTCTGGACGAAATTTTTTTTAAAAAAAATTCGTCGAAAGTATATAACAATGCATATCTATAGAAAGATAATTTAATTCTCGTCGAGATGGTATAATTTTTTGACGTAACGATTAACGGTTTGTGAGATATTTAATTTTCAAAAAAAGGGTGAATATATTTTTAATAAAAGAAATGAGTGGCTATGATTGGTTGATTGGTTCTATGGTAAATATGGGTTCTATAATGAACTTTTCTCATCTTGTTTATATTGCTTTATGATGGTGTAATTTAAGACGTATAATAGTTCTCTTCTAGTATATTTGGTGGTCACTAATGACACATAACCAATTATCTTCTTGAATTACTTTTTAAAGGCATTTTTTTTCTTGCGTGTTTTTATCACAGAGACTTGAAAGTGTTATTTTATGATGAATTACGGATTTAAACTTAGAAAAACCAACCTTGATAAATCAAATTCAAATTAAAAAACCAGAAAAATATGCCAAAAAAACAAATCTAAATAAAACAAAAACCGAACAATTTTTAGAAAACAAAAACAAAACATTTTGGTGCATTTAGTTGTAAGGAAACACCTTTACTATTCACAAAATGTTTTGTACAAAACAAGCAAAATAGAGTGTTAGCTTTGCTATATTATGAAGCTGACGTCTTACACGTGAATAGAACTAGATATGTAACTAGCTTTGCCCACAGAGACTATTATTGTATACGTGACAAAGTTATGGTGTGATGGGTTTATAAATACCTTTCATGAATCTCCATGAGGTTATGGTTATGTAGCTTATTCTTATTCATTAATGTTATGCAATTATTATCTTTTCACTTCCACCCTCTCTACTTCCTCTCTTTAGAAACCAATATGGATTTCGAGTATTTTTCCTCCCTTCTACCATCGGATCTTGAGTCGAATGACATATGACATAGAAAATGCGTTCAAATCAAATGTTTCCCATTAAATTATCTACAAAACAGAATATTTGTATTTCCTACTTTAACAAGTGAAACTATAAAAGATAATTTTTGGGTTTTCCATGTTTCTCGTATAACCTCTTATTAGGAAACAATATCATATGAACAAGTTCATTTATTTCCAAATCTAAAAAAAAAGAAATTAATAATTTTTTTCCCAACTAAAATCACTAGTCTATACTACTTATAATAGAGGAATCAATCTCTCTCCTCATGGTCTTAAAATTAAGACTTACAAAATACAAAGTCTATTATACAATACATAATGTACTATTAATAATCTTTCTCGTCAATCTTAATTTTAAGACTTGAAAATCTTAAAGCTTAATGTACAAAATACAAAGCACTATTAATGTGGTCAAATATTTAATGTAGTTAATTAATTAACTGATCAATAAATACAATTAATGCAGTTATTAAAACACCCCTTACACAAGAAATACAAATTATCAAGCATATCGTACAACCAACTTAAACATAATTTTTGCATTAAAATGTCACTAATACAAATAATAAAAAACATTATACAAATATTCAAGCCCGAACGGTCAACGGGCAAAATGGGCTTAAGCCCGAACTGGTGCGGGCCAAACGGGCTCGAGCCCAAACGGGCATGAGCCAAATAGGCACAGGCCAACGGGCTAAACGAAATTCTTGATATCCGTAAATTTATTGTCAAAAAGAACATAATAAACTAAAATACATGATTCACCGAAATTTTTTATTTCAAGATACTCGCCGCAGCAACGTGCGGGTAGCTGCTAGTTTTAGGTGGTGTTTGTTTTGTAAGAGGCTCTGAATCTGAATCTGAACCGCACATCTAAATCTGAATCTGAGGCGTAAATGTCTGAATCTGACCGCATCTGAACGGGAAAAAAAACTCATGTTTGAACAACACATTTGCTTGCTCGTACTATTTTTTTTTTGGGTCTTTTTTTGTGTCAGCAAGAGGCAACAAGAGGCATTCAGACACCCCTCTCAAGTCTAGACCATTAAGATCTTACTGCCTCTGAACGCGTCTGAACGAGAAAAAAAAAAAAAGCAAACGGTCTGAACGACCAAAATGTCTGACCGCGTCTGAACGGTTCAGATTAAGAGGCTGTTAAGAGCCTCTTAACGAAAAACAAACGCCACCTTCGTAAAACACCAAGCATGCTCACCTCTCCAAGACCGTATAATAAAAGTATAAAAGAAACAAAAAGTAATTGATAAAATACCAACAAATAAGGTTGGTTTTTATCTTTGTCATCGACCCTCCATTTTGAATGGCGATAACTGCTGCAACTGCTTCTTCCATTTTCACATACAATCACACACCACCTTCATTAACCTCTCCTTCATTTCTATCTTCTAACCCACACCATCTCTCACTCGCTGGAAAATATAAAATTCTTACACAATCACTTCACCGGAAACAGTTTGTTTCAAGGACTTTAGTATGTTCTGGTTCTAATGGAAATTCTCAGCCTATGGTTCCTCCTTACAATGTTTTGATCACTGGTTCCACTAAAGGTTTGTTTTTCTTTCATGTGGGTCTTGTTTTTATGGAAAATGGTAATGACTGAATAAGGTATTAGGACATGTTTGAGATATTTACGGCAATAGGGTGTTTGGCTAAGCTTATGAATTTGGGCTTATGCTTATGTTATATAAGCGGCTTATGACATATTTATCATGAGCTCACAAGCTCTTGCTAAGTTTGGGGCGTAATATGTCGAACAAAACTCTTTTTATATAATATCGTTATATAAGCCCACTCCTCCTTAGATAAGCCACAAAGTTTGGGCTTATCAAAACCATTTTATATAACCTAGTAAGCCCACTCATATAAGATTAGCCAAACACTTTGTTTAGGTTTATTTAAGACATATAAACTAATAACCTCATAAGTTCATCATATAAGCTTTGCCAAACACCCCCTAAAATAGAGGAGTTTTGCTTGTTCAAGTGCTTAGGAAATATTATTAATGGATCCGTGCGGTCGGCGCGGACCAAAAGTCCAAATTCGTAAACCTTTTAAAAAAAAATTACAACACATAAAACCCCTATATTTTGGCCTCTTGCTGTAATTTTCTCATTATTAATTGTACATTTAACAAAAGGGAGATGATTTGCACACTCCACCAAATGATTGGGACACTCCAATTCATTGTGTTTAGACATTTATACCCTCATATGGGTTAAAATATAAAAGTAAATGTCTAAACACAATAAATTAGAGTGTCCCACGCATTTTATGGAGTGTTCCAATCACCTCCCTTAACAAAAACCACCCACCGCTTGAATTTAACTTCTTTCGACCAACTTTACTGCAACTGTTGATACATAAAATTAGTTTATATTGATAGCACATATAGGGCTATATCTTGTTAGCAAAACCTTATTTGACTTTATTTTAGTTCAGAGTTTTAAGGTTAAGGGGATGAGATGTGAATTGTGTGACTGTGGACTGTTAGGAAAATTTGTGTTGTGTTCATTTGATTTGATGCGAGTTGTTAGAAAATTCTATATAGCTTCGAACCTCGGTTACTAGGACAATATGTGGAAGGCAACGTTGCAATAGGAGTGCGTCGACCCATACCAAAAAACATGGCTATTTTTGCGAAGTCTTCCCTTGGAATAATCAAGGATGGGCCAAAGTTAAATGCCTTGAGGATTAAACTCTAGCCCCTTTGGTTTTAAATTCCATATAGTTTATTATCAAGGAGATGCCTTTACTATGGAACCACCACCAAGGTGGCCTAGTGGTCACGTATCGTGATGTCCTTATAAGAGGTCTTAAGTTCAAACCTCACTGGATACACATCTTGGGAATACCCAAGTCAGGGCGTGTACATATGAGTCAAAGACTCCCCTCTTAGGGTAACCTCAACATGGAAAACCTCATTTGGTTACGTGTTTGCTCAAAAATATCAAAACTAATTGAGGAAGGGACTAAAGATTTATCCTTGTTAGGAAACTTGTGGATCACATAGGAACACGGATCAACCACGTTGTGCGATGGTATCAAACAGATAAACAGAGCAACAAGTTCCAATTTATTCAAGAATCAAAGTTCAATAGTCGGCACAGTTTGAACAATAACAATCAAACTGTTACAAGACTTGAAGAAGATCAAATGATTAAAGAAACAAGACAGAAATGGATCAACTGATCCTAATACATAAACAACAGATGGAGAGTGATGTAGCAGTCAAGAGAAGACTGCATATGATGGATGATTAAAACACTAGACGGGACCACTCTTTTATAGCCAGCAATAATACATGAGGCCCCCTTCAACTTTCTACCAATCTTCATATAGAGCACAACTTTGATATTTCTTCATAACCAAGAATAGAGAATGAACATAATAAGCCCCTCACAATATCCTGCACAAGCAACCTTAATTGAGATAGAGGAAAGAACATATTTGGATATAGATTACTTAGGATTTTGAACATTCCCCCTTAATCTGTTTTCCAAATATGTCAAATAGTTTCAGTTTTTCACAAAGGAATTTGTGTTGATACACAGGAAGATGTTTGGTAAGAATGTCTGCAGTTTGGTTTGAGGAGCCAATTTTACCTTTTGCAATTTTTTCTCTGATAAAATGGACATCAATTTCAAAGTGTTTGGATCTTTCATGGAAAACAGGGTTGACAGCAAGCTGTAAGGCAGATTTGTTATCACAAAACAGGTTAACAGGAAGATTCAAATCAACATTTAGATCCTTTAAGATTTTTTGAACCCAAATGATTTCACAGGCTGCAGCAGCCATGAATCTATATTCAGCTTCAGTTGAAGATTTTGAGAGAGTGTTTTGTTTTTTGCTTTTCCATGAAATCAAACAATTGTTAAAGAAAACACAGTATCCAGTAACAGATTTCCTGGTTTTAATACATTTTGCCCAATCTGCATCACTATACCCTTCAAGAACATTATTAAGACTGCTATGATCATACCTTAGACCTTTACCAGGGGCACCTTTTAAGTATCTTAGCACATTTAAAGAAGAATCCAAATGAGATCTTAAGGGAGTATGCATATGCTGTGCAAGACAGTGAACTGAGTATGATATGTCAGGTCTGGTATGAGTAAGATAAATCAGTTTTCCAAGCAGTTTTTGGTACCCAGTTATGTTATCAAGTAATGGGTCATCTTGGGTTGGAATAAAGGGAAGAACAAAGTTTGGTTCCATGGGTGTAGACACATGCTTACACCCAAGGAGACCAAATTCTTTCAGAACTTCAAGGCAGTATTTTCTCTGGGAGAGACAGATGTCATCCCCAGTTTTTATCACCTCAATACTCAAAAAGAATTTGAGAGTACCCAAGTCTTTTATGTTGAATTTAGTTTTAAGAAAGACTTTGAATTGTTCAATTTCCTCAACACAGTTACCAGTAAGAACAATATCATCAACATAGACAAGTAAAGCAATAAACTTGTTATCTTTGTTTTTTGTAAATAAAGAGTGATCACTCACAGACTGAACAAAGCCATGTTCTTTGAGAACACCAACAAGTTTTTCATTCCATTTTCTGGGAGCTTGCTTGAGACCATATAATGATTTGGTAAGTTTGCAGACCATGTTTTTGTTGTTTTCATCAGAAAAGCCTTTTGGAATAGTCATGTATATGTCCTCATCAAGCTCACCATAAAGAAAGGCATTATTAACATCAAGTTGGAAAAGAGGTCATTTATTTTTAACAGCTAAGGCAATAAGAATTCTAATAGTAGACATTTTCACAACAGGGGAACAAGTTTCATTATAATCTATCCCTTCTCTTTGGTTAAAGCCTTTGGCAACAAGCCTGGCTTTATATCTGTCCACTTCACCATTAGATTTGTATTTGATTTTCCAAATCCATTTATAACCAATGGGTTTTCTATTAGCAGGTAAAGTGGTTATGATCCAGGACTTATTAGTATTTAAGGCCTCTATTTCAGCATTCATAGCATCAACCCAGTTAGGATACTTTTATTTAAGTTGGAAGTAAAGCAGTAATTCTCAGAATCAAGATTAGAATAATTAACCACTTTTTCTATACCATATTTAACTTTGCCTTCAACAATAAAGTCATTAAGATTTTTAGGCAATCTAGTGGGTCTGGTTGACCTTCTTGTGGTGATGGCTGGCAAGTCTTCTTGTTTAGGAGTGGACTCAATTGAGTCAGAATCAGAGTTAACATCAGGGTTGATGTCATTGGAGTTTGTTTCAGGTGAAACAGTGCCCTCAGGGTGTGTATTTTCTTTTATGGATGTTGCAACTGAGTTACCATCCTTATTGAGAGGATTCAACTCATTGCCATCATCATTGGAAGACACTCTCCCTTCATCATTGGGTCTTTTTGGGTTGTCAGTATCAAAAAAGTTTTTGTGGTTTAAATCTTTTGACACACCAGTTTCAAAAACTTGTTTTTGAAGATTGTTTTTCATTTTGAAAGGGAAAACTGTTTCATAAAACTTGACATCTCTTGAGTAAAAAACATTTTTTGTTTCTAAACTTAAAAGTTTTTTTTCATTTGAGAAACCAATAAAGACACTTTTTTCAGATCTGCTATTAAGTTTGTCAGAGTTATTGAGAATAGTAGCATAGCAAAGACAACCAAAAACCCTAATATGAGAGAGTGTAGGGTCATGCCCATACACAAGAGATAAAGGAGATTTGCCAGACAACACAGAAGAAGGTAACCTGTTGATAAGGTAAACAGCAGTGAGAACACATTCAGGCCATAAGTAAAGAGGTAATTCCCCCTTAAACATAAAAGATCTAGCAACATTGAGAAGATGTCTATGTTTCCTTTCTGTTATTCCATTTTGTTGAGGTGTGTAGACACAAGAGGTTTGATGAAGAATACCTTTGTTATGAAAAAGTTGTTGCATTCTTTTGTTGACAAATTCAGTACCATTGTCACTTCTAAAAAATTTTATATTACTTTCAAATTGGTTTGACAACATTTGAGAAAAATTGACAATGGAATCATAGACTTCTTCTTTGCTTTTAAGCATATAAACCCATACAGACCTTGAGTAATCATCAACAATGGTTAAAAAATATTTGTAGCCATCTCTGCTAGTGATTTTATAAGGACCCCAAACATCTAGGTGTACAAGTTGACCAATTTTAGTTGACTTATGTTCACTTAAGGGAAAAGGTTCCCTGGTTTGTTTAGCCTTGTTGCAAGTATCACAGAGATGGTCAGGGTCAGTTGGTTTATCAAGGTTAAGAATGGGTTTAAGGACTTGTAAGACTTGATCAGAGGGATGACCTAGCCTTTGGTGCCAAAGGTTTCTAGAAACAAAACATGAAGATATGCAGTTATTAGAGACAATCTTACAATCAGAGTCTACATCAAACAAGTACAGGCTATTAGATTGATTACCAATCCCCACATTCCTTTTTGTTGCAAAGTCCTGAATATAACATTTAGATTCATCAAATCCAACAAATAGTTTGCTATCTCTAGCAAGTTTGTGAACAGATAGCAGACTGACAGTGTACTCAGGCACAATTAAGACATCATGAAAGGTAATGTGGTTGTTGATTTTTAGGTCACCAATCTCAGTGATAAGTGCCTGAGTACTATTTGGGTGTCCAACAGTGAGACCAAGTTTAGAAACATCAATAGTATTGATTAAGAATTTTGAAGACAAAGTCATGTGCTGGTTTGCTCCAAGAGTCAACAATCCAGTCTTTACTGATTTTTCCTTTTAAAAGATTTGTGTTACCATTAAAGTGTTTTTCAAATTTTAGATTGAATTTGACACTTCCATTAAAAAAGGTTCCTGAAAAACATTTACCTGCCATATTGGAATTGACAGGACTATCATTGAGAAGACTCATGAGTCTGACCATCTGTTCATTAGACAAAGAAACAGGAGAGTTGCTAGTTCTACTTTCAAGATTGGCATAAGAAGAAGAAGAAGCATTGTTACTAGCAGGTTTAATATTAGAATTAAAGTTCCTTTTTCCATATCCAGCAGGATAACCAACAATATCATAACATCTATCAATGGTGTGACCAGGTTTGTTGTAGTTAGAGCATTTCAGATTAAGATTGGGTCCTCTATTGTTAGAGCTGTTACCAGAGGTATTATTCCCAGATGTGGGATTTGAGCTTTTGTAATTGTTGTTTCCTCTTTTTTTGTTATCAAAAAACTTTGAAGCAAAAGCAGACACATTTGGTTTAATGGATCCAGTACCAAAGGAGAAGTTCCTATGGGATTCTTCCCCTGACACAATAGAAAAAGCAGTTTTGACAGATGGTAAAGGATCACTGGTTAAAATGTTGCTTCTGATGGGCACATAAGTGTCATCAAGACCCATTAAAAACTGCATTAACTTGATTAGCTGGTTATGTTTTCCAGCATCACAAGTACATGTAGGAAGACTGATCATGGAGTCAAATTGTTTCCATAATGAGTTAAGATTATTGTAGTAATCAGCAAGAGAGGACCCATTTTGACCCAAAGAGTTGATATTTTTATGTATATTAAAAACAACAGATCCATCAACTTTGTCATAAGTTTCCTTTAAGTCATTCCACATTTCATAAGCAGTTTTAGAGTATATAGCACCAGCAAATAGCTCAGGACTTAAAGAGTTTAGAATCCAAGTAAGAACAACAGAGTCACACATATCCCATTGATTGGCAAGACTAGCATTAAAGACATCTTTTCTACAAGTTCCATCAACAAAGCCAAGTTTATTATGGTTTCTTAAGGCAAATGTCATGGCAATGCTCCATATTTTATAATTTTCAGAGCCAGTCAATTTCACAGATATAATGGGATTTCCACTGGTGTCACTAGGATGCAAGTAGAGAGTGTCACCAAATGTAAGTTTTAATTCAGAAGAAGAGTTAATCATAGATTCATTAAGCATAGAATCATTAAACCTGGATTCATTATTAGCATGTTCATCATCACCCTCAACCATGGTGACAGCACAGAAACAGACAAATAAATGGAAAGACAATAACAACAATCACAATCAATAAGAGTAATAGTCCCAAATCAACCTCGAACCTAACTAGACCTATCCTCCTTCAACTAGAAGAGAAAAAAAAAATGCAAGAAAATAAATAACTCACACCCACGGTTCAACAAGCACCAAGCCTTTGGACTGGGGTAGGCCAGAGCAGGTATTCACACCACTCAGAGGTGGCAGATCAAGATGTTAACCTACCCGTTTGCACCCAATCAGCTTGAATGCTGTTAAACAAGAAAAGGGAGAAGTACTTACAGTGCTTTGTACAGCGGAAGAAGTAAAGACCAAACACAATCACCCTAGATTCACTTAGTCTAGGGATGATTATGATCAATTAGAACCAGAGAGCACTCCAAGAACAAAACCCCCAAATCAAAAATTAATTAGGGTTTTGGAACAAACCCTAATTTATTTCGATTGAGCACCAATAGGACCAGAAACACCAATCCTAGCACTCCAAGAGCAAAACCCCCAAATCAAAAAAGTAATTAGGGTTTTGGAACAAACCCTAACTTGTTTCGATTGAGTACCAATAGGATCAGAAACACCAATCCAATTACCACAAATCGTCCCAGAACACAAATATGAACCACCGGAGATATCAGGGTCAATAACCCCCAATATAGAAAACCCTGGAGAGCAGGGTTTGAAGATAATCAGTAGCCAATAGCTCTGATACCATGTGCGATGGTATCAAACAGATAAACAGAGCAACAAGTTCCAATTTATTCAAGAATCAAAGTTCAATAGTCGGCACAGTTTGAACAATAACAATCAAACTGTTACAAGACTTGAAGAAGATCAAATGATCAAAGAAACAAGACAGAAATGGATCAACTGATCCTAATACATAAACAACAGATGGAGAGTGATGTAGCAGTCAAGAGAAGACTGCATATGATGGATGATTAAAACCCTAGACAGGACCACTCTTTTATAGCCAGCAATAATACATGAAGCCCCCTTCAACTTTCTACCAATCTTCATATAGAGCACAACTTTGATATTTCTTCATAACCAAGAATAGAGAATGAACATAATAAGCCCCTCACAATATCCTGCACAAGCAACCTTAAGTGAGATAGAGGAAAGAACATATTTGGATATAGATTACTTAGGATTTTGAACACACGTTATGATGCAAAGTAAAAGAAGCATGAAAAATGAAGAACCCAAGGTGTTTGGATAGAAGGAATTTGTTTCCTTAAGGCCTAATACTAAGAAGAGAGTTCTATTTGGAAGAAGAAAAAAAAAAAAAAAGATTGTTGGAAAGAGTTTTAAACCATAATCACTAGACCACCCTAAAAACAAAATATTTGGTCAGGAACTGTTGCGATCCCTACCATTGGGATCTCACTAAGCACAACATTTAAGCCTACATGGTGTTCCACTTTGTAATAAATTAGCAATAGAAGGATTAATCCACGAAGCTTATGTTTAGCCCTTGAGATTCATCTTATTTTAATGTGAGATTGAGTTTGCACTTTCCACCGAACAACAATATCCCATACTCATACTCTGTACCAGCGGCTTGACTGTCAATTGTCAAGGAAACTAATTAGTATCCACACTTAACAATTGTGAAAGGGTGTGAGTGTGTGACTTCATGATGATTATGGTTTTTGTTTAAGATAAATGATACATGAAGTTGGAGGAACTAAAAAATGATTAGCTGGTTTTTCTATGGATTACTTAATTTTATGTTCATTAGTGATCTTATGTCTAATCCTAGTTGTCTATAATTTATTAAGATAATTAGGGTCATTATCATGAGATGTGACACAATTCATGTAGCAAGGTGAAATATAATAAACAAGGCAAGACATTTGGTTCAGTGAAAACGATTAACTATTGATCAAATATCTAACATGTCCCTTAACGAGGACGCAACAAAGAAAGCTTGTGGACCACAATCAAAGTTACTAATTAAGTAAATTCAAGTAATGATTACCAGGTACCTGTTATTACGACAAAATGAGCTGGTTGGTATGGACGACTTATGAGTTCAACAGTATCCTACTTTTTGTTTGGGACTTGCTGGTGAGCCAATGACAGTGATTGACTTTCCTATTGAGCACTAAAGCAATGTCCTCGATATTCAATGCGAAGATGAACATCCTAATGGTCTTTGCCTTTATGTGTTTAACGGATGATAACTGATATGTATATGACTTGTTGAATAGTTTAAAGTTATAGTTATCTTACTCATTTGCAAATTCTGTTTACAGGAATAGGTTATGCATTAGCTAAAGAGTTCCTGAAAGCAGGCGATAATGTTATAATATGCTCAAGGTCTGGTAAGTACAAGCTTGTTTAAATGTGAAATCTCAGCTTAAGATTATCTTTCAAACATCTAGAGGTGGCAATTTCAAAAAGGGTCAATTCGGCTTAAGTTGATTGGTAATGGCCAAGCTAGTTTTATGTAAAAAGGGTTAGCATGAATGAGATGGGTCCAGGGGGTTGGCAAAAGTGATATTAAAGTTTTATACATGTTTACAGTTTCCTATACTGTTGGAATCAAAAGAAGTTAAATATGTATTTCAATATGATTTTTGTATCATATTCATTTAATGCATTATTATTTTATACAGCTGAACGGGTTGAATCAGCTGTCCAGAATTTAAGGGCAGAATTTGGGAATCAGCGTGTGTGGGTACCTATTGATACTTCTGTCCAGTGTTGAACTATTATTAGTATATGTTTCGTAATCATATCTCTAGCTTTACATTTCTCCTTTTTGTGCAGGGTACAAAATGTGACGTTCGGGATGGGAATGATGTGAAAAATCTAGTTAAATATGCACAAGACAACCTCCAATATGTGGATATATGGGTATATAAGGATTTCATCACCATTTTTATTCATATCTATATTTATCGATTATTACTATACCTTTATGTGGCTTTCTAAAATCAAATTTTTGACAAATGCAGATCAATAATGCGGGATCAAATGCATATAGCTATAAACCTCTGGCGGAGGCTTCAGATGAGGATCTCATGTGAGCTTCTTTTTAATTTTATATCTATTTCACTGCTACTATGATTATGTTATCACTTTTATATTCAATAAATAAATATAAATGGTCTACTCACAGAGAAGTTGTCACTACAAACACGCTTGGTTTGATGATTTGTTGCCGGGAGGTAATTAATTTTGTACAAATGTTGAAATCGCATTGGTCAGACGTTTTCTTATTTGCTTGCATTATAGGCAATGAAAGCGATGCTTAACCAGCCTAGAGGTGGTCATATATTCAATATTGATGGAGCTGGTTCCGATGGAAGACCGACTCCCAGGTGTGCTTTTTAGTTCTTCGTCAATACATTTTTATATATACTGTTTCCATATAGTAAAGTAACGTTATACAACACAATTTACTTGGCCATCTTCTTAATTAGGTTTGCCGCATATGGAGCAACCAAACGCAGTGTGGTGCATTTGACAAAATCATTACAGGCAATAACTGCAACCTGTTTTATCACTGCTGTTGCAAGAAAACCAGCATATTTTATCATGAGTCTTGTTTTAGTCATTGCACTTTTTCTTATGCATACAAGTAGTTAAAAGATGATTGCGTGTCCTGTTTGGGGTCATTTTCTAACCAAAAAAAAGCATTGAAAACCGGCTTTCAGAAATAGTAATTTCATATCAAGATGATACATTATGCACAAACATAAGATAACAGATTAAAAAAATGACGAAACAGGAGAATGACCATCTCCTAACAACTCAGATGACTAAAAACTGAAATAGCTTAAACAGGACAAATGAAAAAGTAATTGATACTTTATGCAGAAACCCTGTTTATGTTTTTAATTACTTGTATAGTGTTTTCGATCAATTTTCTTATTAGGTGTTTTGTTTTCTGTAGGCGGAGTTGCAGATGCAAGAAGTAAAAAATGTTGTTGTCCATAACTTGTCGGTATGTTGTGTT
This sequence comes from Chrysanthemum seticuspe, assembly GCA_019973895.1. NCBI lineage: Eukaryota > Viridiplantae > Streptophyta > Magnoliopsida > Asterales > Asteraceae > Chrysanthemum > Chrysanthemum seticuspe. The sequence goes on from BPTQ01000009.1 coordinate 270,632,442, forward strand.
GTTCCTTTATTGCACATCTGAACTTCTCAGCATGCATACATTACATACATAATACATGATCTAATCAATGTTTTTGGCTGATGTTTTTGGCTTGATCTGATTTCAGCCTGGAATGGTTACAACTGACCTTCTAATGTCGGGTGCCAACACAAAGCAGGTTTGAATTGTACCAGCTACCATATCCTTATTCCCTCGTCTACATGTTTCTTATCTTCACAGATGAATATTCATGTTATTGCAGGCCAAGTTTTTCATTAATGTTTTGGCAGAACCAGCAGACGAGGTAACATTTCATGAAAAAAATACATTCTTAATCTCGTTTTTGTATGCTAGTGTTACTTTTCCGACAGAATAGAAAGTGACTGTACCCATTCGTTCTTACCATAAGGGCATCAAATAATAGTAAATTTTGGCGACTGACTTAATTTTACTTTGATTGTATTTTCATTTACTCCGGTTGCTTCTGAATGACATGTTGAGTATGTGCAGGTTGCAAAGTACCTTGTGCCAAATATCAGGTCCATACCAAGCAGTGGATCAACAAGACCAACTTACATTCGTTTTCTTACGGGATTAAAAGCTTACTCACAAATATTTTCTGTAAGCACTACCGAGTCATCATTACTTAAATATTGTTTTCACTGTGCCTATCCCATTTTGCTTGATGCTTATGTTGTAAAAATTTTTATGGTCACTCTACAGTTATATACTGCATTTACTTCATTAGTGTTATTTCCAGTAAAGAACAAACTTTTTCTTCTCTATAAAACTAGCATTGATAAAACAACATTTAGCAGCTGTCTTAATTTTTGTCCGAAGGTAGACTAAAGTGGTTGAACCATGAGGTACACAAGTAGACTACAATGACCAAAATGTATTTTACTCGAACGATTAGTGGTAGTCAAAATGACTTGCTCACAACAGAGCATGAAAGCTGAAATTTTTGGTTTGAGAAATGTTGCTTGAAATATGCATAGTGATGCATTTGTGCATATCATTGGTTTTTGTAGAGACTGGCTTTTGGAGCACGAAGGAATAGATACTTGGTTGAAGAATGAAGATTGGTAATAGCTAGGAAAATTGCAAATACGTATTGTTTACTGCATTTGTTGATGAATGTTTTGCTGTTTGATATAATGCCTATTTTTTAATATATTTGAAGATATTTTTTATGCTGATATAACCACGCAATGGTAGCTCAATAGTGAAGGACGTTTAGCATTGTTCACCTATTCAATCAGCGTCGCCATGTCCCTTTAATCCAAGTGGTCGTGGGACCGCCAGTAGATCGATTTCTCAATGTAGATTATAAATTGTAACAAAAATCTATGTGAAGGTTAAATGGTCATAATTAACAAAATCCTAATACCTCTTTTCATTGCCTTAAAAAGAAATCCTAGCAAATATTTGTTGCCATGAGATTAGTGATATTTATAGAAAACACAAGTACTATTCACGAAAGAGTATTTATCATTACATACCTTTAAGACTTATTGATTCGTGTACTGTAACATCAAAGTTATTAGCGGGTATTAGTTGATTGTATAGAAAAATGAAGGGCACAGGCCCCCTACAGCCCATCAAGTTTTAGTGGGTATAAGTTGATCTTTAGAGCACCCGGTGTGATGCATTTTATAGCTCGCCGTGCCAACATGGCACTTTTGTTGTGGCTCTTCATCACACCACCCCCTTGTTATTGCTCGTCATTCCAACCCTTGTCGTCTGCACGGCGAAGTTAGAATTTGTACGATTTTTTTTTTTTTTTTTTTTTTTTTTTTTTTTTTGTAAATATGTAATGTTTTTATAAGTGGTGGACCTCAAATGAGTAAGTTGAGGTTAGTTGTGAGTGAGGGAGGGTTAGTTGTAGGGGTTTGTTATAGTGATGTGACATCCCGTGAACCCCGAATGAGTGTACTTTAGCTGGAAAATATTTGAACTTTTTGCATAGGCCCTCAGCTTGATCTAATTCTATTCAAAAAGGAGCAAAGGCCCCCTACCACCCATCAAGTCTTAGTGGGTATTAGCTGATTTTATAATGTTAAGTCTATTTTCTTGATTTGATTGTTTAATACAATGACATACATATAATTGTTTTAGGTTGATTGTTCATTGATATATTTTATGGAGGAGATGAGTCGTTTGTCAAAAGATCTTGTGTGCTCTTTAGTGATGTTATTACTGTTTTGCTTGTTTTGCTACTTTCAGCTGATCTTGTGATCTTCCATCTTTAAGGTAATTGATTTAGGTCTGTTGTGACAGATTTATGAATCCGCCGGCGCCACTGATTCAATATCAGTTCATGCCTTGAAATCATATATTATGGATCATGAGTGGAAACTTTTAACAACATCAAGATAATAAAATACGACATAAAAGTATTTTGACTAAAATACACGGTTGGTCCCTAATTTTGTACATAAACATCACGCTGTGACAAAACTTGTCTTTTTCATCCTGGGGAGTCAAAAACAAGGTTTTTATAGTCTAAATCAGTCATTTCACCATTAATGGCCAGGTCAATGTTTTGTTGTTGAGGGCAAAACCGTCTTTCACTGTAGCATACTTTATACAAACCGTTGTACAGTGTTTGTAGTTCCTTTATGTATGTGTAACACGGCTTGGTCGTCACTTATCATCCCTAAACTATCCTACAAAAACTGTCTTCTACAAAGCAATAATCCTTTCAACATGGTACGTTGCTGGTGTGGTAAGCAAGCTATAATTCGCACTTCGTGGACCTCTGCCAACCCAGGGCGTCGATTCTTTAGTTGTCCTGTTGAAGTAAGTATCTTTTAATATTTATCGTATCATTTTTTTTCGCAAGTAGCAAACTACATTGTAACAATTGTTGTCGTTTAATCACTTGCCATAATCATGAATATGGGTCTTCTTGTCTGTGGACACGATGGTATGATCCTGAAATCTGTGCTCGTTCAAGAATGATCATACCAGACCTTTTGAGGGGGAGAAATGAGCTTGAGGCAAGATTAGAAGTTGCTCAAGGTGATGTGTGGAAGTGGAAGATTTACTTGGTGCTCAGTTGGATATTGTTCTTGATTGTTTATACATTGGGATAACTTTTTAGCTTTTATGTAATGAGGTCAGATGGTTAATGTTCATTATCTTGAATTGTAGTAACGTTGTGTCCAAGAAGGTTATGAAACTTGTTATTATGATCAGTTTACCGTACGTTTATGGCTTTATGCACATGGTTAAGATTAAAGTTGACTTTTAATTGTCAACATAGTTATGAAGTATTTAGTTTGGTTTGTTTTTGACTTTCAATGCCTTGTGGTTATGCAGATGGTTAGCAATTTGTTTAGGTTTGACTTTTAATTGTCAATATTCTTATGAGGTTTTGTTTAGATTTGGTTACTTTTGATGCAAATTATTCACACATCAAGTGTAGTCAATCTATAAAAATACACAAACATGACATGGTTCCATAGTTAATGCAAATGGATATAATTCCAAATGCATAAAATTGCATACTTTTCGAAGCATGAGAATTACAGTTAGACACACACATATGTTTTTAGAGTACATAACTTGTCCATAGGAAATAAACTAGATGAAACATTGTCTAGCTAATTAGCATAACAGAATTTACTTATGGTACAGTGCAGCCTGCTGCCTAGTCATTCTTCCTGTAGTAGTCTGGGTTGAAGTAGAAATTGCTTGCACATCACTTGACTGCAGTTGAGAATCAGACTGTGATTGATCATGTTGCTGGGATTGACACTGGGATTGCTCATGTATGCTGGGATCGGCAATTGCTTCATCTTGATGTTGGTGAGATTGAGAGAGGGATTCATCTTGTATCCTGGGATCTTCTGTTGCTTCTTTTTGATGTTGCTGGGATTGAGACAGGGATGCATCATGTATGATGGGATCTTCAATTGCTTGATCTTGATTTTCAGATTGAACACCACTTCCTTGAACTGCACTAACTTGGCTTTCAACAACACCTGTACCTTTAGCTTCTTTATTTGTTGCTACTTTGTTACCTTTAGGATGTGTCTTTTTTGCTGCAGCTTTTGTAGGCACTTGTTTGACATTTCCCTTATGGCCAGTTCGACTACTTTCAGCTTCACCATTCCCTAGACATGTTTTTCGGTTGTGTCCAGCAATGCCCCAAATACTACACTTAACACTCTTCCAAGCCCTTGACAGCTTACCATTCTTCACAATCTCTTCACTTTCAGGAGCTATCCTAACTCTTTTTCTACCTCTTGAGCTAGCCGGAGTTGTTTCGGATTTCGGTGGAACAATTGTTGTTGGCACAGTTGATTTTTCCCAATGTTCGCTGCTAGTTATAGGCTGGACATGGTGTTTGTAGGTTGCCTCCCAAGTGAGAAGATAGTAACAAGGATGAGCCCATGTTTCTACAGCTCCTACTTGTTGCCCATTTAAAGCCATATTCCAATTGGTAGCAACAACATGTTTACATGGTAAACCTGTTATCTCCCATCTTCTGCAAGTACAAGACTTTTCTACAACATTAACTACACATTGGTCACCCCATGATCCACTAACCTGAAACTTAGTTCCCCCATTCCATAAAACATTATACTTAACAACCTCTTTCTTAATACCCTCTAGCATGTGTTGTGCAGTTGGTGTTAGTGGCCCATCACTCTTCTCAATTACCATAAGAACATGCATTATCCTCTTCATACAATATTCCCTGATGTATTCTAAGGCTGTAATAATTGGTTTGTTTAAACCCTCAATTATTTTGTCATGAAACACTTGACACATGTTATTAAGTAACACATCAGAATTAGCTCTCCCTAAAGATAAATAGTAATAAACATGTATTAATTATAACTGTTTATACTGCATTAACAAATACAAATTAACTGAAACAGATAGATGACTTACATGAAAAATGTGACCTTGACCAATGGATCAGTGCTATCTTACTTAACAAATCATGGGCTGATTGATTAAATTTCTTGAAATCAGCCCTAGCTTTCTCAAACTGTACAACAGTTGAGGTTGTTGCACATTTTCACAGATGGTCTTTGTAGGCCCTACCTTTCCATTGAAGTTTCATTTTCTCATGAATGCTTCTAATACAAAATCTGTGTTCTGCAGCTGGAAAAACATCTCTTAAAGCTCCACTTATATCCTGCACAAAATCATATATGTTTACTGTCTATTTCAAAATAGAAAGACTTTAATTCACGAACAGATTAAGGGAGTACCTTTTGCATGTCAGTAATAAAAGTGATGATTGAGGTTGGCTAAAGTGCTATATCATCGGATAAACAATGAAGAAACCAAGTCCATGATCCTATGTTTTCTGATTCAGCAAAAGCATAAGCTAAAAGGTATATACCATTGTTGCTATCAATTCCCACAACTGTCAGCAGTTGACCATTCAAAGGACCATGAATTGGAAAAGCATCTAGCCCCAACAACAATCTCCCACACGCTTTAAATCCTTCCTTCAGTGCACCTAAACAAACATACATTCTCTTGAATTCTCTTGTTGGAAGAGCCTCATCTGCAGGTCATTCCACATTCATCAATACTGTTGTATTAGGGTTTCTCTTCTGCAATTCTTGAACATAATCTCTCAACATGGTAACTTGTAGCTGAATTCACCCCTGATGCCTGTTAATGCTAAGTTTTTGGCCCTCAAAACCTTCTACAGGGACACTTCAAGCTCGAATTGATTGGTAAGTTGATTATGAACAGACTTGACAGGAACCCGTGGATTGGTTTTAATTTGTATTGTAATTTGCTTTGAGATATAGTTAACGTCAAAAGCTCTGACTGCCGTTGATTGCAAACAAGTGTGTTTCTCATTATATATTCTGACTGACCATGGACCTATCTCACCATTCCTGCCGAAAAACAATAGCTATGGGCAGAGTATTTTGCAAGGGTCCTTTTTGCCAGAAAGTAATGTATTTATACCCCTTCTGGTTAATGGACTTCTAGATGAGCCTATATCAAGTCCAGGACCTTCACTTGGGCCTGAAAGTGGAACACAACCCTTACATCTGACACTTATTCTTGTTTTGTCATTCTTCATAAAAATCAACTCCCTCATAGTTTCTATTGAATGCTCTCTTACCTTATTTTTGACATCCATTGCAGTAGGAAAGTCCTGACCACAAGAGAAGAATGTGGTATAAACTCCATTTGCAAAGTCTGCATGTGGGTAAGAAACATACTCACTGTAAAAGACATCATCAACATTACAGGTAAATCATTTTCCAAATGCATGTCATCACTTATATTAGTGGTTTTTCATGTTTTACCTAACTCATTACTCTGACTTACTTGGACCAAAGCAAGTTGTGCATCATTCTCCTGACAAGTATTCTCTTCATTTTCTTGAATTGAATCATCAACTGCATTGCCTAAGTCACTAGTCTCACTCACTTGGAACAGAGTAACATCAACAACAGGATCCTCTTTCATGTTATTGGCATAAAGAGATGTGCTTCCTACTTCCCCTAAATGCTTATCTTGAGTCAATTGAAACAGATTTACATAAACATCAGGCTCCTGAAACCTGTTATTCACATCAACTAGTGCTATTCCTACTTTCTCTAATTGCTTCCCCTGAGTCACTCGGAACAGATTAACCTCAAAATTATCCGGCTCCTTAATAGCATTGTCCTCATTAATAAGTATTAAAGCACGCTCACTGTTATGAACAGGTTGGCTAGCAAATGATGTGTTTAGGGTGGAAAATACAGGCTCAATGTTTGGCAAATTGCTAGATTCACCAATATAATTGAGGTCCATAGGTACTTGTGTAAGTTGCATAAAAGGATCTAGTGCAGGCTCATTATCAAGATCATCTAACACCAATCGTCTACAACAAGATTGAATAGCAGCACTAGCAACTTTTCTACTATTTTCATCCATCTCCCAAAAAACAGTCTTAATAGATTGTGGGGACATTTTAGACAGCTCTAATCTTGTCTTACCTATTTCCACATACACATCTATCAACTTATGGTGTTTGACAAGGTCTTTCAACAACTCAAGATTAGCATCTTCACGAAAACTAAACAATCCATCATCCAATGTACTACCAGGCTTAACAAAGTAGTAATAATTGGTTTGTCCATTATCATAACCGATTTGGGTCATGAGAGCATCTATTTCATCAACAGATACCTCATTGATTTCAACATAATCAACAAGGAATTCCTTACCTCCATCATATATTCTACCTGGCCAGTATTTGAATGTACCTTTATGATGGAACCTCATGCTAAAGGAACCTGGTTGATCCGCTGTATAAAAATGTAAAAAAACACTGTTACGATAAGCTTACCTAAAAGGGGGATAACTTAAACAATCGCACTAATATATAGGTGTATACGATTATAACTAAAAATGAAAAAAAAAAACTTACCATATCTCCTAATTGCAGAGTTTTCCTCCTTCTCATGGTCATCAAAGAAAGGAGGTTATCTGATTTGCCATAAAGTAAATCTAAGGTTGCTGTTTGTTATTTTCTTACTTAGATTATTGGATTTGATTATTGACATTGCATTACGATTTTTTTGGTAGGCTTCCGAAACAAGTTTGGGGATGAGCAATGAGTACACAACTTAGTTATATTAGACATTATGGCGAGAAATTGGATTAGACATCTGCTACATAGTACATCAAGGTAATAAGACGATTCTACCCTTAACAATAAACGGATAACAGGATTTGTTGGACTATAACGGGACTTTGACCTGGGCATTAATGATCAAGGGACTGATTTAGACTATAAAAACCTTGTTTTGGACTCCCCACGATGAAAAAGGCAACTTTTGTCCCAGCGCGATGTTTAGGTACAAGATTAGGGACCAACCATGTATTTTCTCAAAGTATAACTATTGTAGTTGATACACAGTTGCTCAAGAGATTGTGATATCTTATGGGCTTTTGGTCTAGTCGTATATGTGAGATTGTGGGCGAAAGTGAGATAGTAATGGAATGAACATAGTAATTGAATGAGTCATTAGTGTTTCATTGATTTATTTGGTTGCTATGTTAGTATGAACTAGCATAGTACCCGCACAAAGCAGCGGCGGTACCCAATATATCAGTTTTTCTCGTACTTTGATTTTTAAGCGGTATGTAATGAGAGTCAGTATATGACGGTTTACCCGTTTGATAGTTCAAAAAAAGTAGACACGTGTTTGAATTTTCGTAAAGTATATTGATATAGATATAAATATCCATACTTATACTCATTTGAACTTGGTAAAACTTGAATGTTTATGATGAAAATTACAACTATAAATTTGTATTATTGTAAGTTTGTAACATACATTTTAATTCTAAAATTTAATGTGTCATTAGTGTACATTATAATGCAATTATTATAGTGTATAATTTAATTATATGAATTACTAATTATAGTAAGATGTGTAGGCTTACATTTTTAAAACTTCCTTTTAAAGGAATTCCTAAATACATTAGTATGTAGTATAGATAAAGCATTTATGCATGTTGTTTGATACGATGCAATAAACGTTTGAAATAAATGAAATATGGAAAAATGAGTTTACATGTCGTAATGGAATAAAGAAAAACTAAGGAGTGGCTATGTAATGAAATTGGTGGTTATAAACGTAATGGAATGAACTGATGAATAAACCATTCCATTACAAAACTCAAAATAAACAATATTTTTTCTTTCTATCATAATATTTTATTCCAATCTAATTTCGATTCATGCATACCAAACACTACGTAATAGTAATCACTAATTACACAACGCGTGTTCTAATTTATCTCCATCATTAACCTCCGTTCACTATTTCTTTAAAATCTATAAAAATTTGTAGCTTTCAAAGAGCAAAAGGTACGGTGGACCCGTTGGCTCGCGCCGTCCTTCAAACTCAAAAAGTTCATCGGCTCACGATACCGCCTCCAGCACCGTCGACCCTCACGCCATCACCACCACGCCACGCCATAGTTTTTTTTTTTAATTATTATAATTATTTTTTTTGAAATACAAACGTTGGGTAACGGCTATAATGCCAAAAAATTGCCATTTTTCAAATTTTTACTCTTTAAAAATCATATAAAAACCTTTTTACTCTATCATTTTTCACACACTCTTCCAATTTAACTTCATACTTTACAAAATACTCAGCTTTTTTTCAAATATGGATCCAAACAATCCCAACGACACCTACACCTACGACTATTATGATAGTTATTTTCAAGAAGATCGGGAGCGATATCTTAAGGGTTATGCGGCGTATGAATAATTTGTAGCTTTGTGTGATCAAGAAGTCGGGGGATCGGGATCGGGTCCTAAGAGGATGAGGACATACATACCACGTGAATGAGAAGAGGCTGAACAACGTTTAATTGATGACTATTTTGGCAATGAAGAGACTCCTCCTAAATATACTGAAGAGAATTTTAGGCGAAGGTATCGTACGAGTTCTACACTTTTTTAAAAAATACTCAACAATATTTTAAGTTATAATGTTCACCCTCTTCCTGAGTACTTTAATATTTTTAGACAACGTTACGATGCTACCGGTAGTTTAAGTATTGATCCTCTTTTAAAGTGCACATCAGACATCCGCCAACTGGCGTACGGCACTGCGCCTGCTGCGTTTGATGAGTACTTGCAAATTGGTGAACGCTGTTCACGACAATGATTAGAAAACTTTACCAAATGCATACATATTTTATACTGTTAATACAAATAAGCCGTAAAAACGTTTATTTATATTTTACTATCTTCTAATGTTTTGTCGATAACAAATGTAAAATCATTTTAACGAAACAAATAAAATACGTAAATGGTTTGAGCCAATAGTTTACTAACACACTTACATTTTCACATAAAACACTAAACAAGTAAAAGTGGTTTTATGATTCAGTAATATATATGTATAACAACTAGTGTTTACATATTCGGCAAATATATACATAACTAGTATGTATCATAATGGGTAGAAGTTTAAGTATTTGACCCATTGACCAAATACATTGATTATTGTTGAGTAAAACCCAAAGTCCATGACCCATACCCATGGAGCATAACCCATAACCCATTGCATGACATCATGCATAAGTCATATATGGATATTATCCATGACCCATGGTTTTAACCCATGACCCATGGACTAGATGCATTGCATCTTGTAGATACATTGCATCTACTTGGATTTCCATGGTCCAAAGTCTAGGACCCATGACCCATGACCCAAAACCCATGGGCAAAGAGGAGCGTCCCACGGATCCCCAAGATTACACTGGATGGATCCCTCAATTGAGGGATCCGTGGGATCTGTGGAGCAGTAGCATTTTCTCCTCTATAGATAGTGAGCCATTTCTTCATTATAACTCACCCCTTTCACATATATTTTGTAACATATTGGATTTCACAAACACATCATATCACTAACACAAGAGGCGTACAAGATGAGTTTTAGAGAGAGAAAGTTAGAGGTTTAGGGAACTTTAGTGAGAGAAAGAAAAATCTTATTATGAGCTCCAACTCTCTACCTTGGGAGGTAGAGAGTATTTATAGTCTTACAATAAAACGCCACCTGACGAGCTATGGATCAGGCATACAGTGGGTAAAGACCCGTCCGTCCTCCACGGTGTTACTTAACTAAATACTACTTAACATTAAATAACTACGACTACGAGCTTTCTAACGGATACATATACTTGAGGTGACCGACACTTTAATACCTGGATTTTCTAAATCCTAACAATCTCCCCCTAAGGGAGGTCACCTCAAACACACATTAAAATTACATAGAATACAAACAGATATTACATTGAAATTGTTCTTGGATTCTTGTTCATGTTCTTTGTTCTGTAGCTCGTAGTCTTTGATTCTTCATTTTTGCATGTTTGGATAATCTGAGTGGAGGTCTTTAACTGATCCACGTGATACTGAGTTTTGAGCCAGCTTTGAGATCACCAGCCACAGTAAATCTCTGACTCATCCATTGTGGTGTTGGTATTATGTGATGTTGTGACATTTGGACCGACATGCTCACATTATGGATTATGATATGTTCTTATCAGAGTAGCGAAAGCTTTCGTTGATTCATGATATTGGCAGCAGCGTAGCAGAAGCATGGAGTGATAATATCAGAGTCATTGATGCACTAATCATGATTTCTTTGGAAATGAATGTGTTGTGTGAGCATGCGGCTATGGATTGACCGCTCTATTCTGATCAGCTGCAAACGTCGGGTGCTCCTGCATAAAACAGTTAGCAATAAAGCACACAAGAGTGTCTTTGATCACTTTTTTTGAATTGAGGTACACGGCCCACGGTTCCCCGTTGATCAGTACAAGTACTGCCTGTGATCAGGTAAAATTCCGAAGAATTTCCTTGACAGGGTTTCGCAGCTGCTCTAGCTGTTCTCAAACCGGAACGTCTCAAAGAAGACAACACGGAGTGAGTGAACCAGCGAATTGAGATTCACTGATTGATGAAAAGAGATTTGAGAAAACAATCGTGTACCGCTCAATAGAAATTGTTTTTGCAATACAACGAAGGTTTTAATGAAAATCAATTATCAATCATAAACACCTTTTATTTTTGAAAAATTAGTACACAGTCGATGTGCTAAGGAAAAGAGTTTTTAAGCACAACGGCCGGTTTTTCAAAGGTATCCATCAATCCATAACCTGAACTAGGTTTGATTCAAAAGATTGAATCGCCCCATTGTTTCTGCTCAGTTGTCACATGGTTGATCTATTGAATAGATCTCACATGCCACCCACCAGGAGCTTGTTTGATGTTGGCTCCAGAAAGCTTTCCATCTTCATTGTGAGTATGTTGGCATACTACTCAGATGTTCTGTCAATACCACAAGGATAATGCGTAGGACTCATAAGATATAATCTCTCTTTCCACATTGTGTGAAACAGAGAGTCTTCATTGAAAGTGTCCTAAAGAGATTTATAGATGATCTCGAGGCTCTAGACTCAATTGTGCATATTTGGTTCCTATGTCGGAGACTAGGGAGAGGGTCTCCTTCTTCAATATCAACAATCTCTAAGAGAAAGTCGATAGATTATGTCGGTTCCCCGTGAGAATGAAACAAGTCCTTTTAAAAGAAACTTGAGTGGCTTGGGAAGTTGTAGTGCAGTGCGTCACTGGGTCCATGACGTCTTGTCTTCAATACCGATGTTACCTTGGTAACCACCAGTAGCATATGAATTGAACCCGGTTTCTGCCCTAAGGTTGAATAAATGGAGGGCTATTTCTTTTCACCCCTTTTTCACATTCAATTCTTTTTCATTCTTCAACCCCTTCAGTGCTTACCGAAACTTCATAACTAGAATCTTGTTGGGTTTATTCCAGTACTAGCTCAGTTTCAGTCCGCACTCTTCCCATATCTCATTTTTCTCCCTTTTTTCAATATACCTAAGGACTCTACACTATCAAGTGGTTTTGTCCCTGGGTAGATCCCTCCGGTTCTGGCGGATCATTGGACCTCAACCTAACCTTATCATCCTTATATCACCATGCATAAAGTAAAGTTGGTCGGTCTTTTGAAATAGTTCTTCCACCTTGAAACCAATTGAAAACCATTTGAAAATCAATCAAGATACTTGTGATATAAAATCAAAGTATTTTGTATCTTAATTGTTTTGATATTTTAGAAATGCTCCCCCTCAACATATGCATAAAATTCAGAAATTGTTTAGCACATGGAGGCAAGAGATCTTTGAAATCGTTAGATTAAGAATGAAAGGTCTAATCTTTTGATTAACATTTTCTAAAATGATCATCATCACCTCCCAATCAATTTGAGTAGATAAAAACATTTTGAGGAAGGATGAGGTTTTCAAAAGTTTGCTCCCCCTCAATATGTGCCTTGAAGTTTGAAAGAGTTTTGCACATATTAGAGGGAACCTGCACTTAGAGACAATTCAATCACGTTTCAATAATTTAAGGTTTAAAGTAGATGCTCCCCCTCAACATGTGCATGGAAAATTTGAAATCGTTTGTCACATGCGGGGAGGAAAACTTGCTAAACACTTATGAGCCCATTTATCGAATTATCAGTTTAAATCCAATTTAAATCACAAATTCTCCCCCGATCACAATTTTCAAAACATTTGAGATTTGAGATCTCTTGTTGATTTAAATTGATTTTGAAAGCTTTTGAGGAGAACTATGACTTTCTTATGATAACATTTAGCCGATAAGGATCAAGTTTGAAACATAAGACTCCAAAGATTAAACATGCTTGAGTATCTTTTTAGAAAAATAATCAAGGTCTTGTACCAATTGTATAAACTTATTGTAAAACATTTAGAATAGACCTTGCTCATGTACGTGCCAATTGAATGAAAAGTACACTTTGAAAGCTTTTGAGGAGAACTGTGACTTTCTTATGATAACATTTAGCCGATAAGGATCAAGTTTGAAACATAAGACTCCAAAGATTAAACATGCTTGAGTATCTTTTTAGAAAACATTTTAATAATCAAGGTCTTGTACCAATTGTATAAACTTATTGTAAAACATTTAGAGTACACCTTGCTCATGTACGTGCCAATTGAATGAAAAGTACTTTGATTTAATTGAAAAATCATTATCCCCCTTAATCAATGACGAAAGTTGTTGATTGAAGGAATGAGATTTTGACATCTGAAAGCTCTGATGATTTTCAAAAATAGAGTCTGGAGTGTTTTCAAAACAATTGCGTTTTCATTAGATGACGAATATTTTTCAGAATAATCATTAGAAGGAAAAATATTTGAAAGGAAACATTTGTCTTGTTAATGACAAACATTTGTTTTTAGAATCAGAGCATGAGATTTGAAAAGCAAGATAAAGCATGACTCTGTTCTTTCTTTGAAAAACGGGTTACTGCCTGAAATGACAATAAACCATTGTTTCACTTTCTCTCAATTTTTTTTAAACGAATATGTACATTCGACCAACAACTAAAGACCCGTGTCACTCTTTGACTGACAACACAAAGACCGTAGATATTAATCGAATCAAGAAGAAACATGACAAAAAGACAATATAATTATTTTTTTTTCAAATTTTTATGGATTTTTGAAAGTTTTATTATTATTTTTTCTTTGCTTTTTGTTGGTTTTAAAATTTTGTATTTTGATTTTCAGAATAAATATTTACAAGAGATGGATGAAGAAAGACCTTTACTCCTTGTCTTCCTCCTGAAGACGTTTGAGTGTTTCTGGTTGAAGGCTTTTCAAGCCAAGTCGTGGAAGAATAAACTCAAAACGTTCTCTTGGAAAAGCTTTGGTGAAGATGTCTGCTAACTGGTATTCTGACTTCACAAAATAGAGTTCCACCACACCGTTTTCTACTTGTTCCCGGATGAAATGATGTCGAATATCGATGTGCTTTGCTCTTGAATGTTGAACGTTGTTGCATGAGAGAGCAATAGGACTTTTATTATCACAGTACATAGGGATTTTGTTGAATTCAAAGCCATAGTCAGATAATTGGGATCTCATCCAAAGGATTTGAGCACAACAAGATGACATGGCTATGTATTCAGCCTCTGTAGAGGAAATAGAAGTACTCGTTTGCTTCTTTGAAGACCAACTCACAAGCTTATCACCCAAAAACTGAGCACCTCCTGACGTACTTCGACGTGTATCTTGACATCCTGCATGATCAGCATCTGCATAGGCTGTTAGTGACATACCGGTGTCCTTAGGGTACCATAGTCCCATATTGATGGTTCTTTGGAGATACCGAAAGACCCGTTTAACTACTTCAAGGTGCTTTTTAGTAGGCTTAGCCTGATATCTAGCACACATGCACACAGCGAACAAGATGTCTGGTCTACTAGCTGTGAGGTACATCAGGGATCCAATCATACTACGATATTTCGTTTGATCTACCATGATCCCTGAGTGGTCCTCATCCAGCTTGGTACGCTCAATCATGGGAGTGTCAACGGTGTCACATGAAACAAATCCAAATTTCTTTAAGATCTCATTTGCATATTTTGATTGATTTATAGAAATGCCTCCGGGACTTTGTGAAATCTGTAATCCCAAGAAAAATGGCATTTGTCCCATCATTGACATTTGAAATTTGGAACCCATTTCTTTTGAAAAACGATCACATTTATTGGGGTCAGTCGAGGCAAAGATAATATCATCAACATAAATCTGAACGTGAATTAAATGTTTGCCTGACTTTCTGGTGAACAATGTCGGATCAACTGCTCCCTTGCTGAATCCAGTAGATAGAAGAAACTTTAACAGCGTATCATACCATGCTCTAGGAGCTTGCTTCAAACCGTAAAGGGCCTTTTTCAAGTGATAGACATGAGTAGGATGCTCTGGATTCACAAAACCCTCTGGCTGGCTGACGTAAACCACCTCTTTCAAATCACCATTAAGAAAGGCAGTTTTCACATCCATATGATATACGACCATGTTCTTACTAGCCACATTAGCCAAGAATATTCTGATAGCTTCGATACGAGCAACAGGATCAAAAGATTCCTCAAAGTCAATACCTTCTTCTTGACGATATCCTTTAGCCACTAACCTAGCCTTATTTTTCAACACATCACCATGCTCATCAAGCTTCACTTTGAAGATCCACTTTAGAGCAATGATCATAGCACAGCCTGGAGCAGGTACTAATTCTCATATATCTAATCGATCAAACTCATGAATTTCTTCTTGCATGGCATTGAACCAGCTGTCTTCATTCATCGCAGTTTTAACATCTTTAGGTTCGATCTTAGAGAGTACGGAGTTGAAGAATCACCATAAGGCATCCGTAGCAAGTTGTTTACGAGTGGATACAGGACGAGAAGGGTTTCCAATGATGTTATCCAATGGGTGATCATGTGTCCATTTTCTAAGGTGTTCATGTGGTTGTTGTTGTGGAACTGAAGTAGCAGAGTCGATGTCTCCTGATGAAGATGGTTCAGATGATGAAACAGGAGCAAATATATTTTCAAATGGAGCATCTTCGGGAGTAGCAAAGGGATTAACTTCATCTTGTGAATCAGAAGCAATTCCTTGATGTACACTCGGTGATTGAAGGTTTGTTGATGAGACTGATTGATTAGCAGCAGGCGCTTCCTGACTTATTGACATAGAAACTGAAGGATTGACTTCATTGATAGGGATAGAAGCAGCCTCTGATGATAGGAATGACATATCATTAGCAGTTGGTTCATAGTGTTCATCAAACATTGGATCAAATAGTTTCTTCAAGTCATCTTCTGAAGGAGGTACATAAGGAGTTGCTGGCAAGGAGCCGTAAACAAGAGTAGAACTGATGGGACTACATGATGATGCGGATCCAGAACTGGGTTTTCCTGGATCCATTGGACCGGTCAGCTCATCGAACATAACATGAATTTTTTCCATGATATTTCGGGTTCTTTTGTTGTAGATTCGGTATCCCTTTTTGTTTGGTGCATATCCTACAAACACTCCAATGTCCGATTTAGCTTTAAGTTTGCCTAAGTCTTGACTCTCATTAGTTGGATAAAACAATGCACCAAACACACGAAGGAATGATAAATTAGGTTTTCTTTTGTGGACAAGTTCATATGGAGTTTTTCCATAAGCAGTGTGAATTAGGGATCGATTTTGAGTGTAGCATGCAGTGGCAATAGCTTCAGCCCAGAGAAACATTGGAACCTTTGAGTAAATCAACATTATTCTTGCGGCTTCCACAAGAGTTCGATTTCGTCTTTCAACTACACCATTCTGTTGAGGAGTTCGTGGAACACTTCTTTGATGACTGATTCCAACACTTTCATAAAACTCACTAAGTTGTTTATTAACAAACTCAGTTCCATTGTCTGTTCGGATGATTCTGACAGTTTTGTTAAGTCGAACCTGCAGCTGTTTGATAAGTTTGATGATGATATCAGGTGTTTCATCTTTTGTCCTTAAGAACTTAACCCAGGTGAATCGAGAGTAATCATCAACCACAACTAATACATATTTCTTCCCAAAGATATTCTGCACTCTCATGGGTCCACATAAGTCCATGTGAATTGTATGAAGAACTTCTGTAACTGAGTTTGTAGGCTTGGGTTTGTGGGTATATTTCTTGCTTTTTCCCAATTGGCAAGCTGAACAAAGATGATCCTTTTCATACTTTAGTCTAGGTAGACCTACAACTAAGTCCTTTCTGGAGAGATCATTGATGGTGCCGAAGTTCAAGTGATTGAGACGACGATGCCATAACCATGACTTTGTTTTCGAAGCCTTTGACAACAAGCAAATTGGAGAAGACTTCATCATATCTTCGATAGAGATGGTGTATAGATTTGAACCACGAGTTCCTCTTAAAAGTTTCTTACCATCAAGTTCTCTAACGAAACAAGTATGTTTTCTGAATGCCACTTCTAGATCAGAATCACAGAATTGACCGACAGAAAATAAGTTATGACCAAGACCTTCTACGTAGTATACCCTGGAGATAACACTATCACCGACAACATAATCTCCATAACCCATAATTGCACCAAAATGATCATTCCCGAATCTAATTGTCCTGATGAATTTACTCACGAAGTTCATGAGCCGCGACCGGTCTCCAGTCATATGCTTGGAACAGCCTGAGTCCAGGTACCACAGAACGATTTAAACGATCTGCAGTTGAACATAGACAAGAATGGATAACTGGATAATTGGGATCCCCATGCAAGAATGGGTTCCATTTGGTTAGTAACAGTGATTTGAACACTCACATCAGAAATAAAAACACCCATATCAGAAATAGAAGCAATGGAATCATTAGGAATAGATGCAGTGCTAGTGTCCGTATTTGCCCTATTAAAGTATGTTCACTTCTTAAAGGAATAGTTCTACCAGTAGGCATCCATTTTCTAGTGGGCATTGTCTTAGTAAATTGAGGGTAAAACTCATTAACCTTACGGCCAGTAGGTATCCATTGATAACCTATATTACTAAATTTTCTTCCTGTGGGTTTCCACTGTTTTTTAACTTTCTTTCGCCTTTGCCTTTTAGCCTTCTTAGCCTGATGTTTTGAGTCAGCAATTTTAACTGGGCAATTGGTAGCATTAGACAACCCATTTACAACACATTCATGATTAGTACCAGAAATCAAGCATTCATTACATGTTTTGCAAGTAGTAGCAGAATTCGAGTTAATTACAGTACGCTTATAGCTAATACTAGAATCAACACGATTCGTTTTATTCAACTCAAACTTAGTGTTCCTAGGGTGATCTTCTACTCTTTTCCAATGCACATTCTTAGCTTGCAAGGTCCTATCAATCCTTGTATTGCCTTGAGACTTTGACCTGCTCGCTTTAATGTCACTGATTACTCCTGTAGAGGGAATGGGAACATTAGTTGGTTTTATTACTTTTTGCATTTCCTGTTTAGATGTGCTGGGATGTGAACTATTTGAAGGTGTACTGAAGTTCACTTTCTTAACACTAGAGGTGCTGGAATCTGAACTACTTGAAGGCATACTAGAGTTCACATTCATAGCATTGGGCATTGAATGAGTTGTATACTTGGCACTAGGCATAGAACAAGGTATCAAGGGATTGACTTGCTCACCTAAGGTTTTAGGGCATGTTGTAATTAAGCATTCTAGAAGTTCTTGAGATCGTTTGGCATATAAGCATGCATGGCCAATTGCATTATCAAGTGGTTTCTCTAACTTATCATCTTCTACAATCTCACGGAGACATTCTAGGCTGTTCTTAAGGTATGAGAAATATGTTTGAATAGCAAGTTTGTTATTCCTAAGATGAGGAGGAACATATTTCACAGACAAAGCATATTTATTACAACCATGCACCTTTGATGCACCATTCTCCCCATTGGTCATTGGCATTTTCCCTTTTACCTGACTCTTCAGATTCTCAATTTTCTTTTGCAACGAAGTTATTTGTTCATTATTTTTGTTACGAGTGACTTTTATTGACTCAAATAACTCATTGAAATGACGTTTAACCTTTTCATTTTCTTTTAGAAAACTCTCATTTTCCTTTTGTAAAGCATTAACCAAGTTTTGAAGATGAAAGTTTTAAGAATTCCGAGAATCTAAAGGAGGAGGCATTTGGGAGCCAGTCACATTGTTCTTTTCACCCTTTAAATGAGAAATTTGGGCTTTCAACTTTCTGATCGTGTTACAGTGAGCTTGAATCTGTTCATCACGTTTGTTTATTTCAAAAACTGCATCAAACTCTGGAACATCTGAGGATATCTTGATGTTTGAGGTTTTAACATTTTCTTTGAGATGTTGATATTTTAGTTGTAAATCAAAATGTTCAACTTCTAGTTTAGAAAAATGTTTTACCAAATTATCGTGATCATCCTGTTCAATTTTCTCACTTAGTTTAGAGTTTTTGATTTCAAGCTCACTGACACGATCATGGGAGACTTTCAAAGCAACAGATAATTCATGAAATTGAAAAGCAGTAATAGAACAATTAGTGGCAGAATAGAACACATCTTGAGAGATACATTCAGAAATCAGATTCTCATTTAAGGTATGCAAGTTCTTCCTCTCAATTTCATTATATTTTAATGCTCGCTCATAGTCACTAACCTCAACAATCATTGCATCAAATTCCTTTTCCATTCCTTTAATATCTGTATCTATCCCCTTTTTAAGACTCTCAAATTGATCTTTTAGTTGTTTAAAGAAGGGCATGACCTCAGTTAAATAAGATTCTTTTGTTTGCTCAAAACCCCTTTCCCCTTCAGTTATCCCAGTTGGTGTGATCCTTTTCTTACAAGTTTTCTCAAAGTCAACAAATAATTGAAATATAACATATTGACTGATTAAGGTCTTGCTCTTAGTGGCAATAGTTCTAGGAACTAAATGCATTGGTGTATTTGGAGGATACACAGTCGCTGCAGGCATTTTCCTAAAGGGAGGGTTTGTTTGAACAAGATTTTCAGTTTTTTGCTTATCTAAGTCCTTTTTTCCAGAACACTTGTTCAGGTGTTAACAAAGTTTGAGGCTTAAACTTGTTTAAGGAAATCCAATTTTCCTTTTTGTAATCATGGGGTTTGAAAATAATCTTATTCTCTTTGCACTTGGGATCGTTAAGCTTCTTATCGATTTTCTCCCTAGATGCATCATCTAATTTTCTGTCTTCCTCAGTGCACTCAATGCAACTAGGTGTCTGTCTAGGTTTAAGAATCTCATTGCCATCATAGATAACATTTTGAGCAGCTTTTACTATCTTACCATACTCAGGGTTGGATTCCTTTATAATGGGGATACTATGCTTATCGCTGAGAACTCTATGCTTCGTGATCATGTGAGCAGTCTGAATTGTATTCCCTTGTACGTACAACTTATTTTCGAGCTTGTTTTTCAAGGTTTTTAGATTAGAAAAATCATTCAAAAGTTTTGATTCCTTAGCACTGAATTCTTGCTTAAGCATTTTAACATTTTCTTGAAGTTCTTGTTTTAATACCTCTTCTCTAAACTTACTTTTTCTAATAGTTGTACGCATTTGGTCATCCATTTCCTGCTCACGGGTGGTTAACTCAAACTTAGCACGTTGTTCATAAATGGCAACTCGTTCTTTATAGGCATTAAGTTCAGAGATAACAGAATCATCAGGGGCACATGCAGTGTATTCATAAAAAACATAGTCATCATTGACTGCAGAAGATGCATCACTTGGTACAATCTCACTTTGTTTCACATATTGATCATATGGGACAACATTGATATTACCCATATTTTCAATATCTGACTTAATAGTTTCAGTTGATTGTACTTTGTCATGCATCTTTTGCACATCAGCATCATCGTATATTTTTAATACCTCAGAAATGATTTTGTCTTTGGATGGACCAGTTTGTGGTGATGAAGAGACTTTAGAAAGCACCATTGGAGAAATGCTAGCCATGAAAATTGTTTGTGCAGTAGGTTCATCATCAATGTCAGAGTCGTATGCATCACAATCAGCGACTTGAAAGGCATTCTGATGATTGTGGCCTATCTCCTGAATTGGCTGCTCATCCACATCTGCATCATATGTCTTGGCATTTCCCTCAGCAAGAAACAACAACTCCTCTTCATCCAAAGCTGCACCATTATCCTGAGCTTGCACAAGCAACATCTTATCCCTGAAGTACTCTGCATTCTGAGGGCGTTTTGGCGATGTGCAGTTCCTTGCAATATGTCCCTCACCACCACAGTTGTAGCACTTGATCGGCTTTGCTTGTCCTTGATTTCCATTCCTTCCCCTATTCTGATTTGCCACATATCCTCTACCAACTCCACCTCTTCCTTGTTCATACTGCCTTTCTTGAACTGGTTGTACCATAACCTTCCCATCTCTGACAGTGGCTTGATTGTGTGGATTTGATGTTGTTCTGAGGTTGTTATTGGTGTGTGGGAGAGAGTTCATGTTTTGACTAATCATGAGAGCCAGTTGATTAATGAAGTTTCCCACGCGTGCATCAGCATCAGCTTGTTTGAACATTGGATCGGGAATGAGTTTGTGATTACCATTACCCATGGGTATAACTTGAGAAGCTTTGGTGGTAATTCCAACATTGGTGTAAAATGCTGTTGAATCATTTGATGAACTTGTTTCTCCCTGTTTTGATTTGAACTGATTAAGAATCATTTTTTCAAACATGGCATGTCTCTCATTCTGAAGTAGGAAGGCATATAGTTGTTCATAGTTGGTGTTCTTCAAACCTTTGGTTAGCTTCACAGAGATGACAAACTTGTGCCATTCGGGATTCATGTTGTTCACAAATTTTGAGTTCAACTGAATGTTTGGCATGGTCATTTTAATATTCCTCATATCATTAACAAGCTTGTGGAATCTCACGTAATACTCATAGAAACTCTCATCTGGTTTCATCTTGAAGTGCTCAAATTCATCTTAGAGTTGTGATTCTCTGTCTTCCATAGTTAATTCAGAACCTGAGAGAAGCATCTTGACATTATCCCACACTGCCTTGGCTTCGGTGTTGTGATTGATAAGCTTGTAGAGATCCTTTGGAAGACCTTGAAGTATGATGTTAGAAGCCCTGATATCAGCATCGAATCTCTTTTTCTCCTTATCATTGAGCTCATCATATGTCTTTGGTTTGTCTATTCCATAGATCATTGTTCCATCTGCAGATGTATCAATTAAGTCTCTTGTAGTCTCAATCTGATAAGGTCCTTCATCAATCGATTTGAGAATGTTGACCCCATTTTCCTTTCCAAGACAGTACAATCTGATTCTTTGAGCCCAAGAGTCGAAGTCAGTTCTGTCAAGCATGGGTGGACGAGTATCTGAACCAGCTGCTTGAACATCCTCGGCAACAGTGGAGATGATTGTAGGTACGTTGGTAGACATGTTTAAAGATTACACGGGATTTTATAACTCAATGATTAAACCGGGAAATAGATTCTTTCACGGGATTTTACTAAATCAAGTGAAAACCGTATTACACACAAGAGTCAACCAAGTCGCTAAGAATCCTTAAACCAAGTCGCTAATCACCAAGTTGCTAAGTAATAAGAAGACAAGTCGCTAAGTTCCAAATTGCTACGAATTTTGACAGCAAGTCGCTATGCACCAAGTCGCTAAGACGTCAAGTCGCTAAATAGCAACTCGCTAAGGTCCAAATCGCTAACACCAAGTCGCTAAGAAACTTAAAGAACAAGTCGCTATCAAAATTGAAAGCAAGTCGCTACGTTACCAAGTCGCTACCCGTAGTGGAGAATCCACTAAGTGTACTGTTTGTCGGCTTGTCTCAAAAGACAAGTCGCTAGGACTAACTCGCCACCAAATAACACTACAACTCGCTACCTTTTAATGAAGCAAGTCGCTAAGTAGAAATTCACTCCGAGAGCCAAGTCGCTACCAAGAAAAACTTTAAAAACACACTTTTCAATCCAAAGCAAGCTCAACCACAGTGATTCAAGCTTACCAAATCAAAACCCTAGCACATACAATGATTCTAAACACAAAAGTACACCCAAAATTCAAACTTTAACACAAGAAATGAACCAAATGATGCAAAAACCACTATACTTTTTCAAACTCAAAAACCATCTAAAAACCACTAGAAATCCAAGGATATGTAAGAGATGATCTAACCATGGCTCTTGATAGCATTTGTAACATATTGGATTTCACAAACACATCATATCACTAACACAAGAGGCGTACAAGATGAGTTTTAGAGAGAGAAAGTTAGAGGTTTAGGGAACTTTAGTGAGAGAAAGAAAAATCTTATTATGAGCTCCAACTCTCTACCTTGGGAGGTAGAGAGTATTTATAGTCTTACAATAAAACGCCACCTGACGGGCTGTGGATCAGGCATACAGTGGGTAAAGACCGTCCGTCCTCCACGGTGTTACTTAACTAAATACTACTTAACATTAAATAACTACGACTACGAGCTTTCTAACGGATACATATACTTGAGGTGACCGACACTTTAATACCTGGATTTTCTAAATCCTAACATATTTTCTCTTTGAGTTGTAAACTCTTTAACCACAGATCCAAGTGATCTTTGTATGTAGTTTGTTTTTGTGTGATTCTATAGGTTCCTCTTAAAGGCGAGATCACCACCTTTTGAAGTCGAGCAAGCTCAAGTCCATGAGTTTCCATGCTTCGTCATCATCAAGACTACTGAGGTTCTCTTGTTGATAGTTCTCTTCTTTCTCATTAGAAGTGTAGTGTCGAAGACATAAGTGAAAGATGTCTAAAGGGTCAAGACGAAGACATTAGTGAAGGGTGTTAAACATCCGTATTGTAAGCACTAGTGAAGGGTGCTTAGAAGTCAAGGCTAAAGGCACTAAGTGAAGGGTGCTTAGAAGTCAAGGCTAAAGGCATTAGTGAAGGGTGCTTAGAACTCAAGGCTAAAGGCATTAGTGAAGGGTGCCTAGAAGTCAAGTCAAAGGCATTAGTGAAAGGTGCATAAAGTGTACATTCGATATGGTGTGTTCGATGTACAAGATAAATTTGTATTGGGTCAAAGGATATTGATATCCTTGTTGATGTTTTCATAAGGAGTGGATCTCCTTAGGGATAGGATTTGTATAGTGTTGGGTAGTAGTTCCTCCATTGTAATGGAGCTCGGTATCTAGCCTAGTACCGGATAAAGGGTAGGCGGCGTTGTGATAGGTTTGGTTCTACCTCGTGGAAGAACCCGATATCTAGACTTGTACCGGATAAAGAGTAGGCAACGTTGTGAAGGCTTCTCCGCCACAAGGAGTAGGTGCTGTGTAGTGATTACAAACTCTCGAGTAGGTGACTCGGGGAGTAGAGTAGGGCAAGGAAGGTGTCATTGTAGTCGAACCACTATAAAAACTCGCGTTGTGGTTTTGTGCTTTGTTAGTGCAAATATTACGATATTTAATCTATACAGTCTCATTTGTTTTGATTGATGACAAACATGTAACTTGTAATACATAACGTAAAATGTACAAGTTACTTGTAATCACACTTTATCTCAACATACATTCAACACCTCTCGATGTCTCAAGTCCTCATATGTTACAACACAGGTTCGTACATGTTTGTTATGTGGCATTATGATCAAACCCATTAACAAATCATTTAGAATGTTTAAAATACGTTTAGAGTCACTAAGTATTTTAATAGGTTAACCATTCTATTTCGAACCTCATTTTACATTTTGCATTCACAAGTATTTCAAAAGGTAACTAGACATTTTGTTAACTAGTTACATAATACATTTTACAAGTTTACTTTGATAAACTTTTTAATCTAAAAAGGAAATACATATTACATCATCATCTTTGAAATCCTTGGAAGATCTCTTGAATATTTTGGTTAGATTGACACTCAATATATCAAATGTGATCTTAGTAAGATTTGGTAATATCTTGGAAAGATTTGAAGAAATATTTTTTAGATTTTCTGTCAGGCACCCACGGAACCAAAATGTATAAAGGATGGAACCCTTTATTTGGTTCCTTGGTCCGTGGACGCTCCTGACCACTTTTTCCTAAAAATAGAAGCCCATTGTTTTCCCATTTCTTACCCACTTCAAATCACATCTTCTCCACCTTCTTGCATATATTTAGATCAATCATTAACAATGTAGTAACATACATTAAACACCCTAATGATCATGATCATAATTCTTCTAACATTCATCTTTGTTGTAAGCATACTCTTTGATCAACCAAGGAAAGCTTGGAGATCTAGCCATCCCCACTCACCACAAGCTGAAGATCTATCACAACAAGTTTAGGGAACTTGTGATCTTCATCATGAAGGCTTCCTATCAATGGAAGTTCATTTAGAAGTAGTCATTCATATCCATTAGACATTTGTGTCATGGATCATTAGGGTAAACATCATTGCATCATAACAACACTTTCACCAAACTAGATTAGATGGTTTATGTGTTTGTGCCATAAAACACAAGGTTTGTTATGTTGGGCCATAAAACATAATGGGAGTGGTTGTACCCTTGTAAAAGAACTCGACATCTAGCTTAGTGTCGGAAATATTGTATAGGCGACGTTAGGTTGGTTCTGCCTCGAACTAGAACCCGGTATTTAGCTTTGTACCGGAAAAAGTGTAAGCGACGATTGTAAGGTTTTCTCCGCCGAGAAGGAAGATTGTTGATTTAGTGAAGTAACTCTCGAGTTGGGTACTCGGGGAGTGGAGTAGGGCGGAAAGGAGATCCGTGACCGAACCACTATAAATCCTCGTGTTCGGTTTGCACTTTCCTTTCTTTATCTCTTTACTTTTATACTTGCACTATACTATTGTTTGTGATGTGGTTTAATGTTCATGATTGTGTGACAACTTGGTTTACTATGCTTTATATTAGTCACAAACAATAATTGGTACTTTCATATTATAACAAGCTTCATAAGCGATTTGATACTAAAGATCTAAAGTTTTTAAACGGTAACGTATTCACCCCCCTCTACGTTTTCACAATTGGTATCAGAGCCTCGTAGCTCTTATTTTCAAAATAAATGGTTTTTAAAATAGAGTACGACCCATGTATCAAATTACCATTGAAGCGAAAAATAATATGAAAAATGCTTTGCTAATTATACTTAGAAATTTTATTGTTAAATATAACTTTGTATACAAGCTTGAAGATTTTCTTGAAAAACAAAACAAAAGTTTTTTGAAAGAACTTGTAAGTATTGTACTGTGTGCTTATAGAAAATTTACGAAGAAATATGATTTTAAAGGAGTGTTTGGGATAACTATAAATTTAGTTGAAAAATCACCTCCGTAAATGTTTAAGATAAGTTACATAAGTAGATATGTTGTTAAATATGTGTATTATATGTTTACTATCAAATCTAGTAAGTCACACACATTTTCTCTATGTCAAAAACTAGTTTTGGTGAATCTGTCTCAGAGGACCATGGCACCAAATTTTATAAAGGGCGGATCCCTAAAATTGGTTCCTTGAAATCCGTCTGCACAATATTCAGTTTTTTTGGCCAACTTCAAAAAATCATAATTAATTAACCGTAAGTCCGTACAAGTCGAGCCACCTATCATTTTAAAGGGAATTGAGTCTACTTTCATTTAAAAATACTCTCATGGCCTGAGTCTAATTTTAAACAAGTGAAATAGACCAAACACTACAGTATGTCTAAGATATTAAGTTTTGCTTTAACATAAGAACTCAAATTTTTGAATCAAGAAATTTAAGTTGCTATTCTTAGAACTTTGATACAATTTCTTTTGAAACTAAATAAATTGATAATATGTTTAAAGGAAACTAATCAAGCTTGGTATACATCGTCATATTTAAACGCTAAATGACAAAAAGTGTTTTTCATTTTATGCTATGCTAAATGACCACTTGTTTATGTTGTTTGCATATATATTGCTTGCTTAGTTTCAAATTGGTGTTTACACTTGTTTGTTTGCATAATATAAGTGTCAATCTTGCCATGTTATTTATTCGCTTGATTTGACAATTTCTTGTTTATGCACAATAGGTCTTTGCTAGATTTTGTGCACTAAGTTGGAAAATTGTTTTAACCATCACTTGTGGAATTAGATAACTTTCTTTGCATAGGTTATACTAAAATCTCACATAACTTATGAAATGTCATAACTCACTTAGCAATGAGTACTAACTAAATTAGTCAAGTACTTTGAAAAATGGAGGTTTTAAGAGAGTATTTGGTTCAAGGACAAAAACAATGTTGTATGATGTAATTTATGTGTTTTTGCTTCGTAGGATGATAAAATAACTTAAAACATTGATGTATGCTAACCATTTCATGCAGAGGGATAGCACACGGGTGTTATCAAATTTTACCCATTTTCACTTATATGTGAAAATCGTTTGCCCTTGGTCAAAGTCTATGCTCCACTATGTTTGTATGTATGTTATCGACTTTTTCTAACTAGAAATAATTAATGTCACATGTTTTAAGCAAAATTTCAGATTTCCGAAAAGTCCTCGATAGTTAAAATATGGGTATGTGAAGATTTCTGGTCACCACGGACCAGACGGAACCAAATATTTGGTTCCGCCCGTTATAGCTTTTGGTACCGCCATACCTGTACAAGCGGACCAGACGGCACCATTATTTTGGTTCCGCCTGTGTAAAAAATTGGTGTCGTGGATCCTACAGGTAAGTTGTTGAATTTTACTAAATCCCGCAATCTAATTTACCAAATTTCGTTTCTAGGATAGTTGTTAATGCTTATCTTTCATATTTCATTCAACAAATCCTCAATGAATTAACTTAGGATGTTTGACATGATCTTAGACAAAAAACTACCATCTTTGTATAGATTAACATCAAATCCGTAAATCCTTAGTTCCATAAATCGACACATTCAGAATGGTCATTTTCACACCTTCACTGTTACTTTTCCTCAAGCTTAGCATTTCTTAAAACAAAGTCAAAATGACTAAATCCTCAACCTCAAATAAGCCACTTAAGAAAACAACTAGGATTAGCATTCGATCTTGTTGCTTCATTAACTTGAACTCTTCATCCTCAGACTCATTACCTCTCAACATCTCATCACCCATCCAAGATGTGAACTTTCTAAACTTGAGTACTCCAACTCCACCATCAAATCACCCACCATCATCCAAAACACCTTCACTACCAAAGTCTCCAAAGCTTGTACCTATCAAACTTTGTGCAACACCACCAACATCTCCTCACCCGTTTGCGGATGACTTAGATGACTTACCGAGACTAACAAATCTGGATTCATTATTTGCAAAGATATCATACACAAGTCTAAACATATGACTATAGATATTGTTTTGTATCTACATGTATTGCCTCACTTGGTTAACATGAAAATAATGTGTCATCCTTCAAGACGATAAGTATTTACATCGAGTCATAACTCACACATATGTTAAATACATATTATCAAGTCTTGTTATCCTTGAGTTCAATCTAAGCTTTATAATCTCAACAAATTAGGATTGACAACTTAAGTATTTCATCCGAAATATTCAAGTACATGCGACTTACGATTGTAGTCATTAAAAGCCATCAACCTTAGTACTCCCATAGCACAACAAACCCCTACATCACCACATCCTTATTTAGACACACTAGAAGACCTACCACCTAGATCCACCAATCCACCATCATTTGAATTCGTTAAGTGTATTGCTCAAAAAGCCCTTGTGTCCAACACTTGTACTAAATCAAATGCACGTTTACCATACGTTCCCACCTTTGAGGACTTAGATAATTCATTATGGCTAAAACCTCAACTACCAAATAAGCATGGTGCTCTTGGTAATTTTTGTAAATTTCCATTAGGTATAAGTAGTACCACCTTCACAAATTATCAAAGTATTAGTAATACTTTGTCGTTAAACTTCTACATAAATTTCGTTAAACCTCAAATCAACATTTTAACAACATATGTTAAAATGCAATCTCAAAGACAACATCATACGCCCCAAGCAACAATGACTCTTGAGGAGTATACATAAGAAACTCGAGTGAATTCCTCTTGTCATCATCTAGTGAATATAATCTTGAGACCAAGTTTATTTAGATGGGACTATCAGATCCAAAAACTTTAGCTTCATATCTTCATTTAGGAAAACATGATGTTTTGAAAAACATTATGCCTAAGAAATCATGCGTTAAGTATTCATCTTGTTAAAAGGATCTTGTATATCCTATGCATTATTCTCTCCTTGCGACATAAATGGTTATGTTACAAGAGATTTCATTACACCTCATTGGCTAAATGATCTTGAAACAAACAAGTTTTATGAACTAGCGTATCCAATTCATCTTGTCATACTTATTTTCATAAGCATGATAACTTTATCCCATGCGATAATCTCATTTAATGAAAGATACTATTTGTATCCATTTCCTTTCAAGCATACATCATAACCTAACCTTGCTCAAACCTTGTGCACATCCAAGGTTAAAACTACACATCTCTAGAACATACACATGATCTATTGAAGTTAGTAACCTTATTTAGATTCTTGTCAAATAAAGTTCCAAAGAGCTTTCTTGAGAACATTCTTAATTTAACATATTCCATTCCCTAGTCTTAGATAATCAAATCACTTTTAAAGTATACACTTCAACGTAAAAGATGTCATCCATTAGATCATACAATTAGCTATGTAATTTGTACAACCTTAGATTCTAAACACAAGATTAAAACATATTGTTTATCAACACACCATTGTTGAAATTCATGTGTATAACATGACATCTTCATCACCTTAGTTATATTGCATATTAGTTGTATCACATTAAGCCAAGTATTGGTAAACTATCATCTTTTATGCACTTTAATAGGCAAAAGTAGGAGTTCCCATCTTTCTAACATGAGAATGACTACTAGAGAACCTATTGCACTAGAAACTCAATTTGACCTAACGGTTGAATTGCTTCTTGGAGAGAAGTTGGGTATGTGGAATCACCCATAAAAATGGTCGTGTTTAGCCTTAATTGAGCACCTCTAGTAATAGTCTCATATTCATTCTCCAACTTGAAAAATCTGTTTTCCTATACTTGCCTAAAGTAAGTGTTAAAACATTGATAGTTTGCCTCGCCTTAGGAATACTAATCAAACAAGTAGTATATATGAATTTTATTTTAAAACCACTGGCATTGCACTTACATGTGTTGATTACATGTTCTTGTTTGATACGATAAGTTGATTTGACATTATCTTAGTGTTTGATAACTAGTCAAATGTGTAAACCTTAGTACGGTTTTATCTTTATAATGCTTGTACTCTTGTTTCATGCTACTAAACGTTTAAACCTAAACTTTATTTGCATGATGCTTACTTTTTATTTTTAGCATGATTAACATGTTACTTATGAACTCATAATATACCATTTTGATACGTGATAATTTTGATATGATATATTTGTATTTGAAAGTTATTAGTTGGCAGTCATTATATCTATGTGTAGTACGATCCAAATGATACATGCTCCAAATTGTTATGTCTTAAACATGGCTTGCATGAATCTTTCATCTTGTTTCTTTTGCTTCCTGTCACAATATTTATTTGCTACGTGTGCACATATAATCTGTCAAAGTGCTTTTGGTATGACAAACTTTTAGAAGCCTTTTTATCTTACAAATTAATC
The DNA here is from genome assembly GCA_019973895.1 of Chrysanthemum seticuspe. Lineage (NCBI taxonomy): Eukaryota > Viridiplantae > Streptophyta > Magnoliopsida > Asterales > Asteraceae > Chrysanthemum > Chrysanthemum seticuspe. The sequence continues at coordinate 270,662,976 of BPTQ01000009.1, forward strand.
ACATAAATTATTGTATATCCAAGTATACTTAAGTGTCTAAGTCTAACGACAAAACAATCTCATAATGAAATGTCTTGAATAAAGTCGTATTCTTGCATAATATGATTGTTTTGAGGCTATCTTGTGTGGTGATTTCTTGTCTACTAAGTGCAATGTGTTGTTTTTGCTTATATAATATGTTATCATTTGATTTCTATCATGTTAACATCTTTTGTCACTAACAAATTTGTTTTGTAGGTTGATAACAAAGTACTTGTTATCTCACTTGGTTCTAACTTTTATATGCTCATTTTGCATAATCCCTTTTATTGCTACGTAGATTAGTACTATGCTTTATGGTACCCCTACACTTGCATATAGTTTAAAAGCATATAGAATTAAGTTCTAGAGGGTTGGCTTTGCATTTTTGTCTTTCAACCGACCTCTTACCAAATCTCATTTTTGCTTCCGCTTTCCAAAAATCACCTCCATCATTATTTAGTTATAACAATACTCTAATCATCTTCACTTCCTATTAGGAAACCACATGCCTCATCATACGATCATCTCGTATAAATCTAGAAGAGGTATGTGACTTTAAGGATGAAGTTCATTGTATGCTAACCATCATCCAGAAAAACATCACTAAGCTCATCTCTTTCGTTAACCCGAATAACCTCCTAAACACTTTGTTGTCATTCCTTATTTGATACATTACACATTATGTTGAATGTCCACCAATTAAGGGGGAGAGAAATCCATTCATATAATTGTCTTTTGTCAAATTTTATGTCTCTTAGACTCTACAATACCAACACATAGGTAAACACCACTTAGCTAAAACTGGTTCACGAAACCACAACTAGTTCAACCTTTTTAACTTTTCATCACAAGTTTGCACCAATACCTCATCAAGTGAAAAACGCATCATGTGTTTTTACAAAACGTCTTCATCTCCACATATAGGATTTTCCTTAAACTAGCACCTTACAACTTCACTATCTAGAATACCATCATAGGATCTTATCCTTTTCTCGCTTATCATGCATATCCTTGTCAGTGCAAACGATATATTAATCAAAACAGCCATTCCCAACACGTTGGTCTATCCAACTCTCACTCATATGATGTCATTCTCATCCTCATATATGTACTCATTATTATTATTAGTATTTTCCATATTGTCTTCACTTCTTTTCAATGTGATAAACATCCATGTCGGTCAATACCTTGCTAATACTACCTTTCTCATTGTCACCTAGAATAGGTCATTTCTATAATTCGTGTCAATCAATGAACGAATTTATCTTCATGTTATCACTTTTATATTTTTTGGTATCTTCATTATAATATTCTTAGATAGAACGCATTATTTATTACTCTAGGGTTGAAGCATATGAGAACTTGCTTAAAACAATAGGTTGTTAGCATCAATAAATCATTCAAATCATAACCCTTATGCGTCATTGAAATGCAATGTCCATTCATATTTTTTTCTCTTAGCTTTGGTCACTTGACATTACGAAAGGATTGCATTAGGCCATATTTTTATATTTGCTATACATACGAGTTTCTAACTCCTTAATAGCTTCCTACCTAATCACCACCACCTTCCATCACCACTTTCACTAATCATCACCACCATGGATTAGCGAAAACTTACTTTTGTAAATCTCAAGTCATCTACCATCACCACATGAATCCTACTAGTAAACCAACACCAACACTAGCATCACTAAGTGGCACACCCGGTGGGATACTTCATATCTTCTTTCTAGGAACTATTTTGTAGGCTTTTATCATATTATATTCTCACTTTTCTTATGACTGTAATTAGGAGACTACACTTCATGAGATCTTTGATTATATCATTTATCACATATATACATCTTATTTTTCTTTGTGAAAAAGATGAAATATATTGCACTAATGTTTTTCATTGTAGGTTCATCATCATATACACTCGATTGTATATAACTTACTCATCTAAGGATGAAGTTTGCATCAATTATTTTTCTTATTTTAGGTGCTTCTTGAGACCCTCGAACAAGAAGTAATATCTTTTAAGCACTCATATTGCATCGTCTATACACTTGGTTGTATATGACATATTTGTCTAAAGACAAAGCCTCTATTATACTAATATTTATTTTGAAGGTTCATCTTGATGCCCTAGAGAAAGGGGAGCTTCCGTCAAGAATTTACTCAATGCATCTTATACACACTTTGTTGTATATCACTTACTCGTTCAATGACGAATATAGTTTTGCACTAATATTTGTCTTGTAGGTTTTTAATCATACCCTGACGCCTCAAACAAGGGGGAGCAACCGTCAAGGGGAGCATGCACGCATTTAGCATCATTCTCACTTTTCAACAAGCATTTGTGCTTCGATAAAAAGTGGAGAAAATAGGCTAACATTGCTATGCATTTTTCTTTTTCATATATTTCTCATAATTTTTGTTGCATAAAACTAACTTTGATGTAGGTTAAGCCTCTTTATTTGATCCATGGATCCGCTACCAAACAAGGGACGGATTGAAGTGGACGATTTAACTTCACTAAGGATGATGCAAGCTCACCTTTTTAGGGAGAAATAAAGTTAAACTTCAAAGACACGCCCTTTTTGCTTTGACAAAAGGGGGAGAAGAGTGTAAATGGAGAAGGTAATGTAAAGGTAGTAAGGATACAAGCAACTTTTTACATTTTACTTTCTATTACGTTTACATAACTTTGTCATCATCAAAAAGGGGGAGATTGTTAGTGCAAATATTACGATATTTAATCTATACAGTCTCGTTTGTTTTGATTGATGACAAACATGTAACTTGTAATACATAACGTAAAATGTACAAGTTACTTGTAATCACACTTTGTCTCAACATACATTCAACACCTCTCGATGTCTCAAGTCCTCATATGTTACAACACAGGTTCGTACATGTTTGTTACGTGGCATTATGATCAAACCCATTAACAAATCATTTAGAATGTTTAAAATACGTTTAGAGTCACTAAGTATTTTAATAGGTTAACCATTCTATTTCGAACCTCATTTTACATTTTGCATTCACAAGTATTTCAAAAGGTAGCTAGACATTTTGTTAACTAGTTACATAATACATTTTACAAGTTTACTTTGATAAACTTTTTAATCTAAAAAGGAAATAAATATTACATCATCATCTTTGAAATCCTTGGAAGATCTTTTGAATATTTTGGTTAGATTGACACTCAATATATCAAATGTGATCTTAGTAAGATTTGGTAATATCTTGGAAAGATTTGAAGAAAGATTTTTTAGATTTTCTGTCAGGCACCCACGAAACCAAAATGTATAAAGGACGGAACCCTTTATTTGGTTCCTTGGTCCGTGGACGCTCCTGACCACTTTTGCCTAAAAATAGAAGCCCATTTTTTCCCATTTCTTCACCACTTCAAATCACATCTTCTCCACCTTCTTGCATACATTTAGACCAATCATTAACAATGTAGTAACATACATTAAACACCCTAATGATCATGATCATGATCATAATGCTTCTAACATTCATCTTTGTTGTAAGCATACTCTTTGATCAACCAAGGAAAGCTTGAAGATCTAGCCATCCCCACTCACCACAAGCTGAAGATCTATCACAACAAGTTTAGGGAACTTGTGATCTTCATCATGAAGGCTTCCTATCAATGGAAGTTCATTTAGAAGTAGTCATTCATATCCATTAGACATTTGTGTCATGGATCATTAGTGTAAACATCATTGCATCATAACAACACTTTCACTAAACTAGATTAGATGATTTATGTGTTTGTGCCATAAAACACAAGGTTTGTTAGTTGGGCCATAAAATATAACGGGAGTGGTTTTACCCTTGTAAAAGAACTCGACATCTAGCTTAGTGTCAGAAATATTGTATAGGCGACGTTAGGTTGGTTCTACCTCGAACTAGAACCCGGTATTTAGCTTTGTACCGGAAAAAGTGTAAGCGACGATTGTAAGGTTTTCTCCGCCGAGAAGGAAGCTTGTTAATTTAGTGAAGTAACTCTCGAGTTGGGTACTCGGGGAGTGGAGTAGGGCGGAAAGGAGATCGGTGACCAAACCACTATAAATCCTCGTGTTCGGTTTGCACTTTCCTTTCTTTATCTCTTTACTTTTATACTTGCATTATACTATTGTTTGTGATGTGGTTTGATGTTCAAGATTGTGTGACAACTTGGTTTACTATGCTTTATATTAGTCACAAACAATAATTGGTACTTTCATATTATAACAAGCTTCATAAGCAATTTGATACTAAAGATCTAAAGTTTTTAAACGGTAACGTATTCACCCCCCCCCCTCTACGTTTTCACAAAGCGGTTAAACGGGTCTTTCGGTATCTCAAAGGAACCATCAACATGGGACTTTGGTACCCGAAGGACACCGATATGTCACTAACAGCCTATGCAGATGCTGACCATGCAGGGTGTCATGATACACGTCGAAGCACGTCTGGAGGTGCTCAGTTTTTGGGTGATAAGCTTGTGAGCTGGTCTTCAAAGAAACAAATGAGTACTTCTAGAGATGGCAAAACGGGCGGGCCGGGCGGGCATGGGCTACGGGTCAAACGGGCAATGGGCCAAACGGGCGCGGGCTAAACGGGCATGGGCTAAACGGGCACGGGCCAAACGGGCTCATGTTATACGAATCGCTTTTAAAAAGACCCAAAACGACGATATAAATTTCTCGAACGTAACACCTCATTTATATTTAAAAAATTAAATATAAGTTTTTCTTTAAAAACAATCTAATGTTCGAGAAAAATATGTGCCCGTTATGCCCATTTAACTTCTAAATGGGCAATACATGCCCATTTAAAAAAAAGGAGGGGGTCCAAATGTGCCCAAATCTTTTAAAAGTTTGCCCATTTAGCCCATTTTTTTTATTTTGGGCACAAATTGCCACCTCTAAGTACTTCTATATCCTCTACAGAGGCAGAATACATAGCCATGTCATCTTGTTGTGCTCAAATCCTATGGATGAGATCCCAATTATCTGACTATGGCTTTGAATTCAACAAAATCCCTCTGTATTGTGACAACAAGAATGTCATTGCTCTCTCATGCAACAATGTTCAACATTCAAGAGCAAAGCATATCGACATTCGACATCATTTCATCAGGGAGCAAGTGGAGAACGGTGTGGTGGAACTAAATTTTGTGAGGTCTGAATATCAGTTAGCAGACATCTTCACCAAAGCTCTTCCTGGAGAACGATTTGAGTTTATCCTTCCACGACTTGGTCTAAAAAGCCTACAACCGGAAACACTCAAACATCTTCAAGAGGAAGACGAGGAGTAAAAGCTATTCTTCATCCATCTCCTGTAAATATTTAGTCTAAAAAAAATTATAAAACCCTCAAAAAGAAAATACAAAAATATAAAATTTCAAAAAATCCATAAAAATCAGAAAATCTTTGCAAAAACTTAAAAATATTTTTTCCATTTTTTGTTATTCGATTTCATCTACAATCTTTGTGTTGTCACTCTAAGAGTGACACGGGTCTTTAGATGAAGTTCGAATGTAAAAAAAAAGGTTTATAGTCATTTCAGACTATACCCCGTTTTTTAAAAAGAAAGAACAGAGCCATGCTTTATCTTATTTTTCAAATCTCATGCTCTGATTCTAAAAACAAATGTTTGTCACCAAAAAGACAAATGTTTCCTTCACAAATATTTTTCCTTCTATAAAATTCTTCTGAAAAATATTTGTTATCTAATGAAAACTAATAGCTTTGAAAAATAACTCGGACTCAATTTTTGAAAATCATCTGGACTTGACATTTGTCAAAATCTCTATCTCTCAATCAACAACTTATGTCATTGATTGAGGGGGAGAATGATTTCAATTAAATCAAAAGGTTATTTGTCATACAATTGGCTCAGACCAAGGCTTATGCCATGTTTTTCAAAAGATACTCAATCATGTTTAACCTTTGGAGTTTAAAGTCTCAGAATTGATCCTTATCGGTTAAATGTTTTCATAAGCAAGTCACAATTCTCCTCAAAAGCTTTCAAAAATAATTTAAATCTATAGAGATCACAAATCTCAAATGATTTGAAAATTGTGATCGGGGGAGAATTTGTGATTTAAATTGGATTTAAACTGATAATTCGACAAATGGTTTGTAAGTGATTAGCAAGCTCTCCTCCCTATATGTGCCAAACGATTTCAAATTTTCCATGCACATGTTAAGGGAGAGCATCTATATCAAACCAAAAAGGATTGAAACGTGATTGATTTGTCTCTAAGTGCAGGTTTTTCCCTAATATGTGCAAAACACTTTCAAATCTCGATGCATATATTGAGGGGGAGCAACTTTTTGAAAACCACATCCTTTCCCAATAATATCTTTGACAGTATTTGAAACACTAATTTTGATCGGGAAGGTGATGTAGATATTTTTAAAAAATGTTAATCAATGAATTGGATTCTTCCTCTTGCCTCCATGTGCCAAAACGATTTCAAATATTCGATGCACATGTTGAGGGGGAGCTTTTTCTGAAATATCAAAAACAATTCAGGTACAAAATGTTTTGATAATATATCACAAGTACCTGGATTGATTTTCAAATGGTTTTCAATTGGTTCTAATGGAAGAAGAACAATACCAAAAAGACCGACCCAATTTACTTTATGTATGGAGATATAAGGATGGTTAGGTTAGGTATTCGTTCCTACAATCCCGCCAAATCCGGAGGGATCTACCCAGGGACAATCCACTAGATAGTGTAGAAGTCCTTAGGTATGATAAAAAAAGGAGAAAAGTGAGAAATGGGAAGAGTGCGGACTGAGACAAAGCTAGAATTGGAATAAACCCAACAAGGTTCTAGTTATGAAGTCTCGGTAAGCACTGAAGGGGTTGAAGAATGAAAAAGAATTGAATATGAAAAGGGTGAAAAGAAATAGCCCTCCAATAATTCATCCTTAGGGCAGAAACCGGGTTCAATACATATGCTACTGGTGTTTACCAAGATAACACTGGTATTGAAGACAAGACGTCATGGACCCAGTGACGCACTACACTACAACTTCCCAAGCTACTCAAGTTCCTCTTAAAAGGACTTGTTTCATTCTCACGGGGAACCTACATTATCTATCAACTTTCTCTTAGAGATTGTTGATATTGAAGAAGGAGACCCTCTCCCTAGTCTCCGGCATAGGAACCAAATGTGCACAATTGAGTCTAGAGCCACGAGATCATCAATAAATCTCATTAAGGACACAATCAATGAAGACTCACTGTTTCACACAATGTGGAAAGTGAGAATATATCTTATGAGTCCTACGCAGTATCCTTGTGGTATTGCCAGAACATCTGAGTGATATGAAAACATATTCACAATGACGATGGAAAGCCTTCTAGAGCCAACATCAAACAAGCTCTTGGTAGGTGGCCTGTGAGATCTATTCAATAGATCAAACTTGTGTCAACTGGATTGAAACAATGGGGCGATTCATCATTGAATCAACCTTGGTCCAGGAAATGGATTGACGAATACCTTTGAAAAATAGGTCATTGTGCTTAAAATTCTTTTCTAGCACATCGACTGTGTATTAATATTTCAAAATAAAAGGTGTTTATGATTGATAAATTGACTTTTCCTTAAAACCTTCGTTGTATTGCAAAAACACTTTATATTGAACAGTACACGATTGTTTCTCAAATCTCTTTTCTTCAATCAGTGAATCTCAAATTCGCTGGTTCACTCACTCCGTGTTGTCTTCTTTGAGACGTTCCGGTTTGAGAACGGCTAGAGCAGCTGCGAAACCCTGTCAAGGAGATTCTTCGGAATTATACCTGATCACAGGCAGTACTTGTACTGATCAACGGGGAACCGTGGGCCGTGTACCTCAATTCAACGAAAGTGATCAAAGACACTTTCGTGTGCTTTATTGCTAAATGTTGTGTGCAGGTACACCCGACGTTTGCAGCTGATCAGAATTGAGAGGTCAATCCATAGCCGCATGCTCACACTACACATTCATTTCTAAAGAAATCGTGATACGTGCTTCAACGACTCTGATATTTTCACTCCATGCTTCTGCTACGCTGCTGGAAATATCGTGAATCATCTAAAGCTTCCGCCACTCTGATGAGAAGAAAATCATGATCCAGAATGTGAGCATGTCGGCCCAAATGTCACAACTTCACATAATGACAACACTACAAAGGAAAAGTCAGAGATTTATGGTAGCTGATGATCTCAAAGCTAGCTCAAAACTCATTATCACGTGAATCAGTTAAAGACCTCCACTTGGATTAACCAAACATGCAAAACATGAAGAATCAAAGACTACGGGCTTCAGAGCAAAGAACATTAACAAGAATCCAAGAACAATCTTAATGTAATATCTGTTTGTATTCAATGTAATCTGAGGTGACCTCCCATAGGGGGAGATTGTTAGGATTTAGAAAATCCAGTTGTTAAAGTGTCGGTCACCTCAAGTATATGTAATCGTTAGAAAGCTCGTAGTCGTAGTTATTTAATGTTCGTTAGTAATTAGTTAAGAAACACCGTGGAGGACGGACGGGTCTTTACCCACTGTATGCCTGATCCACAGCCCGTAGGTGGCGTTTTATGTAAGGTACTATAAATACCCTCTACCTCCCAAGGTAGATGGTTGGAACTCATAATAAGATTTTACTTTCTCTCTCTAAGTTCCCTAAACCTCTAAACTTTCTTTCTCTAAAAACCTTAAAGTGTACACCCCATTTAACATGATTTGATGTGTTTGTGAAATCCAATATGTTACACAAGTTATTTATCTTAATTGAGAGAAGAGAAATATAAATAAAAATACAGCTCTGGAATTAGTCGTTATCCAAAAGAATAGTCGCTCTGGAATTACAAAAAAAGAAAGAAAAAAAAAATAAAAGCCACGGAACATAAATGCTAGCCGCTATTGCTTTTAGCAATAGTGTTTCAAAGTTTAAAAGCTTCTAAACAAACGTTTTATGACTCAAAATTATAAATTATGAGTGGATCCGGTGAGACAAAAATAAGTGAGAAGGGTGTGACGGGGTTTCAAGTCATTTATTTTAATTGAAAGACAGAAATTTAAATAAAAATACAGCTACTTTTACAATTATATTTGAGATATATGGTTATAATTTTTTTTAACATTTTCGTTTTAATTTATTTCTCATTCATTACAACTCAAAGAATATAAAAGCCTCTTAATCTTAAGCTCTATGCATGGTGTTATATGTGCATATTACCCAGAGTAAAACCTTTGGAAAGTTTGAGTAACTTGCTAAAAGTTGCATGAATAAGAAAAACATAGAAGAAAACAAAGTTTATAGTTTGAAATATTAGAAAAGGCGAAAAGAATGAGTGTTGCGTAATCAACTTTAATGTTTGCTATTATAACATCAAAATTTTAAATTTGGACATTTGTGCTTATTTGTGACCATTTTATATTTACTTTATTTTTTCCACGGTATTAACAATGAAGGGTAAAATGGTTATCGTACATGAATAAATACACTCAAATGTACGAATTCAAAACTTTAATACAAAAATTTGTGTTTTAATAGCAAAAATAATAAATAACTGCACAGAACTTGAAAAAGTATCAAATGATATACATTTTTTGGTGATAGCGTATCTTTATTAGTGGCCCAAGGCCCACTAGTCACACGCTCGGATCAAGCCTAAAATAGTTTGCGAAGTCAGCCTTGACTAGAACAGCATAAGCCCCCGGCCAAACAAGGCATGGAAACTCTTCTAAGATAGCATAGTACATGCACAAAGAGACAACTGTTACAACTGTCACTAACAGTTAAGACGTACGAGTCTGACATAGCATAGTGGGGAACACACGATCAGCAAAACAGGAGAGCAGAGCACTCTCCTGTACGAGCCCAGAGACACATATATATCATAACTACGTGGATGCTACTATTAGGAGTTACAACTTGTACCTTTATAATTCCAATTTCTCTAGAGAAAATCGTCAAACTCCACCAATGCACATACATTCCCACCTCATTTACCTTTGTGCCACTTTCCATAAAACATCTCAACTATTTTTTTTTCACTTTCTCCTAGTATTGTGGCCGAAACCACGTGATTTTGAAAAGAGTACAATCACCACGTGGTGGTTGCGTAAGTATAGCAAAGACTACTCATGGCCACACCCTCTTATGTGTGAATGGGGGCATTGTTGCGTCCAACCTTACATATAAACTTCTCACATGCTATTGCAAAAATAAAACCAGCTTTTCACACATTAAACATGGATCTGATCGGGTAAGCTTATCATACGTCAAATAAAAATTAGTCAGCATCCTAAAGTGTGTATACTTTAGCAATCAATGGTTATTGCTAAAGTACAATAATTTTAAATTTATTTAAAGATTGTATAACTTATCTTAAAATATTTAAGAAATACAAAACTTGATGTGGATTGCATAAACAATGTAAGCAAACATATGAATGTTACAACAATAATCAAAATATGTAAATAAAAGTTAGAAAGTGAATTATCTCTATTATTATAGGAAAAATGACAAAAGTAATTAATTTTACAAACAAAATTTTTCAAATATCTAAATTTTATTAAAAAGAAAAAAAATGCTACTTTTTTAAAACTAGCAAAGTTTATCTTTGCTATTTTTTTTATTATTATTATTTTTTAACAAAACTTTGCTAATTATTCTTTTTAAGTTTAAAGGTTGACCTTGGTAACTTTCTGAAAACTAGCAACTAATTTTCGAAAACTAGCAAGGTTGGCCTTGCTAGTTTCTGAAAACTTGCAATGTTGACCTTGCTAGTTTCAACCTTGCGATTTCTTTAGAAAAAGTAACAAGATTTTGCTAGTTTCATGAACAATTTGGCTTTTTTGAACAAACATCAAGTATCTCTAAAATTAGTTATTTTTGTCATTTTCTCTTATTATTATTATTTACTTCAATTAATAAAAAAATCAATGTCTTGTATTATAATTGAGTTTCTTTTATAATTTACAAACTACTTAACAATTAAAATGTTGGCTATTCTCTTTTAAAGTATAAAAAATATCATTTAAAGGTGATTTGTGACTATGAAGATATAGTTTTCTAACATCGTAAGAAATGATCATGTTGGTCGAGATGGAAAACTCAGTACCGCTATAGTACAATTGATTATTTTTGTATCAATTAAGAGAGAGCTTTTGTCCCTTTTCGTGGTTGTCACATAGTTCGGTTATGAATTTAGGATGAGTGATACACCCATTCAAATTTATCCACAAAAGAATCTCACACGCTGAGGTGGCGCCGGATGATTGGTTTTTTATGGGAGCCATTCTCACAAAAAACCAATCATCCCGCGCCACCTCAGCGTATGAGATATTCTTTTGTGGATGAATTTGAGTGAATGTAGAATTAGTGTGAATTTAGTTGGGTTTGATTTTTGTGCGACTCATATAAAGTTCAAGACCAAGGAAACTAAGCTGAAGAAACCAAAGTACTCAATAACCGAATCAATGAACACATAAGAATAGGAGTGTTCATAGATTCGGTTATTGGGTTATTCGGTTTATTCAGTTCAATTAGTTCGGTCAAATTGTTTTCTGGATAAAATCAAAAACCAAACCGAACTGAATTCAAATTTGATTAAACCAAACCGAAAAACGAACCAAATAACCGAAAATCAACCAAATAACCCGAATTACTTAATTTTTATTTAATTATTTAATTATATGTATATTTAGCGAAACAAATCAAGTTTATTGTTGTTTTTTTATATATATAAATACATGTTTAGCACAAAAATATTTCAACCAAAATGTTATATTTATACCAAGAGTTTTAGTGTTTTTTACATATATAAATATATAAAAGGTATATCTATTTATGTGAATTCGGTTTATAGTTCGGTTTTCGGTTCATTGTAGTTCAATTTTTTTTTATTCGATTCGGTTCAGTTCGGCTTCGTTTTTCGGTTTTTATTGGTTGAAACCCGAATTCTGCACGCCACTACACAAGAAACAAAATTTAGCCAACAAAATGGGCTGTTCTTATAAGCCCAACGAGCCAGCATATTCACTTCGCATCTGAATCAAGCTGGTTCTGAAATCTAAACCATAAGTCCATAACTATGGACAGGCGGGTAGCAACACAATGCGAGAAAACTATTCATAAAAAACCATCTTTTATAAACACGTTCCACCCCACTCCCACAGTCCCACATGCCTCCTCGCCTATATATTTTATTTTTGTCCAAATATTAACCAAATCCTTTACAATTCTTTCATTCATTTTACCATATTTAGTTTAGCAATTTTGTCCCCTCGTTATTTATTCCATTTTTCATTCATAGATTTCAGTGTAACCCTATTGTAACCGCACAATTCGGTTCATATTCCATTGACATTTTTTTGTTAAATTCCATATCTTGATCTTTTTTGACCCCTTTGATCATCCTACTTTGATTCACATGGCTGTCACACATGTTTTTTTTGCTGTTTTTGTTTTGGTTTTGGTTTTGGTTTATAAAAGTGATGTTTGCTCATCAACTCATGTTTCTTCTTCGACTACGGATGCTGCTGCAGTGTTAATAGTTGTAGATCAGTCGGGTAAAGGTGATTATAGAACGATACAGAAAGCGATTGATGCAGTTCCTTCGAAGAACTCTGAGCTTATTTACATTTCCATCAAACCGGGAATATACAGGTTTATTTATACTACATCTCACATTTTTATTAACTTGATTTTTCATTTAACTGCAATAATTTTCACATGCCCATGACTACGACCTATAGTTGGTGGTGTAACTTTAGTACCGCGAGGCTAAATGTTTGTTTGTCATATGAAAGTGTACTACTTGATTTATAAATGTTTGTTTGTCATATGAAAGTCTACTACTTGATTTAGTTAGATGAATGCAAATAATGTCACACATGTAATAAGACTTAGACTCACAAATTTTAGTACTCTTAGATTAAAGATGTGCTGGGGTATATTTAATGTTACTATTATTGTGTTAGATTTAATTTTTTACTTGATTGGATTTATGGTTTAATTAGGGAAAGGGTTGTTGTTCCCGCGGAAAAACCATTCATAACTTTGAGCGGCACGGATGCTTCCAACACAATCATAACATGGAATGATGGTCGAAAAATCTTTGACTCCGCAACACTAACAGTATTGGCTTCTGATTTCGTTGCAATAGCTGTTACGATTCAAGTATGAGCTCATAATTTTTAGTTTTAGTTTGCTAGCAGATTTATAATTTTTATTATTTATTTATTTATTTATTTATTTATTTATTATTATTATTATTTTTTTGTGTGGATAATATATAGTGATTGAATTGTGTAAATTTTGTAGAACACTTTTGGGACGAGTGGGAAAGGTATTGCATTGAGGGTATCCGCGGATAAGGCTGCGTTTTATGGGTGTCGAATTCTATCTTATCAGGATACTTTGCTTGATGATTATGGTAGACATTATTACTACAATTGTTATATTGAAGGTGCCACGGACTTCATTTGTGGAAATGCTGCATCTTTCTTTGAAGTAAGTTTTCTTAATCAGGATTCAAGGGTGTTTTATGATTGATAGTCTGTTATTAAAGTGATTGTAATGATTAGAAGATAATCATTTGATTATAAATACATAGTTTTATATTGGTTTAAGTACTACACGAAACATGTGACAAAAGAATCATAATGTATTTAGATTAAACAGTTAAGACAAATACACTACCTAATAAATGTATTTAAGTTTAAGTATAGAATATCTTTTAATATTCCTAAAACATGTGATAAACATTTACAGTTTGCCAATAATTCACCTTTTATGAAAGGCCAGCAAATACAGATAAATTTTTTTCTTGATTGAATTGGTAATTCCGTGACACTAGTCATACTTTGTTACATGATTGTAGTATTATTTTTAACTTAACATAGTTAGAGTATTGTTATCAAATGTTTAGCTTTAATAATATTAGCCAGATTGATGTTTACATTAGGTACATTATGTTTGATTTCTCACAATGCATTTAAAAACTTGTTGCAGAGTTGTCAATTGCATTCACTAGCTAAAGCTTTTGGAATATTAACAGCTCAACATCGGAATTCACCATCAGAAAATACAGGTTTCATATTCTCACGTTGTAACATAACGGGTTTACCCGGTGGCACCGATCTTGGAAGGCCATGGGGGCCATACTCTCGTGTCATTTTTGGAAATACGTTCATGTCAAACACAGTATCACCCGAGGGATGGCGTGATTGGGATGATCCAAAAGCACAAAGGTGCAAAACTTTCTGTTCTTTTCTTTTCAAAGATAAATATACATGTATGTAGAAAATCAATTCATACATTACAATTTACACATGTATCAATCGAGATTTGAACCCACAATCTCTTGGTTGATGCAAGCTTTATCTTGATTCCTAATGCCACTTTTTGTTATTGCTTTCATTAAAGCAAGGTGACTCATGATTGTGTTATATTTTTTGTCAATGTTGTCTGCAGGACTGTGTATTATGGTGAATACAATTGTTATGGTCCAGGAGCAAATAGAGCTAAGAGAGTTGGATGGTCACGTGAGCTGTCACGTGATCAGAGTGCACCATTTTTGAACAGAGACATCATTGGTGCAAGAAGTTGGCTTAGACCTATACCAACTCATTTCAAGAAAAGAGGGCCTCAGCATGTCTTTGATGACAAAGACTATTTTTGGAAAAACTAGAATTAATTCAAGTTACATATCTGCTTTTAGATTTATATGGATAGATCATGTGTTTTTTGGTTTTTGGTTTTTGGTTTTCTTGATTTTTTGCAAAATGAAAAAACAACGGTTATTTTTGCTCTTGCTAAATGTATTTAGCTAATTAATAAAAACTTACACAAAACTATGTTTTGGTTTTATTTGGTTCATGTAAATGATGTGTAAAGCATAAAAAAAACTAATAGATACATAATTGTCGGCGGTTTAATTTAGACTGGGAGGCAAGGGTATAAGCCCTCATCATAAAACCCATGTCCATCACCAAGTTAGTAAAAAAAAAATGAAATTAAGGTGAGTGGCGGTTAGAAAGTATCAGCAACAACAGAATTACAACAACACTTTTATTCAAACAAGAACCTCAATAGTTGGCATAGATTGAACCAACCAACAATACACAAAGTTTACAAGGTCAGGTTACTATCAATGAGACAAGACAGTTACAAAAAAGAAAGCATATCAGTACAATGATCAAGAAAGAGAGAGTGTAAGACAATGATTGCACACACAGTCGTATCTAACCCTAGAAGAGAGGGTTGGATTATGTAGGAAAATAAGATACAGTAAGCCCCCTCAACTCTTCTGATATTATCAAGACCAGCAACATACTTTCTTTTATAGGAGGCAACTTATGATTTGACCATGAATGACCCCTGATATTAAACCTGCAATAAGATACATCTACAAAAGCCATTAGCAATTGATAGATTGATATGTTTACCACAGATTATCATGATATATTTGAACAGTGGCTCACCAAGTTACAATCGAAGTGAAGTGGATCCTTTTTTTTTTTGTGAGTGTGAGAGTTATTTAGTGTGTTATATTTGTATAAAGTGAGTATTTTAATAAAAAAAGGGTGCAAAAGTGACCATGTCCTCTGAAATATAAGGTGAGTGGGTAGTGACCATGGCCTTTAGCCTTAGACTGAAAGGAGTGGTCGTGAGATGTGTGATCGTGACCCAATGCTCACTCGCAACTCCCAAAACGGAACCCATGACTCACGCGTGACACATTGAGAAAAAGCACAAGTATGGTGTGTATTTTAATGAAAGGTGAAGGGAAAAATCATCAAAACGGGTGAAAGATGAAAGGGAGTGCGAAGAAATGAGAGGAGAAAGAAAGCTGAGATGGTGTTAATGTAGATGGTGAGTGGCTTTGAAACTTGCATGAACATTATTTGATGTCTTACCAAATCCTTCTTTTTACACCATTATCATATAGATTTAGAACTTACTGTTGATACAAAAGTTGGGCGTTCCTTGTTCGGAGCTCCGGTTCTCGTTCCAATTAATGATTGTTGCTTGAGACCTGCGCACTAAAGACAAAAAACACCGTTAGGCTTACCGTGGGATTGTCTCCCACGATTATCCTCCGGCGTGAGAGTAAGTAATCGATTTAGGGTTAAAGGTGAGTTAGGGTTTTGAGATCGTACCTTTAACGAGGGATGTGATTCCCTTTATATACACACGGAATCCTTGTTGGTTTCGTGTTCCTCAACCTTCGGCGTATCCCGCCTAAGTCGGTTGGGGCATGATTATCTCCTTGATTAAGAGATATCCGATATCCATTCCGTAAATAGATTCGTATTTGGGCCTTCGTGGGCCTAAACGCTTATCAGCGTAGCCCAGCTCGTGCTAGGCTTATCAGTATTGGGTTTTTGGCGGGTCCGTGACCCGGATATAGACTATACGTCATCATGTCCCCCCAGTCTAGTATGCGCAGTGCATAACTACGGATGCAAGACTAATAACCGTAGTCAATGAAACAATGTCGAAGCGTAGCCAAGAAGTCATAAAAATATATCCTCCCGTACATTGTACCTAGACATGGGATTAAAAAATTGGACGCCTCGTAATTCGGGGAAAAGTTACTGCAGTAGTGTCCCATCAAGCGATCTCAGCCACAAAGTTAGGGTTGGTGGGGTCCACGTGTCACTCATCGTGTGGAAGAGGGAGGTTATATAATCCTTTGCTTTATTTCCACCGTTTTACTCATAGTAAAAAAGAAAAACTCAATCCGCCATTTTCAAGAATCTTTACCTTTGCAATCCAGAAAAACCACTTATTTCTAAGGTAGCCGCGCGTGCGCTTTGTAGAACAATACTATGGTCAAACAGTTGTCAGATTTCACCTCCGACCTTACCGAGAGTGATCTTCTAGAATTCACCTCGGACTACTTTATACCACTTGACGTACATCCGGTTGTTCCGGGTGTGCAGGCATCCATTGCAGATTTCCCCGAAGGGAAAATAGGGGTATACACACGTTTCTTCGAATTCGCGAATCAACGTGTGCCCATATCTCGATTTATGTGCGATGTGTTAAATTATTACGAGCTGCACCTATCCCAGCTGCACTGTATAGGTGCGGCTAAAATCACCAATTTTGAGGTGAACTGTCGTTTACTGGCGGTTAACCCAACCATCCACCTATTCCGCGCCTTTTATCACACGACATGGGCACATGGGTGGGTATCCTTTGCTAAGCGCGCTGGTAGGCTTCAGTGCTATACTGAGAAGCTAGACGCGCTTAGGAATTGGAGGGAGTCCTTTTTCTGGGTAGACGACACATGCTTTCCCTGTCATTACAATTTTTATACCCGGGGTACGTTGCAGAGAGATGAGTGCCCCTTGCCTGGATCATATGTCGCTGAGGATGCGGAACTGATAAACGCTAACCGCATCCCCATTAGTTCATATCCTGAGGAATTTTTGGTGCATATGGGCATCAGCCGTAATTATTTTGGCATGCCGGATGAGATGCCAATCTTCTTAGGCGCCCATGGCCAGGGTGGGTACTCGTTCTCCTGCACCCCCTTTTGTAATTAATGTAAGAAATTTTCTGCCTTTTTCCGCACATTATATAACGTTTATTGTTGTTCCCTGTTGCGCAGAAATGGATCTTTTCACCGTGGTGCATTTAGCGAAGCCATTGGATGTGAAAACAGGGACACGGCCAATGAAGGATGGAGAAGAGCCGATACTGGCTGCTACCGCAGGGCGTACCCTGGAGATGGATGTGAGAGAGACAGGGACCAGTTCATCAGTTGCCGTGGAAGCGACGCCACTACAAAGTGTGCCAAGTCCTAGGGTACCTTCCTCCATGGTGCAGCCGCCACCCGTAGTGGGGGCGCAGCCAGTGGAAGAAGAAGAAGAACAGGAGTCTGGGTTAAAGCGCAAAAGAGTTATCGGAGAGGATGGCACAAGCTCCTCAAGGAAAAAACGTCCGGTAATCCTTACAATAGAATCATCCGCCAGTGACGCTGCGTCATCGCACCCATCCGCTGATATATCTGGCCCACAGTAAGTATTGTCATGAATATATATTGTTTGCGCGCGTTTTCTCATCCTTTTTTTTTATTGGACACTGACAATTCTCTGTCTGGGTATGCAGGTTTGAACAGGGTGCGGAGTCGCCCCCTCCTAAAAGTCCTGAGCATTCTTCTGAGCCACACAGCCAAAAAAGCGAGGATGTGTCTGCTGGGGATGCTCCAGTGGAACAATTGGTTGAAGAATTGGTACAGGTGTCTGCGCACCAAGCTTCAATAATTGAGAAGCTAAAGGTTCGTATTGCTGGTGAAAGCAGCCAAGGTGCTAAAAAAGATGAGAAGATTGCTTTGCTGGAAGCGCAGTTGGCTAGTGCCAGGGCTGAAGTAGAGAGTTTGAGCGTGTAAGCGCAGAAGCACGCTGGGAAGAAAATGGCGCTGATGGGCCAAATAAGCCAAGAGCGCACAGAGTCGTCAGGGTACAAGGCTTCGATTCTCTGGGCACTAAAGTATCTGGAGAAGAATAAGGACACATTGACCTCGCAGTTGGAAGATTTTGGTACAACTGTGAGCAGTGCTCTGGAGGCACAAGAGATGAAGCTGCGTAAGCTTACTTTGGAGTATGATGAGGAATTATATCCTCATCTAATGTCTACCATCTCTGAGCGCAGGTGGCTTATCAGCCATGGTCTGCGTCTTGCTGCGCTGAGTACTCTTGAGTCCAAGGAGGTAGTGGACAAATTTGGTGGGGTAGTCCAATGTGCGTTGGCGAGAGGAAAATCAGAGGCTATAGAGGCGCTGCAGGAGGCTAACTTGCTGAAGGTACCTGCTGAAAAAGTTCCAGGGTACGATGCGCAGTCTTATGATAACCTGGTTGCTGCTATGAATAAGATGAAGACTTTAGAGCTTCCCATGATTGCTGAAATTGAGCGCGACCAGGATTATCCTATAACCGTTATGATGGAAGGATTGACCTTAGCGCGCCATCGTACTAATGATGCAGAAGCACAACCGAACTATTATTTGAAGCCCTATGTCTCTCAGCTGCAGGTGCCTGTTTTTGCTCGCCCTAAGGACATGTTGAATCCCTTTGCTTTAGAGAAAGAAATGTCCTTGAAGGAAGTATTAGAAGCGCATGCTACCAGACTTGCTAAAAGGGAAGGTATTAAGGGTAAAGCAACTTTGTGCGGGGTTGGTGCAGCTCATCTTCCAAGATCTGATGGCGTGCCAGTGAGTGTTGCTACCGTGTCTCGCCAAGACTCGGACTTGTTGAAGAGGCTTAGCGAGAGTGTAGATGCTACAAGCCGCGTAGGAACTTCATTACTGGAGCGATCCAATAGTATATAGGATCTTATGTTCATGAACATCCTTTGTAATAACGTAGTCCTTAATAAAAATCTCCTTTTGCTAAATGTGTGTTAATATTTATTGCAGCTTGTGACGTGTGTACTTATCTGTCTATCTTTGCGTAAAAGATATATTTGTCTGAGTATCCAAGTTGTACACGAGCGCAAATAATGTGAGAGATTCATAGTTATGTATGAAGATCATAGTATAATTAAACACAGTTTCTAAGTAATAGTGTCATAATCGTGTATGATGTGATATGCAGCGTACTGTAGATATCATCTTAAATAACCAAGCATGTTGATTCCTTATGTTGTTAAACGCGCACCATATGCATAGTTGTGCATCCGTCGTGAGAGGCGCACAAACTTATTCCAACGTCTTGAGAACAAGGTGTTTAACAAGGATATGTGATCCAATGTTGATGGGTTTGCACCCCTTTTACTCAACAAGTTGTTTAGTAGGTTAACTTATCCTTTTACCATCGTGGGTTTATGTAGTGCATGCGCGCCATGTAGGCCAGAAATAAAAAATTGTTAAGACATACAGTATATGAAAATAACAAATGAAAATATGTCGCGGAAGTTAGCTAGAAACCGCGGCGTTTTATTGATACTTGCAAGTTTTTATGGGAAATAAATGAGACATTATACTAAGGAAACAAAAGGAAATACATAGATAGTTATTGGGCACTTCAGTAAAGTGCCAGAGCGCTTATGCGCTGGGCTGTAGCCGTTCCTATAGGTAGCATCTCTTAAGGTTGCAGATGTTCCATGTGCGTGGCAGTTCACGACCATCCAAGCCTCGTAGCTTGTACGCGCCTGTTCCCGAGGCTTCAGTGACCTCATAGGGTCCTTCCCACTTTGGTCCAAGCTTACCTGTGTCTTCTGTGTGGCTCGCATCATTGGCGCGGTAAACGAAGTCACCTGGTCTGAATGAAACACGGCGCACTTTAGCGTCATAGTATCCTTTCATTCTCGACTTTGATTTCTCCTCCCGGATGGCTGCGCGTTCGCGCCGTTCTTCGAGCAGGTCTAAGTCGACACGTCTCTCGTCATCATTGGTTGCCACATTGATTTCCGTAGTGCGGATAGTTGGCATTCCGATTTCGGCTGGTATGACAGCTTCTGTCCCGTAGACTAGAGAGAAGGGAGTGTCTCCCGTGCTGGTTTTGATTGAGGTGCGATGCGCCCACAAAACATGTGAAAGTTCTTCCACCCATCTTCCTTTGTGCTTGTCCAAATGTGCCTTAATTCCTTCACCCAGGCTTCGATTCGCACGTTCAACTAGGCCGTTGGTTTGTGGGTGTTTTACTGACGCAAAGTGCTGTGTGATGTTTAGCTTCTCGGACCAGTCCTTGAAAGGGTTGTCACATAATTGTTTTCCGTTGTCCAAGATGATCTCACCAGGTAGACCAAAGCGGCATACAATGTTTTCCCAGACGAAGCGCTTCACCTGGTTGCCAGTGATTGTTACCACTGCCTTTGCTTCGATCCACTTGGTGAAGTAGTCTATGGCAACTATGAGGAACTTTAAACCTCCTGCTGCAACAGGAAAAGGACATGCAATGTCAATACCCCACTTGTGGAATGGCCATGGCGCCGTAATTGGTGTTAACTCCTGTTGTAGTTTGCGGGGAATGGGTCTGTGGACTTGGCAGTCACTGCACTTTCTTATCAAATCCCGCGCATCGCGGTGCATGGTGGGCCAGTAATAGCCTAACCGTAAAGCGCGCGCCACCACTGACCGTGGTCCTGAATGCATGCTGCATGAACCTTCGTGGATTTCTCGCAGTACATAGTTTGCTTGTAAGGGACCAACACAGCGGAGCCATGGTTGCAGGAAAGAGCGTCGATATAGGATGTTGTCCCGAAGTTCAAACCTTTGCGCTGTGCGCCGTATCCTTCGGGCTTCTTTCTGCTCTTGGGGTAATACTCCCTTGCTTATGAATTCGACTATTGGTGTCATCCATGTAGGTCCATCTTCCTCTATTACCGTGGATACTTCCATTTCTAAGATGGATTTGCTTTTCAATGTTTCCACCAACACCTGTTTGGATAAGTGCGCAAAGCTTGTGGATGCGATTTTGCTTAGTGCATCCGCTTTGCGGTTTTCCCCTCTTGGAACCTGTTTGATGGTAAACCTATCGAAGCTTTGAATTACTGCCTTGGTTTTTTCAAGGTACTGAATCATGTTTTCCTCCTTGGCTACATACTCGCCTAGCACGTGGTTGGCTACCAGTCTGGAGTCTACATTCGCTTCCAGGTTGCGTACACCCATTCGGGATGCGATGCGTAGTCCCGCTAGTAGGGCTTCATACTCTGCCTCATTATTTGTCGCTGTGAATTCGAAACGCAGTGCGTAAGTGAATTCCATTCCTTCTGGGTTTGTAAGAATGAGGCCTGCTCCTGACCCATCCACGCATGAGGATCCATCGGTGAACAAGATCCATGGATCCGGTAGTTCCTCTGTGCGTGGTGCAGGTGCATCATCAGTGTCTGGCTTTTCGCTGATGAAATCAGCCAGTATCTGCCCTTTTATTGCAGTACGTGGTCTGTAGGTGATGTTGTGCTCACCTAGCAACACACTCCATTTTTGCAGTCGTCCTGATGCATCAGGTTTGGAGATGATTTGCTTGATCGGTTGGTCTGTGATTACTGCTATTGGGTGCGCTTGGAAGTACCTACGTAGCCGTTTAGCAGCAAACACCAATGCCAGGACTAATTTTTCCATGGCGCTATAGTTCATCTCCGTCTTCTTGAGTGCCTTGCTTACAAAATAGACAGGGGTTTGTATTGAATCCCTATCTGTTAGTAACACTGCGCTAACTGCTCCTTCAGTTGCAGATAAATACATAATCAGCTCTTCCCCAGGTCTGGGTGCAACAAGTGTGGGTAGCGTTGCCAGGTGTTGTTTAAGCTGTGTGAAGGCTTCTTCTGCCTCCGTAGTCCACCGAAAGTCTCCTTTTTTTATACACTTCTTGAGTGTTTTGAAAAGGGGTAATGATTTGTCTGCGGACTTGGATAGGAATCTGTTTAGACCAGCCAGCTTTCCGTTGAGAGATTGGACTTCCTTCAACGTGTGCGGTGAAGGAAGTTCAATGACGGCCTTAGTCTTTTCTGGACATGGTTTTATGCCCTCGGGTTCTATCAGTTATCCAAGGAACATGCCTTCAGTAGCGCCGAAGGTACATTTTTTGGGATTCAGCTTCATGTTGATCTCTCGTAGAGTTTTGAACGTTTCCTCAATATCGCGCACTAACTCATCTTCTGTATGGCTCTTTATGACCAGGTCATCAACATAGACCTCTAGGTTGTGGCCCACCTGTTTTTCGAAAGCATTATCTACTAAACGCTGATAAGTGGCGCCTGCATTCTTCAAGCCAAAGGGCATTTTTGTGTAACAGTAGACACCTTGGCTTGTGTGAAAGGCCGTTTTTTCCTCGTCCTCCTTAGCCATCTGGATTTGATGATATCCTTTGTATGCGTCGAGGAAACACTTTAATGGATACCCGCACAAAGACTCTATTTTCCAGTCTATCTCTGGTAATGGGTAGCAGTCTTGTGGACATGCTTTGTTAAGATCAGTGAAATCCACACACATCCGCCAGCTACCATTGCTTTTTTTTTTACCATGACTGGGTTGGAAAGCCAGTCATGATAGTAGACTTCCCGCATAATTCCTGCCTCTACTAACTTGTGTACCTCTGCCAGGATTGCCTGCGCGCGCTCGGGAGCCTGCCCGCGCTTCTTCTGGCGTATGGGTGAGTATCCTTGTCGGATTCTCAGTTTATGCTCTGTTATTGAGCGTGGTACCCCAGTCATGTGTTTAGGATCCCATGCAAAAATGTCCAAGTTCTTTTGCAGGAGCGCACATACAGCTGCTCTGCCGTCGTCCGACAAGGACCCTCCGATGGATATTTCCTGTTCCGGGTATTCAGGGTGAATTGCAACCTTCAGGTTTGGAACTTTGGTTGCGCGCTGTTCTGGAATCAGTGCCGTTTCGCATGTAATCGTGTTATATTCTCTATGCGGTATAGTGGCATTGTGAAGAGTAACAATACCACCTTCCACTGGGAATTTAAGCATCCCGTGCGCTGTTGATGGCACTGCGCGCATAGCTGATATCCCAGGCCTCCCAATAATGCCATTGTATGGCGAGGGAGATTT